>CM030362.1:100698388-101898388 GCA_017893485.1 Hemerocallis citrina
TTTCTATTTTTGGATCGATACTCTTCCCCGTCTATTAATATTGACGAATCTACTGTGTCTTCCCCACCTAATTACTTCTGAGAACATTTCTGAATTAATCCTTCATTTAATCAATCTGAGTGTGAGCGTTTATTTGGTTTTATTCTTCAGTCAAGATCATTAACGATATTGAGTTTTCTTTTCATTTCTTTTCCACTTCGGTGAGATTGACGAGACTTGAATTAGAAGTCCTGTAGGAGTAATAGGTCTCTCGGCTTGAATCCGAGAATCACTATATAAGGGTTTTAAGTATAGTGGAACGCTTGTGGCGGAGAATTGCTACAAATAGGTGGTGTGGATGTAGACCTGGGGGTCGAACCACGTTATATCACTGCGTCATCTGTGTTTTCTTTTCTTATCACTCTTATATTTACTTTACGTTATTTTATTTTTTTTAATTCCGCACGATCACTCTATTCACCCCCCCCCCTTTGGGTGATTAACACATCTTTCCCTCCATCTCACTTAACTTCGGAGGGTAAAAATTGTATTTCGCTCCCAAATAACTTTTCACTTAGCATTTCGCTCACACTCTGTCACGCTCGCTGCTGATCAGCTTGTATTTTTTAAGCCAAATTTTTACCTAAGCCATTGTTGGTAACAACAACCTAGGTACTTCGAGATCCATCATCCAACCTTAGCCGTTGCTTCACACAACGACCTATGTATAACCTAGACCGTTGTGTGGAACAACGGCTTAGGTTATACAAGTATTTTAAAACACATGTATAAATCTAGCTCTCCACCTACATTCTATCTCTCACTCTCACACTATCCTCTCTCTCTATCTCTCACTCGTTCCCGAACTCAAACTCAAAACCCTAACTCCTCATTCACCTAATCCACCCATCCTTCATTACCTGACTCTCTCACTCACTCCCCCCTTCTTCTCGAACTCTTCCATCTTCCTTTGAATCTCACAATCCCAAAAAACCATAACCCTAACGAGCTATCCGAAACCCTAGTCCTCCTCCTCCGTCTACAACTGCGCAACCACCTCCTCTCTCCTTCTCAAAGACCCACATTGTGCAAGGTATTTATTATATTCTAGCTTTTAGTAAATGTAGCTATGTTGGTTGACTGAATTTTTGTTAATTTTTTTAGTCTACAATTTTTTTGTGTTGCATAGTTAGTTGTTTGATGTGTATTGTATTTATTTTTTCAATAATTGTAGATTGAATTGTAGAAGTAGTTGTTTTTCCAAATTATAGTTGTAGTTGTAGTTGTAGTTGTAGATTATATCATTCATTTTTTTTGTAAAAGCGCACAAATGAGATCAAAAAACTTTGAAATTTTGCAAGTACGTCGGACTCACTACGCACAAGCCAACGCAACTTGTAGAAATGAGTTTTGATTCACGGTTTGCGATATACGGCCATCTATTGCTTTTAACTCGTTTTTCGTAAGTGAAAGTGATACATTGCAGTATATTAGAAACCGTTAGTTGAGACTCGCTTCTATAAGTTGTGTTGGCTTGTGTGTGGTGCGTCCAACCCACTCGCAAAGTTTCAGAATTTTTTGATCTCGTTCATGTGGTTTTCTCCTGTATATCAAACAACAACAACAACAACAATTATACTTTGATATTTTTTAAGTGACTTTTTCATTAGAAAACCACACAAATGATATCCAAAAAATACAAAATTTTGCAAGTAGGTCAGAATCACCAAACACAAGCTAACGCAACTTGTAGAAGTGAGTTTCGACTCTTGGTTTGCATGATACTGCCGTGTATCACTTTATTTGCTTTTAATTTGAAATAAAGCGATACATTGCCATATCTTACAAACCGTGAGTCAAAAGTCACTTTTACAAGTTGCATTGGCTTGTGTGTGGTGAGTCCGACCTACTCACAAAGTTTCGGAATTTTGGATATTATTTGTGCAGTTTTCTTACGTATTTTTTTCGTAACTATATATATATGAATAGTGTATTGCCCAATTGTTATAATTTTTTTTAGAGAAATTGTTAGAACAAGGAGAGTCGGAAGGCCATCTGGTAGTGGTAGAGGCAAACTTTCCACAGAAGTACGTGTACTAATAGTTTTTATTGTGAATTTTGTATACGTAATATTGTATATACAATAATAAAATTTAAAACGTTGGTGTAGGTTGGTACGTCGTCTTCGGGTGAATATCACGGTCCAGGACCTTTACATCCATATATACTCACTTTGCAAGACCGCTACAGATCCGATGAAGTGTGAAGAGGGACAACGCAGAATTGTAATTTCTGTATGCACGAGACATTGACGATGCCCCGTGTACTCACGAGTACCTTGTCGAAGTCGGTTTTTACGGAGTTAGTTTTATGGGTAAGGTGAAACTAGACCGATCACTTCTTGCATCCCTCGTCGAGCGATGGAGGCCAGAGACATCTACCGGTTGGGGAGATGATGGTGACATTGCAAGATATTGCCATGATTTTCGGTCTTCCAATAGATAGAATGACCGTGATGGGTAATATGAATTTCCAGAAAATAGATTTGTGTAATAAGTTCCTTACTACATGGTTTGATGATGATGGATAGGATGAACGTGGTATTTTTTTCGGACAATCAATCCGACTGTCATGGTTGAAGCAAAAATTTGAAGGGAAATTAACCGATGCATCGAGCGACTACATCGTGCAGTGCTACATTAGGGCATATATTCTAACAGTGCTTTGAGGTGTTCTCTTGCCTAACTCCACCAGAGATACTGTCCCGCTTATGTATCTACGATTATTCGCCAACCTAAGTTTAGCCGGCCGGTATAGTTGGGGAAGTTACACATTAGCCACCATGTATAGGACATTGTGTGCAGTTGCTCTCGATGGAATTGAGATGAGTGGGTCGATGGTCTTACTACAGATTTTGGGCATGGGAATGTATACACTTGGGTTGTACCCGTATTACGAGACCCGCAGAGGGTTGGGTGGCCCTTGCACCCATCGTTAAGATGCGACCACCTTTAGGTATGTATTGGGCCGGTAGACGACGCTACAAAGACAACCCGAAAGGAGTTATAACATACTACATAGACGAGCTCGACCAACTGCGAGATGAATTGGTAATTTAGGAGTCGTATACCCTCGAGCAGGTGGAAAGACTACGCTGACAGCACTCATCAACTTTGGTAAGGTGGAGCATTATTGGCCGGATAGAGTCCTTCAATTTGGGCTGGAGCAGAAAATTCTCATCCGTCGCCGGTACAACATTGAGTTACACACCATTAGAGGTACAAGTTGTATGCCCAATCATGACTGGGCGGATTTCCACCGTGATTATGTAGCAATTTGGAATGAGCAAAGGTTTGAAATACTATTTGATAATGTCAAGCCGTACGATGGCACTTCAATTATAACGTACATAACATGGTACCGGGAAATAACACGTTTGTACATATCTATGAAGACCGAAGTACCAATTGGCATTCAAGTACCAATTCCGGAGAGAGAGAGAGAGGGGGAGAGAGAGAGAGGGGGGGGGGGAGAGAAAACCACCACCAGCCTATTCTATGTCACAACCCATGTACCAACCGAAGGCATCATCATATCGGTTGTTGGTATGTCAAATTTGTTTGAAATAATTTTTTTTGTATTCGAATTAATTGTTTTTAAATTGATGATTTCATCATGGAATCGTGCTACCATATTTTCATCTTTGTTGTAGATCGATAATACATGGGATATTGTAAAGGAATGTGCACATGTACTTAAAAAGCAATGCCGCCGCGAACATGAAAGCTTTCGCTCGAAAGATGCTTACTTCATGTCGGGGCTCACTAGAAGAGGTAGGAGATAGAGAACGACTAATCCATTATTTAAATATGAATGGACATTCACAATGCCATAAGAGCGTGATGAATAGGTCATCTCCCTCGGGGCAACAACGGTTACACCAACCTCCACTATAAGAGGAAGAGCAACAAGAAGAGCATCAAGAAGAGGACGAAGAAGAAGACCAAAAAGTGCAAGAAGAAGATACCTGCCCTTCACAAGAAACCCAAGTTGGGCGTACTCGGCGACAACCTATTCGGAAGATGCGAGCGCCACAACACTACACACTGGGGTAGGTTGAGTATTTTTTGATTCGTGTTGTACATGAAACTTGCTATTAATGTTAATGTTAATTATTTTTTATGTTAGTTAACTTTTAAAATCCTCTATCTTATTGATGTTGATTATATTGTATTTGTTGTTAGTTTTTATGTGGATTGAAGTGATTATGAAGCTATTGTAGTTAGTGAAGTACAGTCATTTTTTGTGGATATTGTTGCTGATGGGATATAAGTATAGCAGCTTTAGCTGCTGCTGATGCCTTTGTTATTTTTTTCCATTAACCTAGGTCATTGTTGCACACAACGACCTACGCTCAATGCCAAAATGAAGACGAAAGATTCTCTCTCTAACTTAATATGCCTATTTAATAACAACTGAAGTCGTTGTCCAAGACAACAACATGATATGACCTTGGTCGTCGTTAGAGACAACGACTTCAGTTAATATACAAAATTTTGTTCCAGTTTCCTTGCTCTCTGAATTGAACAATAGCCATTTGTGTGTTATTAAGGTATAACTGAAGTCGTTGTTCGGGACAACGGCCTCATTTAACCTTGGTCGTCGTTGGAGAGAACGGCCTACGTTAATTCTCATTCTTCATCTCATCTCCCTTTTTACAACTTTTATGTTCTGTCTCTACGAATAGAGGTTCTTGAACTCTACACCAAAGACATCCATAATTTTGTTTTTTATCTCAATATTTTATTAATTTCATTTTTTAGCAGTAAAAACGAACAAGATAATAGTAAGGGTAAATAGTTGAACTTTTTTGCTTGGAATTAAAAAAAATTGAAATAAAAAAATTCCCTAACTTAGATCGTTGTTCCCAACAACGACCTAAGTTCATTATCCTACTATTTTTTAAGACTTTTCGGGGGTGTGCAACCCTTTTTTTTGTGGAGAATTTCTTTTTGTTTTATTTTATTTATAATGGTAATGTTTCCCATATCGTTAATATTAATCGGAAGCCTTGCTTTCTGACTTGACCTAGGCTTACCAAGGTTATTTGTTTTTTTCCATTAACCTAGTCCGTTGTTGCACACAACGGCCTATGCTCAATGCCAAAAAGAAGACAAAAGAATTGCTCTCTAACTTGACATGCCTATCTTATAACAACCGAAGCCATTTTCTAGGACAACGACCTACTATAACCTAGGCCGTTGTTGGAGACAACGGCTTCAGTTGATATGAAATTTTTTGTTGAAGTTTCCTTTCCCTCTGACTTGAACACTAGCCATTTATATGTTGTTGAGGTACAACTGAAGCTGTTGTCGGACACAACGATCTCCTTTAACCTTGGTCGTCGTTGGAGACAACGACTACACTTAATTCTCCTTCTTCATCTCTATGTTCATCTCATCCCTCATTTTACAACTTTCTCTTCTGTCTCTACGAACAGAGGTTCAAATCTACACAATAGACATCCATAATCTTGTTTTTCACCTTTATATTTTATTAATTTCATTTTCTAGCAGCAAAAAACGAACATGATAATAGTAAGGGTAAATAGTTTAAATATTTTCTCGAAAAAAAACTTAAACAAAGTTTTGTAAAAACAAAACTGTTACCTATTTTAGGTTGTTGTTCCCAACAATGACCTAAGCTCATTCTCCCATTTTTTTAAAAGACTTTTCGGGGGTATGTACCACTTTTACACTTTTTCTTTATTTATTTTTTTATTTTTTTTTGAAAAAATGTTTTTTATTATTGGTTTACAATGTTAATAAGGGGAATGTCCTACTTGACGGTGAACATATATTTTACGACATTTTTAAATTTAATTATATGATGACATCACTATGGAATGTTATGAACACATCTATTGAGATCATGTATATCGTAAGAGAACGCTCATATAAATTTTGGGAGGTAATTTTTATTATTTAACACTAAACTGAAGCCGATCTTTTATTTAATGTCTAATCATACCTACCCTACCATTGACATATTTTGGAACACCAAGTTACCATTTTTTTTATTTCTATTTTTTTATTTTATTTTTTGGGGAATTTTATTTTATTTTATTTATAATGGTAATGTTTCCCATATTGTTAATACTATACGAAAGACGTAGTTCCAACCAACGACCTAGTATAAATTAGGTCGTTGTTTGAAACAACGGCCTAAGGGTAGCCCGATAGGAATTTGTTGTTTTATGTAATTATGTTAGTATTTTTTATTATTTTATATGGAAAACTTTAATTATTTATTTGATTTTCTAAATTACACTATATCTATATATAACATATAAATTTGATATATTTTGGAATATAATTATTTGGGGACATTCAAAATATGAGAGAGAACATCCTTATTCAGCTTATCCCCCTTACACTAACCCTAAACCTAACCCCTAACCCTAACCCTCCAACCATACCCATGACCTTAACCAATAAGATATCCCCACCTATAATCACTTACAAATCTTTTATTTAATGTCTAACCCAAACACTAAAATATATTTAATTCATGCTTCAAATTTTGGTTATTTAAAAAAAATGGAAACAAAAAAGAACAAACAAACAAACGAATAGTGCTACACATTTTTTTTTAAGCTTAGGTTACTTGGGACAACGGCCTAGAAAACCCTAGACCGTTGTTTCCAATAAAGGCTTCAATTTATATCCCAATTTTGAACCTATATTATGAATAATTTTTGTTTAAGTTTGATTGCTCTCTGACTTGGACCCCTTATAGTAACCCTATATTGTGAATAATTTTTGTTTAAGTTTGATTGCTCTCTGACCTTGACCTTAATTTTATATGGGAAACTTTATTTTTGTGGTCCTCTAAAAAAAATTAATATCCCTAGGTCATTGTTGCAAACAGCGACCTAAGGGTTCACCATAAATATCCAGAAACCAATAGTGCTCTCTGACTTTTAGGGGGTATGAACTCCGTTTTATTTTCCTTTTTTTTAAAGTGTATTGGTTTTGGGGGACTAAAGTGTAGTGGTAAAGTGAACCTGAATATTGAAGAATTTTATTTATTTTGTAAATGTGATGAAATCTCTAATGAAGGGGATGAACATATCCATTGAGAAGAATATTTCAAATATACCCTAATCTCAATTAACCATATAAAAATAAACATGTGGAACACTTTCAAGTAATTAAGATTTCTATGTGCAAATAAGTTGTACATGCATGTTTTAAGGTTAAAAAAAAATCCTACTTATCTCTTATTGTGGGAATTAGAATTCATCTGATCCATATTCAATTCCCAACCTTTATCGTTCCCGAAAAAAATATGTTCAAATAAGTTCCAATGAATTATCCGATAGATAGAATCGTGTGTGTACACACTAACCCTAACCCAAACCTTCCCTAACCCTTACCCTACCCTAACCCTCCCTAATGTAGGTCGTTGTTTTAAACAACGGCTAAAGTTAGTATGGTATGTCGAGAATATTGGCAAGTTCAAGTCAGAGAGCATACCAAATTTTGGCCCCATTATTTTGTACCTTAGGCCGTTGTCTGAGACAACGACCTAAGTCAATCTACATCAAGTCTTAGACAACAACCGTCGTTGGTAAAAAATGGCCACCTCAAGTGAAGGAGGAGGAGCTAGGGTTTTGACTATGGGTTCGGGTGCGCTCGAAAGAAAAAGAGAGAGAGGGGGGGGGGAGAGTATACTGAGTGTGAGAGATATAATGTAGGAGGGGAGCGAGATTTGTACTAGTGTTTTAAAACACAAGTACAACCTAAGCCGTTGTTCCACACAACGGCCTAAGCTATACATAGGCCGTTGTTCCACACAATGGCCTAAGCTATACATAGGCCATTGTGTGAAGCAACGACCAAGGTTGGAAGAAGTCTTCTGAAGTACATAGGTCGTTGTTTTCAACAACGGCCTAGGTTAAAATTTGGCAAAAAATAAATACAAGTCGATCAGCGGCGAGCGAGAGAGAATGTAAGCGAAAAGCTCAGTCAAAGAGTTATTTGGGGGTAAAATATCAATTTTATCCCTCCGAAACTTAAGTCATAGAGAGGCCTGATGGGCAGGATCAATCCTGACCGCTAGATCTTGATCGAAACGATCCAACAACCCCGTTTGCAACTGAGCACCACTCATATATATATATATATATATATATATATATATATATATATATATGTATGTATATATATATATGTATGTATGTATGTATGTATGTATGTATGTATGTATGTATGTATGTATGTGTGTGTGTGTGTGGGGGGGGGGGGGGGGGGGGGGGTAAAAGGGATATGAGCAACTTGCTCATTTAGTAAATGAGCAATTGATTATGTGGCATGCATGTAATACATTGGAATATATATATATATATATATATATATATATATATATATATATATATATATATATATATATATATATATATATATATATGTATGTATGTATGTATGTATGTATGTGTGTGTGTGTGTGTGTGTGGGGGGGGGGGGGGGGGGGGGGGGGGGGGTAAAAGGGATATGAGCAACTTGCTCATTTAGTAAATGAGCAATTGATTATGTGGCATGCATGTAATACATTGGAAAACTAACAATTTTAAGACTTTTCCAATCACATGTATACCACATCATCAATTGCTTATTTACTAAATGAGCAATTGCTCATTTAGTAAATGAGCAATTGATTATGTGGCATGCATGTGATACATTGGAAAACTAACTCTTTTAAGACTTTTCAAATCACATGTATGCCACATCATCAATTGCTTATTTACTAAATGAGCAAGTTGCTCATACCCCTTTTTCCTTATATATATATATATATATATATACATATATATATATATGAGAAAGGTGAGCCTCATATAGAGTATGAGGCTCACTTTCCTCGTACAAAGTGATTATACTTACTTGATGGGGTTCTTATGGAAGATCCACTCTGTCCATCATATTTATCATGTTAATGGATGTATGTGTAGAAAAAATCAATGCATCATGTGGGTGAAAAATGAATGATGTCAACAGAATACAAATTGAACCACAATTTGGACTCACATGATGCATGAGTGAATGACCTCCAAACCACTTGATTTTTTTACACATATACATCCATTAACATGATAAATATGATGGACAGAATTGATCTTCCACGAGGATCCCACCAAGTGAATTTAATTACTTTGTATGAAAAAAAATTCCTCGTACAAATATGAGCCTCACATTACTCTCTCTATATGTATATTGAGTGTGGGTGTATATGTCTATGGCCTGTTTAAAAAATAAAAAGAAAAAAAAAATTATAACATCTATTGACAAATCATAATATTCATGTAAAAAGGACAAAATAAAGATCATTTGTATCTTGTAATTCATTTCATATTTCCCATGTGTACGAAACAAATTGGAAATTGGCTTTTTGACGACTGTTGCCTTGAACAAAGGCTTACTGTATACTTAAATTTCGGTTTTTAGGTATGATGATTATTGTTAGATTTCATACTTTATTTATGTTACGATCTAAATTTAGTCCCACATCGGTTATATGGGGAATCAATGTTGGGTAGTTATAAACTTGGGATCCCTCCCTTTAACAGCTAGCTTTTAAGGGTGAGTACTCCTAGGTTCCTAACAATTGGTATCAGAGCCAACCCCATGCTTCTTAATTCGCCCTAGAGGCTAGATTAAAATTACTGGTAGACCTGGGTCGGGCCAATGTCGCTAGAGTGAAAGCCGCCGAGAGTCGGAAAGGGCTACCTAGAGGCTATATTAAAATTACTGGTAGGTCCGGGCCGGGCCAGGGTCGCTATAGTAAATACCGCCGAGGGCGGCGGGTTACGGAAGCGTGGTGGAATGTTATGATCCAAATTTAGTCCCACGTCGGTTATATGGGAAACCAATGTTGGGTAGTTATAAACTTGAGGGTGAGTTCTCCTAGGTTCCTAACAATTGGTATCAGAGCTAACCCCATGCTTCTTAATTCGCTCTATAGGCTAGATTAAAATTACTGGTAGACCTGGGTCGGGCCAGTGTCGCTAGAGTGAAAGCCGCCGAGAGTCGGAAAGGGCTACCTAGAGGCTAGATTAAAATTACTGGTAGGGCCGGGCCGGGCCATAAGGGTGAGTTCTCCTAGGTTCCTAACAATTTATAGGTTTGGAAAATTAATAATCAAAATTTATTGAATTATGATGAACTTTAAACCTTTCTGGATCCATCCTTTTCAATTTGGGCATGACGGACACTGATTCAATCTATCGTGATTTGTTGCACAACTATAAGTTAGAAGTTTTAAACTTTTAATATCATCATCATTTCATGATAAACTTATCAATATTGCACATTACAACCATTATATGGGGTTAGCAGGTTTACAGAGTTTCTAAATTAAACTTGCCGATCAAGACCTGATGTTGTTTGTTTCGGGGGTGTGGGGATAACAGGTGTGAGTTCTTGTAATTTGTGTAGCAGAAGATGTGGTACTGGTGTCGATCCGATCCTAGGCCGTAGGACCGGCTCGGGGGTGGTAGAAGAGAGGTAGAGGCCGGGTGCTCGGCTCGGATCTAGTAGCTCGGCTCGGATGAAGTAGCTCAGTTCGGACTCTTGTACCTGCATACTGCCTAGAAACACCAGGAGAAGTCCCGGCGACAGACCCTCCGGCGATCTAGTCAGTCACTGAGAAAGCAACTGTAACACCCCACAATTTATTTTAAATTAAAAATACATTTTTTTGATTTTTTGCACGTATGATGTAAGTGCGAATTTTTATTCTCATTTTGATATTCTCATTTACTAATTTTTAGTATGCATAATTTTTAATTAGCTTTCTTTTAATCTATGGACCTATAGATTAAAAATTTAGCCCATTAGGAGAAGAGCTCACTAGATAATTAAATTAATTAATTAGAATTGTGCCCATGAAGCAAGTCCATTAATAAAATCACAAATTAAGTTGAATTTGGACTAATACATTACAAGTTACAACTTTTTGTACACATTTAGGACTATAAAAAAATGTATTTAATTGGTGTGTGCGTGTGTGCATAAGCACACTTTGATTTTGACCGGATAGGACCTAGCATAGGCCGGGTTGAACTAGTGGGGAGATGGAGAGTTTGGGAAGTTGTGGGAGTTGAGATGGTGAAGAGTTGGAAAGGTGAAGAGTTGTAGGTTTTAGGAGTTTAGGACATGAAGGATTGTATGAATTAATATGAAGAGTTATTAGGTGTAAAATTATGCGAAATAGACCCTCCCAAAACCCTACAAATAGAATCCCCATTTCTCATTCTCCTTCGCACCAAAAACATCATCATAATTAAAAGAAAAGAAAAGAAAGAAAGAAAAGAAAGAGAGTGAGAGAGTCCCATTGTTTGGAAGAATTGCTAGGAGGAGAAGCCATTGCTAGGAAAGGAAGCTTTGCTAGGAGCAAGAAAGTGTTTGTGGAGCTAGGAGCTAGAAGGAGTCCTTTTCATTAGTAGTTTTCATTCTTCAATTAAGGTGGGTGATCTTTTTCCTTTCGAAAGTAGGACTTGCATGCTAAATAGTTAAATGATTAATTGAATGGGATATATGTAAAATCCATACTAGCATAGTATGCAATGATCATGTTGAGAATTTGTGAACAAATTGTTACCATAATTTTTTTTAAAAAGAAGAGTTCAACTAAGGAATTAATCGTATGAATTATGTTAGAATATTTGCAAATTTGTATGTTTTGTTGAATGTGTGATTTTTCTTTTAGAGCTTGTTTAAGAATGATATATTTCGACATGATGATTAAGAAAAGGAAAAGAAAGAAAAGAGAAAAAATTAACTTTTATGTCGACATAGGTTAAAGATACAATTTTTGCATGAAGGAGATTCTTTGAGATATTTATGATTGATTAAGAGACATGCTTGTTTTATCACGAAAATGTAACTAGTATAATAGAGTATATGAACTAGTTTTACTAAACACGATTTTAGTTTCGAGATTTGGGAAAAGATGAAAATATGTATGCAAAAAGAAAGGAAAAATTATTCAAAAATGAAGTTATAATTTTTCTAAAAAAATAGTTTGAACCTTTAATTTACTGTTTTAATATTTATCTCAGTCCAAGAGAGATTTTGTTTCAATATCCTAAAAGAATGGATTTTTTTTTTATAAAACGAGTTTTGGTAAAAGGAACTAAATTCAGAGTAATGTATACAAAAGTATATTAGTATAACTCTTGAACAAAATATACACTTAGACTTATTGATTAGCCAGTGCACTATAGAATACAACTTGTAAGAGGTCTTGGGTTCAAAGTTTGATAGTCACATTTATTTTTATTTCTTTTAAATTAATCCCGAAACCAAAAATCAGAATATGTATCTTTCGGCATACGAATTTGACGCTAGGTCCTCTTAGACCAAACAGCTAGCGGGTGTGGGGATTTTCTTGGGCGTCACTGTAGCATCACGTGCAGCCCAGGTTCGAAACCTGTGGGCTACACTTCTTTTACCGGTGTTCGATATAAAAAAAAAAAATTATTGGTTTTGGAAAATACTTATTGGTTTTTTTTTTTCTTTCTCCATTCTCTCTAAATGAAAAATGGAATTTTTATTAAAAAGGAGTTGCAATAATTTTTTTGTGTAATTGAGACCCAAAAATGAAAAGTTAGATAGAAAGATGAACAATGTGAATTTAAAAATAGATCCTTCTTCTATTAAGAAGAGTGAAATAATTTTTTGCGAAGTGATTATTTTTGAAGAAATTGCACCTATATTTTTTTTTTGGTTAGAAATATCTTGAAATGAATTTAGACATCATGTGAGCTTGAAATTTGAGAATGAAATTTTTATGTGATGAAGTTGTATTCTTGAAAGAAGTGATTCGCTTATAAAGATTTTAATTGAATAGATAGATCATGAATCATGACAAGATTTGATAGTCACAATTATTTTTATTTCTTTTAAATTAATCCCGAAACCAAAAATCAGAATATGTATCTTTCGGCATAGGAATTTGACGCTAGGTCCTCTTGGACCAAACAGCTAGCGGGTGTGGGGATTTTCTTGGGCGTCATTGTAGCATGCATCACGTGCAGCCCAGGTTCGAAACCTGTGGGCTACACTTCTTTTACTGGTGTTCGATATTAAAAAAAAATATTGGTTTTGGAAAATACTTATTGGGTTTTTTTTCCTTTCTCCATTCTCTCTAAATGAAAAATGGAATTTTTATTAAAAAGGAGTTGCAATAATTTTTTGTGTGTAATTGAGACCCAAAAATGAAAAGTTAGATAGAAAGATGAACAATGTGAATTTAAAAATAGATCATTCTTCTATTAAGAAGAGTGAAATAATTTTTTTGCGAAGTGATTATTTTTGAAGAAATTGCACCTACATTTTTTTTTTGTTAGAAATATCTTGAAATGAATTTAGACATCATGTGAGCTTGAAATTTGAGAATGAAATTTTTATGTGATGAAGTTGTATTCTTGAAAGAAGTGATTTGCTTATAAGGATTTTAATTGAATAGATAGATCATGAATCATGACAAGATTTGATCTTTTGTGAATAAAATTGAGGTCTTGGGTTCAAAGCTTGATAGTCACATTTATTTTTATTTCTTTTAAATTAATCCCGAAACCAAAAATCAGAATATGTATCTTTTGGCATAGGAATTTGACGCTAGGTCCTCTTGGACCAAACAGCTAACGTGTGTGGGGATTTTCTTGGGCGTCACTGTAGCATCACGTGCAGCCCAGGTTCGAAACCTGTGGGCTACACTTCTTTTACTGGTGTTCGATATTAAAAAAAAAAATTATTGGTTTTGGAAAATACTTATTGGGTTTTTTTTTCTTTCTCCATTCTCTCTAAATTAAAAATGGATTTTTTATTAAAAAGGAGTTGCAATAATTTTTTTTGTGTAATTGAGACCCAAAAATGAAAAGTTAGATAGAAAGATGAACAATGTGAATTTAAAAATAGATCCTTCTTCTATTAAGAAGAGTGAAATAATTTTTTGCGAAGTGATTATTTTTGAAGAAATTGCACCTATATTTTTTTTTGGTTAGAAATATCTTGAAATGAATTTAGACATCATGTGAGCTTGAAATTTGAGAATGAAATTTTTATGTGATGAAGTTGTATTCTTGAAAGAAGTGATTTGCTTTTAAAGATTTTAATTGAATAGATAGATCATGAGTCATGACAAGATTTGATCTTTTGTGAATAAAATTGAGGTCTTGGGTTCAAAGCTTGATAGTCACATTTATTTTTATTTCTTTTAAATTAATCCCGAAACCAAAAATCAGAATATGTATCTTTCGGCATAGGAATTTGACGCTAGGTCCTCTTGGACCAAACAGCTAGCGGGTGTGGGAATTTTCTTGGGCGTCACTGTAGCATCACGTGCAGCCCAGGTTCGAAACCTGTGGGCTACACTTCTTTTACTGGTGTTCGATATTAAAAAAAAAATTTATTGGTTTTGGAAAATACTTATTGGGTTTTTTTTTTCTTTCTCCATTCTCTCTAAATGAAAAATGGAATTTTTATTAAAAAGGAGTTGCAATAATTTTTTTTGTGTAATTGAGACCCAAAAATGAAAAGTTAGATAGAAAGATGAACAATGTGAATTTAAAAATAGATCATTCTTCTATTAAGAAGAGTGAAATAATTTTTTGCGAAGTGATTATTTTTGAAGAAATTGCACCTATATTTTTTTTTTGGTTAGAAATATCTCGAAATGAATTTAGACATCATGTGAGCTTGAAATTTGAGAATGAAATTTTTATGTGATGAAGTTGTATTCTTGAAAGAAGTGATTTGCTTATAAAGATTTTAATTGAATAGATAGATCATGAATCATGACAAGATTTGATCTTTTGTGAATAAAATTGAAGATGCAAATAATCTAAGTTTTAAGACTTGTTTATTAAAGGGGTATGTGTACCCATGGAAATTTTGTACATGAAAAAATTGTGATTTAGAGTTAGTAAGACCTCGGATACCGGCATTATTGAAATAAAATTTTTTTGATATGATTTTGAGATATGGCCATGGAACTACCTCGTATTTTGTTGATTAAGTCCGGTAGGAGGTAAGACTAATTCTAGGTTTTGAAAATTATTCATGTCTTGAAATAAGTAACTAGGCACATAAGTGAAGATGCAGTAAACCTGGGCAAACGTAAGTGGGGCGCTCTATATAGTCAGCGGTGGACTCTGAGGCTATAGACCCTATTGGTGGACTGAGGTTGCTCCATGGGAGACGAACTTTTATATTTAAATCCGGGACTACGAGGACGGGTCAGCGGTGGACTCCGGGATCTTGAGTAGTCGGGCAGATAGTTTGCCATACTCCAATGTATATACGTATACCAGGGCTAGAGGGTCACTTGCGGGATGATTCGCACGATGCGAGATCTGTTATAATAGTCAGCGGTGGACTCCGGGGCTAGAATTCAAATTCGTGGAATGATCTAAACTTTATCTTATTACTGGGTAGTTATCATGGTGAGGGATCGAGCTCTTTATTGTGGAGAACCTAGGCGCTTGCCCCCGGACTTACGTAGTATGGGATGCATAGAATCCGAACAAGTGTGTATTAGTGTCATCCTAGTATAAGAATGTGTGCATTAGGCATTAAGGCATCCCATACACTTACATGCTTAGCGTAGTCACAATTTAACACTTTATTTGTTCATTCAAATTATGTGATTTGTTAAAGTAATGAGATCGTTATATGTACGGCATAGAGAGAATAGCCGAGTATAACATTTTTGTCAGTTTTAAGTAACTAACGTGCCCACAGCTTGATATGCAGGTAATGGACTATTCATGAAGGAATAAAGATATTATGATGCAATCGATGACTTATTTGATAAAGTTGTACAAGTTGTATTTTGTTTTCAATGTTGTAATCTTTTATTCTTCCGATGTGTAAATAAAATGTAATGAACTCTGATGTTGTTGAAAAAATTTTAATTTCCTTGTAAAATTGTATGAAGTGAAGTAAAGATCCTGTGAAATCTCGAATTCGGTCTTATTTGGAATTCGGGGCGTTACAGCAATAGTAGCTACGGTTCAGGTGGGGAAAGTTTATTACCTTTGGAAGTGAGGAGGGGGTCTAGTATTTATAGGCAGGGGTAAACGGGTCTGAGACCCTAACGGATCGGGTCGGACCCGTTTGCCTGTGGGCCTGAATGGGCTGAAGCTCGTTTGAACCGTTTGACTTGATGATCACAGGGGAGCAAAATCTGAGGTGATCTGATGGCCCAGATGGGGCCACATCATCCATCCCATATCAGGAGCCCCCCCACTCCTGGAGGACACCGTAAGCCAGCCATGGAGGAGTAGTCTGCCCCCGAAGGAAGAGTGGAGCGGTGTGTCTGGAGAGTATGATTTGTAGTTTCTTGGAGTGGTAAGTGGGGTAGGACGAAGGAGATCCTTCGGAGAAAAAGCGTTGAGGGCCGAAGACCGATGGTCGGGAGCCGAACGTCGAGCGTCGAGCCGTAGCCTGAGAGCCAGGAATTGGGCTCGGAGCTTATGACTAACGCTTCGAGGGTCGAGCATCGGTGGGCGAGCCTCCATACTCGGATGCCGAGGGTTACTGTCGAGCGTCGAGCCACCCAGATTACTGCAAAAGCTAGGGGGTGGCTCGAGGTCACTGCCGAGCGTCGAGCCTCCCTGCTTGCTGTAAAAGCTAGGAGGTGGCTCGAGGTCACTGCCGAGCGTCGAGCTCCCCTGCTTGCTGTAAAAGCTATGGGGTGGCTCGAGGTCACTGCTGAGTGCCGAGCCCCCCCTGCTTGCTATAAAAAGCTAGGAGTGGCTCGAATTCACTGCCGAGCGTCGAGCTCCCCAGCTTGCTGCAAAAGATAGGGGGTGGCTCGAGGTCACTCCGAGCGTCGAGCCCCCAGATTGCTGCAAAAGCTAGGGGTGGCTCGAGTTCACTGCCAAGCATCGAGCCCCCCCCCCCCCCCCCGCGCTTGCTGTGAGAGTTAGGGGTGGCTCGAGGTCACCGCCGAGCGTCGAGATCCCCTGCTTGCTGTGAAATCTAGAGGGTGGCTCGAGGTCACTGCCGAGCATCGAGCCCCATAGCTTGCTGTAAAAGCTAGGGGGTGGCTCAAGGTCACAGCCGAGCATCGAGCTTCCCATCTTGCTGCGAAAGCTAGGGGGTGGCTCGAGGTCACTCCGAGCGTTGAGCCCCATACTTGCTATAAAAGTTAGGGGATGGCTCGAGGTCACTACCGAGCGTTGAGCTCCCCATCTTGCTATAAAAGCTAGGGGGTTGTAACGCCCCGAATTCCAAAACACAACTGAATTCGAGATTCCACAAGATCTTTACACTTCTTTCGTACAATTTTACAAGGAAATTAAAACTTTTTACTTTACATCAGAGTTACATGAAAACTTTACACTTTACATTTTACAGCGGAAGCAAATTTATAACATTTAAATAAATGTACATCAACATTTGAATAATCTCTAAGCATCTGTGCTTCTTTAATCTTTATCATGTCATTTACCCTGCATACAAAACTGTGGGTACGTCAGTTTATTCAACCAACGAACATTATACACGGCCATCCTCTCTATGCCGGAAATAGTATAACTGATTTCCATATTTAACAAACACAAACTTGTCACATATCAAACTAAAGGGAATACCCTATTGATGTCGTGTTGTGATTGTGCACTTAGTCCTTAATGTAATTATTTATATTACATGACACTAATGCACACTTGTTCGGATTCTATGCATCCCATACTACATAGGTCCGAGGGCAAGCCTCTTAATCGTTCTTCATCTTGTAGGGTTCAATCCCTCGTCATGACTTAATCTACTACTGTAACTACGGTAAGTATCCTAGATGATCTATGAGTACAAGCTCATGTACAGAAAACCTGGAGGGGAATTCCACGCCATATCTTGATGCATCAAGCATGCATTCTGTGGCAATTCAGCCTCCTTCATGGCACACGATTCTCTTGCAGTCACTAAACATCCCACAAGCTTTGCCAAGATCCCGATAATTCCGGAGTAGTACCCATGCCATGTCTTGACGCATCAAGCATGCATTCTGTGGATCACTCTCACATCGTAGACTCGAGGCTCTCATACTTGTGTTTTTCTCTCACTTTCATCACCTCTTCACTATGTACTAATTCTTAATTTAATGAAATCATGAACAAAATTAATCTCTTAGAGTTTGCCCTCTCACTACTACCGGTCTTATTTCTTTCATTTCACAATGACCCAAACTTGGTCTTTTCAATGTCAATAATCATATTTCCATCACTTTTTACTTGCCGGTGTGAGTTTTGGCTGCACCATAATTTTCAATTTCATTTCACAAATTCATATGTTTGAGTTTTCATACTCAATAACATTTCTCTTTTCCAATCACATGATTTCAAAATTATTCATGAGTCAATAACCATACATGGAGTTCAATTATTCATCATGTATTTCATCCAATATTTATTTCCACATTAAAAAATCATATCACTAAGTATATGGTCAAAATGAATATTCACAACTCATTATTGTCACACTATTCTTCAATAAGAATAATTCACACCACTTCACCTTATATATTTTCTTTCTTTGTTTTTTTTCTTTTTTAGCACTTATTTCAATTCCCTTACAAAACACATTTTTCACAAAAATATACAAGTGTAGAACCATAGTTCTAACCACACTTTTATTCCCAAAATATACTCTATTTCATTTCAATAACTCCCAATTTATTTTTCATAAGTCACACATAATTTTAGAATAATAATAGTATTTTTTTCATAATTTTTAGACATAAAAAACCCATCAAAAAAATCATTTTTTCCACAAAGTTTAATTCTGGCCGAGACCAGGGTTCGAACCAGCGACCCCTGAGAACCCAACCGCACACACTAGACACTTGGCCATTAGTGCTCATCGGTATAAAGAAAGGTTAGAGTGTTATATACTCTTGGACTGAACTTGATTAATTTTTTAAACGCACAAAAAAATATGGTGTCACCAAGTTTCGAACCATCGATCCATGGGACACAGCCGCACACTCTGTAGCATTTAAAAGCCTCCCGACCACTTGAGCTATAAGCTCAAGTTGTCTTGAATACAACTTGTATTTTAGTTAAATCAGTTCTCTGTTTAATAGAACATTTCGATGTTTCAAAAGCTCCCATTTGAGTTTTGATTTTACTAAATTTACTGTAAATCTCCAGAATAATTATTCAAATAATATTTGATACTCCAGTAATTTAAAATAAATTTTCCAGTATTTAAACACATATTTTTCATACAATTAGTTTAAATTGTATACTACTACTACCACATCTCATTTCGACATTTCTTATCCAACTTAACATCAATATTCCCTATATCAATTCCCTGTTTATATTCCTTTCACAAACCCACAAATTATATTTTAAGTTATTCATTACAACATTATCACAAAAAGGTTCATTCAAGCACATAAAACAACATTTTCATCTACTAACATTTGCATTTAGTTTTGATTCTAATAACGAATTTTACTTCAAGCATTCCATAACTATAAATAATTCACACACAACTTAAGTTTGATGATGGAATCACATACAATCTATTTAGCAACATTCCAATCAACTAATAAGCTATTTTTCCAATTAAATGTACTCTTATTAATCTTTTTCATGCATCATAATTTCAATTCAATTTTAGCATGCTATCTAATTAGAAACATGGAAAATAACCCACCTTATTTGAAGAGAATAAAATTGCAACACCTCCTTAACACAAGAGTCCTTGCCAAAAGAGCGTTCCTCCTCCTCCTTGATGCGCACAACCGAGCCTCAAAGATGCCAATCCCGAGAACTTCCTAGTGATGCCGGCCTTCTTTGAATGCACACACAACTCACACACAACTCTCAATCTTTTTATCTTACTTACTATACTACTAACAATTTGTATTTTCTACTATAAGTTTTGGAGAAATGAAGAGTACAAAAATAACTAGGCTGGGGGGGGGGGGGGGTATTTATACTAAAATTTGGAGCAAATGAAGGGTTAGGATCAATCTAGGAGTTAAAAATAAAAAGGCTAGGATTCAAGGGGGAGTTGTAGTAACCAACCATGATCAAACAGCTACCACCCATAACTCCACTCATTTTCCTTTCCCTCCAATCCTAAACCGGCCACTTTGTGTGCTTTTGCACGTGTACGTGCAATGCATGTGCATTCATTTGTTCTCCATTTAAAAAAAGTTGTACATTTTATTTTTTATAAAAATAATCTTATAAAGATATCCTACATTACAAGTTGTAATTAAAAGAGAAATAACTCATGGGCTTTAATTAATGGGCCAAATATTAGTTTTATAAAAATAATTTAGATTTGGGCTAAAAAGAAGGCTTATGTTTATTTGAATAAAATGGGCCTTTATAAAAATAATTAAAGAACACATATAAATATAAATATAAATATATATATATATATATATATATATATATATATATATATATATATATATATATATATATATATATATATATATATATATATATATATATATATATATATATATATATATATATATATACTCATCATCCATAATGAAAATAATTATAAGATTTCATACTACAAAAATTGTACGTGCACAATAGTGCAAAAATTAATAATTTTCATAAATGAAAATCAGGGTATTACAGGGGTGGCTCGTGGTCAATGCCAAGCGTCGAGCCCCCTAGCTTGCTGTGAAAGGTAGGGGTGGCTCGAGGTCACTGCCGAGCTTCGAGCCCCCCCAGCTTGCTGTAAAAGCTAGGGTATTGTATGTGATGCTGACGTCATGGGGGTGGAATTCGAGGCGTTGAAGTCTTATCAGCCATTAGATCTTGATGATCAGGATAGGATTGATCAGGGTTCCAACGTAGAATTCGAGGCGTTGAAATCTCATCAGCCATTAAATCTTGATGATCAAGATTGAACGGTCAGGATTTCCACGCGGAATTCGAGGCATCATTATCGCTCTATAAATCCTCCACTCCACTCTCCATTTCTTCACTTTGCTTTCTCTTTCTAAAACAGGAGCTTCTCTCTTTAACCCGTCGGCGATGACTTTTTCGTTGACCTCTCCGTTCACGGTACGCAGATTAGTATTGTCTTTGGTTATGTCACACATTCAGTCCGGTTCCGAGGCGAGTTCTTCTGGTCAGGATGTGGGGGGTCGTCAATTGGAATCCACATTGTGGGATCTGGATAAGCAGGTTTTGGAGGTGGATCTTCAAATGGACTCCACATCCTGGGATATGGATGATCGAGTATTGGACGTGGTTCCACTCCAAAGTCGCAAGCCACCCTCGATAGAGTCCGCTTCAACTAAAGAGGTCGAGATATTAGGAGAGGAGGTTGAGGAGGGAGTGGTGGAGCAGGGAGGCAGTGAGGGAGGAGCCGAGGGAGAGGCGGATGAAGTAGGTAGCGAGGAAGGAGAGGCTCTCCCCCCTCTATCTCCTTTGGCGACACCATCTCCGCCGAAGGCGCCTCGCATTCGGAAGAAGAAGATGAAGTGGTGCCTGCCGGATAGTCCGAGGACACCAGATGAGTTCGAGCCCGCACACGGGATCGACGTCCCCTACTACAAGAATCTGCGGTTGATCAGGATGTATCCTGACGACGTCAAAAAGTTAGTCCAATTTGGTGTTGAGGTGTCTTCGCCAGGTCAGGCCCAGATACGGATAGACAAGGTTCAGTGTGTCCTGAAGGCCGAGTATCTGCCCATGATAAGGGCAAGCTACTTCCTTGGGCCAGAGTACGAGCTGATGATTCCGAGCCTTGGTCTTCGCCCTACCACCGAGTTGGCCCCAGGATTTTGTATGTTCCCTGAAGACGCATTCGTCTCGGGACTGAGGCTTCCACTGCACCCGTTTATTAAGAGGGTGATGAGGTGAGGGGAGCTATGCCTGATGCAGTACGGCTCCAACTCGTGGAAGCAGTGAGTCTGCTTTATTCTGAAGTGCGAGGAGAAGAAGGTGCCTCTTAAGCTAAAATATTTCCAGGCTGTCTTAGGGGTGAGCTCGCTCGGAGATCAGGAGAATATCTTCTACATCTCGCCTCGCCCCCACAAGAAAGTGGTGCACGGACATCCGGATTTCATAAAGGGGTGGAAGGCCAAGTATTTTGTGGTCGGAAGTAAGGTACCTTGGGAAATTCCAACGGCTTGGAATTTCTGCAAGCCGAACCACAAAACCCCGAGGCAGAGTGGGCTGACATCGACAGAATTATTGAGGGGCACATCATCGGTTGGCCGAACGTGACAGAGTCGAACTTAGCCCGAGCCGAACTGAGCCCAACCGACCCTTGTATGTTGTTGTTTTATTTTCATTTAATTTTCTGCTTTCATGTTAACATTCTCCCTTTTTCTCTCTGCAGCGATGGATCAGTCGAAGCTTGACACGAGGAAGACCCTGCTGGCTCTGGCCAAGAAGAGGAGGGCCGATAAGGCAGCACCGAAGGCGGGGTCCACCCCGGGGGGCTCCGAGGCCCCCTCGAAGCGGCCCCATATGAGATCGAAGAGGGGCCCCTTAGCTAAAGAAGCACCAGAGTCGGGACTGAGCTCTAGCAGCCGTAAGGTTGCTGAGGTCTTGAAGGCGGGGACCTCCCCATTGCGCCCCGACGCCCATCATATGGTGGGCAAGAGGAGGCTAAGGCTATTCGCCCCGGACTTGGCGGTCAAGGAGGGCGACTCGCTGGCCGAGGGGCCGATCTCGATCGAGGTGGCAAATAACCTCGCCATGGCCTGCAATCGGACCATTCTGGCGACCGAGACGGTGAAGACGGCCTACATGAAGTGGGTTCAGCCCAAGTGGTGGTAAGTGTTGGTTTGTTGTTTGTTTCCTTTGGTATTTGGCCCTCTTTCCTGACCCTTTTCTCTCTTCGACCAGGCATTGATGACCGGGGCACAGCTGAAGAGGTGCTTCGAGAAGCAGGTCCATGCCGAGAAGCGAAATGCCGATCGGTACCTTCGTGAAGGGAAGGACTTGAAGGTCGAGCTGACGACCGCTCAGGGGGTCAGGCCTTTCAAGCCGACCTCGCCTCTCAACAGGACTAGCACCTTCATGACCTGGCGGAGGTTCGAGAGAAGGCGGCTGCGAAGTACAAGGAGTAGGCGATGGCTGCTTCGGAGGAACTGATGAACTCCCAAGACGAGGCGTACGATTGGGAAAAGGAGCACTTCCTACTCCTTTACCCCCAGGCCAAGATCGACCACCTTCACTACAGATGGGAGCCCCCCGCGCTTCTGCTAACCCCTGGGGGCGAGGGAGATGATGCGCCGAGGGACACGCACTTGGAGAGAGAGGCGGGAGGGGCGACGGCCGACGAAGAGGTGCACATCCCCCTTTAGAATTAGTTTCTTACATTTTCTTTTTCTTTTTGTATTTGCTGAATGTGGACTGTCCATCGTTTTTTGTAACTAATTTTTGGAATTAATATAATCGTGTTTTTGGCCAACCTGCTTTCACTTGCACATCTTTGGGACGCTTGAAGGGAATTGTTGTTTCCTCTCCTTTTTGTCAAATGGACGAGATCCTAGGGGCCGACCTCGGTTCTGCAAGGTCCGGCGACTTGTCTTCTTGCTCAAATGAGACCTCCGTTAATTCGTCCGCAGGCTTCGACTCTTGCTGGCTTCTTTCAGCTGGACGCTTGACCGCATCAAGGGAGAACACCCCGCCTCCTACCGCGGTCATGTAGCACGAGTGTGCAGACTCCAGATTCCCTCTGACAATGCCGACCCCGAGGTCAGAAGGGAACTTCAACTTCAAGTGGTAGGCCGAGGGGACGGCTTGAAATGAGCAGAGGCCGGGTCGACCGAGGATGGTGTTGTATGCCGCCTTGACGTTGACCACCATGAAGTCCATTGATTCGGTTCGTGTAATGGGGGTCGTGCCTATAACACCCCGAATTCCAAATAAGACTGAATTCGAAGTTCCACAGGATCTTTACACTTCATTTCGCATAATTTTACAAGGAATTAAAAACTTTATTTACACCAGAGTCTTTTACATCAACATACAATGAAAAAAATAAAATACAACGATGATAAATGTACAATTATAACAACTTTAGCATTTAAGTAATCATCAACAACTAATTCATCTTTATATCTTCCTGTAAACTCTAAGTCCTGCATGGAAACTATGGGCACGTCAGTTGCTTACAACCGACGAAATATTGTACATGGCCATCATCGCTATGCTGAACAGTATAACAATTCTTAAATACTTTAACAAACCACAAATTTGATCACAAAACAAAGCTAAAGAGGGACTATCCTATTGATGTCGTGTGTAAATGTGCACTTAGTCCTTAATGCTGTTATTAATATTTACATGACACTAATGCGCACTTGTTCGGATTCTATGCATCCCATACTACATAGGTCCGAGGGCAAGCCCTTAATCGTTCTTTATCTTATGTGGTTCAATCCCTCTCTATGACATAAACTACTACAGTAACTACAGTAAGTATCCTAGATGTTCTATGAGTTACGAGCCCATGTCCAGACAGCCTGGAGGAGAATCTCACGTCATGACACGACGCATAGTGTAGAACCTATGGACAATTCAGCCTACGTCATGGGACAATAACACCACCCGTAGTCACCAAACACCCCACAAGCGTCGCCTGCGGTATGATATCCTGAAGATGTATCCACGTCATGACATGACACATCATGTAGACAGCCTGTGAATACTCTCACATCGTAGCACCGAGACCCTCATACTCGTGTTTTTCTCTGACTTTCATCACATCTCCACTATAGTGTAGTCCTTACAATTTAGTTTGATTTAAAAGAAAATCATCACAACCTAGAGCTAGCTTACCCTACCGGACGTAAACCAGTACAAAGGAGATAGTCAGCCTAACTGGCTACTTCGCAAGAGATGCTCAACCCACAATGGTTAGCTCTCAAAATCATTAATAAAAACTGCTGGCCACTAGGGTCTTGCTTAGCCTCTAGATTCCAACAAATATCTCTTTCTAGAGATCAACAATATTTAATATTCAATCTCAAAATAATTATTCAATTTCTTTATTCATATCTCTTTCTCAAAGCGAATAATTCTTTTATAATCTCGTAACATGAAAACAATTCAATTCAACTCTTTTATCAATTTAATCCCCTTTATCATTGTATGCAATATCAAATAATCTCAATCAAGTATTAATAATCATGAAATCTCATTAAGAAGAAAATTTAATTGCAATCCAATATTCATCTCTCTTTGATTATACAAGAGTCATAATTTTCATGTAGAAGTCCCTTCTAATTCTTTTAACCGATAAACTCGAATTCTTTAATGTAAAATTCCCTTTTAATCTCACAAAATATATCCAAATATTGCAGAAATAATTTTCATAAAGGCTAACAATTTTAGAAAAAATTATAGGATTTTTCCCAATTTTATTTCACTTACAAACTCAATAAAACACAAAAAGGTCAAAAAGAAACAAAGTGGCAAGGTCGGGATTCGAACTCAGGACCTCTGAGCCCAACCCGCCATGAACAGTAACTGTTTTAAAACACACCCAAAGACCAGAATGGCCACAATGGCTAGTTGTCACATGAAGGACTTATTTTATACATAAGTTATGGCTCTCGGTATTTGAGTAAAAATCAGATTTTAGGAAAACAAAGTCTACAGGCCCATTGGTTCCACCGAGCTACAGTAATATTTTTAAAACGTACCCGAAGACGAGTAAAGCCAAGTGACTAACTATCACAAAATGAGTTGGGTTCCTTATACTCCAACTCCCTTTTTGTTACTAATATTTCATAATTCAAAACTCTTAAACTCTTTTTCTCCTCTAACTTATTTCATGAAAATTTCTGGATTACTGATATTATAGATTAGCAACCTAACAGTAATTAAAAATTATTATTTTGACATAAACACATGAATTTTCCTCTCTAGTTTGTATTCTATGTCTACAATTTCGATATTTAAAAACAACTATGATTTACACCAAATTTAGCACCAAAATTATCACATTAGTTTGTTTACTTGTTTTCTTTTATTTCTACAATATTTCTAGGACATAATCTCATTTATCATACTAGTGTCACATTAACTAATATAACATATAACCAATGTTTCTATTAACCAACTAGCCCTCTACAAACATACATTCTATATCTAGCATGGTTCAAAATTCACATTTTCATAGCAACATGATAATTCTAATGTAATAATCACATTTCATAGCAACATGCATGATAATATAAATTTAATAACTCATACTACATCTACCGAAAATTACTTAAGCATCATACTCCTAATTAGAAAGGATTTAAGAAACACCCACCCAAAATGTGATGTACTCAAATGAACTCCTAGAATGAGAAACTCCTAGAAAAACTCTAATTTGCCTCCTCGAAATCCGCACGCAAGAAAAACTCCCCATAACTCCATCGGCAAGCAAGAGGAAAGCATCTTCATCTTATGAACAGTGACCACTCGAGCACACTCACATATATATATATATATATATATATATATATATATATATATATATATATATATATATATATATATATATATATATATATATATATATATATATATATATATATATACCCTTAATGAAAAGCTACATATGTATATATATGGACAGAGAGTAGGTGGAGTAGCACAGGGCTTTGCTGGAGTTGGTTTCGAGACCCGAAACCAACTCCAGCAAAGCCCTGTGCTACTCCACCTACTCTCTGTCCATATATATACATATGTAGCGCTACTCCACCTACTCTCTGTCCATATATATACATATGCAGTCGAAACCAACTCCAGCAAAGCCCTGTGCTACTCCACCTACTCTCTGTCCATATATATACATATGTAGCTTTTCATTAAGGGTGTATATATATTTATTAATTTTATATATTCCATAGCGTAATCGCTACGTATAAGGAAAACAGGTGTATTATACGTAAAAAGTATTTTAATCAAAAATAAGGGAAAATGAATTTCCGTTCTATAAAATAGATTCGAATTCATAAAATAAATAATTGAAATGCATAAAAAATATCACACGTAGCGGTGGAAAATAAGTAATCGATACGTGCATCTATAACACATAAAAAGCACGTAAAAATATAGAGATTAAAATGTAATATTTTAGTTGACTCAAATAGGATAAAAGAATACGGAAAAAGTATAAATAGTCGGAAATCAAAATACGTATTGAAATACGTTACAAAAATACACGTGCGTAACACACGAGGGCAAAATTGACATTTTTAATTTTGCGGGGTGTTACAGTGCTGGCTGTTACATCTAGCATCATGATCCCTTCAATTTGCACCGGAACGCCTGAGAAACCGTGCAGGGTGTACCCGACCAGCTTTAGCTTATCTCGGGGGAGCTTGAGGTTCTCAAATGCTTCCAAGAATAGGATGTCGATTGAGCTTTGTCCATGAGGATTCGGCGGACTTCAAAATTTGCCATACGAGGCTGATAACGGGGCTGTCACAGTGCAGGAGCCGGACTCCTTTCACGTCTTCTCTGGAGAAGGAGACCGTTCGCTGCAGAATCGGAGGGGGGGGGAGATGGTCTCGAACGGAGTTAACCTCTCGTGTAGAACCCCGTATTTTCAAATATTATTTTAAATATTTGAAAATGAATTAAAATGATTTTCAGGAGATTTAATAAATATTTTCTAAAAGATTTATCTTTTTACACGTGCGAAACACGTGCAAATATTTTTGGTGTAAATAACCAATTTTATATTTTTAGTAAATTTTCCTAATTATAATGGAGTGTATTCTAAATTTTGGGATATTTCTGAATAAAGAAACTATTTTTATAAATACCTCGAAAGGGAGGGGCTTTTATGTAAAAAGTCGTTTGGATCTTAAATAAATTATGAAAATTCGTTTTTACTGATATTTTGGTTCTCCATGGTTATCATTTGAATTTAAATATATTTAGATTTTATTTAAAGTCGATTTGGTGAAGATTTAAACAAAAGGGTGTTTTTGCAAATATGGAATTCATGTAGAATTTTGTGCAAATATTTTCTGGAAAGTAAAAGTCAAATATTTTGATTGAAAAATATAATATGTATTATTAGATATTATTTCGGATTTTTCTGGATTTTTATGAATATTTATTATGTAATTGCAAATATTACAAAAGGGAGGGCTTTTGTGCAAAATCGCCACCCTGAGTTGTAAATCCGAATTTTTCTTGTTTACTGGGCTGCTCTGGATTGTTGGACAACTCAGTGATAAAATATCTGATTTGGTTTTGATTTAGTTAACCCATTTAACTAAGGAAAGATTATATATGTAAAGTTATATTTTGGGAGGACTATTTTGTAAATGCATTTTCAAAACCCTAAATCTTGATTTCTAGCCTATATAAAGTGGGTGTGCAGCCGTCATTCGCTGCACAACTCAAGTTTTATTATATCTTTTATTATCTTGGTGAATGAAGAGGAGGATTTTGGATCTCGCAAAAAGGGAGACTTTCTTGTCGGATTTCTTCATTTCTAAGGTGAGTGATATGAACTTTGTTTTGTGATTTGATTTATGTGAACGATTGTTTTGTTGTTTGTTTGACATGTATGCTTACTTGGTGTATTTCGTATGAGAACGATGCAATGGTTATTGTTGTATTATGTATGTGAAATCTATGAACGTTTAGTAGATCTTGATTGATGAATTCTTTATTGCTTGAAAACTTATTTAAGATTTGGGTATGGTTATGATAATGAGGGATCGGATGAATGAACATCTGGATCTCGTGAATACAAATCAGATTTGGTTTTGAGTTGCAGAAGATATTGAGTATTGAGAAATCCTAATGGAAGAATTAGGAGTTAAGAACATGAGAATTAAGTTTTGAGATAATGGTTGATTTGAGGAAATGTATCAATAATAAGGATTATTTGAGATTGTCGAGTTTACCTAAATACAAATTATTCTAGTAAACAATGATTGCTTTTGGAAAACCCTAATTTCGAATTATCATGTACAACCAAAATTTTGCAGTCTGTAGGCCGACAGTCGACTGGCAGACCTTTCAGTCGACTGGTACGACCCAGCTGCTATGATCTTTAGTTTCTTGAAAATCCGCTCTGGACAATCGACTTAGACCCTTTTCAGTCGACTGGCACACTTAGAATTTATTTTTCAAAGTTATCGTAGATTTTTCTCTGGTAAGTCGACTTATGACTTTTTAAGTCGACTTATAATCTCTTTTAAGTCGACTTATGACTTTGCAAGTCGACTTATAACACTTAGAATATTTCTTAAAGATTTCTGGAAGTTCTCTCTGGTAAGTCGACTTATGTTTTTGTAAGTCAACTTATAATCTGGTAAGTCGACTTATGATTTTTATAAGTCAACTTATAATACTTAACTTATTTTCTTAAAATTATGGGATTTCCCTCTGGACAGTCGACTAGTGAGTTTTGCAGTCGACTGAGGACACTTAGATCTTACTTCTTAAAGATGTTAGTTTTCACTCTAGACAGTCGACTGATGACCTTTTACAGTTGACTGGTACTGATACTTTTCTAAGGTATTTTGATGTTCTTTAAACGTCTATTTCTTTAAATATTTTGGATCTATAACCTATCCTTATAAATATGATTCTTCTATAGAACATACGCTTTCAATATATATTATGGTTGGATTTGGATTATGGAATTTATTAAAGACTTGAGTTTTGTCGAGTGGAGAGATGTCTCATTTGATCGTTTGACGATGGAATAGTGAGTTATGGTCATATTGAGGTCTCTAGAAGTTGAGTGGGAGTTCTGCGAACCAGCAGGATACGCTAACTCTAGAGATAAGGATTTTTGGTGTATTTGTTAATAATCGATGAAAGTATAGACTCATGATTTGTTAGTCCAACTAGAGAAGATATTTAGATGTTCGCGTGTCGAGGGTCTACGGGCCTATTCACGGAGCATGCAGGGTGCATTTGCGTGTCGAGGGTCGGCAGACCTATTCACGGAATGTATCGGATGTATCTGCACGTCGAGGGTCTTGAAGGCCTATTCGTGGGGTACATAATATTTAGGTGTTCGCATGTCGAGGGTCTACGAGCCTATTCACGGAGCATGCAGGGTGCATTTGCGTGTCGAGGGTCGACAGACCTATTCACGGAATGTATCGGGTGTATCTGCACGTCGAGGGTCTTGAAGGCCTATTCGTGGGGTACATAATATTTAGGTGTTCGCATGTCGAGGGTCTACGGGCCTATTCACGGAGCATGCAGGGTGCATTTGCGTGTCGAGGGTCAGCAGACCTATTAACGGAATGTATCGGGTGTATCTGCACGTCGAGGGTCTTGAAGGCCTATTCGTGGGGTACATAATATTTAGGTGTACACGTGTCGAGGCCTATTCACGGAGCATGCAGGGTGCATTTGCGTGTCGAGGGTCGGCAGACCTATTCATGGTGTGTATCGGGTGTATCTGCACGTCGAGGGTCTTGAAGGCCTATTCGTGGGGTACATAATATTTAGGTGTTCGCATGTCGAGGGTCTACGGGCCTATTCACGGAGCATGCAGGGTGCATTTGTGTGTCGAGGGTCGGCAGACCTATTCACGGTGTGTATCGGGTGTATCTGCACGTCGAGGGTCTTGAAGGCCTATTCGTGGGGTACATAATATTTAGGTGTTCGCGTGTCGAGGGTCTACGAGCCTATTCACGGAGCATGCAGGGTGCATTTGCATGTCGAGGGTCGGCAGACCTATTCACGGTGTGTATCGGGTGTCTCTGCACGTCGAGGGTCTTGAAGGCCTATTCGTGGGATACACAGCAGGGAGATGATTCTCCGGTTGTTGTTATTGAGCTATTTTTACTTGATACTTGCGCGTCGAGGGTGGTGACGCCTATTCGTGGAGTATTCTAAATCTTGTTTCCCATCACCGTAGTGGGATTAGTGGCATATAGAATTGTGTTTTCTTAACTTGGCTTTATGCATGTGTTTTCCTACACTTAACATTTAGACTAGATTCACTTGTTGATTTCATTCCATGATGTTTTCATGCTTTATATCTTTTGTTATTTCTCATTCATTTACCCTTGTTGTTAATACATGCTGTTGATGACTTTATGTTTCATGATTAAAATATGTTGTTTTGTTTTTATATCACTCACACCATTTATGGCTGACCCCTTTAGTTTTGGGGTTAGGGATCATCTCTAGCCTCATGTGTTGCAGGTTGTTGCTTAGAGTTTGGGGGTTTGGATGCTTGAGTTAGCTTTGGAGATTATAAGTGATGTAATAGAGCCTTGTGTAAATTTTGTAAAGAGAAGAATTGTAATTCAAGGTGTTTGTATTTCCGCTGTGTTTGAAAAAGATTGTTGTAATAAAAGTTTGGAATAAAATTATTTGTGTTTTTGGGCTATGTATACTATTACATTAAAGTTGATGCTGGGATTGTGCCACGTATTTTCTAAAATATTATATTAGAAATTTGGGGCGCTACATCTCGGACGAAGGCCTTACGGGAAGTATTAGATTTCCCTTCCATGGGTCCACCATGGACGCAGTGTAGGATGGCTTGCCCTCCGATTTCCTCGGGCTCGGGGTCCCGCTCGGGTCGCCGGTTGATCGTTTGAGGGGGAGGCAAATGCCTAAGATTCCTTGTATCCCTTTGATCTCTTGGGTAGTCCTGGGTGAACTCCCTCAGGTACCCTCATTTGATGAGGGCCTCAATCTCGTATTTGAGGGCCCGACAGTTGTCCGTCTTGTGCCCATTATCTCGATGGAAGTGACAGTAGAACCTCTTGTCTCGCTTCTTGTTATTGCTCGATCGGGAAGGGAGTCAGACGATCCCTTTATCCTCGATCTCCATCAGGATTATCTACACGTTATGTGTCATCGACGTATACCTCTCAAATCGGGGGACCGAAGGAATTCTTTTGAGGTCGGTCGCCTCTTTCGTGACTTTCTTGACGGGCTCGACGTCGTCGGCCTTGCGCTTCCCCTTGGTCGTGGCTTCTTTGGTGCCTTAAGGGTTTAGGGCCTTTTTCGCCCTAAGGTACTTCTCGACTCTGTTGAGCAGGTCAGGGAAGTCGACGGGGGTTTTTTTGGCCAAGGAAACCTTAAGCTGCGGGTGCCGAACATTGTGTCGAAAAGCTACCAAAGTGACGCTCGCGTTGAGAGAGGAGACATACCTCACCTCGGCGGTGAACCTCCGAACGAACTCGCGGAGTGACTCCCCTTCCTTCTGTCTGAGGTCCAGAAAGGACGTGCTCGTCTTCTCGATCTTTCTGCTTGTCGCGAAGTAGGCTAGGAAGTTCGCTTCCAACTGGTCGAATGAGAAGACTGAGCCGGAGGTGAGCACCGAGAACCATTCCCGAGCCAGACCTCGCAGGGTGGCAGGGAAAGTGCGGCACAGGAGGGGATCCGAAGCGCTGTGAATCATCATGTGGGTTTTAAACCCCTCCATGTGATCATCAGGATCACCCTCGCCGTTGTAGGTCTCGAATTGGGGAGGCCTAAAATTTCTGGGGATTTCGGCTTCTAAGATTTGAGTGGAAAATGGGGGTCAGGTCAGTCGATAACCATGGCCGGGCATCGGTCCACCCTCGCGGAGATGGGCGAGTCGGTTCTCCATCTCTCGGAGGCATCGGAGGACGGCGTCTGCTTGTTCAAGTGGGCAGGTCGAGTCGTGGGATTCGCCGCCCCAAGCTTCTGGCTTAGGGATGAAGTCATTGCGCGCCTTGATCTTAGGATTGCCTCAGATTACCTGGAGGACCTTGTCCCTAAAATTCTGAAACTCGACCCTCGTAACTGGGGCTTGTCCGACCGGGTCATGCGATGGTTGAGGTCCTTGGGGCGAGCGGCTGTGTCCCGGCTCCCGTTCTGGGGTCAGCTGCCGCCATGGGGACCGAGTTGGAAGCGTCCCCTCCCCTGGTTTGACTGGCCTGCCGATTCTGGATGAAGCGCCGCAAGTCAGTTAGGACCGAGTGAGAAGCGCCTGGTCCGGGTCCGACTGTGCCATTGACCCGTGGTTAATTAGAGCCCTGAGCATCTGCGTGGTTGTGATGTGGAGGAGGATCAGGACGACGCCCGAAGGGAACGGCCCTCCTTGCTTTCGGAGCCATGAAAGGGCTCAGACTTAAGATGACGTCCCTGGCTGGGATCGGACTGGCGTCAGTACTTAAAGCTTCCCATAGACGGCGCCAACCTGATGCTGTTTGTTTTTTAGGTGTGGGGGCAACAGGTGTGAGTTCTTGTAATTTGTGTAGCGGAAGATGTGGTACTGGCGTCGATCCGATCCTAGGCCATATGACCGGCTCGGGGGTGGTAGGAGAGAGGTAGAGGTTGGGTGCTCAGCTCGGATCTAGTAGCTCGGCTCGGATGATGTAGCTCGGCTCAGACTCTTGTACTTGCATACTGCCTAGAAACACCGGGAGAAGTCTCGGCGATAGGCCCTCTGACAATCTAGTTAATCACCGAGAAAGCAACAGTAGCTAGGGTTCAGGTGGGGAAAAGTTTATTACCTTTGGAAGTGAGGAGACAGTATGGTATTTATAAGCAGGGGTAAACGGGTCTGAGACACTAACGGACCGGGTCGGACCCGTTTGCCTGTGGGCCTAAATGGACTGAAGCTCGTTTGATCCATTTGACTTGATGATCACAGGGAAGCGAAATCTGAGGAGATCTGATGGCTCAGATGCGGCCACGTCATCCATCCTATATCAAGACCTATAAAACAATTTGCCAAGTTTTAGACAGATTTGGAACTTCAAATTAGGTCTTTAAAGGCCTACGACTATGGTAGTTTATGTTATTTTGGTATTCATAGGGGTTCTCATGTGGTCTTTGTCATATCTTCTTGTTATGCTAGAATGTGTTTTTAGTTTATCTGTTTTGGGCTGAGGATCGGCTTGCTATTTGGTTGGTGCTGCCTTGCCTCGTAGTGTCCTTCTATGCAATGATTATGCCGACTGTGTTGCTGATGCATGGGTAGCATGCGGAGAGCTCTTTTGATTTAGTGCAGGTGTTACGTTTTTTGTGTCTCCTTTTTGTTCTTATTCTCTTTCGCTGTATGATGTATGGTGCGAGTTTCAGCGCCTTGCTTTTATTGTTGTCTTCGATATTGTTCTATCTTGCTTTATACTGTGACTTCTATCCTTTATTTTTATATATTGTTGCTGGAGCTTTCGCTCTATCCTATTACGTAATTTTTTTTACACATGTACCCTTAACAAATATGCTAATATTATATATACCCTTCACAAATGAATATTATCACATTTGCCACTAACAATATGAGATCCACTCATGTTGACACTTGGTTAAAATTCTGCATGTGATTGTAGTGTTTCTTTGTGTCAGATTCGATTATAGGTTGTTGCTGGTATCATCCAAATGTTTTTTAGTTTCGACCATTGGCTGCAAAAAAAAATTCTTACAGTTTTCTCATATTTTCCTATAGCAAATTACCTATTCCTATCGGCAACCCAAGTCCACCATATTCTTGCCGCCTAACCACCACCTCTGGACGAACCCACCTCCACAAAAATTATCCAAACCTCATAGTCACATCATCAACTTCATCCCTAAAGCTCAAGACTCAATCTCAATCTCAATCTCAATTAGGGCTGCAATCGAGCCGAGCCGAATACCTTCAGGCTCGAGCTCGGCTCGTTTGCTAAACGAGCTCAGTTTTGAGCTCGAGCTCAGCTCGAGCCGAGCTTTGACTGAGCTTTGACCGTATTCGAGCTGAATAGCTCGCGAGCTTAGCCTAAAAAAATAATCCAAGCTCGAGCTCGACTCGTTTACGAAACGAGCTCAGTTTTGAGCTCGAGCTCGGTTCGAACCGAGCTTTGACCGAGCTCGAGCCGAATAGCTCGCGAATAGCTCGATTCGTTTGCAGCCCTAATCTCAATCCAACAATCTTCTAAACTAAGGGATATATATGATTTATGCTCACTTTGTTAGAGACAAATATGATAATATTTACTAGTAGTTTACACGTGCGATGCACGTCTTAATAAATATAGTTTTTTTAAAAGTAAAATTCAGACGTAGTCTGAGTCTGATCTAAAACCTCATTTACAATAGTTATGCACGTGCGTTACACGGGTTGGTAGATGGACAAATTACACTAAGGCCTTATCCCATTATTGTAGCAGAGATTTGTGAGAGATATATTTAATATTAGCTTATTTATTAGGGTACACATGTTATACCCCCCACCCCCAAAAAAAAAAAGAAAAAAAAACTTTAAAAACGTCTGAAAGGACTAATGGGTTGAGGGTGTCAAGCCCGACCCGGAACACAACCAATAAGCCCAATAAGCCAGTACTGAAGAAAAAAAAAAACAAAAAAAACGTGTACTCTTCATCCGATCCCGACAATTTTCACCACCAAACTCTCTCTCTCTCTCTCTCTCTCGCCGGAGCGACGCCGAAACCCTAGACCGCCATTCGAGTTCATTTACACGCATAGCACGGAAGAAGAAGCTAAGTTCCTCTTTCTTCCTCCTCTTGTAGAGTCTCATCGTCTCTTTTAGGGTTTCACTCTTTTACCGCTCGTTTTCACGACGAAATTCGGCAAATTTGGCAAACTAGGGTTTTGTTTGAGTCTTGTTGTTTTCTAGGGTTTCGTTTTTGGGAAGTTATTTTGGGTGTGTTTCGTAGCGGTTTGAACCGGGGGGGAATTCCGTGACGGAGGAGAAATTAGGTTTTTTTGGTTTGGATTCGGGTTTGGGGTTTTTTTTTTGCGGATTTTAGGGTTTTGGGGGGAATCTTGAGGGAAGGTGGGTAAGAAAGTTTGGATTTTGGAGGGGAAAAGTGACGAGTAAGTTAAAATGAGTGAGCCCAGGGAGAACACTGATTCTGAACAAGAAATGCAGGATCTTTCGGAGGAAGACAACGAACAGACTGAGGAGGAAGTTGAAGAAGAAGAAGAGGAAGAAGAAGATGATGATAAGCCACCAGTGATGGGTGATGATTTGGAAGCGAAAGATCCCGAGATGAATGAGGAGGGGTATTTAGGGAACAATGGTGTTGGGGTTGTGGAAGCTACGGAGGAGGTTAATGTGGCTGATAATATTGTTGGGGATGCTAAAGTGGCGCCGGAATCTGACAAGGGTACCGAGATGCTGGACTCGGTGGAGCCGGAAGCTGGTGAGACGAAACAGAATGGTGGTGATGTTGAGAAGGCTGGTGAGGAAGAGAGTAAACGGGTGAAAGATCATTTAGAGAATGGGAATAATTTGGAGGAGACTAAGGAGAAAGAAGTTAAAGATGAAGAGAATCAGTCTGATGAGTCTCTTAAGGAGGAGAAGACAGGCATGGAGGATACTGAACGAGAAGAAGGTATTGAGCATTCGCCTAAGTATGACCCGTTTCTTGAGGGGGAAGGTGATGGGACGGAGGAAGAGCAAGCAGCTTTTATGAGGGAGCTTGAGAATTTTCATAAGGAGAAGTGCTTGGAGTTTAAGCCTCCGAAGTTTTACGGCGAAGGACTGAATTGTCTTAAGTATGTTTTGAATCTAACAGAAGTTGTTTATGTCGTTTTGGCAATTTTGTTTAGCCCATTTCTGACTATTTTTTGACGTGCAGGTTATGGAGAGCAGTTACTAGATTGGGTGGTTATGATCAGGTATTTGGCTTATCCTTGCTTTGATTATGTTAATTTTCTCATTGAAAAATATTATAGGTGTGTTCAGGTTGCGGAGTTAGCTTACATTCAAATTGCACCTCCTATTGTCTAAATATATGCGCTATGATCTATTTCTGATAGTTCCTCTTGTATTAGAATGTATGGCACCAGTGTTTACTTCTGCTGCCTACTAGTTAGCAGCAATCTAATTTATCTTCTCCCTTCAATTATTTATCAGAAAAGTAGTTGCGTTATTTTGGTGTCAGTTTTAATGCAAGCTTTGAGATCTAGTTGGTCAAACGCATTGTTTGGCTACAGAATCTGCACTTTACACAACCAATTATTCCGTTGAGCTTGTCGGTTATTGTTTTAATGTGAAATGAGGTAGGTTTTACATCTATAAAATCACTACCTTTTTGAAAATTTTAGAACGTGAATGTCCTGCACATTGTTGTTGCACACATGTTTATGCAAACGACCTAGTAAACTTGCTAATTGTATATGCAGGTAACATCATGCAAGCTATGGCGTCAAGTGGGAGAATCTTTCAAGCCGCCGAAGTAAGACTTTATACATTTTGCATCTTATGTAATCATCTTTTGAATTTTCTTGTCATAAATTTCCCCAAAATCATTTGTGATATTGGTTGTTGAATATGGAAAACCAAAACCTGTCTGACACTTAATACATAGTCCTACTTGATGAACATTTATTGTTGAGCATCGTGCTATATGTTCTCTGAGAGCTTCACTTTTATTAATGAGTTTTTACTTCGGTGATCTCTCAATCAAAATGAGTAATTTTGGTTTTATTATAGATTATTCTGTATAATCCTTGAGCCTGGAGAGTGACACTTCGATGAAATTGTGAGCAACTTGTTACTTATTTTTACAGTAATCTGATCCTGGATACGTGTAGTTCACTATCCATTAAATGCTAATCTAATATCAAACACATGCAAACAGTCGTATGGCGATATCTCAATTTAAATGGGTAATTTTGTTTTGTTTTCAATCTTTTACAAATTATCTTGCATAATACTCAGTCTGGAGAGTAACATTTGGATAATGATGTGACAGTGTCATCTGTAAAGTAATCCAATCCTAGATTCATCTTGGCAAATATTCATTAGATGTTGATTTAATGTTAAACACATGCAGACCTGTTTTTTTGTATCATGTTTTTTTGAATGAAATATAGAAACCTGTTTCTTTGTATCGTGTTTTCATCTATATAATAAAACATAAAGAAAGCTATCGAGTGGCTCTCATTCATCTGGAAGTAAATCAATGGTACAGATCTAATTTCACAAAAGACATCCCCCCCCCCCCCCCCCCCCCCCCCCCCCCCCCCAAAAAAAAAAAAAAAAAAAAAAAATTGAACCCCCAAACTCAAATTTTTCCTCCCAAAACAAAACAACTCATATTCATTTATTACTCACTCTCTCTTTTCCCCCAATTTTCTCCTTTTTCATAATTCTTTCTCTCTTTCTTCTCTTTTTTTTAAACCCAGGTATGTCAAAAAAAAAGTGAATGTTTATTTTGGTTATGCAATTTCGGATTATGTTTTTTTTTTCTTTCAAATTTTTAATTATGTTTTTTTTCCCGGATTATGCTTTCGTAATTCCATAACATTCACTTCCATTTAATTGTTTTTGAATTACCATATTTGATCTGATTGTAGAATACTTCACTTAGCAATTGTTTTAGATTAGAATGCTTCACTGAGTTAATTTTGATTAGAATGCTTTTTTTTATTATGCAATTTCAGATTATGTTTTTTTTTGAATATTTGGGCATTTGTTGCTTTTAAAGATCGTTGCAAATTCTTTAATTGACTCGCTTGATCGTATTTTTATGGACAAATCCATACTTAATCCCTATATTTAGGGTTTTAGTAGCTGCAAAATTGTATCTTAATCTGCTTTGCTGCAATTTCACTTCACATATACATCACAACAATTTTTCTCTTTTAAATTCATACATGGTTAACTACATAAAAAACAAATAAGGGGAACTAACTCATGCAGTTTGAGGCGCCAACCATATTAGAAAATAAATTGCTACTTATGCCAGACTCTAAATAAAAAAGAAATCTCTTATGCTCAAGTCACACAGCAAGGAATTTCCGATCCACTACTTTTGTAGGTTCACATTACTATTTTTGAATCCTGAGCTGCTGACAAATGATCCTGGAATATATAAACCAATAAACATCAAGGTCACTCCGTAATCCTACTTAAGAGTACATCAATACATCAACGTCTACTAGCAAATAAACATCTATATAAATCATCCCTTACTGTTTACATTATTTTTCGCTCAAGTCACATCGCAAGGAATTTCCGATCCACTACTTTTGTAGATTCACAGTACTATTTTTGAATCCTGAGCTGCTGACAAATGATCCTGTAATATACAAACCGATAAACATCAAGGTCACTCCATAACCTACTTCAGAGTACATCAATACATCAATGTCTACTAGCAAATAAACATCTATATAAATCATCTCTTACTGTTTACATGATTTTTCATATGTTGTATCGTTCCGAATACGTGCCGTAGGCACGTGCACACGGGCATACCTAGTTTTATTACAAATATTGATTTTTCTCTGTTTATGTAGGACCTGCACAACAATCTCTTGGTCATTTCGATGTTTCTACGAAAAGGTAAGATTCACAATGCTAGATGCATACGTGCGGCTCTTTCTTATAGATTTTATTTTCCGTATATACTGTAACCATCAATATTACCTCTGGAAGGTGTGGATTTTTTCCTTTTCTTTTCATTTTCCTTACTGTGCAAATGGTTATTTGATTTCTTTTTGCTAACTGCCTCATTTAAATCTCTATGTGAATTAGTTATTAGTTGTGAATATGATGTGCACTGTTCTGTTGACAGCTAATGAAATAGAGAAATATTTCTGGATGATTTGTACAATTTGCGGTCTGCTGCAAAGTTAATAAATTGAGCTGTACCATTAAGTTACAGATACCTGTAAACAAAAACAACAATCTAGTATTATACACGTGCTGTGCATGTGGGGAAAATTGGAGGAATGAAAAGGGCAAAAAAAAAATATACCAGCACGTGTGTTGCACGGGTTGGGTTAAGGACAATTTACACTAAGGCCTTCTCCCATTATAGTAGTAGAGATTTACACCTGATAGTCGTAACGCCTAAGAGTCTAAGTACAGCATCAAATGAGCTTGGAGAAGATGTGATTGCTAGAGACGGTTCTCTCAATTGTTGGAGGAAGAATTCATGTATCCGATCCTAATGATTTCAGATAAATGCTTTGTTATTATCAAAGATACACAACTCTCTTGCTAAGGAGTAACTCTAAAAAAAAAGAAAAAAAATAGAAGCCATAAGTCACCGCCTCCTCTTATTCTCTCTCCTAAAAACCTAACCCTAAATCTGAAAACCTTGGGGGCAGCGGCGGCTAGCCCCCTTCGCCGCCGCCCCCTCCCCGCCAAATCCCGTCGTCCCCTCTTACCTTTACTCCACGTCCCAGCGTCACGACCCTTCCACTATTCCTTTTCCCCATTGCGACCCTATCCTAGCCGCCCATGGGGACCACCATTTCGTCGACGAGTTCTCCATCGCCTCGAATCTCCAGCCCCGATCATCCGGCGCTGCGCGATCTCCATCGCGGCTCAGGCGGAGCCATTGACGGGGCGACGCGTCCTGCCGGCAGAGACGCAGGTCAGTTTGGGGCTAGGTAGACGCGGGACAGTATGGGGCGGCGCGTCCTTTTCAAAACCGCAGCATTTTTAGAGCGAAAGCTCGAATTCTCTCTCTCATCGCCATTCCCAACCATCTCGACCCTCCTCTCTCTTGGGTTGTTCTGTTTTGAGTTTCATAGTCTAGAGAGAGAGAGAGAGATGAAGTACGTATTGGTAACAGGTGGTGTGGTTAGCGGGCTGGGGATAGGGGTTACGGCCAGTAGCATCGGTGTTGTTCTCAAAGCATGCGGGCTTCGCGTGACCTCCATCAAGATTGGTGAGCTTTTGCCCCCCCCCCCCCCCCCCCGATTATCTAGATCAGTGTTCTAAATGGCGTTCGCCTCGGACGCCTAGGCACTCAGATGGAAGAGAATGAACCGCCTTTGCATTAGGCGGTGGTCTAAGTGGTTAAAGGCGATTAAGCAGCCGTCTTGTTGAGTAGGCATCCGTGGCACCGATCAGGCGTCCGCCTGATGTCCAACACTCGGGCATTTTCTATTTTTTAAAATTTTAAATGCTATAAAATAACACAAAAAATGAGAACTACTATTATTAATCTATTAATCTGTTATATAATATGTATGGATCTTTAATAGTAGTGGAATTGTTTTTACTTTTTTTTGTATTATTGGTGATGGATTGCACATATTACACCTATTACACATTAAAATAGCATATGTTACACATATTACACATATTGGCATTATTGCACATATTACAATTGGACAATTATTATTTTTAATTGCATGAGAAAGTTTTTTTTTATGCATAAACACCCTTTAATTACACATTCCACAAGAACATGATGAATATTTACAAATGGAATGTATGATTATACTTACGATTAAATAATAGAGGCTGGAATTAACGAAATCGGCAAAATAAATTCAACCGCCTAGGCGCTGCCTAGGCGCCGTCTAGGCACCCTAGGCATTAGGCACCCCTTGACCGAACCGCCACCGCCTAACGCCGTTTACAATCTTGATCTAGATCTGATTTGGCCTCAGTGGTTCGGTATGGGGCTAGTGCTTTTGCTGTGGTTGGGGGTGTGAAGCTTGTAGATTTGTGCGATTGTGGGGTTGGACTCAAATTGGGGTCCCTCCATGATTTGCTAGATGTTTGCCCGGATGTTCTGCGTGCTTGCCACCATGTATACACTCTCAGGGCCTTTCATGGCGATCTGTGAGGGTTGGTAGTGCGTGTGAAGATGTCGGGAGTTAGGTTGTCTTGCACGTTTATGGAGCTTGGGCCCAAGGATGGGGTCCCTCCATGATTTGCTAGTTGTGTGCCCGGATGTTCTGCGTGCTTGCCACCATATCCACACTCAGGGCCAGTCATGGCAACCTGCGAGGGTTGGTAGTGCGTGTGAAGATGTCGGGAGTTAGGTTGTCTTGCACGTTTGTGGAGCTAGGGCTCAAAGATGGGGCCCCTCCGTGATGTGTGAAGTCGGTGTGTTGGGGGTGGGGGGGGTGGGGTTGGGGTATGGTTGGTCGGGTGTGTCCTACGATGTCGTCGGTGTAGTCTTCACAGCGCCTACTATCTGGCTATTGAGCTTCTTTCAACTTAGGCCACTGCCTCGTGACAGCATCGTCTCTTTTCTAGGATTGGGAGTTTGAGTCGAGATAAGTCTGTGTGGTGAGAAATCGCCGGAGAGAGCTTGAGCGTGAGAGAGGTGATGGTATCCTCTCTACGGTTCTCTCATGGAGTGTGGTGTTAGGTGGGGTGAGCGAGATAGTTGCTTGGTGAGAAATCGCCTGAGATAAGTGCTATCGTGTGAGAGGTGAAGGTATCCTCTTCACGGCTATCTCTTTGGTAGCGGCTGTAGGAGCGGCTGGCACGTTTGTAGGATGAGTGGTGGAGTTGGTGGGAGGGTGCGATCGTTGTGCATGTGCCGTGGGATCAGTTTTCGATCTGCGGGGTTTGGGTCCAAAGATGGGGTTCCTCCAGCGAGGTGAATGCAGGGAGCGGCGGGTGATAAAATTCTGACAGACTTGTTTCAGGTGGGTGTGCATGTGTCGTGGAGGCACTGTACGAAGCTAGACTGACGTACTCACAATTTTGCTGGACTGAGCTGGTTTGTCGGTCCACCCTCCAGGGTTGTTGGAGGAATTTGTTGTTTGTACGCGTCATGTTGCTTCATGTATGTTTTATTTTCTGTCTGTAGTTTGTATTTGGGCCCAATACTCTGGGTTTGTTTCGTTAAACTCTTGTTAATAAAACAGGGTGGCCATATTCCACCTTTTCCCTAAAAAAAAACAACAATCTACGAAGAACTACAATATTTGTGTTATTAGTATTTTTTAATTAGCAGGATGGTGTTATTATAATTTTGAAAAAAGTTTTACTTTTATCTTCAAACTAATAATGTAATTAAAGAATTTAGATACTCCGCAGATCGGCCATTTAATCTCTCTATATGGCTCTTTAATAACATAAAATTATTATAAATCCTGAATGAATAATCGATGTTTCAATATAGTGCTGGAGTATTGAATACTTTTGACATGAGGCATGCAAGACAATCTATCAGACATGATTCATGCTTAATTCCTTAAACTGACCTTCAATTTTTAATTTTATAATATATATATATATATATATATATATATATATATATATATATATATATATATATATATATATATATATATATATGGGGAAGTCTTCCGTTGTGCACCACCTATGGTCCACATGGCATGTGCACTTGGCCTTTCCACCTTCGTGTCGACGATCCGAACCGTTCACATTGATCTACACATCTAAATTATTCTAAATATGTAAAATCAAATCATTTGAAATTCATTTGCCCATCCATTGAAGTGATACAAAATTGTATGGCTGAAAATTATTGTTTTTTTATAGTCACATGATGAATGGGCAAATAAATTTCAAATGATTTGATTTTATATATTTAGACTAATTTAGATGTGTAGATCAATGTGAACGGTTCGGATCGTCGATACAAAGGCGGGAAGGCCCAGTGCACACGGAGGGGTGGTGCACAATGGACGATTTTCCTATATATATATATATATATATATGGGATTTTTGGTTGCAAACCCAGTGTAGCGTGCAAACCACTGAAGCCGCTATCGTAGCGGCTTTAGGCAAAATAGGGTGTTTGCACGCTACAGTTCGTTTGCAACGGAAGATCTCTCCCTCTCCCTGTCTCTCTCTCTCTCTCTCTCTCTCTCTCTCTCTATATATATATATATATATATATATATATATTTGTATTTGTGATTTACATGTATCAAACGAAGTGGTTCATATGTAGCCTTTGTTTTACATCTATATGTCCCCTCACATGCTAGCCATCTGATCTCTCTCTCTCTCTCTCTTCATTGTTGTTTATATTACTTGTTACCTCTGCAGGCACTCCTTGAGTATGAGAAGCACAAAGTTCGCACTGGTGAGCTTCGTGTGTCTGCATCTCCTTTTCCGGAGCGTATGGCTGCTGATAACCAGGTGATTCTTTTGGAGATTGTTTAAACACTATGTTATATATTTGATGTGATGTATTGGACGTGATATGTTTTTTAATTATACCATTGAAGTGATATGCACCTGACGTTATAGTTAGTGATTATGTTACCAGAAAACAAAATCCCATGCTATCCACAAATTGGAGGACATTCCAACGTGTGGTCTATTAACAATTTGTAAGAATGAAATGAACTGTTTATGTTTGTCATTTCACTGGGAGCAATTCATATGTACATCTGTAGTTTGTATTGCATTTTAATTTACCAATTGTAAAATCAGTTGGGTATAATATTGTGCACACTGTTCAAGGTTGATGAATTATTGAAGTGAGATGCATTGTTACATTTTAGGGAAAACCAAATATTATATATGTTGTATATATAATCTGTTTGCCCAACTCCTTTTGCAACCCGGTATAATATAAATATTAAACCCTCACCCTTACCACAATTTCGGAGTTTTGGTCAATTGGTAGGGTCATTCACATGGTATTTTCACATGATATCAGAGCAACCCAGGTTCAAATCTCACTAGCTATGTAGTTCAAATGCGGATTTTAAAAAAAAATTACCGCTGCATATAGTCCAGGTTTTGGCCTAAAAGATGACCCTCAACATGCGGGTGTGTGTTAAAATATAAATATTAGACCCCCACTACCACAATCGGAGTTTTGGTCTATTGGTAGGATCTTTCACACAACCGTATAAAACTTATTCCATGTTCAAGACAATGATACTCCTTTTCGACTATTTGAAGAAACCTACCCCTAATATACCATGTATATCATTTATTCAAGTACTGAAGCGATCCTTCAAGATAACCTGGGTTAATAAACAAGGTACCAGGCAGTTAGACAGGTGTTGTATATAATGAAAGTATGAAACTAGAATGGTGGGTTTTCTTTACTGTATTCATGTGCATGTGGATCCCGTTCCTCCCCCTTCTCTGAAATAGAAGCTAATGTTCCCCAATTAGAAATCTAGAGAGCATACCCATTAGGTTTTACCCTATAGCTGTATACCAAAAAAGCTATATCATGAGTGCCTTTCAACTAATGCATGCCATACATGATCTAAATAGAGTATCTAATTGAAAATGTGGTGGAACACTATGACGATAATAATGTGTGCATACATAGGAATAAGAAGCCACAGTTAGACAATTGAGGATGAATGAAGGAACACTAGTTGTGAAATGTGTTATGGAGACTATTAACTGTGCCAAATAGTGCCGGTATGATTGTACTTAACAGGGATGGGGGGATTAGAGATGGACCTCGTGGATTTTGTTTGAGGCAGTTAGAAAGAAATGCTAATTGTTAATTCAACTGCTGATTTAGAGAAAAATATTTATGTAGCGTACTTCAAAGATTCAATATGAAGCCTTTGTTGTAGATGGTATAAAGCCTTTATTGTAGACACCGCTTGTTTTTTTTTGCATTGAGGCAGGGCCTGTTAATTAAATCATTGCCCGTAGAATGTTTGTAGTGTCCCATATAGTATGTAATTGGTAGCTCTGATACAACTCCAAGTCATAGGTTATGATGTTAAATTGCTGCCCAATTGTTTTTCTTATGCAAATAAGTTCTATTTATCCGTTCCCTTTTTTAAGTTAACTGTAAACTTTGATTACTTAATGGCCATGGATTCAACCATTTCAAACATGGGATCAATCATGTTGAAAGAGGACAGCCAAGCTTAGTGGGAGGCCGTGGCTTAGGCTTTGAAGTCATTAGTGACAGAAAACACTTCGCATTCCAAAAGAAGTGGAAAATAACAAATTGATAATTTTCTCTAGTATATATGAAGTAAACACTAGAATAAGAAATATAGTAAAAAATCAATATTAAAAACCATTATTTAGTGATTTTTTTTGAAGTGGGGGCGGAGGCTAAGATGCGGAGATTTTGTGGGTTTTTTGCAATCATGCAATTGATTCTACTATAATGGTCTAATATTCTTTTTCAAATGCATCTAAATGGGTTTTACGATAGAAATAAAGTGGAAATCCATTTTGTGTGCCCAATTTGGTTTCTTTTTCTGTTAGAAGAGATTTTTTAAATCTTTGTTTGGAAAGAAAAATTGACAAGAAAACAATGTGCCACATCAAATTTAAAGGAAAATTGCTTTCCTTTTAAAAAAGGAAGGAAAATGTTAGAAAATAATAAACATAATCTTTTAAAAGATTGTGTGGTCTATACTTTTTCTGATAGAAAGCGAGGATGGTTGTCATTACCCTCCATTCTGTATTTTTAAATATTTTCTCATTTAGCTTTCTCTACCAAACAAGCAAAAAAGCAATTACAGAAAACTATTTTCTATTTTTTAAAAATGACCCCCAATCAAAAGAAATTGCTATTTTAGGTTTTCCTACTTATTGTCAAGCCAAACAAACAACAAAAACTATAATCTAAGAGCATGTGTAGTTGTTTGCCATTTACCCAAATTTTGGAAAAAATGAAAAAAGAAACGCTGTCATCTTGGCTATTTACCCAAAAAATGAGTCTGACGTGAACAGTGCTTGGCCAAATATAGAAGACGAAATGGCTTTTGCCAAAATATAGCTCACGAGGGATGATCTTTCGTCCGTTAATTGGGACGAAAGATTATCTTTCGTCTGAAACGTCGGACGAGAAACAATACATTGTCCCTCCAAATTTGCATACGGCAAAGTTGTCGGACGAAAGATTAAATTCCGTCCCATTAATTAATTTTTTTTTAAAAAAAGTGAAGGACGGTAGATAATCTACTGTCCAACACAATTTCGCTAAAGACAAAATCCACGGATGCCACTTCATCCCTCGTCCCAGGTAAAGTGGGTTTTTTGATTTTTTTAATATTATAAATGTCACATCTCACAGGTGAGTGCTCTACTTTTTTAATTTATTTTTTTTAAAAAAACTTCGGACGGTAAATAATCATCCGTCCGTCCTATTCGGATTTCGTAAAAGCCAAATTTTGGCTAACAACGACTACAGACCGCCGCCATTTTTTCTATTTATATTTGCCAAATACCCAAAATTTGGGTGTCGACGACTACAGATGCTCTAAACCTGTCAGAAACCTATTTTCTGTGTTTCTTCTATTGAAACAAGCAGCCCCCTAAGGGCATTAACGTTTTGCAGACCTTTCGTAGTTGTAATAATAATAATAATAATAATAATAATAATAATAATAATAATAATAATAATACTAAAAATTTATTTTATTATATTTTATTGTTTTTGAAATATGAGAGTTTGTAGTGACTAACAGAGTTTCATACTTCACAGCGGTTTTCAGTTGGAACTGAATTGGAATGCCTTCCATCCTCACCCCTTTTTTAGGGATATTTATGCATTTTTTATAGAATGGTTTCTTATTTCTTCATCATTGTTACTCTAATTTGCTTTTCAACTAAAGTGAATTGAAATGTCCATCCTCACCTTTTTTTGAGGGATATTTATGCATTTTTTATATAATGGTTTCTAATTTCTTCATCATGGTTACTCTAATTTTCTTTTCAACTAAAGTGGTGTCTTTCCATGAATGACTAAAGATATGATACTTTGTGCACTGTCCTGTGTGCTAGCTGAATTTCCCCAGAGGATTTAACTGAATGAAAAAAATAGAATTATCCTAGATATTTTGATCAATATACTGTAGTCTGAAAAAATATAATTTGTATGTATGAGTATAATTAAAATAACATGATTTAAATAAGTTAGGATTTAATTATGCAACACCATAAGAAGGCAATACCAAAAATAATTTGGTACACTGAGGTGAGACAACCAATATTCCCAAGGTTTGCCAATGCAGTGCCAAAACTGGTATGCTGATACAGAACGTGTGAAGGAGTTTTCTCGAACCATGCTTGTAAGATATTAATTTAAAATTGATTTAGTTTGAGTTGCTATAGAAAAGTGTGTAAATTCCTCTAGCTGGTTGGTCATGTTATGTTTATATACAGATAGGAAACCAAGCATCAGGCTCTGGCAGGGCTAGACGGGATGCTGCCACACGAGCTATGCAAGGATGGCATTCTCAACGGCTTCTTGGAAATGGTGAAGTTGGGGCCCCGATCATTAAGGTATCTTGATGTTGTGTTGCTAAATATTGATCCTAGATCTTCACTTTGAAGCCTATATGGCTTATTAATCTCAGTTCACAGCCACATTGCTGCCTTCTTGCTACTTACCATGTTCTATAATCTCTGTTCTTCAATTTTTTCGTCTGCTTGGCAGGACAAGAACCCCGTCTCACTTTTCAAGCGGGATAAACATCCGAAAAACTTTGGTAAATGACTTGTTCTTAAGTTGCTTTCTTTTATCTGTTAGCAGTGTCTTCTCAGATTACTTATTTAACTTATGGTCTACTTAGGTACACTTAAGCGGAAAAAACCTTCTAGCCTAGATCATGCCGCTAAAGTTGACCGGACAAAAGTGAAAACCCAGTTAAGATCCTTTCTAATTGCATGTAGTAATTCCCTTATTGTTTTTATTCCTGTCTTTTTTACTCTGTTAACTGGAGATAAAAAAAGTTAACTAATGCCCTCAAGCATTTTTATAGTTTTATGTGAACACTTGAAACTCTTCCATGCTTACCAATTAGCTAAAAATAACAGTTTTTTAAAAGTTGCAGCTTTTATTTGTGCTTATTGGTATCTTATATGACTACTATTCATTTATTTGTGTTAACTAAAGTGCCATTTATTAATTTAGTTGTGCTGATTCAAGTACAATTTATCCAAACACCTTAATGTGTGTCGCAAGTGCCTTCCTTTATGGTTGCAGTCAATCTAATTTTCGAAATAGCCCTTACTACTTGCCCTTACTTCTCCCTCGTCAAATAAATGACACTTGTTCCCACAACAATTATTGAAATCAGAAGAAAATGAACAAGTTTGGCTAGAAATCAGCTGGTGCTTAAAAATGACAGGATAAACTTTAAGCTGATTATTTTTAAGATATTGTCTCATTATTACTTTTGTTATTCTCTAGGTTTCAGCATTTTATGATTATTTTTTATCATAGTTGGTCTGTGCATTCTTACCCTAGACAATTTTAATTATGCTATGATTACCTGCTGGCTGTTCCTATATCATTTGGGTCAAACAAATGATGTCAGTTACTTATGGCTACAGAGTGGAAGCTATGGTGGTTGATGTTGAGCAACCTGCTGATTGGGTGAAGATAAATGTGAAAAGAACTGTAAGTTTTATCTCATGCAACTTTGGACGATTTTCTGTAGTATTGTTAGAAAATTAGGTTGCATATGTTTCAAGTTTACAAAGTTTGTGCTTCTACAGAGAAACGTATGCTTTACCTGGGTTCATTCCTGAAAGATACTTTTTCTTCCATGATTTAACTGGTCAATGTGCTTTTCTTTTTCCTTTTTTTCCCTTCCAGAAGGACTGCTTTGAAGTTTATGCTTTAGTTCCTGGGCTTCTACGTGAAGAGGTATAGCTTTTTACGTTTTACAACTTTGTATATATTGTGAGATAAAATAGCAATCCTTGAGCCATGAATAAGTGATAGTATCTATCTGCTAAAGGTGATTTTAAGCAGAATATGGGTTTCCGTGCAATGTAATATCCCAACTATATTGATTTTGTATCCGGGTGGGGTTAACTGGAAGTTCTGGTTAATAATTATTGAATAATTTGTTGCCTGAACCATTCTGATAATGTTTAGGGGTATAAACAAGTTTATTCCAATTTATATATATTTTCTCGTTCATTCTCTCGCAACAAACTATATAAATTTGTCCAGCAACAACAACAACAAAGCCGGGATAAAGAAGGGTTGTGTTAGGTAGCCATCCACCAGCATAACAATAGTTTGGTCTTTACATCCAATGAAAACTATATAAATTTGCTCGTCTAAAAACATGGTATTTTTGAAAATTTTGACAGAATTGTGTTATCCGCTACAAATATGTTAAAAAGTTCGTAATGGACAATCATTTCCTCAAATATCTATATTATAAAATACAAAGAAAGCTATCAAGTGGCCCTCCTTCAATCCCCCAAAATCAAAGGCCCAGATCTAACCTCCAAAAATACATCCCCCCCCCCCCCCCCCCCCCTCCCAAAAAAAAAAAGTTCCCTCCCAAAACTCAAATTCAAATCCCTCCAAAACAACTCCTTTATTTATTTAATTATTTCTCTCTCTCTCTCTATATATATATATACACACACTTATGGAAACATGGACTGTTATTTACAACTAATTATTGTCATACTATTCAAACTTGAGCTACATAATTGTTGATTTACTGTTTGCAAGGCTTTTCATATGCTGTATCGTTGTGAAGACGTGCCGTAGGCACGTGCCCACGGGCAAATCTAGTATATATACATACTTAAAGAAATCTGGTTTTTTTGGCGAATTTGGTTATATGTAGGGATTCAGGTGGTTGTGATTGGGTCATGCTGGTTTTTAAAGTAGTAATTGAACCATTTTGATTTAGGCGAGCAGTAAACCTCCAAACAGAGTTTCAGGGTTGGGTGGGTCTGAGTTCAGGTTCAACCTGATCTGGTGATCTGGTGCACAGCCCTAATGAGCTTATGTCTTCATTTAAACCTCAATATTAATTTATGGTGGGCTTGTTCTTGTGTTGCAGGTGCATGTTCAATCGGACCCGGCAGGCCGTTTGATTATATCTGGAGAGCCAGAGCATCTTGATAATCCTTGGGGGGTTACTCCCTTTAAAAAGGTTAGTTTTTATGTTTTCTTATTACTTTGGAAATTTGCCAACTTTAGTAACCCTTATTACTTGAACGAATTGAAATCTTGCTTTTGTAGGTTGTTACACTACCCTCAAGAATTGACCCACACCAAACTTCAGCAGTAGTTACCCTTCATGGTCAGTTGTTTGTGCGTGCACCCTTTGAGCAGTCAGATTTATAGTATTCAGGTATTGGTTTCTTCTTTGCAAGTTCAGAGACTTTCTTTTTATAATGTTTTTGGGAGCCCGAAAAGCTTGGGAAATCTTGCCATCAAATTTGTTTGCATGTCATGGTTTTGGGGGAAATTGTTTCCTTTAGGATCATTACTAGGGGTGGCAATGGAAACCCGAGAACCTAACCCATTTTTTGGGGTGTAAAACAGTAAAACTTTCAGTCGTAAAAAAAGAAAGAAAGAAAGAAAGAGTACCTAAGTGGATCTTGTAGCCCCCCCCCCCCCCCCCCCCCCCCCCCCCACCAAAAAAAAAAAAAAAAAAAAACCCAAACACAAACAACCACAAGAACAAGAAACTGTTTTAGACCCTCAATTGGATATGCATGTGGGTCTTGAAGGTTTTGAAATCAGATTTGGAAAAAAATCATATTTTTCTTGTTCATTTCCTTCTTCTGTGCATCTCTTTATATTTGTTACATTCTTGGAGAAGGGGCTAATTTGTTACAATAGATCGAGGAGAAAGTTAAGGAGATGAGTGATTTGAGGGAGTTTGTTTTTTAATTTATATGAAACAGAATATACAACTCATACCAACTATATTTTAACACCCCCTCAAGTTGGCGCATAAATATTGAACATGACCAACTTGTTCACAAATTTCAAGAAGAGCTGCTTCGAAACTGCCTTGGTAAGAATATCTGCGAGTTGATATTCTGACTTCACCTTAGAAATCTAAATAATTTTTTCATCTAATTTCTCCTTGATGAAGAATCTATCAATCTCTACATGTTTCGTCCTATCATGTTGAACTGGATTGACAGCAATATCACATGCAACTTGACTGTCACAATACACCTTAATAGGCTCATTCAAACCACAACATAAATTCTGTAACAAAAGTTTAAGCCATAAAACTTCAGTTATACTCAATGCTACACCGCGATACTCAGTCTCTGCACTAAGCGTGCAACGACATTTTGCTTTTTTGCTTCTCCATGTAACCAAATTTCCTCCAACAAAGGTAAAGTACCCTGAAGTGGAGCGCCAATTATAAACAGATCCTACCCAATTGGCATCAGTATATGGCTGAACCTTCAAGTGGCCATATTTTGCTAACAAGACCCTTTTTTGGAGCAAACTTTATATTTCTCAGAATTCTCATCACCGTATTCATATGTTGTTCACGAGGTGCATGAATAAACTGACTCACCACACTTAAGGCATATGACAAATCTGACTACGTTTGTGCAAGATATATCAGTCATCTTACCAATCTCTGATATCTCCCTTTATCACACGGCACCTGATCAGGATTATTCTAAAGTTTCAGCCCTTCTTCTAAAGGTGTGTTAATAGGCTGACAAGCAGACATTCTTACTTAAACAAATCAAGAACATACTTTCTTTGAGACAGAAAAACACCCTCTTTAGAGCGAGTAACTTCAATACCAAGAAAATACCTCAAAGGGCCAAGATCCTTCAATTCGAACTACTGTGACAATTAACTCTGTAATGTCTCTCTCCTCAAGATCATCTCCAGTTACTATCATATTATCCACATATATAATAAGAGCAGTAAGCTTACCTTCTTTTCTTTTTAGAAACAGAGTGATCTGAATTACTCTGATAATATCCGAATATCCTCATTGATTTTGTGAATCTCCCAAACCAAGCTCTTGACGATTATACAATGCTTTCTTCAAATGACACTTTACTATGTTGGATGAGTGTTTGATCCTGGTGGTAGATCCATGTAAACCTGTCAATTTTCCATGCAAAAAGGCATTCTTCACATTAAATTGTTGTATCGGCCAATCAAGATTTGCAGCAAGTGACAGTAGAACTCGAACTGTGTTAAACTGTCACATGTGCAAATGTTTCATCATAATCAATTCCATAAGTTTGGGTGTACCTTTTGGCAACCAACCTTGTCTTGTATCACTCTATTGAACCTATACTTCATCGTATAAATCCATTTGCATCCTACCGGCTTCTTTCCAACTGGCAGTTTGACTCTCTCCGAAATCTCATTCTTCTTTAAGGACTTCAGCTCCTCATCCATAGCTGCTTTTCATCTTGGGTTGGTTAAGGCTTCCTGTACACTGTTAGGAATAGATACAATAGATAATTGATTCACAAATGACTTATTGGATTCAGACAATCGGTGAGTGGACACATAATGACTCGTGGGATACTTGACATTACTAGTGGGATCAGGCTTATAAGTAGGTTTTGGGATACCTCTAGTAGTACGATTCGGGAGTTTTCTTCTTGGAGCTTCGGGCAACAATGACGATTGGTTTTGGGATTCTGACGGTGCTAGTGGTGGAAAGGACACCAGCGATGGCATGGATCCTGATGGCTCATCTTCAAGGAGGTTCAACACTGATTGCAGTTCCTCGTGGAGGTATTTTCTCTCAACCAAACCTTCTTCCCGGTCATCTCCCTCAACCAAATATTCTCCCCTCTTAACCAAATCTTCATTCGAGTGATTGTCACTACTTACATCCAGATTGTCACCCCTTATATCCAATTGTTCACTCTGAATGGTAACCACTTCGTTATAGGCAAGAGTCTAAACTTTACTTCGGTACTCCCCTTGAAGTTCAACCTCAGAGAAAAAATACTTCTCATTTTCATGGAACACAACATCCATAATCACAAACATCCGTTGAGTTGGTGGATGATAACAATGATATCCTTTTTGATTCATTGCATATCCCACGAAAACACATTAAGCAACTTGAGGAGGTAACTTATTACGCTCATGTGGATGAAGATGAACAAATGTGACACCCAAACATATGAGGTGGCAAGTTGACGACTGTTGGTGCATTCACAGATTCAGTGAATGCCTGAAATGACATGATGAAATTTAGGATACTAGAGGGAACTCGGTTGATTAAGTACGCAACAGGAGTAAGGGCTTCTCCCTAATACATGAGTAGCATATTGCCATGAATAAGGAAAGCACGGACCACCTCGAGCAATTGTTTTTTCTTTCTGTAATTATATTATGTTGAGGTGTATACGGGCATGTAGTCTGGTGAACAATCCCGTGTTTCACCAAATATTGTTGCAGATTCGAACTCAGGTACTCGCCCCCTTTGTCGCTCCTAAGAACTTAAATCTGCGTTTTATACTGAGTCAACCTGCTTGTGAAATTTCTGAAATAAACCACTAACTTCACCTTTAGACTTCATCAAACAAATTCAAGTCATACGAGTACAGTCATCAATAAATATCACAAACCATTTTGCTCTTTCAAAAGTAGTGTTTTTGGATGGACCTCAAACAGAAGAATGAATAATCATAAATGGGATTTGGAGGAAAAGATGCACAGTGATTTTTTACTAGTTCACACCACACCGAAAATTAGAAACACCCAACTTCGAAAATAAACTTGAAAATAATTTATTCAAATAACCAAAAGAAGCATGCCTAGCCAAATCTCTTGTTTCTTCTCCCCCTCGTATCCTTCCACAAATAGAGCTCTAGTAAACTTGCTTGAACTTTCAGATACCAAGTGCAGGTAGTAGAGCTTCCCGTGTCTAATTCCATAACCAATCGTCTTGTGAGTCCAAATATCCTTAAAACAAAATAAGAGGGCCAAAAAATTACAATACAATGTAAGACAGTAGTTATTTGAGCAACAGATAACAAATTAAAATTCAAGGATGGCACAACTAGCACAATATCTAAGATTTGGTTTTTTGTGAGAGATATGGAACCCTTGCCAGTAACGGCTACTGGATCTCCATTGACATTGGATACTCTGGATTTTGTGGATGATTGTAAGGTTCGGACTTGTCTAGAATCAAAAGTCATATGAGCGGTAGCACCCGAATCAATTATCCATGCATTACCCATAATAGAGGCAGAAACATTAAAGAGCTTACCTCATTACCTTTAGCTGTAACTAATGTAGAGGCTTGTCCAACACTCTTCTCAGCTCCATCGATAAGTCCAATAGCGACAGTGGGTTGGTTGTAATTCTTCTTTCGAGTATCCCTGCTATGATTCCAGTTCTTCGAGTAGCCGATAATCTCATAACAACGACCTTTTGTGTGACTGATCTTGCCACAATGAGTACACTTTCTTGACTCATAAGGTAGTTTTGGTCCAGATCGACCCGGGTGGCTCTTTGAAGAACAGTTCTGAGCCACCATTGCAGCTGCATAAGAGGGTTCTGGGGAATTGTTCATGGTGCTTCGTTGGCGAGCTTCACTGCGAAGTATGTGTAAGATGCCTTAAGATCAAGACTGGGATCCTTTCACAAGATTTCTCCTCGAACTTGTTCAAACTCAGCACCCAATCCTGCCAAGAAGATATGAACCCGCAAGGGCTCGATCGATTTCAGATATATTTCAACATCATCAGGATTGTTCATGATTACCTTGTTACGGTGGTTCAGCTCTTGAAAAATCTCAGTTAATTCTCCATAATAAACAGAGAGTGACCTGCCATTTTGCCTTTGCCGAGAAGACTCTGGTTTAGAGTAAATACTTGAACCTCATTGGTTCCATCATAGAATGCCTTTGCGAGGGTATCCCAAACATAACGAGCAGTAGGTAATCGAATGTATCTCTTCATAATCTCAGGTTTCATGGACATCAATAAGAACTATCTCTTCAGGGATTGTGAAAGATGTTCCACTAGAAATATTCTTGTTATTGCTTCGACTCATATTCCCCAAAAAGTGGATCCCGCTCTAATAGCTCCGAAGAAATTAAATACATGCATTAAGATACGAAGGCTTCTTATTCCACAACAACGAAAGCCCTAGCCTTTATCTTTCTGATTATCAGCATACCATTTGTCATATGTAGCATCGTTTTCAGCAGGAACTGTACTCTTTCCCCAATATACTGGATCTTTTTACGTCCAACAATATGCATATGCATCTCCATCAACTGAGTTCAAACATCATAGTTGGTTTCATCAAGAGTTATCCCAATATTAAAAATCAGTGTACTATCCTTAATGTTGGAAGATCTATCAGTTTGTCCCATGGTGTGGTTGTGACAAGATAGATGTATGAAAGAACGGCAGTCAATCCCAAACCAGAATCACAACATCAGAGAAAAACAATTTCCCTCTTTTCACACACCATTATCAACCAAAAATTTATAAATGAACTGATGATCAAATCATTAACCACTTCAGTGACGGAGAGATCCGATCAAAATTGCAGCAGAGACGAAGATGGTGATGTGGCCGCAACGGGAGCGACGACAGCAGTGGCGGCGGGTTAGCGCAAGGACATCAACGATAGCGGGCCTGTGCAAGGACAGCGAAGACGGTGATGAAACAGCAACGAGAGAGACGACAGCGGTGGTGGTGGGTCGGTGCAAGGACAACAACAACAGCGGGTCGGCATTGGAGTTGGTGGGGGAGTATATTCGGTTATCGGAATCAACAGGAAGAAGCAGCTGCTTCTTCTTCTTCACTTGGTCTATGATATTTTTAGGCTTTGATACCATATTGAAATCAGATTTGGAAAAATCATATTTTTCTTGTTCATTTTTTTCTTCTGTGCATCTCTTTATATTTGTTACATTCTTGGAGAAGGGGTTAATTTGTTACAGTAGATTGAGGAGAAAGTTAAGGAGATGAGAGATTTAAGGGAATATGTTTTCATAATTTATAGGAAACAGAATATACAGCTCATACCAACTATATTTTAACAGAAGGTTTCAACCCATTGCAGCCTCTAATATTATTTTTATCCTTTAGCAGCACCGTGTGTATAGTGCAGGTTCTGAATTTGATAATTAAGAGCAAAAGGTGGTGGTTTGCGTTACCACATCTGATGGATAGATTTTAAATGTTCAAATATTAGTGTTTTGCTTTAGATTACATGTTATATCTAGGCCTGCATTATGGATTTTCAGGTAGGTGCTTCTTATTTTAATTTGCAGCTGCAGCACTCACTACATCTAAGCACGTTAGACTTCGAAAATACTAACAACGTTTAATTGAATCAATTAGCTTTTGTACATGAATAGTTTTCTTGGGTGTGGAGGAGAGAAATTATTGGCTTGTCAGTTAGGCAAACCTATGAATATATTGACAGATGTTTTAGAAAATGCATTTACAAAGCAATTGGTGGAAAATTGAACTTCATTTTGCTTGAAATTACATCTTTACTCTTTTAACTAGATAGTTGTGGTTATGGCTGGGTTGTGTGAACATGCAGAATTGCAGATGTGGCCTCTTAGTCTCATGTACATGCACCTTGCATCTCATTGAAAAATCTTTATGCATAGTGGATTTGTGGGGTAAAATGAGGCCATTAATGGCTAGCATTATAATGAACATTGAAATCTCACAATTATTTTACATTAAGGGGATAATTAGATTTTTTAATGTATAGCAATTAAAATAACTAGTTGTTTTGAGTTATGTTACTGCTAAACTATCGTGTAATGACTTCCATTTAACGGTCATTATTTCTGTGTCAGGTTTCTAATCTTGTCATATTCCGGGGACGGCTTCTGTATACTGAGTTACTGCACAAATTTGAAGGCCATGTATCAACGAGCTGGGGCGTTGAACCCTGTTGTTACAGCGGTAGTATGTTAGGATGATGATCTCGACCAATTGACCAAAATCTATTTACTGTAAATGTAGCAGATGTGAGGGTAGATTAGAATTTCATGAGGTTTCATGTGATTAGATAATTTGTTGCTTCAAACTGCTTAACTTAGGGTGAACGCTAGAGATTATGGTCTGGCATTTGTATTCGAATTTTGCTGGTTGTTGGGTATTATTGATTATAGTTCAGAAGAAACTTGCTAGTGTTTATCATATAATGATGTGCAACAATTGAGATATAGAACCATTTTTGTGGAACTCTGTAGTCTGCATCATTGTTGAGCTCTGGTGATAATCTCACGTTACGACGTAAATATATGTTCCGAACCTTCCGCAAGGGTCTGACCTGTAGTTGTCTTGAGCACATAGCCCGCCCCAGCAGGACCTAGGATGAGACTTCTTCCATCCCGCCCTCCATCCACCCTCGCTCGTAATCTCTAAAGGTTGGGGCCAGAGCAGCCTTCCCTTCCCAAGCAATTACTGCGACTTTTTTTATTACTAAGTTGTGGGATAAACAGAGAATTCACTTGCACAAAAGTACTAATTATGAGCAAATTTATGATTATGATTCTTCTCTTTTGAAAGGTATGGACTAAATTGAGTTTATCTTAGTTGCAAATATTTGACTCCTTTGCAATAACTATCTGATGGTGAACAATCTATGCTGTATTTGACTTAAAGAATTCTTGACTCCATTGATCCCATATGAAGTCCGCATACCTGCATTTATCTCGTTTAGGTTTATATATTCAAGTGATGCAAACTCCAGTTGTTAATACTATTGAGTTTATCGGCAGAATTTCAACTTTATGATATTGTCAAGTAATTATTTCAAATATAATAAATACCACAGAAAACTCCGTTCTTTTGCATCTGCAATAAAAATCTCAATTTCCATCTCTGTAGTGAAATAAAGTTATCAGAAACGGTTCATTAAATTTTCGAAACTGAAGTCCAAAGTTTTTTTTTCCGAGGGAAAAGGTGGAATCTGGCCACCCTATTTCATTAATAAATTAATAAGAGTTCAACGAAACAAACCCAGAGTACTGGGCCCAAGTACAAACTACAGACAGAAAATAAAATATATATGAAGCAACATGACGCGTACAAACAACAAATTTCTCCAACAACCCTGGAGGGTGGGCTCATAAACAAGCTCGTCCAGCAAAATTGTAAGTACGGCACATGCACACCCACCTGAGACAAGTCAGGTAGGATTTTATCACCCGCCGATCCCTGCATTCACCTCGCTGGGGGGACCCCATCTTTGAGCCCAAACCCCGTAGATCGAAATCTGACCTCACGGCGCATGCACAGCAATCGCATCCTCCCACCATCTCCACCACTCCTACAAACGTTCCAGTAGCTCCCACAACCGCTACCAAAGAGAAAGCTGTGAAGAGGATACCTTCTCTCTCACACGATAGCGCTTTCTCAGGCGATTTCTCACCACACAACTATCTCGCTCACCCCACCAAACACCACGCTCCAGGAGAGAGCGGTGGAGAGGATACCTTCACCTCTCTCATGCTCAAGTTCTCTCTGGCGATTTCTCACCACACTGACTTATCTCGACTCATACACCCAATCCGAGGAGAGAGACGACGCTGTCACGAGCTAGTAGCTTAAGCTGGAGGAAGCTCAATAGTCTGATAGTAGACGCTGTGAAGACTTCACCGGCGACATCGTAGGACACTCCAGACCAACCATACCCCAACCCCACACCCCATCACCCCTAACACCAACAAACTCTGGCCCCACGGGCCCCAAACCTAACCACCGACCTCACACACTTGAACCCCAGATCAGTTCGCGACAATAGGCGCGGGAGGATGCTCTGGCGCGACATGGTTGATAGACATATCATGACTGCAATATACTTGCTATTTTTTTGCTAAGATTACCTATATAAATCATATTTGCTAGATTTAGCCTATAAACCTTCCAAAGGTTCTCTCTAAATTTTCAGAGAAGAAAAAAATTATCCTCTTCCTTCCTAATAAATTTAAAACTCGGTGTTGGTTCTCCTTATCTTCCTTCAAAAGGAGAAGGAACTCAAGGGAACTGGAATCCTCCGCAGGGAATGTCTCTGCTAGTGCCCTTAGGGGGACTAATTGCAACCCAAAGCAATGACAGTCGTAATGGAGATGAGACCAGCCCACGCGTATACAATGGTTGGGGTCTTCCCCCTTCTTCCCATCAGCCCCTTGGCGAATGGATACAAGTGAGCCAGCACCCAGAAGCTAGCAACTTACTCCACTTTGGTACTTCACTGTATATTGTCATAACAAACCCAAATACAATCGCTATGATGTTCACCATCATGATCAGCGATAGGCTAGGCGGTATCATAAGAGATCGACCACTTCACAATGTACAGGTCTGCGTAAATGTCTGCCTCATCTTCTGCTGCGGATTTGGAAGTCAGTGTAAATGAAATCTCAATCCCTGCAATAACTTTCAGCAACCCTTGTATAACCGCGTAGAAATGAGAGGAAGTGCCTGAAATAAGCCAAAACTGCTCGTTTCGCCACCATTGTTCGAGGTCTACTCCCGACCACTTGACTTCAAGAAGTGCGAGGCCCATTAGGGTGAGTGAGATAGTGAGAAGGTATGCAAGAAATGTAACGTTGAGAGTTTGCACGATGAAGTGGCCCCGAGAAGAGGGAAAGGGCTGGGAAGAAGCAGTAAACGATGAGGAAGTTACTGCGATGAGGAAGCCAGAGGTGAAAGGGTAGATACCGACATTCATGTTAAGAGAGGTAAGAGATTCGTTGCAGGATGTTGAGCTTTCTGGTTGCGAGAATGGCCTTGTTTCGGGAGAAAAAAGATCTCGACTGATCCAGCGGAGCACTTGGCGAAGTCGGTCAGTGAGATTCACGGGGGGCAGAACTACGAAATCCGTCACGCTTAGTAAGGCAGTAGACAGACCGCCACCCACGGTTGTGCATGCTGTAGCCAGTGACCACATCCTCTGTCACTGAGCCATAAATCCATCCCATGCCGTCGCCCCCACTCCGTCTTGTCTTCTCTTCGAAACCTGACAGGGATAGATATGTCATTTTCAGTTTAATCATACCTTACTTCTAGCTTCTCATTTCTGGAAATTTAAAACTATATAATTTCACTATGCAATGCTAATTCCAGTACAAGAAATTATTATGTAGGCTATAGTATAATAGTATAGCACACCAACAAGAGATGACAGAGACGGCCTCCGCATCTGTAGAAGGATCAAGAGGTGGCCGAGGTGCCCTGAGTGTTGAAAACAGATTTGAGGGAAAATAATTGTTATTCTTATTGTACTTTATTCGTTACAGTATACATCTATATATAGAGATTACATTCTTGGAGGAGAAGAAATGAGATTGAGAGAAGAATGAGGGGTGAGAGATTTGGGGAATCTATTTCCTATAGATTAGGAAACAGAATATACATATTAGTACTTACTACATTTCAACACTCCTCCTCAAGTTGGTGCATAGATATTGAACATGCCAAACTTGTCAACAAATTTCAAGAAGAGCCGACTCGAAACTGCCTTGATCAGATATCTGCGAGCTGATCTTCTGCCTTCACTTTAGATATCTCAATGACTTTCTCATCCAATTTCTCCTTGATGAAGAATCTATCAACCTCTACATATTTCGTCCTATCATGTTTAACTGGATTGGCGGCAATATCACATGCTGTTTGACTGTCACAATATACCTTCATAGTTTCATTCGGACCACAGCCTAAGTCCTGCAACAAGAGTTTCAGTTGTAAAGCTTCCGCTATACATAGAGCTACTCCGCGATACTCAGCCTCTGTACTAGAGCGTGCAACAACATTCTGCTTCTTGCTTCTCCATGTAACTATATTTCCCCCAACAAAGGTTAAGTAGATCCTGCCCAATCAGCATTAGTATATGCCTCAACCTTCAAGCGACCATGTTTGGCAAATAGGATCCCTTTTCCTAGAGCAGACTTAATATATCTCAGAATTCTCATCACTGTATCCATGTGATGTTCCTGAGGTGCATGCATAAACTGACTTACCACACTTAAAGCATATGATAAATCTGGCCGTGTATGCGCAAGATATATCAATCGTCCAACCAATCTCTGATATCTTTCCTTATCACAAGGCACATGATCAGATTCGTTGCAAAATTTCAGTCATCCTTCTAATGGTGTACCAATCGGCTGACAAGCAGACATTCCAGTTTTCTTCAATAAATCGAGAGCATACTTTCTTTGAGACAGAAATATACCATTTTTCGAGCGAGAAACTTCAATACCAAGAAAATATCTCAAAGAGCCAAGATCCTTCATTTTGAACTCTTGTGACAAGTAGCTCTTCAATGCCATTCTCTCCTCAGGATCATTTCCAGTTACTATCATGTCATCCACATATATAATGAGAGCAGTAATCTTACCTTCTTTCCTTTTCAAGAATAAGGTATGATCTGAATTACTCTGACAATATCTGAATGTCCTCATTGATTTTGTAAACCTCCCGAACCAAGCTCTTGGCGACTGCTTAAGTCCACACAATGCTTTCTTCAAACAATATACTTTATTACTATGTTGGACTGGTCTGTTCGATCCTGGTGGAAGATCCATATAAACCTCTTCTGTCAATTCTCTATGCAAAATTGTATTCTTCACATCAAATTGCTCCAACGGCCTGTCAAGATTTACAGCAAGTGACAGTAGGACTCAAACAGTATTGAATTTTGCCACAGGTGTGAATGTATCTTCATAATCAATTCTATACGTTTGAGTGTATCCTTTGGCAACCAGCCCTGCTTTGTATCTCTATATTGAACCATCGGACTTATACTTCACCGTATAAATCCATCTGCATCCTACTAGCTTCTTCCCTGCTGGCAGCTCGACTATTTCCCAAGTCTCATTCATTTTTAAGGACTCCATTTCCTCATCCATAGCTGCTTTCCACATTGGATCAGTAAGGGCTTCCTGCACACTGTTAGGAATAGATACAGTAGATAATTGATTTACAAATAACTTATTTGATTCCGACAAGCGGTGAGTGGATACATAATTAATCATGGAATATTTGACGTTACTAGTGGGATCAGGTTCATAAGTGAGTTTTGGAATACTTCTATTAGTACGGTGCGGGAGTTCTCTTCTAGGAGCTTCGGACAACGATGACGATTGGTTTTGGGGTTCTGACGGTTCACTCTCACTGAGATTTGGTACTGATTGCAATTCTTCATAAGAGTCTTCTTCAAAAGGGGCTTCTTCCCTTAGTTGCACTTCTTCGTGAGGGTCTTCCTCCTTTACTAGGTCTTCATTCAAGTGTTCGCCATTATTTGTATCCAGTTGTTCGTTCTGACGGGTAATTACTTCATCATACCCAAGAGTCTGAACTTCACTTCGGTACTCTTCCTGAAGTTCAGTTGTAGAAGAAGAAAAATACATCTCATCTTCATGGAACACAACATCCATAGTCACAAACATCCTTTGAGTTGGTGGGTGATAGCACCGGTACCCTTTCTTATCCTGTGCATATCCCACGAAAACACAGCGGACAGATCGAGGAGTTAACTTATTGCGTTCATGTTGATGAAGATGAATAAATGCAACATACCTAAACACATGAGGTGGCAAGTTGACAACTTTTGGTGCATTCATAGCTTCAGTTAATGCTTGAAATGGTGTGAGGAAGTTTAGGATACTAGAGGGAACTCGGTTGATTAAGTATGCAGCAGAAGCAAGTGCTTCCTCCCAATAAATGAGTGCCATATTTCTATGGATAAGAGAAGCACAGACCACCTCGAGCAAGTGTCTATTTTTTCTTTCTGTAATCCTATTCTGTTGAGGTGTATATGAGCATGTAGTCTGGTGAACAATGCTGTGTTCCACCAAATATTGTTGCAGATTCGAACTCAGGTACTCTCCGCCATTATCACTCCTAAGAATTTGAATCTGTGATTTATACTGAATCATAACATGCTTGTGAAATCTTTGAAACAGGCCATTAACTTCACTTTTCGACTTCATCAAACAAATCCAGGTCATACGAGTACAGTCATCAATAAATGTCACAAACCATTTGGCTCCTCCAAATGTAGTGGTTTTGGATGGACCCCAAACATCAGAATGGATAATCATAAATGGAAAAGAGCTTCTACTTGGACTTGGAGGAAAAGAGACACGGTGACTTTTTGCGAGTTCACACACATCACACCGAAAGGTAGAAATATCCAACTTCAAAAATAAATTTGGAAATAATTTCTTCAAATAACCAAAAGACGCATGCCCTAGACGTCGATGTCATAGCCAAATATCTGATTTCTTCTTCTCATCTTCGAATTCTTCAACACTTAGAGCTTGAGTCAACTTACTTGAAATTTTAGATTCTAAATCTAGGTAATAGATCTTCCCATGTCTAACCCCATAACCAATCGTCTTGCGAGTCCGAATATTCTTAAACACACAATGTGAAGGCCAATAGACTACAATACAATTTAAGACAGTAGTTATTTGAGCAACAGATAATAGGTTAAAATTCAAGGATGAAAAATTAGGGCAGTATCTAAGGTTAGGTTGTTTGTGAGAGGTATGGTCCCCTCGCCAGTAATAGTGGCAGGATCACCATTGGCAGTGAACACAGTTGATTTGGTGGAATGTTGAAAATTTTGAACTTGTCTAGAATAAAAAAGTCATATGGTCGGTAGCACCCGAATTAATTATCCATGCATTATTCATAACAGAGCCAGAAATATTAAAAACCTTACCATCATTACCTGCAACAGCACGATCAGCAACTCCACCTGCGACAGTGGGTTGATTGCAAGTGTTCTCTCGAATATCCCTGCTATGATCCCAGATCTCCGGATAGCCGTTAATCTTATAACAACGAGTTTTCGTATGGCCGATCTTACCACAATGAGTACACTTCCTTGACTCATACAGATATTGTCCCATAGAAACACAACAAACAGAACATCAAGCAGAACCAATGATCCAATCACCAAACAGCAGACGGGATCAAAAAATAGCAAACAACACTCCCCAAAACAGCACACACCAAAAGTGCACAACAGCAACACAGATTTGATCAATAGTAAAAAGCAATGGCAGCAACTGTAAAGACCAAGGGGGTGGCATCGCTGGTGGGGGCACGGCGTCGATGGCGGTCGACGAACGGCACGACGAGGATGGAGGCGCTTGCGGTGCTGGTCGACGGAATCCGAGCAAGGGAACAGTGACAGCACTGGGGTTTGGGTGTTTCTTGGTGGGCTGTCGATCGATCAGAGGAGGAGGGGTCGGGGGGATGTGCTGGTGGTGGCGACGGGGAGGCTGACGACGAGGGGCATCGCCGGAGGTCAGGGTAGCACCGAGAAGGGGCGTCAAGGGGGTTGCGGTGGCCTGGAGAATGAGTGGCATCACTCGACGGGGCGACGGGAGGTGGGCGGTAGGGAACTGGGACGCCGGAGATGGGGAGGCTGATCGGGGTGGATGTCGGAGGTGGAGGTCGGGGGTGGGTCTGATCGGGGAGAGAGAAAATGTCGAGGAGAGAGAAAGAGGAGAGAGGAGGTCGGGGTTTCGGGGTTTGGTCGGGATCGGGGTGTGGTCGGGATCGGATAGGAATGGAGGTGTCAGATCCGATCACCTCCTTCTCTTCTTCTTCTTCAACTAGTCTAGATCTGGTTAGGCTCTGATACCATGTTGAAAACAGATTTGGGAGAAAATAATTGTTATTCTTATTGTACTTTATTCTTTACAGTATATACATCTATATATGGGGATTACATTCTTGGAGGAGAAGAAAGGACATTGAGAGAAGATTGAGGGATGAGAGATTTGGGGAATTTGTTTCCTATAGATTAGAAAATAGAATATACATATTAGTACTTACCATATTTCAACACTGAGCGCCCCTGGGGATCGATCGGCTGGTGGTCGACGAGTGGTCGTGACTGGTACTCAGCAATCGCAACCGAGTCTGCAAGAGCCTGTCAGTTTCCCATCCATCTAGGTAAGACGACAGGGTCAAGCTCATCGTTGAACTAATCCACCGTTAGCGCTTTCATCTCTACCTCGACATCCTGTTTAGGCTTCTCCTTGTGCCAACTCTTGCTCAGTGGTGGGTCGAAGCCGTAGATAGCTGTAACTCCTATTTCCTGTATCTGTATTTTTATACTATATTTTGCCCCATTGTACTCTTTTATCTATTTGAGATCCTGCTTTTTGTTTCCATTCGAATAAAAATTATTTTGTCATTTCAACTCAATTTTTGGTGCTTTTATCTAATTCTATTGTATGTGCTCCTTGTGTCGTTCTTCATGAAGAATGAGCTGTTCTATGTCATTCATCTCTTTATTTCCCATTTTAATACATTTTGACTAATTCCCTAGTTGGATCCCCCTCAAATCCGATACCCTAATACCCGTTAACCCAAAACCCATACTATTTAAATCCAAAACTACCCTAACCCCATTTACTGTGCTAACCCAAATCACCCCGCCGCTACCCCTCTCCTTCTTCCTCGCATTACCCCGTCTCCTTCTCCCTTCGTCCACGATCATCCCCCATCACCTTCGACCCCCGCTCCTCGTCAACCCCACATCACCGCCACCGCCACATCACCATTACCCAACTCCATCGTGAACCCACATCCACCATTCTGCCTCAACTCCCCACCATTTTGCCTCAACTCTCCGCCATTACGCCGCTCGTCGTCTTCTCCTTTCACCTACCCCAATACCTCGCCACCACCGTCGTCGCCAACACCGTAGAACCCATTCCCAACTCCTCCCCTGTTTTCGAACCCAGAGCAGAGTCGCCGCTGCGCGACGAGTTCCCTCTCGACGTCGCGGTGCCGCCAACGTCGCGAGCCCCGCCTCGTCACCGTCGAAGCCATTGCCAGCCTGCGCTGCACCCCCGTTGTCTCTCCCGCGCGCTGCCATCGTGAGGAAGAAGACAATCAGCGACTGGACGGGAACGCTATTGGTGTTGTACCCACAGCCGATCCGAGAATCGCTGTATGCTGTTCGGTCCCGATCCGCTGCGTAGGAGCGATCTGATTGGTGCGTTTCGCTATTCCGTGTTTTGCTGCGCCGGATCTGGAGCTTGCTGATTGCTATTTTGGTGGGATCCGGTGTGGGGGATTCACTCTACTGTTGAATTTTTGCACGTGCTTCACACGTGCTTTTGGGAGATTTCGCACGGGATTTTTTGATCCCCTTTTCTTCAACTATCAGATCTAATCGTCGTTAATCAAGGCAAGTATTCATCTTGTACAATTTTTTGTTCTAGTACAAGCGTTAATTTGAAAATACTGCAAATAGATAGTAGTTGTGACTCCTCCTTATCTCATCGTTTGTTGATCTTAAATTAATCCTCATCGATTCAAAAATTTTAAGAGTCACAACAATTTCACTGTATTATATTATAACTACTTGAACTCATTTTATCCCCTGAACACGTGAACACATGAAATCAAGGAACCCTAGATTTGTAGATGTGTGTTATATCTTGTATGTGATGAACTTGCACCCATTTAAGTCGAGAAATAAATATTACTTGCTGTTTTGATAACCATTACCCCGTATTTATATCACACATTAACCTAGATGCCTAATAACCAATTTTCATGCAACCTATACACGTAAGACATTCCCACATGTTGCTGTCCTGAACCTTACTATGATGTTTTGACCCCTTTAACATCAGAATCTGAACCCAAGCCCTGAACAGAAGTGTATCTATGGATGTCTAAATATCGATAGCCTCCAGAATTTTCGAATTCTGAGTTACGGTCTATGAGTTATCGCAGTTTTACTGCAGCTGTGTCGTTAGTTGCAGATTAGCAAAATTGCTGCACACCTTTAGTTTGTGAATTAATTTAACTATGTTAACAATAAGCGTTTGACTTGAAATTTTATATGCTACCCTATAGGAAATTCCCAATTTTTCTCAGAATTTATTTGTAATGTTTCAACCATATTTCACATGTATAAACTCAGAATCACAAATTCTGCCTAAACACGATAGCTGTGTAGTTCGCTGTTTTGACACATGTTACCACAACTTTCTCATACCTTAATTATATGCGTTGGAATCAGACAGGAGTCTAGTTTCTAGATCTTCTGACAGATCCACTTTTGCTATCCTGTAGCAACGGTAATTGCGGTTTTGGTACAGCAACGTCGTGCTGTTCAGATTTGAGATTTTCGTTGTTCGTGATATTTTTATTCGCGTTGACCCTCGAATATACTATATAAATATCTTAAACTTGTTCCATGTCAATGATCATGATTTCCTGACTTGTTTCACACACTTGCATGCTTGCTTGATAAAATTAATAAAAGTAACAAGCCGGGATTTAAGGGAAAGACCATAGTAGTGGACAATATAGGTAAGTGTACTCGGAAGGGGGCTCGTGTTTCCCAATACTCAGTTCTTGAACCTGTTGCACCTTGATCTATTCATGGAGCCAGTTACTTGGCTCATGAACCTGTTGTATTCATGAACCCACTGTGTGGTTCTTGAATCTGTTAGTATTCACGAACTTGCTTCGTGAACCGGTTATTTAAATTCGTATTCATGAACCGTGCCTGCTTGATACTTGATACTTGATACCTGAGTACGCCGCCCTATAGACTCCATTACTAGGTCTAAACGAAATTGCATTGACTGTAGAAACCATGTAGTAAAAGAATGGATGCATGAAGTGCTACCTAGATAGTAATCACCACCAGACTTGAACATGAAACTTGAACTCGATACATGTTTACTTAATACTTGATGATATGATACATGAAACATAATACATGAGGCATGAAACATGAAACTTGAACTTGATACATGTTACTTGATACTTGATAACTTGTTACTTGAGACTTGGCACTTGAATATAAAATTTGATACTAGACTTGAGATTTGATACTTGACACTAAACTTGATACTTGTTACTTGACACTAGACTTGAAACTTGTCACTTGAGGTTATATATCCCTACAGGTTCACTTGTCACTTGTTTTACCATTAGGTATTTGTTATCCAGCCTGTTTACTTGAGTTGTCCTTCTTGCGAGCTAGTTCTTGGATTTCTACTACTTGTTGTATCCCTGTTACATTCTTGATTCCAATTCTTGTTCCACATTACTTGTACTCGTTTTTACTATTTATGGCCCTAACTTGCACTAAGGGCATTTTCTCTTGTTTTCTCTATGGTTCCCCTTTTTATAATTATTAAGCAGACTTTGGAAACGTGCTACCTGCTAGAATCAGTGAGCAAACGTTCTAGGCCTTGCTTGGGAAAAGCTCTCTTTAATCATTTCGTTTTGTAATTGATTTATTTCATTTGTTGTTGCTTAAGACTTGTAACGGGCTTATGTTCAGACATTGAAAACTATTTGGATATTATTAATGTTTCAATCGTTTCCTGTTGCTTAATAAATTATTTATGCATGCTTGGTTATATATATATATATCTTGTTATATTCTTGTTATGATACTGAGTCAATCCTACGCTTATGAATGATGTTAATATCATTCGCTGGGCTTCGCCATGCGCTCGTATTCCATGTTTTTGGAAAGCAGGGCGTGACAATAGCCAAGTGTCGGAACAAGCAGCTTGTTCCGACATACATTGGTCCTGCAATAATGAATTTAGATTCATTTAGGGTCTGTTTGGTTTACTTTCGGACACACTCACGCTCTCTCTCTCTCTCTATACACACACACACACACACACACACACACACACACACACACACAAAATGTTGCACATAAGAAAACCGTATACCTAAAGTCCATCAAGAGCTCGCATGTTGCTATCGAAGAAGACATTATTGTGATTAGCATAACGATGAGAGGGGTCAATGCCTTCGAATCGCTGTGGGAATTGGATGTAGCAAATATCATCTCCACCTTGATCGAGTATGAAGTAGATGCCCTCGCGTATAGGGGCTATAGCCTGACAGTTATAGAAGTAGTGGTCGTAGTCGAGATTTAGCATCTGTTCGACATAAGTGGAGAAGAACAAACGAGTGCATTCATAGCCCCAACCTTCTTGGTTGTGGTCGAATCCCTTGCGTTTCTCTCGGGACATGTACACCAACATTGGCAGTCTGATGTCCATATCGCTGAAATCGTACAGTTGCTCCTCGTCGTCAGGCATGCCAAACAATGGTGGTTCTCAGGATGGAGGCTTCAAATGTTGGATATATAGGTATATTCTCACTATATGAATAATATTATGTGTAATATTATTCTATGAGTAACACGTATGTTACACGTACTAATCGTATGGATATCGGAATGCGGGTTGAGTGGGTTGGGAACCCAATACCCAAACCAGTATTATTCTTATAAATACTGGCTTGTGATAGTAGTCTAGGTATTCCAATTTTGATACCTAGGGTAAATATCTCAAGCACCTTAGTCTAGGATATTAACCCTAATTTCTATTGTTATAATTTCTCATAATCTCTAACAATCTTGAGATATTTAACATTAATTTTGAGATTAAGAGAGAGATCGTCGAAGATGAATTTCGTCGGATCCCGTCGCCGGCACCCACCGCCGCCGCTATCGTCGGCATCGACACAGGCCACCGCCTCCCAAGGTGTAGACCACCGTGCACCCCACCACCACAGACTACCATGCTACTAAAACCCTTTTCTTTTACCTGAGCGGATCAGATCGGATGAGGGAAAATGAGATCCAAATTTTCATTGGTTCGTTTCGGTGTTCCGTGTTTGGTTTTTTAAGAGGGGATCCAAGTGCTCCCAGTTTGACTCAACCCCAACCTTTGATTGGGTGAACTTGGCTGTTGCGTGTTTGTGGTTTTGGATTGGATCCTTGGTGGGATTGGCTTGACTCAGAACCATTGCCATTGAGCGTACTTATTGTGTTTTGATTGGATCTCATGGGTGTTTTCTGTTTTGTGTTTATGGTCGAGTTTGAGATTTGCTACCGTGCACTATTGAATCAGATCTAACCCTCTGTTTGTTTCTTGATTATCATCAAGATACGATCCACTATAAACTTTAAGATTTGTGCTCTTAGTTAATTAAATTCTGTTTATTGTTTGTTAAGAAGTTTTATAGAAAAATCCTTCATTTTACTGTAATTACGCTAGTAATAATTGTTCAGAAGAAGCCATCTAGATTTTGGAATTTACTGTTTATTCCTATAAGATGGAAAAACTTAATTGTGTGTAAAAGATTCCGAAACTAGAAATATTTGATAATTCTGAATTTAACAGTTGGAAAGTGAAAGCACAATAAGAGATGTGGATGCAGTTGTTGAAAATAGTGTGGGCAGTGAGAATGTTGTTTGGACTAGATCAAAATATGTTTGAACAGAATCAGATCTAAATTAAAGATAAGTTCTTCACCAAATTTAAATTGTTATTTAATTATTTGTTTGAATTTTGTTGCTAAGTGCTAAAGTTCAAAACCGCATTATGCATTGTTTAATTAAATACAAATTTGAATAACTGCTTTGGCTACGTGCTTATGATCAAATATTTATTTTGATAAATTATAGGCTTTGACTATAAAATTGAATCTCCAATTAAATTGTTGTGAATTAGATAGTGCTAATAATTTGTTTAATTGGTTGATCTTTAACAATTTGATGAATGCAGGAACTTCAAAGTTACTTACAAATTGTGTGTATTGGAGACGATGGATTTGCATCATGGTATGATAAGTCTGCACTACGCAGACTTTTCCATCGAATTTAAAAAAACACTTCTAACTTGAAGTGTCGGTATGATCTACTCTAATCTTTCTTAGTATTTTCATGTGATGAACGTGTTAACGTTGTGTGCGTTTGATCACATGATTGGGAGTTTTAGATCATAATTATTCTCATTTTGAAACTAGCATGTTTTAAATTGTTTAGTGTGCATTGTCATACTATGTGTATAGATATATTGGGTGACACATCGTTTGCAGTTTGATGAGATTGCATGTTTACTTCTCTAATAAAGATTGATATATAAGATGTTTTAACAAATGTCTATAACTTAGGAGAGAACATCTCTTAATGTAGGATATGACTCTATTAGTTACGTTTTGTTCTTTCTCGTTCATTGTACTGTGTGTGCAAATTTGAATTATAATATGTTAGTTATTATCCCATTTAGCGTTATGAAGATGATGAAGAACGAATAAAGGAAAGAACTCTTCGCTCAATGTGTTTGAGCAAGTGGACATTATTAGAATCACTAGTGAAAGCAAATAGTTTTGTGCAAATGTGGTAGAGTAATTTTGTATTAACTCTTATAATGTGCATATATTGTCAATCGCATGTATAAGTTGAGTTTAACAAATGAGACAATTAATAATAATAGTTCTAATAGTGTATAGTTCCTGATCATAACATAATTAGCTAGAATTTAAGAACTATATATTAAATTATTTGTTCTTGTTAAAACTCATAACTCTGCTAAATGACACTCGATTAAATATGACAAATATGAAAGGTGTGCTCAGATTATGATCACTAGAAAATTATTTAGTATGGTCTCTTGGAGCACACAACTTATTGAGTCAATACATTCTGATATTTGTGATTTCAGTAGCTTTGTGACTAGACGAGATAATTGTTGGTCAGAAGTATCTAATCACTTTTGTAGATGATTAGTATAAGTTTGTCATATATATGAAGAATGAAGTACTTGTTATTCTTAATGAATTAGAAAACAAAAAATATATATATAGTTAAATGCTAAAAATCAAGGGTTCAGATTTGATAGAGGTAGTGAAAATGTTTAAATGATTTTAGAGAAGTTTGCATATGGCATAATTTCTACTGCATTCTACTTACAACAGTCAAATGGTATTGATAAAAGTTAGAATCAAACACTTAGTGAAATGTTGAATTCTGTAATATTGACCGTTGTTTGTCTCATGTAATTATGAGTGGTGTTGTATTGTTAATCATATCTCTAATGTGTTACTATACTCTAAATTGAATACACCTTGTAGATCATGGCATGAAAACACAAATAATTTTGTTAAAGTAAAAATTTGTGTTGTGATACATTTGTTAGAGTACATGACCCTAGAATGCCTAAAGTAGGACCTACAACAAATATTTGTGTGTGTTTAGAAAGTGCAGAATGTAGTTCTGTGGACAGATGTTGGATCTATCTAATTTGTGTTAGAAGAATCTAGACTTGCAGAGTTCTTTAAGGATGTGTTCATCAAAGATAAATGTATGAAATAATCTAGTCTTACAGACACGATCAATGATTCACAGTTGGAATCAAGAACCAACCTTACTGACACATAAAACCCTGAATGACAAATGAGCTAAGAAGAGTCTTTAGTAGACAATGAGATGATTATGTGTCATACAATAATACTTTAATTTAGTTGATCTGCCGAAAGGGGCTAAAACTATAGTAAGTAAGTGGGGGTTTTTAGGAGAAACTTAATTTGATTGTTTAGTAGCAATTTTAATGCATTTTAATAGCTAACAGATTGACTGAGAAAAATGGGGTATGTTTATTTGATGTCTACTCACATGTTTGTCATATTGCTACAATAAGTATTCTTCTTACCCTTACATATATTGAAAATTTTGTTATTCATAAAGTATATTTAAACAATTTTGTACTAAAAGTTTTGTACTTGATGTTTTGTACTGAACAGTTATGTATTGGAAAGTTTTGAAGTAATATGTTTAGTGAACAAGATTTACAATTTAGTAAAATCATTGTATATTCTTAAAATATGTATAGCTGACGAATAAATAATTTGATAAATTTCTGAAAGAGCCTAGTATATGAATCAAGTAATTCGGATCAGTGTCTTCAATTTTGTGGTGTGTCAAATATAGTGTTTATTATTTACTTGTTCTGTTGATATGCCTGTTCTTGAAAGTGAACTCTTTATTACAAATGAAGTTAAAATTGTGCTATCCAAAGAATTCAACATGAAAAACCTAGGTATTGTGGACACCATAGTTTAAGGGTGAGTTTCGGTTGGCAAGGGATAACTCTTAGTCAAACTCATCAAATCAAAATGTGTTTCAAAAGTGGGGATATAGTGATTGAAAGTGTGTTTTGAAACACCTTATGATTATGATAAAAGGTTTACACCTAATGATGATGCAACTATGAGACAGGTAGATCATTCTAAAGAAATTGAAAGTCTCATGTATAGAAAGATCTGCACTAAAATAGACATAGTCTTTGAGGTAGGTATGATCTGCAAATTCACTAATAATTCCATACACATTTGAGTGCCCTTAAGAGGCTAATGAGAAACCTGAGTGGTACTCAAGAGTTTGCTTTGTGCTACTCTAGTCATTTTTCGAATGAATGACTAATCGGATACATTATGATGCTCCGAATTTAGTGAAGTCGACAACTAGTGGATAAGTGGTTTCACTAGGAAGAACAGAAATGTTATGAAATTAAAAAGGGAAACAGAAACTGTGTTATCATCCATGAAATCAGACCTCTATGTGTTATCCTCTGCAGGGGAAAAGGCTGAGTGGATTGAAGAAATTGTTGCTAGTTATCTATTAAGAAGTTTAAGTAACTCTCTAATTCTGTTATGCGATTATCAAACTATAATGCACTATAGCTCATAACTCACTCTATAATAGTAAGAGGAGTATATTAAGGCTGAAAGAAGCCTAGCTGAACTTTCTTATAAATAAAGTGCAATTGAAATAAAATATGGCTAATGCTCTTGCTAAGAGACTTGAAAGCAATCTAATTCTCAAAACTGCGGGGGAAATGGAGTTAAAAGCTATTGAGTCAAAGCTTTAACATCCTAATTGTTTTGAAATTTAGAATCCAATTGGAGCCATAGAGAAGTTCAAACTTAAGCATTAATTTTAGGCAGTTGACATGTTTTAGATAATTTTGATGATTCCACATAAATTCCACAAATATATAATGTCATTCCAATTTTGATGGTATTATATATCTAAAGAATTTATTTAGAATAATTATATTATTCCAATACGAAACATGAAAACTTGTCGATGTGTTTCCGATGTTTAGAATGTCGTTATATCATTCCAATTTTGATGATATATCTCTTTTATGGATTCTTGTTTCATTCCAATTTTGATGATTCAGAATTAACCATAATTGGTTTGACTGTTCTATCATTTCAATATGAAACATAGTATAGTTCTTGTGTAGAAACTATAATAGTTCTTATTCTTTATTTAGTTAAAGAAACTTGATTGTGATGCTTGCGTTACATTTTTGCTAAGCTAATTATGAATTGTATTAAGTTCTTTTGTGGAACTAGATACTTTGTGAAATTCGTTGGAATTCTTAGAGATGTGTCTCTTGATATTCTTATTTTCAATAAGCTAGCAAAGATTGAGGAGTTGAACCTGTCAACATAGATTTCAAAATAATGATTTGCTCAAAATGGAGGAGTAAACATAAAGTAGTGGGCAAGGATAAAGTTTCAGTTTATTTTTCTCGAGAATAAATTAGTCACTTGCTTGGTAAAACTTCTGTTGAGTTTAAGACTCTTGTATTCATTGAGCTTCAAACTCTTATTTTGTTCTTGAAGTTTATTTGTTTTGTTTGATTTTGAAACTATAACAGATTACTCCAGTTGGTTTAGTCATTGTGAATTATTCTGCTGTGATATGGTTTGAGAACTATTTAATTATTTTGGTTTAGTCTTTTTAAACTATTCAGATTTATAATTGATTTAGTCCTTATGAACTGTACATTGAGTGATACATTTCTTCTATTTTAAGACTGCTATCAGCCAGTCAGTTTCATGTTGAACTGATGAGATAATTCAGTACGTCTATATATTGAAAATATAGGAGGAGATTGTTGGATATATAGATATATTCTCACTATATGAATAATATTATATGTAATATTATTCTATGGGTAACACGTGTGTTACACGTACTAATTGTATGGATATAGAAATGCGGGTTGAGTGGGTTGAGAACCCAGTACCCAAACCAGTATTTATCTTATAAATACTGGCTTGTGATAGTAGTCTAGGTATTCCAATTTTGATACCTAGGATAAATATCTTAAGGACCTTAGTCTAGGATATTTACCCTAATTTCTATTGTTATAATCTCTCATAATCTCTAACATCAACATCACCTATTGATGAGATGTATTTTGTTAGTCGCATTTATGTTGCGGCTATTCTGATCTTCTTTTGTCCCACCCCCCATGTTTGGGGTGCAGGTTACGTATTTTTGTTTTGTTTGTAAGACCTTGTATTTGACTCAGTACTCTGAGTTTGTTTTATTAATTCCTTATTAATGAAATAGGGTGGCCATACTCCACCTTTACTTTTTTAAAAAAAACATCACCTATTGACAGAATTTTAGAGTGTATGAAGAAGGTCATCTCCAATAGACAGAAAACAAAACAACAAATAATATTTGGAAGAATTTGAAGGACAAAACTGGGGGAAACTGCTTTAGAACATTACTTACTATGGTGTTTTTCTTTCTCTCGTACTTTAGCCCCCTTATTCATCTTTAACAATTCTAGTGACATCAGAAACAACTAGAGTAACATCTTTTTTGAAACCTCATTGAAAACCGATGATTAACGGTTTCACATTGAGACAATAACATGAGAATTTAATGACTAGCATTACAAAAATAAAAATACGGTATTGGTACATGCTAATAAATTAGTACCTGTAGAATGCTGGCATGATCAGATGCCCCCACATTCCAGCCCCCGGCCAGTGAGTTAGTTCCATCCGCCATCCATGTGGCCTTCTTCACATTAATCGGCTCTAACGGGTTGCCACCTGATTCCCTTATCTGCTTCAACATCTTCATCTCCTCCCTTGCATTAAACGCATCCGACCTCCTCCTAATAGAATCCGGTAACCCGTTAATCCTCACCTTAAGCTCATCATACTCCCTCTTCACCTTCCTCCTATCTTTCACAAAATATGCCCTTCTCTTATTCTTTGTAGGATCTCCTTTGAGTACACTAAAATAACTCTCGGGGTTCCTTGGCTCGATTTCATGCTTCCTGCAAAATGGCACCCAAATGTTGGCGGAACTTTCTGTAGCGCCCCGAATTTTCAATATGATATCTTAGAAATACGTGGCACAATTTTCAGTATTAACTTCAATTGTAATAGTAAACATAGCCCAAAACACAGATTATTCTTATTTCAACTTTTATTACATCACTTGTTTACAAAACGCAGCAGAATACAAAACACCTGAAATTACAATCTTTTCTTTACAACACTTTCTTTTATAATTTTTACATAGGCTATAACATCAATTCAGCACAAGCATCCAAATCCCAAGCTATAAGTACCTACCTGTAAAACATGAGGTTAGAGATAACCCTAACCCCAAAAACTACAGTGGTCAGGCATAACGGTGTGAGTGATATAAAAAGAAAACAACATAAATAAAACATAAAGCTTAGAGTCATAAACAACATGTATTAACAGCAAGAACAATTGAAATAAGAAATATCAATAAATAAAATATGAAATCATCAAGGAATATAAGATAGTAATAAGTAACACATGAAAACATCAAGTGAATCTAGACTAAGTGTCAAGTGTAGGAAAACAGAAATTATTATGCATAAAACCAAGTCAAGAAAACATCAATGCTATATGCTAACTCTCTAATGCATACTTGTCGGATTCTATGCATCCCATACTACATAGGTCCGGTGCAAGCCCTTAACGTTCTCCACTTTATAGGGTTAAATCCCTCGTTATGCAACTAATCCTACTACGGTGATGGAAACAAGATTCAGAATACTCCGCGAATAGGGATCACAGCCCTCGACGCGCAAGCATCATGTAAGAATAGCTCAACAATCGGAGAATCACCTCCCTCTCGTGTACCCCACAGATAGGCTTGCGAGGCCCTCGACGTGCAGATATACCAGGTATATTTCGTGAATAGGCCCGCCGACCCTCGACACGCGAATGTACCTTGCATGCTCCGTGAATAGGCCTGCAGACCCTCGACACGCGAACATACAAATGTTCTCTCGAGACAGAACAACAAACAATCTTGGAACGCATCCGTTGGACTAACAAAATCAAGAGCATATACTTACGTTTTCCAAGTTCCATCACATCTCCACCAGTGCCTGTCCTTAAGTTGGTTATTATTAAAAGAATACAAAATTTTCTCTTCTCTAGAGTTAGTGCATCCTGCTGGACTTAATTCCACAACAACAAACCCAAGACCCCACAGGTCTAAATCAACAAATCACATCTGCAGGTTCACAGGACTCCCACTCAAATCCTAGAGACTCACAACTCAACCATCAACACAAAAATAAATCTTTTATTATAATCTCTTCATTTTATTTCATTCTCACTACTCATAGTGAGAAATAAAGTCATTCATTCATATTGTTGTATAAGAATATATATACATATATATAGAAGATCCTCTTTAAATAAAGTATGCACAATGTGTATATAATTCCCTTTTACTAAAATGCAGCTCTTGACTAAATGTAGTTATAAAGGAAAAATGAAGCATCTGTATATGTATATAATATATATAGAAAACTCTTTGTACTGAAATGAAGTGTATGTATGTTTATATCTATGATATATATAGAAGAGTCTTTCTTTACTGAGGTGAAGCATTTGTGTGTACATAAAGTGTATAGAAAACCCTTCTCACTGATTTGAAGTAGGCAGATTACATAGAAAAGAAGCTATTTATCGAAATGAAACATGTGTATATATATATCTATAGCTAATATATAGGAAATGGTCATATGCAGATGTACATAAAATGCACTTTTGTTGAAGTTAAGTAAATGTAGTGCATATGGATGCACCATATGCAGGTACAGAAATTTATCATATGCAGGTATATAGAATTGACCATATGCAGGTATATAGAATTGATCATATGTAGGAATATAAAAATTGATCATATGCAGATTATATAAAAGATGATCCTCTTTATTGATTTGAAGTATATATGCCGTTAAAATAAAAGCATCTGATACATAGAAGAAGTACTAATATAAGGTGTATATGCAGATAATTTATATAACTGATACATAGTAGTGTGTATATAAAATCCCTTTTACTGAGTGAGGCATATGCAGGTTAAAGAAATTGATCAATGCAGGTTGTAGCAGAAGAAAGCATATGCAGATATAGAAATTTCCATTCCTTTTTGGTTATTAATATGAACATATATATGAGTTTCTGTGATATATATAGATATATATAAAGCCTCTTTACTAAGCATGAGGCATAGGCAGGAAGTATATATCCTTTTTACTGATGTTTGAAGTGGGAGAATATGCAGGTATATTGAAAATGCATAGTTGATACAATGAAGTAAATGCAGGTTGTATATACTCTCTTTACTGAGTACATAGGAGTGTATATGTTTGTATCTGATATACTGACATGAGGTAGGTGTAAATACATATATATGATATAAGAAATCCTCTTTTGCTGATATGCAGTAAGCATGAGGTAGAAATGCTTCCAATGCCTACACAAAGACTACTAAACACAACACTCAACTACTACTTAAACACATATACTGGAGGTGTATAAGGATATGGGTTTGCTCATGTGTGCACCTGCACAACAGATGCAGCAGCAATCTGCAGCTTAGGATCTTGATACCCAACTCACCATATAATTCAAACTATAAATTGATTCTTAATAGTCGATAAAGTAGGACGTCAAAGCATCAGTATACATACTCTAAAGTGTCAAATTCTATATCTATATATATATATGCTCATATAGGTATGAACTAACCTGCTGTATACCCAGGTTGGGCTTCTTTTGTGCATGTATCCGATTGATACTCAATTAGGCCTTGCAAATTCAAATTCTAATTTCCTGAAAGTATTCCTTACCTCCAATATAACATATAAGGGTTGTTTAAAGGCATACCAAACCTATCAGGTTCTTAATTGAGATTTTCCTCAAGTTCTTCAAAGGTTAGTAAAGTAGAATGTGTATGCATATGCATAGGTGATTACCATCGGTGCCTGTATATACTTACTCATATAGGTATTAACAGTAGCAAGAAAATTTCTTTCATGTTAAAAGTAGTGTATAAGTATATATATATATATATATATATATATATATATATATATATATATATATATATTAGATCAAGATTGCAATGGACAAATCATACTTAGTCCTCAAATTGCCCAAAAATCACTAAAACTTGCACACACACACAGATACCGAAAGGAAATCTTTCTTCTTTCACTCAAACTTGTTCCTTTTACTTCAAAACTTTTTATATACATACCCCCAATCAGATATATCACTTCAATCATGTTTATAAGCAATTATAAGAACAAAATAGGAAGTTTGGGGCATCAACAGTGGGTGTATGTGTATATCAACAGAACAAATCTCCCCCTTGTTCAAACTCATTTATTTTTTATACAATAACATTACACCACTCATTGTATATATTCACAACAGTAGCAAAACAATTGTAAACATCGTACTCATGATCTCTGTTAGGTTCTTTAACAATCACAAGTCATCAAATTAGGGTTCTGATTATCAATAGTTTAGTTTCAATAAAAGATTCAACCTTTAATCCATCTATTTATAAAAATTCACCATACCTTCACATCATCTTCTAATATACTTACTAAGAGATAGATCAACACATACAACATGCTTAGAACAATAATAAAACAAAACTAAGTCACTCACCTTGTTGAAGAAATCAAACAAAGTTAATAAAGAACAAGAAAAAATCCCCCCTTTGCAAGAAATCCAAGATCTTCTCTTTAAAACTCCAAGAAACAATAATAATAAAATCCTTTGTGTTGTGCAGCAAAAGACGACTGCACCCCACCTTTTAAATAGGCCGGAATATTGGTTTTTAGGGTTTGTAAACAAATTTGTAAAATACCTCTTTTAAATATATCTTTACATATATAAATCCTTATACTTGGAAACTAAATAAAACCAACTTAATTGAGTTTAAAAATCAAAAATAACCATCCTATAACCAGCCGGCACTATTTGTGAAACCCAGGCAAACGAATTTACACTTTTACCCCTTAAAATGACAATTTTGCAAAAAAGATTCTTTTTTTAATCAAAATTTGCAAAATAAATTAAATTCATCAAAACAAAAAGTAAAGTTTTTAAATCCTGAGTTGACCAGGCATTATACCCAGCCCAAAAATCTAAAAATCTGGAGTTTTTACTTCAAGTGGTAATTTTGCACAAAAGTCCATCTTTTTGTAATATTTATAAATAGGTCCAATACATGTCAGAAAAATTCAGAAAATTCACAAATAATATCTAATAATAAATAATAATTTTATATAAAATAATTTTTGACTTTGAACTTCCCAAGAAAATATTTGCACGTGTAAAAAGATAAATTTTCAGAAAAATATTTATTAAATCACCAAAAAATCATTTTAAATTTATTTATAAATCTTAAAACATTATTTAAAAATCTGGAGTACTACACTTGCAGCCTCAGCCATTGCTTCAAATGTGCGGAGGGCTCCCCCATCGTCAGAGATGTAGCAAGCAAGTTTCTTGACTGGATAATCCGCAGTGAGGATGGAGAGGATGCTGTCAGCAGTGAAGAAAGGAGGTTCCTTTAGAAAAAAAAGGATCAGCCAGTATTAGCATTGCCAGATATAAAGCCATGATGCATTGCCTCTGTGCACAAACTTTATTATGTAGTACAATGTAGTGAGATTTAGTCACATCAAGTAGTGGAGTAAAAGTAGTGCACAAATATAGCGGCCACAAAACATTCCATAACACATGTAGAAGTATACATGATATCCAGAAAGAACTAGCACCTTTTCAGGATCAGCGATTGAGACAAAGACGTCAACGCCAGGAAGATCAGAGATGCCGGAAGGGTTGGAAGGGGAAGAGGTCGAATTTTTCGCGGAGTACTTCGAGATCCGTTGAGTGGTTAATAGGGTTTAGTTTGGGGATTTGGTCAAGGATCCATGAGAAGGCGAACCTGTTAAGAATGTGTCTTGAATACTTGTGGTTCAGTTAGAAGAAGGTAAGATGAAGCACGGAGGTCGAAACGTTGAAAAGAGTAGAAGAAAACAGAGCAGCAATAGTGCAAGAAGAGTTGTGGTCGACTGTCCAAAGTTACGCTCGACCGCACACGCTGACCGCACACCCGACTGCAGTTGCACAGGGTTTCACCGAGAGGAGGATGGTCGCCGGTCTTTTTGGACGGTCGACCGACCACGGCGTTGCGTTAATTTTTGGGCCTCGATTTGTTAGGTCGTTTCAGCACAATCTTCAACTCTAAGTTAGATCGTACAGCTCCTATTCAGTTACTTCTCCTACATGTTATATTGGACGACTGAGAATCAAGATTAAACGTAGAGGTCTCTCTATTCTTCTTTATATATTGTAAACTCCTCCAATATGAGAATATAGTACTTCATTGATATTTTCTCCATTGCAGTGAGAGGCTTGAGAGAGATAGTTCTTTGTGAGTGAGTTTAATTCCTTGTTTTGAGTGAATCAGTAACTCCTTGTAATCTCTTCTAGTTGAATATCAGACCTCCCTATATTTCCCCCCGTATTTAGCGAAAGTTATCTGGGATAAATTCTCGTTGTGTTTGTATTGGATTGGTGGATCTACTTGCTTACTCAATTGATTTGTTTCATCTACTTCGACTTCCTCAATGCTATATTTAGTTCCGCTGCAACAACGGGTGTTCATTGACACCCCACTCCAACAACTGGTATCAAAGCTTCAGGTTGCGAAATCCCTTCGTTAAAATGACAGGTCACAGTTTTTTGAAGATCAAGCAGTTTGATGGAAAGATCAATTTTCAATCTTTGGAATGTTGACATGTATGATGTCCTTGTTTAAGAATATTTGCAGTTAGCCATTACGAAGAAAGAAAAGTCAATTGATATGAAGGAGGATGTTTGGGAAGATATTTGTGAAAGAGTCTGATCTGACTATCATTGGCGGACAAGGTCAAGTACAAATTTCTTGAACAAACTGATGCGTTGAGTTTGTGAAAAAACTCATAGCTGACTACTCTGTTTCATCGTTATTAGATCATATGCATTGGAAGAGGAAGTTATTCTGTTTGTCAATGAAGGAAGGTACCGATCTCCAAGACCACATCATAGAGTTCAATAAGGTTCTATTTGAACTCAAGGCAATAAACGCAGTTGTGTGTGAGGAAGATGAAGCTTTCAACCTGATATATTCACTGCTGAATTTGTACGAGCTTTTGATCACTACTATGCTACACGATAGATCTGCCAAGGAGAGTATTTCGGTAGATGGTGTAATCAAAGCATTGAAGGAAAATCAACTTAGGAAGGAGACCATAAATCATCGTCTACTTCAAGTTGTTTAGCAGTGGAAGGTCCTTGAGGAGAAAAACAAAGTGCTATGCAAAAGGATTCGATCTGTTGCCGATATTGCAAGAGGTCAGGGCATATCAAGAAAGACTACTAAAAATTGCAGAATCAGGAGAGCGCTAAGAATGGGAATTCAGCGGCTAATGTGGTTAGTGCCTTTAGGTGATTCATATCTTCTTGTTTCAAATTCTTTAGAAGTGTATTATAGTTGGTTTCTTGACTCAGGAAGTTCTTCTCATATTTGCTCTGAGAGGGAGTTATTTTCTACTTATAAGTCTACTACAGGGCGTTGTGTGGGAACAAGAACTGGAGAGATTTGTGAAGTAGTAGGTGAGGGGATAATTGAATTGAAGATGTTAGGTCTAAATATGTTCACTTTAAGGGATGTTATGCATATTCCTCTACTGAAACAACATCTGATTTCCTTGGAAACTCTAGATGCACGGGGTTGTAGGTACACAGTTCGAGGTGGAATTCTATCTGTTTTCAGGGTCGTCGTAAAGTGATTAGAGGTATGAGAGTGGTTGGGCCAAGCCAAAATAATCTCTACAAGCTTTGGGGGGATCCGAAATACTTGCGCAAGTGTTGCTCCTTTTCTCGTTATTCCTGCAAGCTCATCTAGTTTGCCGCAACTAGCATCATCGAAGCGAGAGTACAACGTTCGAATATCGTTGAGAGGTGGAGAATGCCTTGATGTAGGTGGAGTTCGTGCGGAGGTTGACTCTGTGATTGCACCTAAAGATGTGTTTGTAACACCCCACAAAATTGGAAATGACAATTTTACCCTTGTTATTACGCATGTGTATTTTGTAACGTGTTTTTATTTCATATTTTGGATTCCGACTATTTATGCATTTTCTGTATTGATTTGATTCAGCTGAACTATACTATTTCAATATCTATATTTTTACGTGCTTTTGATGCACGTATCGATCACGTATTTTTTCCACCGCTACGGGTGATTTTTCTCTGTTTTAATTATTTATTTCTTAAATCTATTTTAATAAACAGAAATTCATTTTCACATTTCGATCTAAATAATTTTGTATGTATTTTCTACGTACGTAGCAATTACGCTGTAAAATTAATAAATATATTTCTATATTGTATTTTTATTATCTTTAACATTTTTCCGTTGATAAAACCGAATTTCGTATTTTTATGTTTTACGTGCGACGCACGTGTTTCGGCGTGCATATTTGAGCGTATCCATTTTCAAAATAAATTTTTGGAGTGTGTGTATTTATTTTATTGGTGCATGATACATTTTAGATTTTTAAGTAAACTATTTTTCTTCTTACATATAGTATATATATAAACAGATTGTATATATGCTAATATATGGAATTAAATAAGATGGTAGAGTGGTGTGCTTCACGTGCATGAGGAGGGGCCCACGTTAAGTAGCACAGCACATATATGCTGTTGTTTTTGGCTGCTGACTTCATCAAAGCAAGGGTGACGTGGCTTTGGAGCTGGGGCCCACCGTGTGTTGGAGCAGCAGGTTGGGCTTTTTTCTGCTTGGTTTCGGTTTGGAAGTGAAAGGGGTAGGCCGGTTTGGGAGTTATAGAGTGGCAGAGATTGGGAGTTGAGTTTTGAAGAGGTGGAGAGATGAAAGGTTGGGGGTTTTGAGAGTTAAGAAAATGAAGAGATGGAGAGTTAATTGAGTAATTTATTAGGTGTGTAATTTTGCACTTTGATCCCTAAACTTGTCCTATAAATAGCTCCCCTTCTCTTTTCATTTAACACACCAAAAAGTAAATCAAATTAAGAGAAAGAAAAAGAAAGAGAGTAGAGTGTTCTCATTTTGGAGGAGAAGTTCTTGCTACGAGGAGAAGTTCTTGCTAGGAGCTAGGAGTTGTGCCTCCACTTTTGTTCAACCTTCATTAGAGGTGGGTGGTCTCTATATTTTCTAATTCACAGATTGATTATGCTAGAGTATGATAGTATTAATATAGATCCATTTGATATGATGTGGTTGTTCTCATATTTTCTAATTATAGAACAATGCATGTTAGTAATATTAAATGAGTAATATAGAAAGTTGATGTGATCTATATTATTGTATGTAGCATGAATAGTAGGGAGATAAGCTAAGATTGGTAAATTAATCTACATCATGTTAGTTGGTAATGAGAAAAGAAATAATTGAATATTTGCCATGAACTAGAATACATATGTGATTATATGTTGAGAACTCCTCTTTGATAAACAAATGAATTTTTGTAAAGTGAAATCGATACTATTGAATTCATTTGATTGTTTATAAACGATATGATATGATACCTTTTGATAAAAATGAATACATGCAAATTCATGCTTATTATAGGGAGAAATAAATTATTGTCTAAAACATGAATTTTAAATCAATGAGTTACTGATTAGAAAATAAATTCAGTTTATATATATAAATTTCAATCTAACAAAAGATTAGATTAAATGAAGAATCAAGTTTTTATGAAAATAAAAGAATGACAGAGGGTTTGAACAAAAGTCGAAGAGGGGACTTGATGTCGTTGGGCGCAATTGGCCCTGTGGTCTGGCGTTGCGCTGTCTCCTCGTCGGTCTGGGTTCGAATCCTGTTGGCCCAAATAATTTTTAATGAATTCCGAAACCCGAAAGTTAGTATGTGGGGCTTTCGGTTCGGTTTCATGACAGCCAAGTCTCATGAATTTATTGGTTAGTGGAGTGAGCTTAGGGTGTTGACTGTTGGTCGGTGGTGTATGGTTTCGAAACCCAACGGGGCCACCTTTCGTTTATTTTTTGTGTTTAAGAAATTTGATACTATGGACATCTTTTTTTTTTCTTTTTTTTTTGTTTAAGTAATCTGATACTATTGTGGTTTGATTTTTTTGGTGGATGAAGTTTGGGAAAAACTCTAAAATTCCCATAAAATAAACTAAAAATTATAAAAAGGGTTTTAGAATTTTTATGTATATTTGGAACATTAAAAAACGGAATTGAGATAGAAAAATGAATTATGGAATTCGAAATTTTTTATTTGAGAATAGGACTCTCTTTTTGTGAAGAAGAGTAAAATATTGAGTTGAATTTTCATTTGAAGAAATTATACACTTGTTTTGGTTTAAGAAATACTTGTTCGAGACCTAATATTTGAGCTTGAATTGTAGTTGATGATTTACATTGTTATAGTTGTACAAGTTGTATTTTATTTCATTGTTGTATTCTTTCGTTGTGTAAACAAAATGTAATGAACTCTGATGTTGTTGAAAATCTTTAATTTCCTTGTAAAATTGTACGAAGTGAAGTAAAGATCCTGTGAAATCTCGAATTCGGTCTTATTTGGAATTCGGGGCGTTACAGATGGTATCAGAGCAGGCTTCAAAAGTAGCACAAATTTATATGAAACGAAACCCTAGAGTGGACATTAGAGCGTGAGTTTCAACTTATATAGATTTAAATGTAAGTGATTTACATTTGTGTTGCTCTATATACTGATGTTTTCTCTCCTCTTTTGGATGGCTAGAGTCGTGAATGAAGGCTGTTATTGAGCTTGCATTCCACTTCATTCATGATGTTCTCCTCGTATACATTGATGTGAGATTGTATGCGAGCATGTTTTCCCTGGGTATCAGAGTGGTGCAGTGGAAGCGTGGTTGGTTGACCCTACATTCATGACACACTTCCCTTTCAAATTATTTTTCGTGGATTTTCATCCTAGTATTTTTCAACATTAAATACTTTTCAAATAAATATTTTTCTTATATTATTAAATCAATTGGATATGTATTATTTTGACTATCTTTCTCAGTCTCGATTTTTTGAAGTTGTTTTATCTGTATTTCAATCTTAAAGATTTGTCCTTCGTGTTTTTGTGTCACTTTATGTTTATCCGTTTACATTTGTTATTACTTTTCGTATTATTGCAACTATTATTTTCTTCATTTATTATTTATATTATATTCTGAATTTTCTTATGTGTATTCATTTTATATGATTTGATTTTGTGATGCTATATTTTTTATTATCTTATATTATCCTATATTTCAATATATTTTTAACAAGATTGAAATCCTCTACCCGTATAAATATGACATACCATTTTGTTTTATTGTTTATATTCGATACTATTGTTATTACATATTAATTGCTAAGTTGTTCTATTATAATCACTTTTTGCTACTTATTAATTTTGGAGCTTTTTCAATATAGTACATACACTACATAATTATTGTTTTCAATTGTATCTTCATCTCATGCATATGCTTTTCACTATTTTTGTCTTAAAACATTTACTTTACTACAAATTTTGTATATCCTATATTTCTATTTTAATATTCTTGTCGTTGTAATTTCCTACTTTTTTTACAACTTTTCATCCACTTTTATATCATTGATTTCAAAACATAACACCATACTTTATTAAACACTCAATATCCAAGTACACGTGGGAGATTACATCTTCCCATCTCTTGTTTTGGTGCAACCTGATGTCGAGAGGGCAAATATGCAACTAGATGTCAATGGAGGCAAACTGCAACTGGACATCAGGGAGGCAAAGTCTGTAACCGAATGTCCAGAAGGCAAACTGCAATCGGATGTCATAGAGAGCAATTCTGCAACTTGGGATCATAGAAGCAAGTCTGCAGTTGAATGCCAACGAGACGAACCTACACTAGAAGGAGATTGTCTACTTTGATAACCCCTACTTTGTTTTCTATAATATTTACTTATCCCTATTCTATTTTTGTACTAGTTTATACTATTTTATAATATTTTGCAACCTAGCATTATATTGTTTATACTAATGTCTATTTCTATCCTATTTGTGTATTTACTATTTAATATCAACTATCTTCTTCCTAATATTTCGAATCTTTTTCATGTCGCTTCATCATGTTTTGTATTGCTTATCTTAGATTTTGGTGCATACTCACCTAACAAATATATATATATATATATATATATATATATATATATATATATATATATATATATATATATATATATATATATATAAATAGACAAATCTTCGGTTGCATACTACTTTGGTGAGCACTCCGTGAACACTCACGAAATAGAGCACCTATGACAAATCCGAACCGCTCATATTGTTCTATATACCTTAGATAGCCTAACAATAAAAAATCAATTAATTTGAAATTCATTTGTCCATAATTTACATCATCACAAAATTGTATGGCTGAAAATTCTAACAGCATGATGGATGGGTAAATGAACTTCAAATTACTTGATTTTTTATTGTTAGGCTATCTTAGGCATATAGAACAATATGAGCGGTTCGGATTTTTCATAAGGTCTTTATTTCATGAGTGCTCACCAAAAGTAGTGTGCAACCGAAGGGGACTCATTATATATATATATATATATATATATATATATATATATATATATATATATATGAGCTTCCATCCGTTGCAAACTGGTCGGAAGCGGGTCTGTTCGCACCGACTCGTGCGAACTTTGATCTGGACCGTTGGATCAAAGATCCAATTTGATCCAACGGTCCAGATTTTTTTAAATAAAATTTTGCCTTAACCTGTTGTTGGGAAGGACGGGTTAAGGCAAAATTTTATTAAAAAAAATAGCCTTAACCCGTTCTTGGGAAGGACGGGTTAAGGCTATCTATATTCATTTGTATTTCCATTCTGTTCGTCTTCTTCGGCGATTGCTCTTCGCTCCTTCTTCTTTCTTCGACGAACCCAACGGAAAAAAAACCCTAATCCTTCGTCTAAACCCAAATCCTTCGTCGAAAACCGAAATCAATCCACTTACGCCCGCTCCCCCTCCTCCTAATTACAAAATCGAAACCCTACCTTCTCTTCCCCTCTTCGATACGAAATCGAAACCCTAGTTCTCTTCCAAATCGATTTTTTGGCTTGATTTGGACATATTTTGTAAGGTATACACTATTTCTTTACCTCAATAATCTACATTTGTATTATTTTTTTGAATTTGTGTGTAGTAAATTATTTAGAAATTGGGAAAAAATTTATATGCCTTAGTAGATTTTAGATGTAGAATCGGGTTGACTTCAAGTATATTCAATTGCCGAATTATGTTGCTTGCGTTAGTAATTTGTAGAATTAGAATTGTATATACGAAATTAGTTAGAAACTTTTCAGTGCGGTTATGGTTGAAAACCCTGCAAACGACAGTAAAAAAATGCAAAACTTTCCGAGTAGGTTCGTCTCACGTAGTACAAGCCACCCCAAGTTGTAGAAACGAGTTTCGACTCACGGTTCGAGAGATACGGCCGCGTATCGCTTTCGGTTGAAAAAAACCAAGTAAAGCGGTACACGGCCGTATCTCCCAAACCATGACTCGAAACTCGCTTCTACAAGTTCGGGTGGCTTGCCCTGCGTGAATTGGACCTAGTCGGAAAGTTTTATAATTTTCGGATGCCGTTTGCGCGGTTTTGTTCAACATCCTCGCATGAGAATTTTTCCACTTAGAATTTTGTAAGTGCAGTTAGAGTTGAAAACCCTTCAAACGATATCCAAAAAATTTGAAACTTTGCGAGTTGGTTGGTGTCCACTATGAGAAGCCAACCCAACTTGTAGAAGTGAGTTTTGACTCACGGTTCGAGAGATACGGCCGCGTATCGCTTTCGGTTGAAAAAAACCAAGTATAGCGGTGCACGGCCGTTTATCGCAAACCGTGACTCGAAACTCACTTCTACAAGTTTGGATGGCTTGCTCGACGTGGATTCGACCAAGTCGGAAAGTTTTATAATTTTGGGATTCCGTTAGTGCGGTTTTCTCAACTTCTTCGCATGAGAGTTTTTTGACTTAGAATTTTGTAAGTGCGGTTAGATTAGATTAGAAAACCCTTCAAACGATATCCAAACATTTTGAAACTTTGCTAGTTGGTTGGTGTCCCCTATGAGAAGCCAATCCAAGTTGTAGAAGCGAGTTTCGATTCACGGTTCGAGAGATACGGCCGCATATCGATTTCGGTTGAAAAAAACCAAGTAAAGCGGTACACGGCCGTATCTCCCGAACCGTGACTCGAATCTCGTTTCTACAAGTTCGGGTGGCTTGCCCTACGTGAATTCGACCAATTCGGAAAGTTTTATAATTTTTGGATGCCATTTGTGCGGTTTTCTTCAATTCCTCGCATGAGAAGTTTATGACTTAGAATTTTGTAAGAGTTGTTAGATTAGAAAACCCTTCAAATGACCTCCAAAAAATACGAAACTTTGCAAGTTGGTTGGTGTCCGATATGAGAAGCCAACCCAATTTGTAGAACCGTGTTTCGACTCATGGTTCGAGAGGTACGGCCGCATATCGCTTTTGGTTGAAAAAAAACCAAGTAAAGCGGTAGACGGCCGTATCTCGCAAACCGTGACTCGAAACTCACTTCTACAAGTTCGAATGGCTTGCCCTACGTGAATCCAACCAAGTCGAAAAGTTTTAAAATTTTCAGATGCCGTTTGTGCGGTTTTCTCAACTTCCTCGCATTACAAGTTTTAGACTTAGAATTTTCTAAGTGCGGGTAGATTAAAAAACCCTTCAAACGACCTCCAAAAAAATACAAAACTTTGTGAGTTGGTTGGTGTCCCCTATGAGAAGCCAAACCAACTTGTAGAAGTGAGTTTCGACTCACGGTTCGAGAGATACGGCCGCGTATCGCTTTTGGTTGGAAAAAACCAAGTTTAGCAGTACACGGCCGTATCTCGCAAACCGCGACTCGAAACTCGCTTCTACAAGCTTGGATAGCTTGCCCTACGTGAATCCGACCAAATTTGAAATGTTTATTATTTTCGGATGCCGTTTGTGCGGTTTTCTCAAGTTTATTTTTTTAGAAGTTTTTGAGTTAGAACATTTTCTAAGTGCGGTTAGAGTTGAAAACACTTCAAACCACCTCCAAAAAATACTCGGCCGTATTTCTCGAACTGTTAGTGGAAACTGACTTTTATAAGTTGTTGTGGCTTCCGCACTTATAAAAACACCATGCACAATGGTTTAGTACCCCTAACTGTTCTCCTTTTCACGGTTTCTTAAGTATGGACAGTTTCGAAGGAAGTTCTGTTGCCGGAGAGAAATTTGTTCGTGCACAACAAATTGGTGAGTATCTTTCTCATGTTGACAAGCACCTAAAACCGAAGATTGGTATGACATTTCCCACTCTTGAGGAAGCGAAAAAATTTTATTCATCATATTGCAAATGTGCGGGATTCTCTATGCATAAGGATAGAAATAAATATAAGGGAAACGATGTAGTGGATAAATCCTATGTTTGTAATAAAGCCGGGGAGTCACCGAATAATCATAATGAAACTAGACGAGGTACAACTTCTAGAACGGGTTGCAAAGCTTTCGTTCGTGTCAAACTAAACCCACATAGTAATTCACAAAGTAATTCGTGGATTCTTTATTCGTTAAATGAAGCACACAATCATGAATTTACTTCACCTGGTAGACGTCACTTGCTACCTCGAAATCGTGAATTGACTAAGACAGATAAAAAAGTAATTGGTCAACTTACCGAAGCTAATGTCCCTGTATGCAAACAAATGCTATTCTTTGAAAGTGCAAGTGGAGGTAATGAGAAAATTGGGTTCACTGAAATCGATGTCAGAAATCTCAGGAGAGACGAGATGGAGGGTTTAAAAGGACACGACGGATAAATGCTACTTGAGTTTTTTGAATCCAAAAAGGAGACCGATCCTCTATTCTATTTTGATTACCAATGTGATCCCGAAGGGCGATTGTCACATTGTATCTGGGTGGATGGTATCGTAGAAAGAATTATGAAGTATTCAAGGATGTTCTCTGCTTTGACGCTACCTACAACACAAACCGATACGGGATGTTGTTCGTACCATTTGTTGGATTCAACCATCATTGGCAATCAATATTCCTAGGTTGTGGATTCATCCCCAATGAGAAGACATCCTCATTTGAGTGGTTCTTTGAAAAGTGGCGAGAAGCAATGGGCTTTGATCCGATCAACATCGTGACAGATGAGGATCGTGGGATAACTTCTGCAATTTCCAAAGTTTTTCCAATCACGTCACATAGATATTGCATTTGGCATATTTTGGATAAGCTACCGCATGAAGTATGCATGCCGAATAACGTTGATGAGTTCAGGGATGCCTTGAAGACTATCATTTATACAGTGGAATTTAAAATAGAATTCGAACAGAAGTGGAAAAATTTGATCTCCCAGTACAAACTGGAGAATAACAAATGGTTGAAGGAAAAATTTGAGATCCGCGAAAAATGGGCTCCTGTGTACGCAAGAGACTCATTTGGGGGGGGGGGGCATGTTGAGTACCCAACGTAGCGAATCGCTACATTCATCCTTGAAGCAGCATACTCATAAAAAGTACTCATTACATGAATTTGCCGTCATCTTTGACCGACTCTTAGTAAAACAAAGACACGATGAACTTTAAGAAACACATCGTAATAGTGAGGAGCGGCCAAAATTGAAGACCGAATGGGCATTGGAGTCACAAATGGCAGGAACATACACTTTGATGATTTTCTACAAATTTCAACAAGAAGTTGTCAAAAGCTTATTACTTAATGTGAGTTTAATTGCGAGTATGGATACACCGGATAGTGCAGCTTATTCTGTAACAGTTTGTGGAAATTCAGAACCGGGGAGGGTGATTTCTTATTGTAAAATCACTGAAATTGCTAAATGCCCTTGTTCCATGTACGACTTCGTAGGCATTCCCTGCAAACATCTACTGGTAGTTATTCGGTTCACAGATCACACCGCACTACCCGAACAATATATTTGTAGGCGATGGATCAGGAATCAACTGAGAAGAAGCAGTATACCGGTTCCCAATAGTATGGGCAACAATTTTGCCTCTCGTTATTGTGAACTGACTATGCACTCAAGACATTTGGTCGATCTTGGTTGTTCTTCAGAGCGAGGATAAAAGTACATGCTCGACCACATGCTAAAGGGAATTGAAGGCTTTGCTAACATTGAGTCAGTGAACAATACACCACACGAAGGTAGCGCACAACCTGAGAGTGGTGGACATGCACACGCACATGCACATGTAGGTGACCCTGCGCAGTGCACCACGAAGGGGAGGCCTAAAGGGAAACGATTGAAGTCTATAAGAGAAGGTCAAAAAACGAAGAGGCCAAGACTTTGCAGGACATGCCTTCGTGTCGTAGGTCACGATTCACGGAATTACCCAAAAAATGTAGTAAGGTATTATATCAGATATTTTGTATTTGTTAATTGGACTCAATGAATGTAAACTTGTTGTAGTCGGTACTAACTCATTCTTCTTCCTTATTTAGTGGATCGGTAGGGAATGAAGAAGCTCTAAATGCTGTAAAGAGTGATGATGACGAAGGCGAAGGTTCGTGCTAGGGGTTTTGATCTAATATGTATGCCATATCAAACTTTCAAGATAATCACCTAATAATTGCTGAATTTTATATTTTTTTGTGCAGATAATTATTAATTTCGACTCGATTATTAACTTATATTTTTTTCTATTTTTTGGTATAGGTCCGGAATGAAACAAAAAAACGCGCCCAATGGAAAGAAGCAATGCGCTGAAAAATTCGTTGCTTTTGGATTGTATATATGTGGCTAATTGAATGTATCTGTTTGGTACAAGTAAATTAATGATGTATTTAATCAGAGTGTAATCTCTGTATGTCAGTTTATTTTGTGTATTTGTGAACTACATATTTTGCTATGGATTTTGATCTTGTATTTGGGTAGCGAATGTTTATTTATGTCGAAATTTGTGAATTTTAAAGATGCATGCCATTTGGGAAACTCGATCTGTTTGTGAATTATTTGGTAATGAAAATTGTCTGGATGCCGATGTGAACAGATTTATTATTTGTGTGGGAGATTGTGTATTTTGTAGATGATATATCTATATTGTCGAAAATTGTAAAAATGTACGCAGTATTGAAGAAAAGATGCTGCCAGATACTCTCTACTAAACCCGTTATTGAAGATAACGGGTTATGATAACTTAACCCGTCATCTTTAATAACGGGTTAAGTAGATAGATATTGGCAGTCCTTAACCAATACTTCACATGTAGGGGATGAAGTTCGGCCAATATCTCTCCACTTAACCCGTTATTGGCGTTGACGGTTTTATATAACCTAACTCGTTATTACCAATGACGGGTTAAGGAGATAGATATTGGCAGTCCTTAACCAATACTTCACACGTAGGGGATGAAGTTCGGCCAATATCTCTCCACTTAACCCGTTATTGGCATTGACGGTTTTATATCACCTAACCCGTTATTACCAATGACGGGTTAGGTTGAGATTTATTTACAGAACTTTCCACTTTGTGGACTATATCTTATTTTGTTGATACATATACATAATTGTTCATTCACAACAAATAACTTAGTGAACTTTCGTCTGTGTTGGATATATCTTCTTTTGTTGATACATATACAAAATTGTTCATTCACAACAAGTCATTTGCAACAACAAATTTATTCATATATCAAACATTACAAACTGGCAAGAACAAGTTGTGGGAAGATACATAGAATGCGTACATAACTCAAGCAAATTGACATTACAAAGTCATCCTTTGACACTCTACTCCAAAATTGAAATTAATTTAGTATACAAGTACATGCTCGGTTTCTTCTCAAAGTGATAGGAAGGACTGCTGACTCTGCCTTTTTTTGATTGCATAAGTAGCAGTTATCCCCTCTACATACAATTTAGTTCACTACTATTACACAGAGGTAAAAATTCTCCGCTTCGTGGGATAGCGTAGTAGTGGGTGTAACCGTATATTCAAAGTACTTGACAACTTCTTAACACGCACTCCTCATATTTGTACTATTTGTTGTACGATTGTGAGGTGTGCATGCCAAGAAGTTGAAAAGTAGCATGAATACACTGTGGCACCCACCACTACTTTGTTCTACGAAGCAAAGAATTTTTACACTCTGTGTAACAATAGAGAACGAATGTGTATGAAAGGAGGACAATTGCTACTTATGCAAACGCATCTAAAAGCTATAAGAAAGAAGATTGAGGGAAATGAAGGTAAAAAAAAGGCAGAGTCGGCGGCCCTCCCTACCACTTGAGAGAAACCGAGCATGCACTTGTACACTGAAATGTTAATGCACAAGTCTCTCTACTTCTGTATCTTCATACACAAGCACAATTGTAGGCGACCATCTTTGAACTCAAATTTCTTCTATAGGCTCAAACTTCTTCCTCCCTATTTAGAAGAAAAGATTATCTTCAAGAGAAGAAGAGAAGATTGATTCCTCATATTTTTTCATCTACTGAGTTATGAAATGAAGTCTCTCATCTGAGTTATCTTGAAGAGAAGAAGAGAAGACTCATTTGGGTTATGAGCTGAAGTCTCTCAGTTATAGGAAAGATTAGAAGGAGGGGAGTATGATATGACAGCAATCTTGTACACAACAATGCTCATCAATAGGGCTGAATCAAAACAAGTGGAAGAAGAAGACAAGGAGGGATCAAAACAAGAAGAAGAAGAAGACAAGAAGGTTAAATCCTTGATATCCACCAAAGTATGATACAAGTCTCCAAAAAATAGTAGCAAGGACAGCAATTGTCTCCAACAAATTGATACAAATCTCAAAATGTACAGACCATGTCTGTAAATTACACCTGGATAACCCGTCGTTGGTGACAACGGGTTTATTACCGTTAACCCGTCGGTACCAAGAACGGGTTAAGTATACTTGATCTATGCCAAAACTTGATCTCTACATGATGAACCACTGCCAATCTTTGTCAACGTAACCTGTTGTTAGGGATAACAGGTTACATTAACAAAGATCGTTATCGCCAACGATGGGTTAAGTACACTTAAATTTGCAGAAGTTTATGGCTACAAGCATAAGTAGATGGCGAAGTTCTGCCAATATATGTTAACTTAATCCGTTATTGACGATAACGGATTAAGTATTTACAACCTGTTATCTTAAATAACGGGTTAAGTGTACCTATATCGACAGTACTGATAATTATTAAATCGCATGTAAAAAAATGTATAAACAAGTTTGTAAATATAACATATAAAGTAGTGCAATTATATAAGCTCAATTTATGACGGGTTATTCAAACACCACATTGACCATACTAAAACCTGCTGCAAAAAAACTGCTCATAAAATTTTATATAATCTGCTTTCCATAGATGTTCGTTACGCGATTTCAAATTTTGTTTGTAAACAAAATTTTTTTAAAATCATTTACACGATTTCAGTCAGTCTGGTTTAAACAATTATGTTAGATATAATTTTTGGTTGGGTTAGAGTACTTTGTAGGGTTAGAGTAGGGTTACAGTAGGTTAAGGGCAGGGTTAGGGTTAGCGGGGGTTAGGGGTTTGGTTAGATCTTGTTTTTAATTTATTTCAATTCCTCGCCACGTAACTAACCAATATAAAATCGATATCATCAAATGAATATAAAAATTAACGCATATTAATTTAGAATTTTGTTTCTTAAAAAACAATTAAAAAAAATTGTAGGTTAGGGTTAGGGTTATTATAGGGTTAGTAGGTTAGGGTTAGCGATTAGGGTTAGGGTTAATGTAGGGTTAGGGTTTCCACTCTTTTTCACTTCGTATTAGAACAAGTTCAAAAATGGGAATAACCTAAAGTACATAGCCAAATGTAAATCCCCCACGTGTCTACAAAAAACCAACTGTAGTTCCCCACATGTAAAGAGAAAACCACATGTAGCATTTGTTGGTTTTTTGGAAGCCATTGATAACACGAAGAAGATAAAGACTGAAACCGATGAGGAAAAAACCACATGTATATCCCCACATGTACCCTATACATGAATAAAACACATGTACAACCCCACATATAGCGTATACATGGAAAAAAACACATGTACATCCCCACATGCTGATATCCCTAATGGAAAAGCCTAACCAGATGCGTCACGTGATCCGCATCTCGTTATCAGATGAGATTAATTGGCCATCAAGAACTGGATCTGTACATAGGGTTTTTTCCATATATAAGCTACATGTGGGGATGTACATGTGGTTATGTAGTTAAGGTTTTTCCCATATTGAAGTGTCTGCAATAATAGTAGGCGGGTGCTGAGTTCTGCTTGTTTAGCTTGGTGCTTTTCCCACTTAGGTGTATGTTCAAATTTTTCTGGCTTGTGGTGGTCACTTGGCTTAGATGACAACACCACTTCTTTGGTGGAGACAACATGTAGATCCCACATGTAGTCTATATGGGGAAAAACCACATGTAGATCCCCACATATAGCCTATATGGGAAAAAAACCACATGTGGATCCCATATATAGCCTGTATGGGAAAAAAACTACATGTAGATCCCACATATAGCCTATATAGGAAAAAAACCACATGTAGATCCCACATGTAGCCTATATGGGGAAAAAACCGCATGTAGATTCCCACATGTAACCTGTATGGGAGAAAACCGCATGTAGATTCCCACATGTAGTTTGTATGGAGGAAAAAACGCATGTAGATTCCCACATGTAGCCTATATGAGGAAAAAATCATATGTAGATCCCACATGTAGCCTATATGGGGGAAAAACCACATGTAGATCCCCACATGTAGCCTATATATGGGAAAAACCACATGTAGATCCCCCACATTCACGTACGAAAAGACCAATACAGATTTGGATCAACTGTGATGATGATGGTATTCCTAATGGAAAAGCACGAACGCGTTATTAGAGCGCCACGCCACCAGATCTAATTACTTGGCTAACAAGAACTGGATCTGATCACATGTGAGGGCAAAAAGTTCACATGTAGTAGCATAATAAAGACATGTGGGGGAAGATATATTTGATTAGCCCTGATTTGAACCTTCAATTTGATTGACTGATGGATGGATGGATGGATTCATTAGTCTGGAAATTTAGAACGGCCCGTTAATGTACTACAAGTTAACGACTTGTACTACAAATTAAGATATTTGCCATGTTGTACATGTGGTTCCACATGTTGCAAAGTCAAATATAAATGTGGGGATCCACAAATATGAACCTAATTAATCAAAACAAAAAACATACACTCACCAATAACAATAACAGGTTACGTGAAACAAATTTCACAAAACTTGATCACCTACAGAGCTGAGATGAAAATTCTTTTGCCAATATATATCTACTTAACCCGTTATTAAGGGTGACGGGTTAATTGTTCTTAACCCGTTATTCTCAATAACGGGTTAAGCTGAGTTATTTTGGCAGAACTTTGTTAACTAAGTACCTGGGATTAAAAATCGTCTGCCATTATATGTGTTCTTAATCCGTCATTGTCGATAACGGGTTAGGTGATCTTAATCCGTTATAGACAATGACGGGTTAAGTTTACCTATTTTGGCAGAGCTATATCATGTACAGACCAGAGATTAAAAAACTTCGGCCAATATATGTCTTTTTAACCCGTTATTGTGGATAATGGGTTATCTACAACTAACCCGTTATTGACAATAACGTGTTAAGTTTACCTATTTTGGCAGAACTATATCATGTACAGGCCAGTAGGTTAAAAAACGTCGGCCAATATATGTCTACTTGGCAGAACTATTCGCTTGTACCACATCATGTATGCCTGCTGGAGGGAGCCATCATATGGTATCGCGACGTACATCATATTCGGTGTCATTTGCCGCCGCATGGTGTTCCAGTTGGCTACATGATAATGATGGTAATCAGCCCAATCGAAGTTGGGCACTCGTCCTGTTCCCCTGACCTCGTGCAACTTTTTATCATAAGACCTGACCTCGGGAATCTTCTGTTGATATCCGTATTGCAGCAAGACTCTATCAGGATACTGGAACTTGACAACTCCAAAATTCACAAGAGGTGCAACCGTCAACCAAAGGGTACTGTCTAAACAGACTGGTGGAACCCGTTGCAACCTATCAGACGAGTACGGTTCCTAATTGACGAACTCGTCCTGCAGGTTGTCTAACTCATCTCTGTAGTAGGTTAAAGACTGGCGTGGGTTATCGACCCATGTGTGCCGGCCCGCCCAATATGCTCCTAGAGGAGGTAACAACTCCGCTGCCCCCGGGGCGGCCAACCAATCCGGTGTAAGCTCAACAATACGGGGACGTCCGATGTGGATGCGTTCCCAACTCCAGATCTGCAGTAGCACCATTGGGCCACCCATCTGTACGCTACCTAAAGAACATGTACACAAATTCCTATATAGTAGCGCCAGTGCCGCACTCCCCCAACAAAAACGACCCGCATACCGAAAATCCTCCAACAACCGTAGGTACATTAGCGGCACGGTTGATCCGAATGAGTTCGGAAAGATAAGTCCCCCTATCAAACTAAAAATGTATGCACGTGCATAGTACGTCAGGGTTTGCTCATCCAAATCGGCAGCCAAATATTCCTCCTCGAATTGAAATTTTAACGAGCTGATGTACAGTGATTTACCATCGAAAGTTTCAGCCATCACTTCTTCCCCTGCTTTATCTTTCGCAGCTTCTATTTGTTCAGACAATAAATCTTCATCAAAATTTGCGGGTACATTTTTGCGGATTTCTTTTTCAACGACCTCTTTTTTTTCGTTAACTATCAACTGCAGGTCGATACCGAGTAAGTCACGAACAACTTCAACTCGATCGAAGTCCATGTTCCCCGTCACGACAACCCCATCTAGTGGTAGTCCAGTTATCATTGCCACATCTTGTAGGGTTACAGTCATCTCACCCACTGGTAGGTGGAATGTGTGGGTCTCCGGCCTCCATCGCTCGACTAGAGCTGTAAGGAGTGACCGATCTAGCTTCACTGAGTGAATGAATCTAGCTCCCTAGAAACTGGCCTCCACCACATACGGCGTGATACGGGGGTCGAAAGGAAGAACTGCGTGCTTCCGGAAATTACATTTTTTATCGGACCCATTCCACACGGCTTCGGATCGGTGTTTGGGTTGCAAGGTGAGTATGCTTGTGTCCACGGGTCCGGGTGATGTAACGGGAACCGAGGACGACGCACCTGCCTCAGCAGATATGGATTGACGGCCACCAACCTACACGAATAAATATAACAAATGTTATTATTGAGATAATGTATTCGTATTTAAAACCAATAATAATAATCAATCTTACCTCAGTAGTTGGTGCGCCACTAGTGCTTTCGGACGGGATTCTCGGTTGCATTGTTCTTGCCATTTATCTATCTAACAAAAAAATTAAAATGTGGTTGGTACAAATGACAACAAAACAAACATACCGAGACTGTGGGAAAAAACACACGAATGAAAACAAAAAAAGGACTGAATGTGAAATTGATTGAATTCAGGTAGCATAAGTCACCCCAAATTTTGAAAGTGAGTTTCAAATCTCGGTTGAAGAGATACGGGCGTGTAAGATGGTTTAGGTGGTAAAAAACCCAAATAAACCGATACACGGCCGTATATCTCGAACCGTAATACCAAACCCACTTCTACATGTTGAGGTGGGTTGTGTTTGAGTGAGATCAACCAACTCGTAAAGTTTCGTATTTTTTGGACGACGTTTGAAGTGTTTTCAACTCTAACCGCACAAAAATATTGAAAGTCATTAACTTATAATGCGAGGAACGTGACAAAAATGCACAAACGGCATCAAAAATTTATAAAAATTTCCCAATTGGTCGAATTAACTTAGCGCAAACCACCCAAACTTGTAGAAGTGAGTTTCGACTCACGGTTTGCAAGACACAAACCGTATACCGCTTTATAATGATTTTTTTCAACCAAAAGCGATACGCGGCCGTATCTCTCGAACCGTGAGTCGAAACTCACTTTTACAAGTTGGTTTGGCTTCTCATAGGGGACACCAACCAACTTGCAAAGTTTCGTATTTTTTGGAGGTCGTTTGAAGGGTTTTCTAATCTACCCGCACTTAGAAAATTCTAAGTCTAAAACTTGTAATGCGAGGAAGTTGAGAAAACCGCACAAACGGCATCCAAAAATTTTAAAACTTTCCAACTTGGTCGGATTCACGTAGGGCAAGCCATCCGAACTTGTAGAAGCGAGTTTCGAGTCACGGTTTACGAGATACGGCCGTCTACCGCTTTACTTGGTTTTTTTTCAACCAAAAGCGATACGCAGCCGTACCTCTCGAACCGTGAGTCGAAACTCGCTTCTACAAATTGGGTTGGCTTCTCATATCGAACACCAACCAACTCGCAAAGTTTCGTATTTTTTGGAGGTCATTTGAAGGGTTTTCTAATCTAACCGCTCTTACAAAATTCTAAGTCATAATCTTCTCATGCGAGGAATTGAAGAAAACCACACAAACGGCATCCGAAAATTATAAAAATTTCCGACTTGGTCGAATTCACGTAGGGCAAGCCACCCGAACTTGTAGAAGCGAGATTCGAGTCACGGTTCGAGAGATACGGCCGTGTACCGCTTTACTTGGTTTTTTTCAACCGAAATCGATACGCGGCCGTATCTCTCGAACCGTAAGTCAAAACTCGCTTCTACAACTTGGGTTGGCTTCTCATAGGGGACACCAACCAACTAGCAAAGTTTCAGAATTTTTGGATATCGTTTGAAGGGTTTTCTAATCTAATCTAACCGCACTTACAAAATTCTAAGTCAAAAAACTCTCATGCGAAGAAGTCGAGAAAACCATACTAACGGCATCCCAAAATTATAAAACTTTCCGAATTGGTCGAATTCACATAGGGCAAGCCACCCGAACATGTAGAAGTGAGTTTCGAGTCACGGTTTGCGATATACGGCCGTGCACCGCTATACTTGGTTTTTTTCCAACCGAAAGCGATACGCGGCCATATCTCTCGAACCGTGAGTCGAAACTCACTTCTACAAGTTGGGTTGGCTTCTCATAGTGGACACCAACCAACTCGCAAAGTTTCAAATTTTTTGGATATCGTTTGAAGGGTTTTCAACTCTAACCGCACTTACAAAATTCTAAGTGGAAAAATTCTCATGCGATGATGTTGAACAAAACCGCGCAAACGGCATCCGAAAATTATAAAACTTTCCGACTAGGTCCAATTCACGTAGGGCAAACCACCCGAACTTGTAGAAGCGAGTTTCGAGTCATGGTTCGGGAGATACGGCGGTGTACCGCTTTACTTGGTTTTTTTCAACCGAAAGCGATACACGGCCGTATCTCTCGAACCGTGAGTCGAAACTCGCTTCTACAACTTGGGGTGGCTTGTACTAAGTGAGACGAACCTACTCGGAAAGTTTCGTATTTTTTTACGGTCGTTTGCAGGGTTTTCAATCATAACCGCACTGAAAAGTTTCTAACTAATTTCGTATATACAATTCTAATTCTACAAAGTACCAACGCAAGCAACATAATTCGGCAATTGAATATACTTGAAGTCAACCCGATTCTACATCTAAAATCTACTAAGGCATATAAATTTTTTCCCAATTTCTAAATAATTTACTACACACAAATTCAAAAAAATAATACAAATGTAGATTATTGAGGTAAAGAAATAGTGTATACCTTACAAAATAGGTCCAAATCAAGGCAAACAATCGATTTGGAAGAGAACTAGGGTTTCGATTTCGTATCGAAGAGGGGAAGAGAAGGTAGGGTTTCGATTTTGTAATTGGGAGGAGGGGAGCGGACGTAAGTGGATTGATTTCGGTTTTCGACGAAGGATTTGGGTTTAGACGAAGGATTAGGGTTTTTTTCCGTTGGGTTCGTCGAAGAAAGAAGAAGGAGCGAAGAGCAATCGCCGAAGAAGACGAACAGAATGGAAATACAAATGAATATAGATAGCCTTAACCCGTCCTTCCCAAGAACGGGTTAAGGCTATTTTTTTAATAAAATTTTGCCTTAACCCGTCCTTCCCAACAACGGGTTAAGGCAAATTTTATTAAAAAAAATCTGGATTGATCCAACGGTCCAGATCAAAGTTTGCACGGGTCGGTGACCCGCTTCCAACCCGTTTGCAACGGAAGGAAGCTCTCTCTCTCTCTCTCTCTCTCTCTCTCTCTCTCTCTCTCTATATATATATATATATATATATATATATATATATATATATATATATCTTATTATTATTATTTATATTTTGTTTACGATTCATAATTTACTTCTATATAATTGGTATTGTGATGTGTTATTACTTTTTCCACTGTAATGTTTTACTCCTACAAACCATTCATGATTTTCGTATTGGTTGTTTCACCCTATAAATTTTATGCCTATGTACGTATATAATTATGTATGTTGGTTTTTCTTGCTCTACTTGAATATTTCGAAACTATTTCGATGTATGCCTTCTGTATCTTTTCAAATCGTATGTATAATTATCACATTTGCTTTACAAATTATTTTATGATATTAATTGGTATACAAAATTATTTCTATGTTGTCTATACTTTTGACTATATTTCATTCTTGTATATTTTTTTTTTTTTCAAACTCTTATTCAATGGTCTTGTTTTAAATTGCTAATTCGATTTCGTTATACAGTACCAATTCAGTTTTGCAATTTTACTATTCTGTCGCTTATTACTATGATGAATTTTGATTTCTAAATCTATTTGTAAATTATCTTTTGACCATATTTCTCCTTATTACATTGTTTTCCGAAACTATTCCATAAATTAATGGCTAAGTTTATTTTTCCTTTTTCTAAATGTTTTACCTAACATTATTTTTATATGAAAATTTCTCTCAATGTATCCTATCTTTTGTTAATTTATTTCTTATGTTATTTTCCTAGTTTTCTCGTTCCGTTCTTATAAAATTTTGATACTCATAGTTTTCTTATATAGAGTTTGTTTTGTTTTTTCTCGTTGCGTATTTTTATACTCTTAAAGTTTGCAGTTTTCTAAATACAATAATAATATTTTTTTTGGCGTGTACAAAATACAACCTTTACCTTAGCGAGTTTCGGGGACGGAACTATCCTAAGGGGGGGAGAGTGTAACATCCCGCAAAATTGAAAATGACAATTTTGCCATTGTGTGTTACGCACGTGTATTTTGTAACGTATTTTCATTTCATATTTTGGATTCGGACTATTTATGTATTTCCCGTATTGATTTGAGTCAACTAAACTATAATATTTCAATCTCTATATTTTTATGTGTATTTTATGTGCTTTTGATGCACGTATCGATCACGTATTTTCTACCGCTATGGGTGATATTTTCTGTGTTTCAATTATTTATTTCTCAAGTCTATTTTAATAAACGGAAATTCATTTTTCGCATTTCGATCTAAATAATTTTGTATGTGTTTTCTACGTACGTAACAATTACGTCGTAAAATTATTAAATATATTTTTATATTGTGTTTTTATTATCTTTAATATTTTTCTGTTGATAAAACCGAATTTCGTATTTTTATGTTTTACGTGCGACGCACGTGTTTCGGCGTACATATTTGAGCGTATCCGTTTTCAAAATAAATTTTTGGAGTGTGTGTATTTATTTTATTGGTGCATGATACATTTTAGATTTTTAAGTAAACTATTTTTCTTCTTACATATAGTATATATATAAACAGATTGTATATATGCTAATATATGGAATTAAATAAGATGGGAGAGTGGTGTGCTTCACGTGCATGAGGAGGGGCCCACGTTAAGTAGCACAGCACATATATGCTGTTGTTTTTGGCTGCTGACTTCATCAAAGCAAGGGTAACGTGGCTTTGGAGCTGGGGCCCACCGTGTGTTGGAGCAGCAGGTTGGGCTTTTTTCTGCTTGGTTTCAGTTTGGAAGTGAAAGGGGTAGGCCGGTTTGGGAGTTATAGAGTGGCAGAGGTTGGGAGTTGAGTTTTGAAGAGGTGGAGAGATGAAAGGTTGGGGGTTTTGAGAGTTAAGAAAATGAAGAGATGGAGAGTTAATTGAGTAATTTATTAGGTGTGTAATTTTGCACTTTGATCCCTAAACTTGTCCTATAAATTGCTCCCCTTCTCTTCTCATTTAACACACCAAAAAGTAAATCAAATTAAGAGAAAGAAAAAGAAAGAGAGTAGAGTGTTCTCATTTTGGAGGAGAAGTTCTTGCTAGGAGTTAGGAGTTGTGCCTCCACTTTTGTTCAACCTTCATTAGAGGTGGGTGGTCTCTATATTTTCTAATTTACAGATTGATTATGCTAGAGTATGATAGTATTAATATAGATCAATTTGATGTGATGTGGCTGTTCTCATACTTTCTAATTATAGAACAATGCATGCTAGTAATAATAAACGAGTAATATAGAAATGTTGATGTGATCTATATTATTGTATGTAGCATGAATAGTAGGGAGATAAGCTAAGATTGGTAAATTAATCTACATCATGTTAGTTGGTAATGAGAAAAGAAATAATTGAATATTTGCCAAGAACTAGAATACATATGTGATCATATGTTGAGAATTCTTCTTTGATAAACAAATGAAGTGTCGGATTCCGTGTTATGAAACTCCCCACCTCGCAAGATCTCCATCAACACCGAACATGGTTCGAAGCCTCTCAATGCACCCTCTGCACTAGAAACCTTCGTGGACGACACCTCCACAAACTCCGCAGACTATTCAACCCCTACAGTCCCAATTCGGTTTCCCTCATCGACATCACCCCGCATATCGATACCAGTGCTCTTTATTTCACAAGAGCGACATAAAGCTTAAACTGCCAATTTGCAAAGTACCCTCACCGCAGCAACGTCTTGTCCACTAGGATCACTTTCATGGCCAGCAGCTCCTACTAAATTAGTAACCTCCCCTCCGCAACTGAAAGAACTCGGTTGCATCCCACACAACCTACTACTCGATTTCGGCTGAGAGTCAACTACAGGAGAAACGCCCCTCACGTCTCTAAGCAAATACAGCGTTCCCTCATGCTTTCCTTTTGCAATCACCCTTGAACCTGTAGCTATGCACCACTCCCCACTACCAACTGTAGTAGACAACCCCTCCTTGTCTAGCCTTCCAATCGAGATAAGATTTTTCTTCAAGTCTGAAACATGCCTTGTCTCCCGCAAGACAACACTTTGATCATCAATGGTAATTACGCGAACAGTACCAACCCCACGTACAGGACACCGGTGACCATTCCCCACGATCACTTCTCCAAAAGAATCCTCCTCGTAGTCATCAAATACCTCTTTCCTCGGAGTGCAATGAAAAGAAGCTCTCGAATCAATACACCAATCTTGAGTGCCCAACTCCTCCCGAGCTGATAAGCATAGATTCTCAACAAGCCCCACTTGAGCTTCCTTTGGAGTATCTCTCTTCGGTTTTTTCCGCTTCTTCTTCATATAAGCCTTACAACTGCGCATCATGTGACCCTTCTTGTGACAATACTAGCACTTAGTCCTATGTCCCCCATCGCTGTCATCAGACCCACTCTCAGATGAACTACTCTGATCCTTTCTTCTTCAACTACTCTTAGATCTCCCATGTCTCTTCTCAATGTACATGGCGGAATCTCTAGAAGATGATGATGGATATCCCCCGTTTCTTACCCTTCTCACCTCCTCGTTCAGAATGCTACTCACCACATCATATAGAGTCGTTGAATCTGTCATAGTGCTTGTAATAGTCTATTTCACCAAACCATAACTATCGAGTAAAGTAGATAGAAGTAACAATGACTGCCCCCTCTCTGAAAACTTCAAACCTGCAGCTTCCATCTGGTTGTAAACCATACAGTAATTATCCTCATGCTCTGCTACTGAACCCCCTTCCTTCAACTTCATATTAACCAATTACTTCAGATGAAGAATTTGATTAGATGCCGACGGTTTCTCATACATATCCGTGAGAATCTCCATAGCCTCCTTTGTGGTCTTTGCCTTTGAAATATGAAATAATGTCTTCCTACTCAGCCCCAACTGAATCTGCCCCAGCACATTCTGATCCAAACGATTCCACTCCGCCAAGACCTTCGCATCCTTGTCTGCACCTACCGGCTTCTCATCAAACAACGGATCATCAAGATCTTTCTGACGAAGATACGCTATCATCTGAATCTTCCACATCGCGAAGTCACTCCCATCGAATCTCTCGATCTTCATCTTGTTATCGGCCATCTCGAACCAACTGCTCTGATACCACTTGTCGAAGAAATCTACTCCTAACTCGTAGTACTAATAGCGGAAGTGCACCACAAGCAATAGAAACTCTCAAGAAATAGATGAACCAAGAACAAGCCACCACAATATATGGATCTCACAAGAACACAACCAATATGCAGAGATAACTAATACTTCTTATTCCCAAAGAAATACAATGATTACAAAAAAGATTATAACTCTCAATCTCTTCCACTCACCTTTGAAACACTCGGCACAATCTCTCTTGAAGTTGAATAGTGATCAGCACTTGATTGCTAAACCCTAGAGTTTACGGCTATATATGTAGCCCCCAAACAAACCCTAAAAGATAAACACAAATATAGCAAATTGGGCCTTTCTTCCGTAAGCCCAAAAGAAGCAATCAGCGTCGGTGTCGGTCGACTGCCCTCCCAGGCCAGTCGACCGCATCGTGCAACATCAATCCAGAGGGCTGACCGGTCGACCACTTCCCTAGTGTCGGTCAACGTCCCCTCCTCTATTGAACGCCTGCACTCGAAGAACCCCCAGTCGACTGGGTCGGTCGACCACACCCCTAGCCGGTCGACCGCAACCCTCCAGACTTCTCTTCTTCTACTTGCTGCTTGTCTTCTCTTGCTTCTTTGTCTTCTCCTCTTCTTCTCCAACTTCTAGTATCCCGTACCTACGTGTATTTGAGGCCACAATTCCTAACACGGGGCAATCACAAACTGGAACCAAAAGACCTCACTGTGACAAGGATTCTCAGTAAAAAGAAGAAGCACGGCCGTAGGTAATATACAATTGCTCAACATTGATATGGTATGTTGAACTCAAGTATTAATTATCTCTCTTTAATGATATTGTTTGATGTTGTTTAAGGCCAAGAGCATATATATGTCTCCAACTCGGAAATTAACGCTAAAGCACTCTGAGGGCTCACCATTGTTCAAGTGCATTTATATATATAGGTAATTAGAAAGAAAATTCCCAAAGTTTGTTGAGATAGTCATTGATAGTTTTGTGCTACAAAAAGTGACAACAAATTACTTATCAGAACCATATAGTTGAGAAATTGATAACGTGAATTCAGTTAACTTGCTCATTTGTTCACCTGAGATGAATCCCTGTACATCATTTTTACCACTTCGGTAGATTCTTTTTTGGTGATGGTGGCGAGGAAATCTAGAAGAATTCTTCCTCCAGTCAATGAGACGGGACTATTAGGGAGATCTACATGCTAAACAATTTTGGATTTGATTTGATTTAAAATCTTAGACTCTTTTAACTTGGTAAGTAAGTGGTATTAGGATTTGAAATATTTTGAATTAAGCTACTGGTTTTAGTTTATCATGTTAAGAGAATAGTATCACAGGGTCTTATCTGATTTCACCGAGCCCAGCAAAACATGTACAAATAAATACTAGAGCAATGTACGAAGGGAATGTTTAAAAGCGGTAAAACCCAGGAAAAAAGCTACAGAAAATCCGCAAGGTGAAAAGAAGATCTAACAGCCATATATATCTTTGTAAGCCTATTTAAAAGCCAGTTGATGAACTACTGGAGGCGAACAAAAATATGAGAAATTTCTTCTGTGATTTGTGCTTCTTAGCATAGTGCCTGCCGTCTACCGGCCTCTCCTTTCATTCCTGTCATTTGCCATTTAGTCAAAAATATAGGGAGTTTGCTTCATGAGGTTTAACTGTCTGAATAAAGAAGTTGAGTAGATCTGCATTGCCAAAACAGTGTCCAATCTACCAATCTGATACTTTGTAGTAAAACTGTACGTTGAAGGAAGGAGCGATGAGGACTCTCATATGTAAACTTGAAACAGCTATACTGTTAGAGGGAGCAATATTTTTTCAAATTCTACACTATAGTATAGATCACTCAGCACGGAACTCACAAGACATCCCTTTCTCTCTTTTTGCACACAAATTGTCTCCTTTATGCATAGTATGTTCCCCTCTGTTATCAGCAGCTCAAATAAGCTGACTTCAGTTTATGTTTGAAGACAGGTTTCTGTGTCTTCCAACAGTAGTACTTTTAAACATTTTGGAGAGAAAAACTAGATAACTAGTAGTGTAATTGTGAGTTAGGGGATCCCTCCTTTTAGGATAGATAGATCGCTTTAATTTTTAACTGTAAAGGGAAGGGTACGTATGCCATGCATAAGGAATGAGGGAAGATTTCTGTAGAACATGCAAAATTTATACAGAGACATGTACATTTTCTTGACTAGTTGTGGGGTATCTCAAGATACGTACCGTATGAAAAAATAAGTGAAAGTGTACAAATATGATTGTTTACCACACAAAATAAGATATGAGAATAGAGGAGACTTGCACAACATACAATTTTTTTTATATCCGATCGAGTAGTACGTTGTTGTTGATATATCGGATAGAGCCAAAAGGCTCCAGCCATCAAAAAATATATTGATCAATAATAACAGTTAAGATACAAATAAATAACCAATGGCTTTACAAGATGTAAAACAATAATAAGCGAAATATGCGAAATTAAATCCTAACTAGGAGGAATAGCACGGCAATAAGGGAGCTAGAATACAACAGCTGAGCACCCGCTGAACAGGGGGACTAATCCTTCAGTCCGGAAAACAACGCGCGAAAAGGCGAACAGGCCGCCCTGTCTCACCCACAAGAGGAGAAGAATCAAGAGGAGCGGCGAGCCAAACGCAGGCCAAGAAAAACACCCTTCCGCAGAGAAAACAATCTCCACCAGCAGCCCAAGAGAAACAAGCGGCACCAGCAGCCCAAGAGAAACAAGCGGCACAAAGGGATACAGTCCAGCTGCCGACGCGAAAACTCAACTGTGCACCAATAGCCGAGCTGATATAGCATTAGCTTTCCTGGCAAGGATACGCGCACTCACTTGAATCGGCCTGATATCACCGTCTTGCTTATTGAACTTCCGCTTAACGGTAGGAGGAACTGCCACCACTACAGGGGATGAAATCGTGGGTGGGGCAGTCAAAACCACTACGTCTTTATTGGGGCAAGAAGGGATAATGTGAACACTAGAAACCACCGATGACGATATAGTGAGAGAGTTAATATGATAGGAGGCAACAGCGAAAGGAGAGTCAGCCAGGCTCGGAGAAGACTTGAGGAGGAAAGATAGCAGGAACTGCGATACCTCCCTACGGAGATGATCGATCGAAAATAGCTCCCCTAAATATTGATAGAATGAGTAGATGCTTCCCGGAAAATGACAAGAGAGCATTGACAGTTTGGGAGAAGAAATGGTCATAGAGCAGGGAAATTTATAAAGAAGAGTAGGAGCCTCCACAAAGTCATTAGCTTTGTCCGATGGACTGGGGATTGAAGTGTTGCGAGGCCCAATGGCCCCCAATGCCCTGCGATACCCGGAGTGCCAAGAAGTATAGGATTTAAACAAAACCGTATTATAATCTAAACTCAATCTCAACGCAGTTACCACCGATGGGGAGTGGGGATGAGCTATTATAGGACCCAATCGAGGGAAGGAAACCAGCTTAGAAAATACCATGCGATCTTTAAAGAGTTTAGAAATATTAGGACGACGCAGCATCATAATTGAATCACTAGGAGCAGAGGACGAACTCGATATGTTCGAAGCTGGAGAAGGAACTACTGCAGAGGATACGAAGTCCTTTCCAGAATCAATACTGAGTTTCGAAGCCAAGCCAGCTTGCAGCTTGCTCTTCAAAAGAGGGTAGTTAAGGAAGGAGAGAAGTTTGGCTGGTAAAGGGCGGCCTCTGGGGAGACCAAGAAGATTTTGAAGGGTAAAGCAACGACTGCGCGAATGACCAAATTTATCACAGAAAAAGTATTTCATATTATACACACACTCACGCTTGAAGTGCCCAGGATGGAGGCACTTGTGACAAACCCGAAGCGGTCTAGGCTTACCAGCAGGAGGGGAAGTGTCGAGATAAAGAGAGGACTAATGGAAATATGAGTTAGGCAAAAGAGGAGATGATGAATCACTCTCCAATATCTGAGCCGTCGCTCTAGCTACCGGAACAAAAAGAGTCATGGTAGCGCCAGGCCCCAAGATGCCTCAACTCGACACCACAACAGGCACCGGAGTAGAGAACAATAATAACAACCAGAACGATGGAGCAGAGCCGATCAGAAAACTGATCATCAAAGAATAAAGGGGGAAACTATCACCCCTTAAAAGAATTAAAAGAGTACCAGTAAAGGAAAGTCGCAATCTCGCACACGATACTCAAAAGCCAACCGAAAACACGAGTCTGAATCCGAGAAACCAGCAAAGCCTCTTCAGGCTACTACAGAGAAAGAAATAGGAAGGCCAAATCCCCAATCTCTCAACATGGGGAAGGCAATTCCGCAGGAGAGAATGAAGAGAAAATGTGGAATCTGATATTAGAGAGAGAGAAGGAGAAGTACGGGAAGGGGAAGGAGACGAGTGGAAAAAAGCGCTCAAGAAAAAGCACCCTACAGCTGCCAAAGGAACCAAAAAAGAAAAGGTTGCAGTAACTTACAGCGGTTGGTAGGGCGGTGGGGGGCGAATCACTGAAGCAGGCGACTTGGAGCGAACAAGGAAAGAATCGATACTGGAGATCAATGCAGCGCTGCTTCCAAGACAACGTCGCTTGGTTCCAGCAGTCGCTTGGTACTAGCAATCTCCACTGGAGCGAATCAACAGGGGAACCCAACTCCAAACCGGGCTTGGAACTAGCCGTCGAAGGCGCCGGGACTTCGAGATGGGCTGTGGGGAGGCACTTCGAAGCTAGAAGCGCGGAAAGGATCCGAAAGTACCCGGGGAGAAACTACCGTAGAAGAAAAAATTGGGGTGAGGAGGTAGATCTCAGAAGGATCTACAACATTAATGAAGGAGGTGTGAAGGAAAAGTGACGGATTCGAGCGGATCTAGGGATCAAAAGAGAGCTTGAGGAAGGGATTTTGAATCGCCAGAGAGTTATTTTTCAATACTTTGGTAGTAGTACGTTGTTGTTGATCTCCTCTTTTCTTCTTCTGATCAAGGAAATCATAATCGTTCTTTTCTTGGGATCCAACCCATTTTATGCCACTCCCTACCTTGCTTGGGATCAGAATGTAGCCTTCAACCAACCCTAGCAATTTTTTTTTTGAGGAAAAGGTGGAATAAGGCCACCCTGTTTCATTAATAAGCAGTTAATAAAACAACCCCGGCATACCGAGAGAAAACAATAGTACAAAACAAGAGTACAGTGCAGAAAGAAAGTGCAAGAAAGCAAAACATACACCCCCAACAAGCCCTGGGGGATGGGATAAACATCTCAAACATCTCCAGCTGACGAAGGCCCTGACGTGACTGGTGGAGCCAGTCCCTCAGTCCAGTGTAGGCCCGATCTCTACCTCCTCATCATCAAACTCCTCAATCTGGAATACTCTGGCTATCCTTCTTCTTGCCCCCCTGGCCGCAGCTGTAGCCCAAAAAGAGATAAGATGCATGATGTGAGTTAGGTTACCAGAAATACTATTACATGTAGCACGAAAATAAAAATTATTTCTGTCAAGCCATAACACCCAAGTTGTTGCCGCTATAGCGATATACCACGCATCCTTCATGTCATGTCGATTTGTCGCAAATTTGGGGCCAATCCACAAATCCTCATATACGTAGGGGTAGTCGCTTGTCCCTAAAGCTCGGAGTACCTCAATCATAGTTGCCTTACTTCTAGGGCAATGGATGAAAAGGTGATTTAGATCTTCCACATGTGCATCGCAGAAGACACAGTTAGTCGCCACCTGTGGTTGTCTCTTGGCAAGGTTTTGCCTCGTAAGGATAGCATTATTGAGCACTAGCCATAAGAACACTCTGACTTTAAGGGGAGTTTTCGCCTTCCACAGCACCTGTGCCCAGCTGGGTATGCATCCTCGAAAGTGGATCCGGTAATACAGCGATCTCACCGAGAAGGCTCCCTTGCTCTCGAGACCCCATCGCTTCTGGTCTGGGCCTTGAGTGCACCTTGTGCCTGCCCGATTGATGTGAGCTTGCATGTCAAGCAATTGTTGTTGTAAAAAAGGGGTGAGCGTTCCTCGGAATGCCGGCTTCCAGTCTCCCCTTTTCCATCCGTCGGCGACGGACATATTCGGTCGACTCGATCTCTCATACAACTCTGGAAACGATTCGTTCAGGGTATGTGCTCCACACCACCTATCCCACCAAAATCTGGTGGACCTGCCATTGCTGATCGTCGACGAAACAGCAGAGTTGAAGGGGCCGCTAGCCTTGGCAATTCCTTTCCAGAGATGCGAAACTTTAGCCCCTACTCGGAAGCCAAGGTTTCTTGTGCCTTTACCCCTGAGATAAGGTTGGATGAATTCCTGCCAACCTTCCCCACTGTTGTGGAATACCTTCCACCACCACTTTCCCAGCAGGGCAAGGTTCATATCTCTGAGGTCGATGATTCCTAGCCCTCCATACTTCTTCTTCATGCAAGCGATACTCCATTTGATGAGGTGGTAACCTCCTTTATCCGGGTCCGCCCCCTTCCAAAGGAATCGTTTTCGAATTCGGTCAATCCTCTGGATCACCCACCTTGGGAGTTCGAAAAATAACATGTAGTAGACTGGCAGATTAGACAACATTGAATTGATTAGTACCACTCTGCCCCCGAGAGACAGCGCTTTACCTTTCCAACCTGACAGTCTATCCTCCACCCTGTCAATGATAGGCAACCAGTCTGCTTTAGTTAATTTCCCTGGTCTGAGTGGAAGCCCCAGGTATGTGATAGGGAAGCCACTCGACGTACAGTTCAAGATAGTAGCGTGCTCCCCTGCTTCATCACCGGATAGGGAAATTGGAATCATCGCACTCTTGTTAAAATTAATCCTAAGGCCTGACCATGCCTCGAAACAGTATAGAGTCCCTTTAAAGCAGGCAGTTTCTCGTCTAGACCCATTACCAAAGAGTAGTGTATCGTCTGCGTATTGCAGGATCGTACACCCTTTAGTAGACGCGGATCGGGCCACTGGCGTGATCCAACCTTTTTCCTAGCAATTCTCTAGCATAACCCTCGAGACATCCGCTACAATAGTAAATAGGAGCAGTGAAAGGGGGTCCCCTTGTCTGAGGCCCTTCCTACAAGGGAACGGCTGGCCTGACCTACCATTCACTGAAATGGCAGTTTTGCTAGTCTGCAAGCACTGCCTGATCCAGCAGATCCATTTATTCCCGAAGCCCCTACCCCTGAGAGCTTCCAGCAAGCACTCCTAATCGACAGAGTCATATACTTTCTCAAAGTCCAGCTTAAGCAGAAAGCTCTTCGAGTTGGTCGTGTGGCAGCGGTGGATAACTTGTTCTGCCGTTGCCACACAATCTAGAATATTTCTACCCTTAATGAAGCCCGTTTGAGATTTGTTGATAAGGTTGTCCATAATACCCCCAGGTGGATAGCCAAAATTTTTGTAATAATCTTCGCCGAGCAATTTATGAGGCTGATAGGTCTAAAATCCCCCACTTTCGTCGCCTCTTCCCGTTTGGGAATAAGGACAACATCCGCAAAGTTGAACATGCCCAATCTGAGCTTATTGTTGAAGAATTCTTCCAGTAGAGCCATATAGTCCCCTTTAATTTCTTCCCAGAAAATTTGGAAGAACATCATTGGGAAGCCGTCTGGCCCCGGTGATTTATCTGCTTCCATTTGACTGATGGCCTTTTTAACTTCCTCCTCCGAGAACGGAGACTCCAGGCTGGATAGTGACGGAGCAGACTCGATCTGGTACGAGTGCCAGAAGTCATTCCTGAGAGGGACACGGAAGTCATTCTTCTTTCCCAATAGATCCTTGTAGTATCCTTGAAAAGCTGAGGAGATCAAGTGATCCTCCTGTACCGTTCCTGAGCTTGTTTGTAAGGATAAAATAAGATTGGACCTGCGCCTTGCACTTGCTACTCGATGGAAGAAGGCTGTGTTCGCGTCTCCCTCTTTGAGCCACGAAATTCTCGATCTTTGTTACCACTTAATTTCTTCCATTTTATAGAGATTGGCAATATTCTCACGGAGTTCCAGGAGCCTATTTCTTTCCACCTGTGATAGTTCCGTCGATTCCTCCACTTTTTCAAGTGCGTCAATTTCTTCCAACATGGAATCTTTAGCGCGCCAGATGGACGAGAACCTAGGACGGTTCCATTTACGAAGCCGCGTTCTTAATCTGCGGATTCTTTCACACCATCGGCCCACAGCATCTATGCTAGACACTGGGAGCGCCCAGTTTTCCATCACCAGGTGGTGAAACCCTTGAATCTCCAGCCAGGCCTTCTCAAATCGGAATTTACTATGCCTTTTGACTCCCTGAATCCCTGTGTCAAGTAGGATTGGAGTATGATCTGACGTTAGTCTAGAGATTGATCTAGCAGTTGCAAGGGGGAATTTAGCCTCCCAATCCATAGATACGAGAATCCTGTCCAATTTTGCCATAATCGGAGTAGACTGCATGTTAGACCACGTAAATAGCCTATCATTAATGGGGATATCAATCAATTCCAGATCCGTTATCACCCTATTGAACTCGGCTCTGTGCCTGTCGCTGCAACCTCTACCCTTGTGTTCGAAAGCAAATCGGGTAATATTGAAATCCCCCCCGACAATCCACGCCCCCGGCCATCGGAGGCGAATATTGATAACTTCTTGCCAAAATGCCTCACGCTCTGAAACCAAGTTTGGCCCATAAACAATAGTGATAGTCTGCAAATACTTATCCACTCGATGTTCTAGTCGAGCAGTAAGGGAGAAAGTACCCTTGTAAACCTCTGAACAAGTGAGCAGGTCTGAGTTGAAGCCAATGGCAATTCCCCCAGAGGCTCCCTCGGATGGGCGAAAAACCCATTCCTTGATTCTGTTCCCCCCTAATCTATTGAACTTGGTCCCATGGCTCAGTTTGGTCTCCTGAAGCCCAACTACTTCCGCCTTTGACTTCGTAATAACATCCCTAACCATATCTCTTTTACCTTTGTCCCCCAGATCCCGGACATTCCAGAATAGTGTATTCATTGGGGAACCGTGTCCGAAGTATCAGTAGGTGAGGGACAAGGGCGGGATTCGCCCTCAGAGATTGTAGTCCCCCTAGAGTTGGATCCTAGATCCAACGACCACTAGGTTTAGACCTATCGGCTTCCCAACCCCTCATTTTGTTAAGCAATAGGGCATTGCGTTCTTTATTACAAACTTCTAACCCACAGGTCGTAGCTAATAGAAAAACTTCAGAATCTGACATGAAGTTTAAAATATTAGCAAGAAAAGTTTTAGTACCTCCATTGACGTGTTTAGTCGCTTTGGCTGCCGTAGCTCTCTCCAAAAAGTCATCCAAGGACTCCGCATGAGCCCTCTTAGGTGACCGGAGAACTCGGAACCCCACTATCCTCTGAGACGACCCTGCATTACCTCTGGGAGCAGACTCTGGGAGTGTGGAGAGTACCATCTCATGGGAAATCTCCCTCTGGGTGTTGGCAATAAACTCGAGATCTTCTGACTCCTCGTCCGTGAACGAGAATTCTTCATCTAGGTTGAGCCACCCTTCTAGGTCCTCCTCACTGTCTGTGAGTTGAATCTCCCTCTGTAAGCTAGATACTCTCATAGCGGACTCCTCATTGAGCCCGTAGATTGGAGACTCGTTAATAGTAGAGATGCCCCCCAAAGCGGTCCCCTCAGTGGGCCCACTCCCAACTTGAAATTGTTTCTCACTGCCCGAAACTCTAGTGTTGCCAGACCCATAAATAATACCAGTCTCTATGGACCCCTCATTGGGCCCATTAGACTCAATATAAGGCCCAATAGAAGAGCCCTGATTCATATCCACCATCGAAGCCTTCAAAATTTCCTTCCCGCGGTACATTGTACCGTAAGCCTCGAGCGCAGCGTTAGCTGTCACCTCACAGCTGTCAGGCGTGCCAGCTGGCAGTGCATCAGTGGTGCGACCAGCGGCAGTGACAGGTAGCGAGCGCACCGATGCTACCACAGTACTCGCATATTTGGGACTTGCTTTAGTAAGAGAGGCACTAGGCGACGTTGTTTCTTCATCTTCTATCTCACTTTCACCCTTCTCCTTCGCTGCCAAAACTCTGCCATTTTTCCCCAAATCGCCCCCGACCAAAAGTTTCTTCATCCCACCAACTCCCTCAGCGTTCGCCATAGCGCCCTCTTTAAAGGGTATGGTCAGCTCTGGGTTCGCCTCTTTACCCAGGGGCAGCTCTGGCGCCTGACGCGACTGCTCCTCTGCAGTTTCTTTATCTTTTTCTGGCGCATACCATAGCTTTTCGACCCACTCCTTGGTCGACAGCTTTCGTTCTTCTGTCGCCTTCCCCAAAGCTGTCGCCTTGCTAACGCCTGTCGTCTTCTGCATGTAACGGCCACCTGGAGTAAAGCCCTTTTCAGGGTCTGACTCTGACCTACCCCCCTGTCCACCTGCGGTATCCACCAAAGTAGAGCTGACGATCGGCGCCACCGTTCGAACCAGCGAGTTGAGGGTCCCATTGGACCTTTGACAGTTGGGTTGGACGGGACGGCCCCTTCGGCGATTCTCTCTGTTCGGTGGGCCTAGATCTGGCAGAAGGTTACTCCCCTGACCTCTCGCCGCCATGAGAATTTCCCGGTGAGCACGTTCCACTTCGTGAGATCCATCAATAGTGAGGCAATCTGACTGCGAAACAACTTGCTTGAAAGTCCGATGATCTGTTAGTGCTTTACTTGACTTGGGAGAGCTACCAGTCTCCGGTGAGCTTGATGAATCAACCCTCTTTACCAACACAAACCTTACCAGATAAGATTCGTTATCTAAGAACACTCTGGCGAAGCGCGGCATCGCTGCAATGACTAAGCTTCTGATAAGGACCTTAGCGGAGACCAACTCCGACCGCCTTACCGTCTTCTCATCAATCTCTTCAATACACCCGAAGTCGGCGACCATTTCTTGTAGTGCTTCCCTCTTCCAAAAGTGCATGGGTACGTTATGAATCCATACCCAGTACTTATCTCCTTGGGGGAGCTCGGCTCCGAATGCTGGTATCCAAGCGCTGAATTCAACTTGAAAATGCCCAAAATCAACCGTCCCCAAGCTAACCGTCGCTGTAACCTTCTCCGGTGATGGAAAAGAGACCAGAAATTGCATATGACACAATTTCTTGGCCACCCAATCTCTCTCGGCCCCCATTGGCCATTTCTCACAGAGAGCTTGAGTTAAGTGTGCCTCCGAAGGTCTGCCAGCTTTCACCTTGGCGATCGAACACCAGCTCCGCAACCATCTTTCTTCATGTTTAACGATTTCCAAGCTCTTCGCCAATCGAAAGACTGTAGGATGGTCGGGGGATCTCCCACGATTAACCGGCCTATCTTCGTCACTCTTGGTATCCACCAGATTGGTGCACACGTAGGACAAATGTCCCCACATCAAACACTTGAGGCATCGAACTTCTTTCGTGCACTCACTCCTGAAGTGGCCGAGATCTCCGCAGTTAAAACAAGGTGCTGACTTCGTTTTACCCTTTCTCTGCTTCTTCTGGTGCTGGAGTTGGGCAACAAGATGGTAAGTTGCCTTGGTCTCCATTCTGTTCTTCTTACTACGAACTTGTTCCCACTGCCCCCCGCACTCCTCAGCTCCGGGGTGTCCCTCCTCCATGGTCCCGCCTAGCGCAGGCCCCCGTTGGTCTCGCTTGGCGTTGGACTTAGCTACGGGACACTCCAGACTTGATGGATTCGCGGGTTGGAAGGTGGTGGGTTTTGGGGACGTGGGAGGGGACGTGGAGTTGGGACAGGAAACATGGAGGGATTGTTGCTGTATGATTAGATTATTTGGTTTCCTGTAGAAGTTTTGAGGCTGGTTTTGGTGTTTAGAACGGTAATGTTGATGTTGTTGGGGTTGTTGAGGGAGCTCTGGCCTGATGCCAGTCCTGTGGAGAGGTTGGACCCTAACTGGTTTGGAGTTATTGATGTTGTTATGCTTGAAATGCTTGTGCGGCTGTCTGTGTGACATTAGGTCTGATGCTCTCTGATTGAGACCCCCGTGAGGAGGGAGTTGATGCTGAACCTGTGGGGAACTCTTCCGCCTAAACAGGCCTGGAGGAGGACCCCATCGGTGGGCCCTCCTTCCGTAGGACTCCTCTTGTTGGCGATGTGCATCGGAGCGATGATGATCGTGCCTCCTCCCTTCACGACGTTGCGGAGCACGAAGATGTGCACGCGACGGGGAGCGATCACGTCTGAGCTCACGTTCCCTTCTCCCAGCAAGAGTTGAGGATGTTTGTCGGCGGTCCCTCAGGTGAGGAGACAGTGTGCACACATCAGCATGCACCTCCTGTGTATGAGTTTTAAGAATGGGGATAGAGGTTGGCATTGTAGTTGGAGGTGGTAGCGGAGCAATTGCCATGGAGGGGTTGTGTGTAGGCATCGCCGGTGGGTTGCGGACCCCCTCGTTGGGCCCGCACCCACAGTGCTCCAGAACAGAGAGCGTAGAAGACGCCATGCAGGACCAAGGGTGGAGAAGAATGCCCCGAACTCAGGATACGGAGATAAGGTAGAGGAGAAAAAACAGTCGGAGAAGAAGGAGGACAGGGAAACAAGATAAGGGGAGAGATGCAGGGGGGGTCCGTTATACAGTTATACATACAAACCCCATTTGAATCTCCAAAAATATATGCAGAACAAACAAACAAACAAACCTGACTGCCTGGACCACTTCAACCACAGATCCTGATTTCTGCCCAACCCAAGGAAGAGCTTGCTCAGTCAACTGAACCTGCTTTTTCACCGCTGCACATGGTCCTCTGCGTGAAATGCAGGCTAATCCTTTATTTATTTATTTATTTATTGTCTAAAAAACAAATTGCCTTTATAGCTCAGTGGTAGAGCGTCAGTCTTGTAAACTGAAGGTCCGTAGTTCGATCCTGCGTGAAGGCAAATAACGGGAAAATCTATATATTAACATTTATAATCTTTTATTCTTTTTAAATTTTAGTTGAATGGAACCCAGATTACATAATTTTGTTGATTTTAAAAGGAGTATTTATGGCTGATTTATACAAGAATTCAGCTGATGTCAAAATTATAATCACTCTTTCTCCAATTGGATAGATAACCAGATGCTATTGTATTCATACGATGCTAGTATCTTTCTCCAATTGGATAGAAATAATTAGGGGATATTTTTTTAAATGAATGAAAAACTAAAGATCTTAATAAAAGTTTATATAAAAAAAATGCAAAAATCAACTATAAATGTAACAGGCAGAGAAAAATACATTGATTTGCTTAGGAATGGAGGCCAAAGAAAATTCTTATGACTATATATATAGATATATATGAATTTAAAAAATTATTTTTAAATTATTTTTTAAAAATTATTGCTATTAATATCTCTTTTTTTTTATGGCAAGTTGGTAATCTCTAATACTATCAGGGGCATATCGAGTTTCAAGGGTCCTAAGCAAGTTTTTAAATGGAGCATTTTATAATTTGATAAAATAAAATTGTCAGTTATTTAAATGCAAACAAACTAGGAGTCTTGAAGGACATACTAATTAAATGAAAATAAATTTATATATATGCTTCCAAAAAAATATTTAATTGATAACGTACGTATTTTACATAAAATGCCTCGTGCCAAAAAGAAACTCGGACAAACACTAAGAAAGAAGGAGCAGTGATTTTATTCTGAATTGCATGTTGCGTGAGAGAATGGAAATGATGAATGAGAGAATTAAAGAGGAATAGAACCCCAAAAAAAAATGTTCAAAAAATACAAGTAAGCACACGTTGAGTTTGTGTACATTAGGAGGAAATATTGAGCTGACATGATTGAAGTATATCTATAATGCTATTTTGAATGCTTTCAAGAATACATTTTGGTTTTATCAAATGCCTCTTATATTTTTTTTCTTTTTGAAGACAGTCCTAGTATTTCTTTCATTAACAGATACAAAATTTAGAAGAAAAGGAAAAGAAGCAAACAAAGCAAACATGTGTATGCACCTGAAGATTACATTATCGCAAAGAGGTAAATATGATATATTAGATAACACGATCAGAATGAAATGATGATGAATATATGCATATGAGAATACTAGTTGGAAGCTTAAAATGTAGAATAGTCATATGCATTTGAAGATTTGGCTAGAAGTTTATAAACATGTAAATATGATATACCATAGAAATTGAAAAAATATCATAGAATGACATGCATAGGCTAAGTGAAAAGTAATATTAAATTTATAAAATGGTAAAATGACATGAATGACTATGTGAAAAATAATTAGTTTAAAAGTTAAAAAAAAAAGATTAAAAAATTAATTATCCCATGATGTTTCGAACCTGCGAACTTCATGTTATTAACACAACACTCTAACTAGATGAGTTAATAAGCCAATTATTGTTTCAAATTTTAGATAATACAATATAATCGTATCTAAAATTAATTACATTTTTTTAAACAATGTAAATACTTAAAAAATATGGGGCCCAAAGCAGTTGCTTGTGCTGCTTGGGCCCAGATCCGCCCATGAATACTATCTCTACTCTCTAATCTCTAATATAATAATGGGTGAGTTGGGGTTGTCATTTGTCAACATACAAATCCGTGCGTTGCACGTTCAATTCCAACTCTCCCATAAATTACAACAAAATAAACAAATAAAAAAAATTCCACCTATTTAAAACGTGCAATGCTTTTATAATATGTTTTTAAATTTTAACACTGAATATACACATATGTTATACGTACAACTCAAATTTTACTTATAAAAATGTGCATTGCACGTAAAAATTGTATCTTTTCCATCAAATTTTTTTTTCCAATTACGTGCAACGCACGTCCAACTCAAAAACCATTCCTTAACACGTATACCGCACTTAAAAATCATCCAACTCTTATTAAAACGTGCATCGCACGTGAAAAATACTAGTAATACTATAATGTGAGAGTTTGGGTTGTGTAATCTGTAGACAATCAACCATCTAATCTCAACCATTCATTTTTAAGTATGAGTTATATTAACTATTCATTTACTCAACTATTGTTAGTTACCATAATATTCTCAAAGTTTAAATTTATTTACAACATAATTATTTACAAAAGTGACACTCATTTAAAATAAAAGTTGGTGTCACTATGGGTAATTTGTAAAAAGTATGTAAAGAGTAAAGAGAGGTCGCAGGTTCGAGGCCAGATTACGTCTTGATATTTACTTTTAAAAAAAGAGTAGAACATGCATCACACGTGCAGATTACTAGTTAGTTTTTTTTATAAAAAGAGTTTAAAATTAAGTTTCTAACTTTTCATTGTTGCCTTACATGGGTTTTTTGGGCCGATTCCTTTCTTCTACTTATGGTAGTAATGTAATTACACAAAAATTTTGAAGTATTTTATACATAGGGGGCTGAAATAAAGTTTTTCTACTTTTGCACTTATTTCTCTATTTCAAAATAGTAGAAGGGGAGAGGGGTAGACCCATTTGCTTAAAATATAGTTATAACTAATGTTACCCTGTACAAATTGCACAGACTAAAATAATTTTAACAGACTCATAAAATCATATTGAACTCAAACAATACTATTATGATATGTATTGTGTCTCTTTTTCAGTTTATCTTATTTAATAACATTTCATGCTCTTGTCTGGAAAACCCAAATAATGATCGTTTTATTTATTTCGGTCATATTCTTTGAAACCACTAAGTGAGTTTGATCAGTTCATATTTTTTTCTTATCATGTACATACATGCTATCATATACGCACAATAACTTTAGCTCTTACATGAAAACATAAAAGTCGTAATTGGATGGAGGTGATCCTATTCAACATCGACACAACACCAATACATAGGTAAACCCTAGGTCCCTAAATTTAGAAATGCCCCTTAACTATTTCGATCATAATATAATCAAAAGATGACAAATCTACAGATTAACAAATCCACATTTCTTAACTATTCTTTGTTTATATGTTCTGTAATATTTCATTGTTGCTCTAGCATCTTGGCATACTTTGTCTCTATAATCTTTTACAAATTGCGTTCTATACCCTAAAGTATCTACTTCAGGTTTCACTTTCTCATTTATGTATGCACTATATATGTTTATACTCCATGGATAAGGTAATTTTAGAAAGAATGAGTCTAAAATTGGACTCCGTTCTTCTTTTGTATAATAACTATCTTGATAATATTCTCGGAATTCACAAGCATAGTTGTCAAAATGGCACATGTCGCATATTTCTAAGTTACTTAGTCTCCATCTTGCTTGATTCTTTTTATATATAGTGTGTTTTTCTCCTTTATCGTATACACTGAATTCGGTTCTTATTGCTTTTTCATAATTTGTAATTATTTCTTTTAAACCTAACGTCCGTTGTGCTGAACTTTCTTCGGTTCCTTTATCATCAACTGGTCTTGATTTTTTTATAGTATTTCTCTCTTCTTCTTCTAGTCCATTCCACCATTTTGCTACTACTCCCATAAAGGTGGCTTCTATAAATTTCTCAAATGAATTTCCATTAAGATTTTGCCTAAATCCTACTATTAGTGATGCTTTTACCCATTCTTCAATTGTTCTATCTACTTCTTTTACGCAATCTAGGTCTAACCATTCTCCATTTCCTGCTATTCCTTTTTCGTAGTGTTCTGCTGGTTCGTATTTTGGGGTTTCTTTTTCTTTATCTTTTTCTAGTTGCATTCATTTTTTTGTATTTTGTCATTTCCATGGTAATTGGTATGGTTTTTTGTTAGGTGGTGGTCTTAAGATTTCATATATATTACTTGGAATTTCTGAAGGTTTTTCAATAATTTTGTCTTGGTCCATTTTTATTTATTCGTTTGCTATATCTAGATTTTTTAAGGCTTCTTGCACTTCTTCTGCATTAGGATTTGCCATTAAATCTTCTATTTCCAAGATATTTATATTAAGTTTTGTTATGGCTTCTTGTTCTTTCATACCTTCTTCTGTTATGCCCAATTCTTTTTCTGGGTAGTCTGTCATATATCTTCCTAATTCTTTTATATTTTTATTTATGATTCTTAAATATTTTCTTATATCCTTGAACATTTCAGGACCGTTGCAATCTTCTTCCAAGTATTGTATGTTTAAATAAATTTTTGGCTCCATGTCCTATTATTTTGTCTACTAGTAGGTGTTGATAATACCAACTTGCTTCTTCGTTTCTGTAATCTAACACTTTGTATGCTATTTCTTTCTGTATCTCTTTAGGTAGTTGATTAGTTACTTTTATTGTTAGTAATAGGTATTCTGATATTTCTTTACTAGAAATATGCTTACTCTCTATTAATCTTTTATCAACGTATCTAATCTTGAATTTGGAATGATTTTTTAATTTAAGTTTCTTTATTTTCTGTGAATTATCCAGCTTTTATAAGAATAAGGTGTATTATGCAATTTTTTTATTTTTATGTAGTACAAATATCTTTAAAGACAGAGTTGTTTTTGTAAGATTATCTTCAACTAGCCCTCTACGCAAATAGTTTGGCTTGTGGCCTAAAAACGCAAATATTTTACTTCAATCGGCCTAAACGTGAGAATCACTCCGGAAACGAGTGGGAATGCTCTTGTAATATATATTTATAGCTCTCTAAATATTTAGCAATTTTGGTAATTCCGGACTCTTTCTGTATCATTTCTTTCTCAAATCTATCGACAGTGTGTTTGGCTCTTACCAGGATGTGTTCACATCCTTTATCTAAATGTTGGTGTGCAACATAATCGGCTATGATTTACCGCACACATACAAAAAAAAAAACATAATCTGCTATGATTTCTTAGACTTTTTGACATTAGAGTCTTTTTTGTTTTACCTTTTACTAGTAATCTGCACGTTGCGATGCATATTTTAATTATTATTATTTTTATATAGTAATAATAAGATGCATACTATTTTACAAATTATTCACTGTGATACAAATTTTTATTTTATATGAGTGACACTTTATAAATAATTATGTCGTGAATAAATTGGAAGTTTGAGGGTATTATTGTAACTAACAACAGTTACGTAAATAAATGGTTAATATAACTCCCACTTAAAAATGAATGGTTGAGAATAGATGGTTGCACGTCTACAAATGACAACCCCAGCTCTCCTATTATAAGTTTAAAGATTAGAGATATTTGAGTTTTGAGATTAGAGATTAGAGATTTATTTATTTATTTATTTATTCTGTTATTTATCTTTACTTCTAATCTTTACTATTCAGTGCACTACTTTATTTATTATTGGTTTATAGTCAAAAGTGATTGTTTGATTCCATTTATTTATTTCGTTATTGGATTATTAATTGTAATTTGTAAATCTTCAATTCGTTGCAGTTAATTTTTGCTGCTAATGGCTATTACTAGTATAATATAATGTACGTATGATGCACGTCTAAAAAAAATAAAGTCATCAAATTAAATAAATATATATTGAATAAGAAAAAAATAGTTTATATTTGAATGTTTTCATTTGGACTTCCCATGCGGTACACATTTATATTTGTTGGATATAGTTTGGACGAATATTATATGTTTTTATATAGTTACAAAGTCAGGGTTTGTTTGTTACAAACACCAACTCTTCCATTAAAATAGTAGAGATAGAGATAGTTTATATTTGAATGTTTTAATTTAGGCTAAACGTGCAATGCACATTTATATTTATTGGATATAGTTTAGACGTGTATTATACGTTTTTATATAGTTATAAAGTTAGTGTTTTTCTATTAAAATAGTAGATTAATACAAATGATGAGTAACACCCCATTTGATGAAAATGAATTGTACTTTGACTGAATATAGATTCTTCTTCAAGTAACTAATTATCATTTAAAAAGGATGATGCTAATCCTTCATTTTTAAGAAACAAAAGTGAAATCCTCTTTTGCCTAATTGGTTTTGGATATATAATTCATTATTCATAATTTGTTATGATATTCATCCGGATATTGTTGATAGTTTACGAAACTCTAGCTCTGAAAGAAAAATTCCACCTTTTTCCAATTAGATGAGAAAAAAACAACAACAAAATCCTTAGTAGTTACTTTTATTTAATTATTTTTATGCAATTGAGTAGCAAAATCCTTGTAATCAATTTATTATTACTAGTAATATATACGATGCACGTATTAATTTGTAAAAAATTTTAAAGTAAAATTTTTGACTTACACGTGTAATATATGTCTTAATAAATAGAATTGTATATTTTTAAAAATAATTGTGAAAATAATAATAGGAGAGAGTTAGCGTTGCACGTAAGTAGCTAGATTTCACGTGTAATATATGTCTTAATAAATAGAATTGTATATTTTTAAAAATAATTGTGAAAATAATAATAGGAGAGAGTTAGCGTTGCACGTAAGTAGCTAGATTTAAACTTAAACTCTTCCATTATAATAGTAGATTATATATTATATTATAGATAGATAGATAGATAGTAATTTACACGTGTGATGCACATTTAATATATTAAAAAATGTAAAGTAAACAATCCGACGTAGTGAGGACTCGAACCTGCGATCTCTTGTATATTAGTTATGCATTGATAATGTACGTCACACTCTAATAGGTAGGGGAAGATAGCGTAGGTGGGGGAACTCTTCAATAGGAGTATGCCACCTAGGGTAGTAAAAAAAATGATAATAAAATTGGTAGTTGCTAAAGCATTACTCATAAAAAAAAATATAAATAAAAACTCTAACGTAGCGAGGACTCGATCCTCAAACATCCTTGATATTATTGATGTACCTGCGATACACACATGGATAAATTGACAAATGACGCAAAGGTCTTCCCCTATTATAATATTAGAGATCAGAGATTTAAGAAAACCCCAAGATTATTTATCAGTTTTTCTCCCCCAACCTTTTACAAATTTGGACAAAACCAGTGTCTTCCTCTTCAAACCTTTACATCACTACACAGTAACACAGTACACACACCCTCCTCCAACACTGACTGACCCCACAAAATTAATTAATTAATTACAAAATAAAAAACAAAAGAAAAACACAGACAAAGGCAAAGACTAATAAGCATTTATTACACTTTTATTTTCCTCATTTTTTCTTCTCTCCCCTCAATTCTCTTTTCCAGACCTTTCTCATCTTCTAGCTTTTTATTAATTTTTTTTTATCCCCAATTCCCCCCTAAAAATCCCCTATTTCCCATCAATTTTTAGCCTAAATCAAACCACAATTATCCTTAATTTCTTTGCCTATTTTATAATTTTATTATCAATATTTTATCCTACCCCTGTAATTCTTGTAATAATTTCCCTAATTTCTAGGGTTTAGGGTTTTGTCAATTTCTCCGACAAAAAATCCGGATCGGGTTTGATGGAAGTCAGATCCGACAATTTCAACGCCGGCGCGGTCCAGAAACTGGCGGCGGTGAGCTCACCGCCGGCCATGCGCATGACCTTCGCCCCCGACGGATCCACCATCTACCGTCCGATCGTCTCCTGCGGTAACGTTACCGCCCCCGTCCCCCCAACCGGCCGCGGAGATGTCACGCCGACGTCAGCCGAGCAGGTGAAGCGCAAGCGCGGGAGGCCGCGAAAGTACGGACCCGACGGCACCATGTCGTCTCCTAAAGCGGCGGTGACGTCAGCTACGCAAGCGGTGACGTCGCCTCCGATGGCGTCGGCGCCAGTGGTGGTGGTGACGGGACCGGTGGGAAATGAGGAGCAGGAATCGGGGAAGGGGAAGAAGGCTAGAGGGAGGCCGGCGGGGTCGGGGAAGAAGATGCAATTGGATGCTTTGGGTAAAGTTGAAACCTTTTTTTTTTTTTTTTGGCGCTTCGATTGTTTTGCTGTGAGAATGTTTGGTTTGTTAGAGCGTGAGACTGATTCTGTTATGTGTCCGTAGCTGTGGCTGTGGTTGTTATATTGACAGGTGGAGGAGGGGTGTTTTGACTTGTTCATAAATGGGTTTTTCTTTTGAAAAATTTAAATGGGATTTGAAGGGGGTTTACTATTTTGAGTAGAGGTCTGAATATACAGGGCTTTGTTCTTATATTGATAGATGCCACAAAATAACTGAATTTTCAAATGGGTTATTATTTTTTGTGTTCTTTTATTGATTAATGCTGGATCTGGATCTGGTGGGACTTGGGAGTGTTTGGATGTGGCTGATTTATCAGAAAGTTACTTACCATAAGTTTACCACTTTTTAACATTTTTTAGTCTTTATTACTAGACAAACATAATAGAGGATGCAGAAAAATAAGATACCACCTCTTTTATATTCCTGTTTTTTCATCTCGGAAACTTGGAAGCGCTAAATTTAGGTTGCTTTAGGGTAGTCACGAATGACAAAATGCACATGAAGGTATTTTACAATAAAAAGTAGTAAACTTTAGGGTATTTTTTGATAAATTAGCCTTTGGATACTGAAATTATTTTCTTATTGTTTTGTCTACTTCTGTGTTATTATTGTTTTTTGATTAATTAATATAAAATAACTTGAAATTGTGTTTTACTGTGATTTATACTTAGTGAGGGGATTGCGTGCAGGATCTGGAGGGATTGGATTCACTCCGCATGTTATAACTGTCAAAGCTGGCGAGGTATTCAATTTTGGTTTTGTTAATGTTATTTACTACCAGGGTTTATACTGATAAGATAAATAGTTTAGGCATCTTTTGGTACAGTTCTTAATTTGTGTTGTTCGGTTTTTGTTGTTGTTGAGAGTGTGCAAATAATTTTGCCTGAATTGGAGAACATGGTTTACTATGGAACAGTGTTTTACTCTGAGTGTAGCAATAACATTTATGAATGTCTTCTCCTTCTTTTCTTATTTTCTCCAAGAACTGAAGTTATTTGTGGTAAGAGATTTACTAGGAAAAGACTAGATTTTGGAGGAGCTGTAATGGCTGTTTGCAACATAAGGAATCTTTTGGTAATGTTTATTTTAGTTCTCATCTACAAGAGAACAATTGCATCGTGTAGTGGAAATAATATACGTTGGGCAGGAAGATTAATTGACATAACTTGAAGGTAATGTATTAATGATTGAAGGGAAGTTAGTTTCCATATGCATGTTACTGATTCTGATGGAAGCAAATATAAACGAACAAATCAAGGCTGTAAAACTGTATAAAATGTCTGAGCTTTTTTCATAAGAAAGTTTCTCTATCTATTGCTCGTAGGTAGCAAAATTGAACTGCCCCGATGATATACTGATTTATCTTTGTATATAAATAGTAGTAGCACATAATAATGTAATTGAAAACGGAAAGTAATGTTTCTTTGATATGGAGGAACGTAGGATTTACGATTACTATGGATGAAAATTCGAAATTCAAATTTGTGATAATTTAATTTAGGACGTCTTACTTTACAATAACCCCCTTAGGTAGCAAAATTGAACTGCCCTGATGATATACTGATTTATCTTTGGATATAAATAGTAGTAGCAGATAATAATGTAATCAGAAACGGAACGTAATGTTTCTTTGATATGGATGAACATAGGATTTACAATTACTATGGATGAAAATTCAAAATTCAAAATTGCGATAATTTAATTTGGGACGTATTAGTGTATTACTTTACAATAACCCCCTTCAGTTATTTTTTCAATATTTTGCACTCTGAAACAATTAATCACAAAAACAAACTTGCCTTACTCTCACTGATTACTTCAATTTTCTTTGGTTTTTCCTTCTTCTATAAATTAGAGTTTAACCCCCCTTTAGTTTTTTAATCAGTGTTTCTCCCCTTCAAACCATTAAATAACGAAGACAAACTTGCCTTTCTTTCATTGATTGATTCAGTTTTCTATAGTTTAAAAAAAAATTCAGATTTCTTTTTTATTTTTATTGTACATTGCATATTTGTTTTATATATATATATATATATATATATATATATATATATATATATATATATATATATATATATATATGTTGTTACCTAAAAATTGATGAATTGGATAATGACATCTGTGTTCAGTCTAATTGATTGATAACCCGGAAGGACAACGGCCTCATGTTAATTAAAAAACTTTCCTTGTCTACCTTTTTAAATCCTATTCAATTTGCTAGTACTGATGCAAACTAACAAAACTATTTTGTTTTGTCGATCTCAACAGTTGCATTTAATTAATGTATGAATTTTTTGGTGACTTCAGTCTTTTTCTGATTTAAGCAACTGTATTATAATAAATGTAATATAAGTTAATTTCAAGAATTTAAAGTTGTTATATTGTTATATTAATTTTCGACTAGCCTTATCAAAAAATGAGGGTCAGTTCCTAAGCAGAAATTTGTAGGTTCTTTTTTAAAAAAAGTTATAAACAAACTATAATTTTATTTCGAAAAGTTTTCATTTCAATTTTTTTTTTTGTTTTGTTCTATTTTGTTTTTTGTTGAGCTGTGGCAAGTGACGACCCACGTCATGAAACAACCGCAAGGAACCACTCTTAATTACAAAGTATATAACAAAGACGTAATGGTTTTGAGGTTAATTAGAAGGATCCTTAGTGAATGTAATGGATCCTTAGTGAACGTATTTGCTTCCCTGTGAGGGAAAAAAGGGTAGTGGTTTTGAGGGTTAATTAGAAAGACTTATGCTAAAGGTAATGGATCTTGAAAGCTGCATCACTATGATTAAATTCGGTTTTGGCTATTGTTGCTATTGTTGCTATTGTTTTTCATTCTTATTTCACCACTTGTTATTTTTCTACCCTCATATGATCTTTGTGAACATGATTAACTTTATCCTGCCCCTTCTACGAAGATTATTGTTTCTCAATCCTTTTTACTTGTCTCTTCAGTATCTTTTATAGTGTTAAGTGTCCAGTAAGAGTATACAGAGTTTGAAGTATGTGTGCTTCGCAGGTGATGGCAATTAGAGAGACCAGAAAAAGTTGAGAATTTGGTGATATCCGTCCAAGTTAATCATATGGCTTAATTGTTTTATACTATTATCTGGAAGATCATTGAATTATGGCAAGTATTTGAAATTGGTGTGTAAGATATCAAAAAAACTTGGAAATTTGTCTTTTTTATAATGCTAGTGTATGCCTTTGCTTCTCTATTCTTTTCTCATACACTGCAATTATCATTTCCATTTCATGCTGTCGAAAATTGTGATAATATGGAAGCATAAATTTATGTAGTTGTGAGTTTTTTCGTTATTGAGTTATTGTCATTTCCAAGATCTATTTTTAACTCATTGCGTATTTTGAAGCTGTAGTGAAGATTTGTAGAAAATGAATATAATAACTTTACTATGTTTTTAACCAGGATGTCTCATCAAAAATCATGTCATTTTCTCAACATGGGCCTCGAGCTGTATGTATTCTTTCCGCCAATGGAGCAATATCTAATGTAACACTTCGTCAGGCTGCAACTTCGGGTGGGACCGTGACTTACGAGGTCCATAATCTCCAAAACCTACATAACTCATCAAACTATAACTGGTTTCTCTAATTGGCAAATGTAACATTTAGTTCATTTGAATAATTATATTCTGTCAATTTTTAATGTATTTTTTGAAATTTAGATTTTGATGCAAAGATAGATCCTTCTGAGTAAAAGTGTCATCATTTATCAATCAACCTTGGACTGAATCTAAAATTCGTTATTTTTTAATATTTCATTGTTATCTCTCAATATTTAAGCCCACTTATTCTCTGTGGTATTCATGACAATTGATGTGACATATTTCATCTGTTACTGTAAACAGGGTCGATTTGAGATTCTATCACTCTCTGGCTCGTTTCTTTTGTCCGAAAATGGTGGTCAAAGGAGCAGAACTGGTGGTTTGAGTGTGTCACTTGCTGGACCCGATGGTCGTGTTCTAGGTGGTGGAGTGGCAGGACTTTTAACTGCAGCATCACCTGTGCAGGTTTGTCCGTAAATTTAGGGAATTGTTTTTTTTTTTTGAAAATTATGGTTTTCCATTGTACTTTACCTAGATTTTGCCTTAAATCCCAAGTAGGAAAGAAGTGTCTGAATCCCATCCTTTTGTTCCTCAATTTTCATGCACATGTTATTTTAAAAAAAATTGTGAGACAACAACGCTGCAACTAGATACATTCATTTTCAAGCATTTATCTCTTAGGATACTGGGAAGTAAAATAGTATTATGAAAGGTCGAGAATTATCTTGTTAATCGTGAAGTTAATATATAAAAGAAGAAGAGCTTGTCAGCAATATCATAATTTTTTCCGTACTGACCCACTTTTTGAAAATATTGACCAATCCGACCCACTTTCGAAATAATTACCCAACTAACCCAGTTTTGGACACGTCAGCATTAACCACTAATGGAAATAACGACATAGGTTATTTATATGCCGTTGTTTCCAATAGCGGCATCTCTTAATTTTTTTTCCACATGCCGCTATTTGGAGTCAAGATATCAGTTAACTTCTTCCCAATCGTGTACTTCTTCCCAATCGTGTACTCTCTGACTTGGAAAATAAATGCAAGTGTGAAAAAAATTCTATAACAGATGCCGCTATCCCCAACAACGGTATTCGGATTACTGATGCCATTATTGGGGATAGCGACATGTGTTATAATACTGATAAATCTGTTGTAATACGACTGTGGAGACAGAGAGTTTGACAGAGAAGTTGATTTCAAGAAATAGTTAACCAAACCTAATGTCGTTATTCCAAAGAACGACATGAAATAACTGTTGTCGTTCTCAGAAATAGCGGCAACAGTTGGAAAAATAAGATAAATTTTATAGGATTATATGCAATCAGTTTATAACAGATGTTGCAATCCCCCACAACGGTATCAGGAATGCGAATGTCGTTGTTGGGGATAGCGACATCTGTTATAGGATTTTTTCACACTTACAATATTTTCCAAGTCAGGTAGTAGACGATTGGGAAGAAGTTACTTGATGCCGTTACTCCGAATAGCAGCATGTAAATTTTTTTAAGAGATGCCACTATTGAACACAACGGCATATAAATAACCTATGCCGTTATTTCCATAGCGGTTAATGCTTACGTGACCAAAACTGGGTCGGTTGGGTAAATATTTCTGAAAGTGGTGATTGGTCAATATTTTCAGTAAGTGGGTCAGTATGGAAAAAATTCGCAATATCAGTACTAGGAGAATTAAAATGATTGCATGAAAATATTAAAAGCATCATCAAGACAATATCGAGGTATAGATGCTAAGTATCTGCCAATATTATAATAATAGGGTTTGCATATTTGTTACACTTGAAAACAGGGGCGGAGCTATGTAGGGGCCCGGGGCCCCCCCCAAAATTTTGAAAAACCCCTTAAATTTTTTGAATTTTTTTAAAAACCCCTCAAATCTATTAAATTTTATTATTTGGCCCCTCTAAAAATTATGAAAAATACCTATATATTTATATATAGTTATAGAATTTTTTCTTGGCCCCCTGAAAATTTTGTTCTGGCCTCGCCCCTGCTTGAAAATATGATAAATTTAACTACAGTGACCTATATTATATCAATCTCAATGGCAAACGTACCGATAAATTGAATTTTCTAAATGAAAATTTGAAAACGTTTTCAAGTTGGACATTTCCCCTTGCAAATCAATTTGACTCTTTCCTATATCTGTCTATTATATATATAATAAAACACAAAGAAAGCTATCAAGTGGCTTTTCTTCAATCCCCCCAAAATCAAAGGCCCAGATCTAACCTCACAAAACACATTCCTCTCCCCCCCCCCAAAAAAAAGTTTCCCCCCAAAACTCAAATTCAAATCCTCCAAAAACAACTCCTTTATTTATTTATTTAATTATTTCTCTCTCTCTCTCTCTCTCTCTCTCTCTCTCTATATATATATATATATATATATATATATATATATATATATATATATAGGGAAAGCTTCGGTTGAGCACTACTCTAGTGCTCACCGCGTGAACACTAGGCCTTCGGGCGTTCATATCGAAAATCCGAACCGTTCACATTGATCTACACATCTAAATTAGTCTAAATATGTAAAATCAAATCATTTGAAAATCATTTGCCCATTCATTGAAGTGTTACAAAATTGTATGGCTGAAAATCATTGTTTTTATAGTCACATGATGGATGTGCAAATGAATTTCAAATGATTTGATTTTACATATTTAGACTAATTTAGATGTGTAGATCAATGTGCATGGTTCGGATTTTCGATATGAACGCCCGAAGGCCTAGTGTTCACGCAGTGAGCACTAGAATAGTGTGCAACCGAAGCTTTCCCTATATATATATATATATATATATATATATATATATATATATACTTAGAGCATCCACAATGGTGTTTCTCATTTTTTAAAACATGGTAGCTACAGTAGTAGAAAATAGCGAAAGTTGCTACAGTGGTTGTTTGCTATAATATTCTCATTTTTAAAAAAAATTTGCGTGGGACGGTAGAACATTTACCGTCGCTCAATTTTTTTTTTGAAAAATGGGAGCGACGGTACATGTACCGTCTCATTCGTTTAATTTTTTTTTAAAATTAATTACTTATTAATATGTTAATTAAATAAATTAAATAATATAATAATAACTAAACCTAATTAAAAACTAACTAAACCTAATTAAAAAAACCTAACCTACCCACTAATTGGCCACAATTCAAGGATGGTACATGTTGTACCGTCCGAGAATTTTTCCTTTTTTTTTGGACGAAATCTGACCGTTGGATTAAAAAATAATAAAAAAAATATATGACGGTACATGTACCGTCCGACCCCCTTTTAAAAAAAAAATATTTGAGACGGTATATGTTGTACCGTCCGAAGGGATTAAAAAAAAAGGACGGTAAATGTTGTACCGTCTCTTATAATTTGAGAATGACCATTTCGTTTCTCAAAAATGAGAAGCAACTGTAGCCATTTTGACAAAAAATGGCAAAATAGTAAACGATTGCAGCATGCCATTTCTCAAAAAATGAAAAATTGGCAAATATAACAAATGACTGTGGATGCTCTTATGTAAACATGGACTTTTATTTATAACTAATTATTGTCATATTATTCAAACTTGTGTTATATAATTGTTGATTTACTGTTTACAAGACTTTTCATATGTTGTATCGTTCTGAAAACGTGCCCACGGGCAAATCTAGTTCATATCTATTTCTCATTCAAATTTTATATTCCGTATTCGATTTTTATCCCAATTTTACCGGCAAGATAAAATGTAGAAGGTTGCTCCTTAGCTGAGCTACATGGCTTAAGGTAGGTGCTCGTGAATAGTTACATTGTTTAGTAATGTGAATAATTTGTTGGACCTTACTCTATGGGAAAAAAGAAGTCGAGATGATGAGTACATATGTAATATGTTTAGACTAAAACACTAATATAACAAAATTCGTGTACACAATATTAGCACTTAATGATAATAATTTTGGTTATCTTATTGAAGACGTAATTACATTTTTGCTAAAATTTTCACAAAATTGGCTGAATAATAGACTATATAGCCCAAAAAATCTAGCCAAAACAGAGAATTCCACCTAACCAACAAAAAATGGACTATATAATCCTTAAAAAGTCTTGCCAAAAGTAATGAAATTTAAATTTCTCGAAATATGTTGAAAAAGGTGAACTATAACTCACAAAATCTGGTTAAAACAATGATATTTAGAATTTCTAAAAATCGGCATAAAAGGGTGGACTATAGCCCAGAAAATCAAAATCTAAAATGATTTGAAAAAATAGTGAAATTCAGAATCTCTCAAAATCGACAAAAAATGGTGGACTATATAGCCCACAAAATCTTCCCAGAAATAGTGAATTAAAAATTTCTCGAAATATGTCAACAGTGGTGACTTTTTTGTTGTCTACAAAAACCTTGCCCAAACAGTGATATTTAGAATTTATAAAAATGCCAAAACGGACTATAACACAAAAAATATGAAAAAAACAGTGAAATTCATTTCTCAAAATCAGTTAAAAACGGGGGACAATATATATAGCCTACAAAATGTTGGGAAGAACAACGAAATTCATAATTTCACCAAATGAGTTGAAATCGATGGACTAGTCCACAAGATTCAGCCAAAGCATTGAAATGCAAAATTTCACAAAATAGGTTGAAAACAATATCGACTATAATTGCCACAAGATATGCTGTAAAGAACATATTTTGATTCTTCTACTATAATTTCACGATATGCTGTAAAGAACATATTCTCATTATTCTATAATATCACACAAAATTAATCTAAACTACTTATCCATGATTCATTCACTCTAAATCTAAACTAAACATGAATACTAATAAATAGGTATAGAATTCACCTGAAAAACTTTTTTCAAGCAGCAGTCTTTACACCTCTAGCAAGCTCGTCTCCTTTTTTCAATCGCCTACACCCACACCACCTAACTCACCTCCACATATTGCCCTTCCACCACCAGTGCGTTAGTCCGCACGTTCTACTGCGGGCGTCCCACTACCTCGCTACACACCTGATGCCACTGGTTCCCCTTGACCAATTTGGTTTTGCCACACTAGCTTCTTACTCATCTCAGTTTCATACATATCTCACTGCTATACACTCTACACGTAAGCCCAGAACCTATAAGAAAGCCGTTCAATACCCCGAGTGGCAGAAAACTATTGCAGAGTAGTTCAGTGCCTTTGATCAGACTGGTACTTGGGATATTCCACTGCCTATAGGTGTTCAGCCTGTTAGCTGCAAGTGGATCTTTAAGGTCAAATATCAACCTGATGGCTCCATCGAGCGGCACAAGGCTCGTCTAGTTGCCTGGGGATTTACTCAGGAGCATGACATTGATTATGATGAGACTTTTGCCTCAGTGGCTCAGATGACTACAGTCCGCACTCTTCTTGCTGTTGCCGCCGTTCGTCAGTGGTCACTATACCAGTTGGACGTGAAGAATGTTTTTCTTCATGGTACCTTATCTGAAGTAGTTTATATGCATCCTCCTCTTGGCCTTACTACTCATGTTTGTAGACTTTGCCGTGCTATATATGGTCTGAAACAGACCCCTCGAGCCTGGTTTGAGTGTTTTCGACTTGTCATCACCAAGACTGGCTTTCGTCAGAATTCACAAGACCATTCTATGTTTATACGGTCATCACCGCAGGGGAGGGTACTTCTACTACTATATGTTGATGATATGATCATTACTGGGGATGACTCCGCTGGCATTGCATCCACCCAGAAATACCTTCACCAGCAGTTTCATATGAAAGACCTTGTAAGCTATGTTACTTTCTGGGTTTAGAGATTGCTCATGGATCTCAGGAGATACTTATTTCTCAATAGAAATTATTTCTGCTCATGTCTCTCTGACAGTCGATCAGCTGATACACCCTTAGAGCTTTATGTGAAGCTTCGTCCCACAGATGGTGAGCTCCTTTCTGATCCCACTAGATACAGGTAGATTGTTGGACAGTTTGTCTACTTATGCATGACCAGACCCGATATTGCTTATGCGGTTAGTATAGTCAGTCAGTTTGTTTTCACTCCTACATCAGTTCACTACGGTGCTCTTCTTTGGATCCTCAGATATTTTCGGGGCACTATCACTCGCTCATTATTCATGCCTTCTACATTCAAACTAGAGCTCAGTGCATATTCTGATTCAGATTGGGCAGGTGATCCGACTACCAGAAAGTCTACCACAAGTTTCTGTCTAATTCTTGTTGATTCACTGATCTCATGGCGAAGCAAGAAACAGGCAGCTGTTGCATGTTCTTCCACCGAGGCTGAGTACAGAGCAATGACAGCTACTACTAGAGAGATTGTTTATGTTCGTTGGCTGTTATCAGATATGGGTGTACTCTTTGTGATAACCGGAGTGCATTGCACATTGCAAGCAACCTAATCTTTAATGAACGGACGAAGCATATTGAGATTGATTGTCATTATGTTCGTGAGCGTTTTGAGGCAGAGACCATCTCTCTCCATTCTGTTACCTCTTCCTAGCAGACTGCAGACTTCTTCACCAAATTCCATACTGTTCAGAGATTCCGACACTTAGTAGGTAAACTCACATTGTTTGACCCATCGTAAGTTTGAGAGGGGTGTTAGAGATTATAGTCCTACATTGGGTAGTTGGCTAGTTAGCTAGTTTTGTATTTGATTCCTCCTATATATAGGAGATATTGTAGTTATTTCTCAATTCAATATTCAGTATTGTTTTCATCTCTCTCTGATTTATCTTAACTAAAATAAACCACCATAATCACCATAGAACCTCTATCATCTTCACCACCATCACCATTATCCACCGGCTCCTTCAACTCTTGGTCATCTTTCTCTATCTCGCGATTTCTATGACTATGTTGTTTTTTTTTTTCTTCTCGTGTTCAATTCAGTGAATAAAGTCTCACTCTTAATATATGACTCTTAACATATGGCAGCCCACTACCAACCTAAACATAATTAATCCCTCATTTAATCAAAACCTGTTCTAACTTTTCTCTATGCTAGCACAACTTCAGCGACAACCCTGTACGTGGTTGCTTTTTCTTATGTTAGCACAACTTCAGCCACATAACCCAGTACGTGGCTGCAAGAAATCAAATGCATCCCAAAATTACACACACCTCTCTCAAAGTCTCATATTTGCACAAGTACCCAAAGTCACTCATAAATATCTACTTAACATGTTAGTCTCCATCTTTTACTCAATACCAATAAAGTTTCAGGGACTTGACAATGAATAAATCAAGTTCAATGTAAACTCCAATAAAATCGAGGATATTCCAATTCTCCACACCTTAGAAAGTTTCATCACTTAATATATTTTAGTGTAAAACGATCATTTCTTAACTTTTAGGTAAATTGTCGTTTGCAAAATTTTCTGAACATATATCATTATATAAGGCTAAGGGACAAAATAGTCATTAGACAAAGTCCGGGTATTACATTATTCCCCCCTAAAAAAGAGTTTTGTCCTCAGGACTTGCTTACAACCATATATGCATATACACACACATACAATACATTATATTATACAAATAGTTCGGGGTAATTCTTCTCATGAGGTTTCAGCTACCTTGACCCATATGCTACGACTCTCCCTTCCTGCATCAGGATGCATGCTAAGCCTCTATAAGATGCATCACTGAAAATCATGTAGTCCTTTCTTGCCAGGAGCAATGCAAGAACGGGCGATGTAGTTAATCTCTTCTTCAACTCCATTGAAACTATCCTCACATTTCTCGGTCCATTCAAACTGAATTGATTTCTTTATTAATCCAATCAAGGGAGTTGCTATCCGGGCAGACTCCTCAATAAATTGATGATAGTACCCAGTCAAACCCAGAAGCTTCGAACTTACTTCACTGTGGTCGGCCGACTCCACTCCTCAATTGACTTGATCATTTGGGGATCAGTCGCCACTTCTTTCCTAGAAAGGTCATGCCCAAGGATGGCGACTTCTGACTTCCAAAATTTGCACTTCGACAACTTGGCATATAATTTATGGTCTTGTAACCATCTCAATACTTTAGCCAAATGCCTAGTATGGTCGGCAACTATCTTGGAATATATCAAGATATCATTTATGTATACCACCACAAATTTGTCAATAAACGATCTTTAGGATTCGGTTCACCATATCCATAAATATGGTAAGAGCATTGGTTACACCGAACGGCATCACTACAAATTCATAGTGTATGTGTCTCGTCCTAAAGGCCGTTTTAGGAATATCCTCTTCCTTCACTCTCACCTAGTGATATCCTGACCTTAAATCAATTTTCGAGAAAACTGCTGCCCATTGCAGGTAGTCAAACATATCGTCAATCCTGGGCAATGGATATTTGTATTAATTGTCACCTTGTTTAATTCTCGGTAATCTATGCACATTCTCATGGCCTCATCTTTCTTCTTTACTTAGAGAATAGGGTCCCAACGGAGATGCACTTGGTTTAATAAAACCCTTCTTTAACAGGTCCTCAACTTTCTTCTTCACTTCATTCAACTCTATTGGTGCCATTCAATATGAGGTTTTGACACAGGCGCACATCGGGGTTGTGTGGTGATACTAAATTTGACATTCCTGTAAGGTGATAATCCAGCCAGCTCATCTACAAATACAATAGGGAAATCACGAACCACCGGAATCTCGGAAACTTCATTAAGGACTGTATCTTCCTTACTTGCAGCCATGATTCCCTTTTTTGTACTTGTTCCCTGGAATACCAAATTGGTTCTCCAAACGACTTCAATATCACCTACTTCCTTTTCGCAGTCAATTATTGCATCATACTTGCTCATCCAATCACATCCACACCTAATATGTTAAGCTGACACTGCCTCCAGTTGGTGTGGCCACATCTAAACGAAAATCAAAGATGTATACCGGTGGTTTTCTCAATCGAACAACAAATTCAGGAGACTCAAAGGTATGAGATGAGTCAGAATCAAACAATACCCTAGCCATCTCACGTTGAATTGACAATCATCTTGTCAAAAGGCAAAACAACACTAAATTATTTATACGTTCATACATCGTCTCAAACATACTATATTTACATACCAAAATATTCATCACACCATAATATATAAGTTTTCATACACAAACTAACTTAGCTACTCATTCTTACCGGTAATCACTCCAGTATCTTCTGCATCTTCTTCATTCATTGCAAAGACTCGTCCAAATGCTACAACTTCTTCTTATATTGGGCCTGCTTCTCATTCTTTCTTGGTTTTGGGCAATAGCGTTGAAAGTGCCCAAATTCTTCACAATTAAAACAAGCTCCATTACTCTTATTAGTCTTATGTTTTACTGAGGTCTTTGCCTTCTGAGTAAGGGGTTGTCTCTTGTTGCTTTGTCGAGGTGCTATTCTCTTTCCTTTGTTATCTAGGCCATATTTTTTGAAGTCTTTTGGAACCTCATCCATATCTTCCTCTGTTGCTGTTGCACGCTTCACCAACTCATCGTATTGTCTAAGTCCGAATGTAATCATACGAGACCTTAAACTTGGACGTAGTACCCTCTCAATTTTTTGTGCTTTATTGGCTTCATCAATCACCATGTGTGGCACATACCTGACAACTTAGTGAACTTAAATTCATATCCAAGCACCTTCAGATTTCTTTGTTGCAGGTTCATGAATTCCATTGCCTTCTCTTGCACATCACGAGGAAAGTAATGGGCTCAGAATTCTAGTAGGAATGCTTCCCAAGTATTTAACCGGTTTTCCATGGTTCTCTTCATGGATTCCCACCATACACCAGCCTTTCCCTCGAGCAAGAAAGAAGCGAGTTTCACTTTCTGATCTGCAACTGTCTCCATCACAGTAAATACACGATTGACTTGGCGGATCCAGTTATCCACCATTGTCGGATATGCTTGTCCCTCGTAGACGGGTGACTTCATGCATTTGAAATCCTCAACCTGTTTTGTCGGGTCACTGCAGCTGTGGTTTTAACCAGCAGGGAAGGTGAAGACGGGATGGGCCTTGCTTGTTGCGATAAAGTTCCTCACAACTTTATGCATTCTAGTAAACTTTGTCTCCACTTGAGGTGAGATCCCATCAGCTGCTTTTTCCTTTGGATTACGTCCCATCTCACAAAAGCAAAAATCTTAGTTATGAGATGTATATTTAACTAATATCTATATTAGCTCTATAACTTATATACATACATTCATTAATATAAAAAACACATCAAAATTTATTATCATATGTATGAGAAATTCCATACCCACAAAATATCTGGATTTTCATTAAACTTAGATATTCACATATCTACTGCTATTACATATTCATTAGCATATATATATATATACATAGGTACCATCATACATATAGGCTATTAGAGCACACAAATTTCTCTAACCTGCATGATAACTATTTCACACAAATGGACATCCATAGATGTCTAAACAAAAGTGATATCCATTTTGTTTCCCTTCAAGAAAATGTATTTCCACGAACACAAAGTTTGATGGTTTAGAAAATTAAGCATTTCATTCAAAAATTATTGTTGATTATGGGTAACTATATCTCTACCTATATATTATAAAATTTCATTGCTTATAAAATACCATTATCCGGGGTGCTCAGTTGCTTACACGCATACGCATCTACACATCTGCGCTCCTAAAAAACCTACCACGACCCCATCACAGGGCACAATCTCACTAAAAGAGCTAGCTTAATAGGTACATTTAGATCATAGACAATCATGTTTAAACCTATTCCGATATGGGATTTTCTAGTTCAACATTCCACCAACATGTCACTTTCAATGTGCATGCATGCATACAAGCTTACGTTGTACACATATTTTATATTACTATATATATATATATATATATATATATATATATATATATACAAGCCCACATAATCTTTAATTATTCTACTAGGCCCATATAACATACCTAAGTTCATCTAACCTAGGGGTATTACAGTCACTCCTTATGGAGTGAGCGTCTTCGCTAAGCTCAAGACCTTCATTTACCTAAGACCTTTCTAGTCGATGTGGTTCACATGGATGCCACTACCATTGATCTCGCTAGCGTACTGCTCTGATCTTTCTATACTAGCATACTGTCCATAGTCCCACCAGTCTGTGATTCCACCATCGGTGTCGAAAATCGGTACTGATATCAACGCCCCGGGTCTGCTCAGCTGCTTACAAGCATACACATCTACATGTCTGTACACCTAAAGAACCTACCACGGCCCTACCACATGACCATCCCACCAAAAGAGCTAGCTTAGTAGGTATTCTTGGATCATAGGCAATCCTATTTAAATATATTCTTCACTCCCTATATCTAATATGGGATTGTCTAGTTCAAAATTCCATCAAGTATCTGTCACGACCCGAATCCCTTGTCTTAGAATTTGTGATTGCTACTATTGCAGGATCAACTTTGAGTGTAATACACACGTACAGAATTGTAGGAAATAAAATTTCTTTTATTGTGTGTTCAGCCCAAACAAATCACCTTTAATCAATTAACATACATAAAAAGAGAAATAAGGTCTTGGGTCTTCTAACAGGCTTTGCAAAACCCGCAAAACTGGTCAAACAAATCACCTCTAATCAATTTACATAGATAACATACATAAAAAAGAGAAATAAGGTCTTTGGTCTTCTAAACTTGCAATCTCAATTACAGGCTTTGCAAAACCTGCAAAACTGGTCAAACAAATTACCTCTAATCAATTTACATAGATTACATACATAAAAAAGAGAAATAAGGTCTTGGGTCTTCTAAACCTGCAAAACTGGTTAAGTATGTGTTCGTCAGCTTGTGAAGCTGACGATAAACTGCATAAAAGGCAGAACTATAGCTCTATCTATAGTTTAATATTTATGGTTTAGCTCAATCTTCATTTCATAATTTCTCAATCAACAATACAACTGATTGTAATATTAATATATTAAAGGGTGTAAGTGAGTGGTATAGTGCACCTAAATGAATTTTATGCAATAAGTGATGCTAGTCGACTCGTTTAGTGATGTGGTGAATGCATATGTGAATGTGTGAGTGATCATGATCTATATGTGGTATGTCTACATAATGAACTCATAACAGGATACTTGCAACCAATCACATCTCTATATGTATATGCAGAGATGCAAAACTAATTCAGTGCTTGTATGGAAGTCTATGTTGCCCGTGAAACCTAAACTTCCTAATGCAATCTAATAAACGCACTCCATATTGAGATTAAAACTCCCGTAATGTCATGACTATCTCCGCGTGACATTATGTTATCGACACTGCTGAGTACCCAGTGGGGCTACAGACTTCCCACTATGCTATATATATTAATTGTGCAAAAGTGCTTACAACCGGCTTTATCGGGAGTCACTAAATGTACCTGTACAACAGAGGAGCTTTTAGTCAGTCACTGTCGGGAGTCACTGAGGTACATGCACTTCGAGGTACATGCACTTCAGAGGAGTTTATAGTAGGCCCAAGCTTGGAGTAAATGAAAACGCCCTCTAGGTTGACCCGTTCGATGGCCCTGGAGGTCATGCTGGGTGCCCTTGTTCCGTTTTAACCCCTTTGTGTCACCCATAGATCATACACGGTTCTAATTGGCCTAAATTCCTTATGGGCTAGTTCGAGATTATCGATGTTGAGGAATCCTCTCATCCCCACCAATGCCGAACATTTCTGTCATTTCCAATGCAAACTATAATTATACTAAATTCAGTCAGTACGACACAAATAGTCTAGCATATTTTCTTGCCTTTATCATACTATTTCAAAATTCCCAAAATTCTCACTCTACCAAAGGAGTGCAATAATTTCAATAGACCTCGGGATATGCCTAAATAGTAGTATTTCACACATTCAGGTGTACAATATAATTAATATTAGAAAACTTTTCACGCAAGCATTTATGGACAACCAAAGCCCACAAATGCATGCTAATCTTTGATGAAAACATATTCACATTAAACTCAAGGTTCAAACATGAAGATTAACAATAATTTACTTGCAAATATATATCTTCAAGTCCCATATAAAAAAACCATCGTTTGAATAGTCAACTCTGTTTTTGGACAAAACAGAGCAGTATTGCAAAAAATGGATTGTTTAGATTCATTTGAAACCTGAGTCTACTACAATATTGTAGTTGACATTTCAATTTAACCACAATTGTTTTGTCTAATCGCTGCATGAAAAACAATGACTTAAGGTTCCAGAAAAAATGCACTATTGATACTTACAAAAATCACAGCCAATCCCATAGTTTCCAAAAACTGATGTTCTTCAACTCAAATTGTATATTCACAAGTCTACTTTAGTTATGAATTTTTGTAAATTATTCTATATATGCATTCAAAATCTCAAATTACTAAAACTTGGTCAGAATTTCCAGATTATGTTATTTTCAATTGCAAAGATCAAATATTTGACATAATTTCTTGAGTATCATATACATGCTGTAAAGAACATATTCTCCTTCGTTCTTCTATTATAATTTCACACAAATAATAAGTCACGATATTTGTTTATTTGTAAATATTATTGTGCGAATATTTGTTCGAAAGGTGTAAAGATTGCTACTTGAAGAAAGTTTTGCAAGTGGGTAACTTTATCTCTACTTATTTATTAGTATTCATGTTTAGTTCATATTTAGAGTGATTGAATCATGAATACTGCTATGTTTCTGTCCAAAAACAGAGTTCGAGTATTCAAACGATGGTTTTATATATGGGACTTGAAGATATATATTTGCAAGTAAATTATTGTTAATCTTCATGTATGTTTGAACCTGTCGTAGTTATGAGTTTAATGTGAATATGTTTACATGAAGATTAACGTGCATTTGTTGGCTGTGGTTGTCCATAAATGCTGGTGTGAAAAGTTTTCTAATATTAATTATATTGTACACCTGAATGTGTGAAATACTATTGTCTAGGCGATAGTCATATCCTGAGGCCTATTGAAATTAAGGCACTCCTTTGGTGGAGTGAATTTTTTGATTTGGGAATTTTGAAATAGTATGAGAAAAGCAAGAGGAATGCTACTATTATGGTTTTAAATCTCAAATTTCGGACTTGTCTCGGAAAAGGGTGTTTCGTCTCGGATCGGAGATATCAGATGAGATCTCGGGGAAATGTGATCATATCGGATCTTCATTTCCTATACTCAATAAATATTTTTTTTTGTTACTAAATAAGATATTATATGTCCTAAATGTCATTTATCATATAAAATACTGTTTAATGTAACTAATGACATGAATCAATTAAGGTAAATCTTCGCATATTTAACAATAATATAGAAGAGAATGCAATATAAAGTATATAACTAAATTGAATTTGCATTGATTAGAAAAAAATATTTTAGTTAATAAACTTACTTGACTTTGCATATATACAAACAATAGCGATATGAAATTTTCACATTATTTTAGCTTAAGGTCCTACATTGAAAGACATATATGCAAAAAGTAAAACAAAATTTTTAAATATATTCACAATAACATTTGTCTATTTCGGTTGATATTTCGCCAATTTCGGCCGATATTTCGGTAATTTCGACTGAAATCTACACATTTCGGTCAAAAATGATGTAGAGTATAAAATATGTGGTTTCGTATCGGCAAGCCAGCCGGAACAAAATTTCGGCCGTATCGGAGGAAATTTAAAACAGTGGTTACTATGCTAGTATATTTGAGTCGTAATGACTGAATGTAGTATAATTATAGTTTTGCATTGGAAATGTGTTTTGTGATTGAAATGTTCGGCATTGGTGGGGATGAGAGGATTCCGCGGCGTCGTTAATCTTGAACTCGCCCATAAGGGGTTTAGGCTGGTAAGAACCATGTCTGATCTATGAGTGTGACACTAAGGGGTTAAAACGGAACAAGGTCACCCAACGTGTTCTCCAGGGGAAGAGACCATCGTAAAGTTGGTTAACATGGAGAGAGTACCTTTCGGTGACTCCCGACTTGGGCCGACTATAAGCTGAGTGCATGTACCTCAGTGATTTCCGAAAATGACGGAGTGTATGCTCATCCATTGTACAAGTAGATTTAGTGACTCTTGGTAAAGCTGGGTGTAAGTACTTTTGTACAGTTGATACATATAGCATAGTGGGAAGTTCGTAGCCCCACTGGGTGTAGTGCCCCGAATTTCGTACATTGGAAACTCGTGACACAATCCAAAATCTTTATGTTTATTAAAAATGTTGGCTCGCCTTGTTCACACTTGTAGCATGCTCATGTTCCATAGGGTAATGTGTTCACGTGCCGTTCACGTAACAAATGTGCAAGTGTTCATACAACTCAAATGTTTGTTAACACTTATAATTGGTTGTCTCATAAATGCCATACATTTTATGACAACATACACAATTAAACATTTATATACAAAATAATTAATTAACTCACAAAATCTGGCTAAAACAGCAGATTCACTCGACTTCCTTGAAAGTAGCCTACAATGTCAGGCAGAAAGAGTGAGATTCAGAATGTCCCAAAATTGGTTGAAAACCTCATTTCATGTAGGTTTTAAACTAAAAAAAGACTTCCTTTGCCTGAGTTGCACAAAGTCGCTTATTACCAACTTTAATCATCAACCAAGTTCCCTACAATCCAAAACCCAACCAATTGGGTGTATATACCGATTGCTAAACTTTCTCGTTGGAACTTAATGAGGGCAGTCTCATGGTCAATTTGCATACAACATTAGGAGTGTCAATGTTGCGTGGGCAAACTTTATATAATTTAATCTTATTAATAGATTAGACATACATATACATCATCTTATTCAACCAAAACTGTGTTCCCCAATCACAATAACTCTTGGTCGTATAAGTGCAACAAACCGTTGTATATGCAACGCCCTTCATCAAAATGGAGCACAAATCATCAATCTAATGGTGCCTAATTTGGGCAAACAGGCAATATACCTAGTAATATTCAAGGCAAATTCATAAAAATGGAGAAGTGTTATCTATGTTCGAATGCATGTTTCATCTTTTGTCTACCTATTATTCGAGGCAAATTCATCGAAATGGAGAAAGTACAATGTTCTAAGGCATGTTTCATCTTTTGTCAAATATGAAATCTGCTTGCAGGTTGTGGTTGGAAGTTTTATTGCAGATGGACGGAGAGAACCAAAGGTGGTGATGAGTGCTGCTGACCCGACTGTGGCCCTTGGTAAATTCACTTCTGGATTGACTGGGCCTTCAAGCCCACCCTCACGAGGCACAATGAGTGAGTCATCAGGTGGCCCCGGAAGCCCAATTACCCAGAATAACGGCAACCAGCAAGGTTTGTCAAATATAGCTTGGAAATAGAGCAGTCAAAAAATATATATAAGATCTACGGCCCCTTGTGTAATCTCTAATGAAATAGTCTTGGCACTTAATTATGTACATCTTGGCGAAGGAAAGAGCAAATGACAATAGAAGTTCCACCCTTCTGTTAACTCGAAAATTATGGGTGGGTTCCGACATATATATATGTAAGCCCTTGTATCCTTTTGTTTTGTTCTGATGTAATTTTCTTTATCATCTGGTGTTTAAATATTTATTGCAGTATTATTGTGTTTACTGAAATGTTGGTTTTCTGTTCCGCTGTTGGACACTCTTTTTGCTGGTTCATGTAGTTTATCCTTGTCTGTGAATTGTTTGGCACAAGAATTGGCATTAATATTACCTTGCTTTATTGTAACTGTATTGACCCCTTAACTAACTTGGAAAAAAAAGGAAGAAAATCTTGTGTATATAGCCCAGTGCTGACACGGTAATCAAGTCAGTTCTCAGAGCTGAATAGCTCTGATCCCTCCTCCAGGGTCCTCGCAATGTGTGGGCCATTTCAAGTGGGGAAGGGTGTCTCTGTTAATGTGTTACAATGTAGTAGTGGACACAAGCAACCACATGACGGCAATCGGATCATCCAGGAAATTTTTATGGAGGAATCAGAATCGGATGATGATATGTTGTAAGCAGAAGGGAAAGCGAGGGTGAGAGATACATGTTTAAGGCCAGATTCACCTAAAACGAAAACTTCAAAGAAAGGGAGTAGTTCTGGATGCTGCTGCTCTGTTATGAAGGACACTGTGGGTGGTGCTACACCGGGAGAGTTGATTGCTATTTGTTTCTTTTCTTTCCATACTAAAATACAGGACTGACATTGATTTAAGTAGTCTTCTGTAGGTTTCAAAAAAACATTGGGGTGTTTTTGGATTATTTCGGAATTTTGGAAGCAGAGGCAATCCTCATTAGTTTTGCAGTCATATGAAACTGTGGACACTCATGGCATGAGATAAGTTGGGAGTGAGATGCAATTGGAGTGTTTGCAGCGATGCAATTCCTTGTTACGGTCAAATTTGTTGTTTAGGAATAGTCATTTTTAAAATGAAATTTGGAACATAAACTGATAAACATTATAAAAGTTATATTTTTTATATTTGATTCTAAATATATCTAGAAACATTTACCAAATATATCTTTTGCATAACAAAAAATCAAACATCAAACAATAAATTCAATCACATATGTTAAATCAAATATTTTCTTAATTTCACTGCTTTTTCTAGATATAGTGGGTTTTATATTGTTCACCATTTTCATCCAAATTTGAGAAATTTAGAATTTCACTATTTTAGCTAGATTTTATGAGTTTAGTTCACAATTTTGGTCAATCCTGAACATTCTAAATTTCAATTGTTTTGACAAGTTGTTGTAGGCTATATAGGTCATCATTTAAAACATATTACGCGAAATTTTAAATATTACCCAGTTTGGCCCTTTTTTTTGTGGTGTCAACATTTTTCGTTGATTTTGAAAAATTATGAATTTTATAGTTTTGCAAATTTTGTGGGCTGTTATTTTCAGCAGATTTCAAGAAATATTGAATTTCACAATTTTGGATAGATTTTATGGGATATAGTCCATAATTTTCATCAAAATTTGAAATTTGTTCGAGTTTAAGTAAATTTGCGATAATCCAAAGTTTTTGGCAGTTTCCAATAAATGTTGTTTCACTCTTATAGTCATCTTTTGTGGGCCATACTTCTTTGTTTTCGTCAATTTTGTTAATTTTTGAATTTCACTATTTGCCCACAATTTATGGGCTATATAATCCACTGTTTTGGACGATTTAAAAAAAAAAAAGGGAATTTCACTGTTTTTATCAGTGTTAGTGGACTATTGTCTACAATTTTCGGCATATTTTGAGAAATTTTAAATTTCATCATTTTTACAGTATTTTGTAGTAGTTCATCGTTATCGGTGGATTTTAAGAATCTGAATTGTAGTGCACTACCTACATTTAATAGCTTATAATCCGCTACCTTTGTCATATTTGTGAAATGATAAATATCACTGTTTTGACAGATTGTGGACTATAAGTCCAATGTTCTCGCCATATTTTGGGAGAGATAAATTTCACTAGTTTTTGTAATATTTTGTGGGTTGTGTTGACTCTATGTATGAAAGAATCATGCTCAATATAGAAAGACGATCAAATAAGAAGAATTCCAAAAGAGAAAAAAATGTGCAAATCAACAATAATCAAGCCGATCCGGAAAATATATTTTTATTCTTATTTTGGTAAGAATTATTATGTAATCAAATAATTCACAAATGATAAGTTTGAAAGATATATTATTGATTCTCAAAAAAGTTGCCTTTTCTGAACTAATAGTCGACCGTCAAACCAAGTTAAATTTGGTTAAGGTTGACCGTCAATTTCTCTCTACTTTCTTGAGATTTATTGATGGTTGATTATCAATATTTACAATCGACCGTCAGTTAAAAAAAACATAATGAATATTTTCTTTTGGAAATAAAGATTCTGTTTTCCCATATATAGAGGGGGGTCGATAGTATTTAACTTTGTCTTTTTTGACTCAATACTTCGGAATTTATCATTCGCTAATGATTAAGAGAGAAGAGCGCTTTTATTGTTTTCTTAGTCAAGACGTCGATCTTGCTTTTTCACTTTTTTTGCTTCGAATCAAGGCAGTTTATGTAATTGTAATAGGAAACTTGGCTTGAATATCAAGAACTCATTTTACGGGGTTAAGTATACTAGAATGCCTGCGGCGGAGAATTTCTGCAGGTAAGGGGGTAGTGGATTATGTTAGGTTTTGTGAGAAATTAACAATTGGGAATTAGGGTTTATCTCTAGATCTAAGTTGCTTGAGATATTCACCCTAGGTATCAAGATTGGAATACCTAGACTGCTATCACAAGTCAGTATTTATCTCTAAATACTGGTTTGGGTATCGGGTTATAAGTCTACAAACACGCGTTCCAATATCCATTCAATTGTACGTTCAATACACGTGTTACTCATATGCACATGTAATATTTATATAGAGAGAATATACCAATATATCCAATAATTTCCTCCTATATTCTCAATATATAAAGTACATGATTATCTCATCAGTTCAGTATAAAACTGACTGGCTGATAGCAGTCCATAAAAAAAAGTATCATAAAGGTATAGTTTCATAAGAACCAATAGAATTATAAAACTGAATAGTTCAATCAAGACTAAACCAATATAATTAAATAGTTTCAAACCATATCCAATTCAGAATAGTTCACATAGACTGAACCAACTGGAATAATCTGTCATAGTTCGAAAATCAAACAAAGCAAATAAACTTCAAGAACAAAATATGAGTTTTAAGCTCATGAACACATGAGTCTTAAACTCAACAGAAGTTTTACCAAGCAAGTGACTAATTTATTCTCGAAAGAAATAAACTAAAATTCTATCCTTGCACACTGCTTTAAGTTTACTCCTCCATTTTGAGCAAATCATTATTTTTGAAATCTATGTTGACAAATTCAACTTCTCCATCTTTGCTAGCTTATAGAAAATAAGAATATCAAGAGACACATCTCTAAGAATTCCAAAGTATCTAGTTCCACAAAAGAACTTAGTACAATTCATAATTAGCTTAGCAAAAATGTAACGCAAGCATCACAATCAAGTATCTTTAATAAGTAAAGTACATGAACTTTATAGTTTCTACACAAAAACCATACTATGTTTCATATTGGAATGAAAAGACTGCCGTTTCAATTATGGTTTAACATTGAATCATCAAAACTGGAATGAAACATGTATCCATAAAAGACATATCAGCAAAATTGGAATGATATTTAGGACAATTTAATCATCGGAAACACATCGACAAGTTTTCATGTTTCGTATTGGAATAATATGATTATTTTAAGTAAACTACCTAGATATATAATACCATAAAAATTGGAATGACATTATATATTTGTGGAATTTATATGGAATCATCAAAATTATCTAAAACATGTCAACTGCCTAAAATTGATGCTTAAGTTTGAACTTCTCTATGGCTCCAATTGGATTCTAAATTTCAAAACAATTAGGATGTTAAAGCTTTTGACTCAATAGCTTTCAACTCCATTTCCCCCACAGTTTTGATAATTAGATCACTTTTAAGTCTCTTAGCAAGAGCATTAGCCATACTTGTCGCAATTGCACTTTATCTATGCGAAAGTTCAACTAGGCTTCTTTCAGCCTTGATATACTCCTCTTACTATTATAGAGTGAGTTATGAGCTATGGTGCATTGTAGCTTGATAGTCGCATAACAGAATTAGAAAGTTACTTAAACTTCTTAATGGATAACTAGCAACAATTTCTTCAATCCACTCAGCCTTTTTTCTTGCAGAGGATTACACATAGAGGTCTGATTTCATGGATGATAGCACAACGCTTGTTTGCTTTTTATTTTCATAACATTTCTGTTCCTCCTAGTATAAACACATATCTACTAGTTATCGACTTTCACTAAATTCCTAGCATCATAATGCATCAAATCAGCCACTCATTCGAAGAATGACTGAGTAGCACAAAGCAAACTCTTTAATACCACTCATGTATCTTATTAGCCTCTTAAGGGCACTCAAATGTGTATGAGATTATTAGTGAATCTGCAGATCATACCTACATCAAAGGCTATGTCTATTCTAGTGCAAATCTTTGTATACATGAAACAGTCAATTCCTTTATAATGATCTACCTGTCTCATAGTTGCACCATCATTAGGTGTCAACCTTTTATCATAATCATAAGGTGTTTCAAAACACACTTTCAATCACTATATCTGCACTTTTGAAACACATTTTGATTTGATGAGTTTGACTAAGAGTTATCCCTTGCCAACTGAAAACTCACCCTTATACCTATGGTGTCCACAGTACCTAGGTTTTCATGTTGAATTCTTTGGATAGCACAATTTTAACTTCATTTATAATAGAGAGGTCACTTCCAAGAACATGCATATCAACAGAACAAGTAAATAATAGCCACTATATTTGACACACCACAAAGTTGAAGGCACTGATCTGAATTACTTGATTCATATACTAGGCTCTTTCAAAAATTTTTCAAATTATTTATTAGTTGGCTGTACATGTTTTAAGAACATATAATGATTTTACTAAATTGTAAATCTTGTTCACTAAACATATTAGTTCAAAACTTTCCAGTACAAAACTGTTCAGTACAAAGCCGTTTAAATATCCTTTATAAATGACAAAATTTTCAACAGATGTAAGGGTAAGAAGAATACTTATTGTAGCAATATGACAAACATGTCAGTGGACATCAAATAAATCTACCTCATTTTTCTCAGTCAATCTGTTAGCTACTAAAAAGCATTAAAATTGCTACTAAACAATCAAAATTAAGTTTCTTCTAAAAATCCCACTTACTAACTATAGTTTTAGCCCCTTTCGGCAGACCAACTAAATTAAAGTATTACCGTATGACACAAAATCATCTCTTTGTCTACTAAAGACTCTTCTAAGTTCATTTGTCATTCAGGTTTTCAAGTGTCAATAAGGCTGGTTCTTGATTCTAACTATGAATCATTGAATGTGTCTGTAGGACTAGATTATTTCATACATTTATCTTTGATGAATATATCCTCAAAGAACTTTGCAAGTCTAGATTCTTCTAACACAAATTAGATAGATCCAACATCTGTCCACAAAAACTACATTCTGCACTTTCTAAACACACAAATATTTGTTGTAGGTCCTGCTTTAGGCCTTCTAGGGTCATGTACTCTAACAAATGTATCACAACACAATTTTTTTTTTCTTTAACAAAATTATTTGTGTTTTCATGCCATGATTTACAAGGTGTATTCAATTTAGAGTGTAGTAGCACAATAGAGATATGATTAACAATACAACATCACTTATAATTACACAAAACAAACAACAGTCAATAATATAGAATTCAACATTTCACTCAATGTTTGATTCTAACTTTTATTAATATCGTTTAACTGTTGTAAGTAGAGTGCAGTAGAGATTATGCCAAATGCAAACTTCTCTTAAATTGTTAAAACATATTCACCACCTCTATCAAATCTGAACTCTTGATTTTTAGCATTTAACTATAATTTTTAATTCATTAAGAATAACAAGTGCTTCATTCTTCATATATATGACAGACTTATATTAATCATCTACAAGTGCGATTAAATATTTTTGACCAATAATCGTCTCATCTAGTTACAAAGCTACTGAGATCACAAATATCAGAATATATTGACTCAAGAAGTTGTGTGCTCCTAGAGACCATACTAAATAATTTTCTAGTGATCATATCTGAGCATAACTTTCATATTTGTCATATTTAATGGAGTGTCATTTAGCAGAGTTATGAGTTTTAACAGGAACAAACAATTTAATATATAGTTCATAGTGATTCTAAATTTCAAAGCAATTAGGATGTTAAAGCTTTGACTCAATAGCTTTCAACTCCATTTCCCCGACAGTTTTGAAAATTAGATCACATTTCCTCACAAATAATTGAATATGTAGTTCTCAAATTCTAGCCAATTATGCTATGTTCAAGAACACAATTAGAACTATTATTATTAATTGTCTCATTTGTTAAACTCAACTTATACATACGATTGACAATATATGCACTTTATAAGAGTTAATACAAAATTCCTCTATCACATTTTACAAAATTATTTGCTTTCTCTAATGTATCTAACAATGTCTACTTGCTCAAACACATTGAGCGAAGAGTTCTTTCCTTTATTTGTTCTTCATTATCTTCATAACGCTAGATGAGATAATGACTAATATATTATAATTCGACTTTGCACACACAGTACAATGAACGAGAAAAAACAACGTGTAACTAATAGAGTCATATCCTACATTAAGAGATGCTCTCTCCTAAGTTACAGACATTTGTTATACATCTTATACAATTTTTATTTTATTTTTAATTATTAGAGAAGCTAATATGTAATCTCACATAAACTGCAAATAATGGATTTGTCAGAATATCTATACACATAGTATGATAAAACACTTAACAACCCTAAACATGCTAGTTTTTCAGAGTGAGAATAACTATGATCTAAAACTCTCAATCATATGATCAAACGCACAAAACGTTAACACATTCATCACATGAAAATACTAAGAAAATTAGAGTAGATCATACCGACACTTCAAGTTAGAAGTGTTTTTCCAAATTCGATGGAGAAGCCTGCGTAGTGCAGACTTTCATACCATGATGCAAATCCATCGTCTCCAACATACACAATTTGTAGGTAACATTAAAGTTCCTACATTCATCAAATTGTTAAAGATTAGCCAATTAAACAAATTATTAGCACTATCTAATTCTAGCAACAATTTAATTGGAGATCCGAATTTTATAGTCAACATACAGTTTAACTTATCAAAAATATATATTTGGTTTTAGCACATAGACAAAACAACTGTTCAACATGTATTTAATTAAACAATGCTTAATACGGTTTTGAACTTTAGCACTCAGCAACAAAATTCAAACAAATAATTAAGTAACAGTTTAAATTGGATGAGGAACTTATCTTTAATTTAGATCTGAATTGGAAATACACTGCAGTAGATCCAGTCTTCTCCCCCAAACACGGAATACAAAATAATACACAATGGATTGTCTCCAACGGTTAGATCCATATCTGATTTCTTTTGACTGGATCTGGATCTGATCCAACAGTCCAAACACCAAACAACAAATCTCCAACCAATAGAGTAGTTGTTGGACTGGATCTGGAACTAGATCTGCTCCAACAGTCCAAACACCAAACAGCAATCTCCAACCAGCTGTTGGACTGGATCTACTCCAACTACCCGAACACAGAACACCATAATCCGCCAATCGAAAAAATCAAATCTTGGATCTGAGTTGTCTCCTTCTTCTCCTTCTATCTCACACAAAGATCAATAGATCGTGGAGAGAGAGAACGCTCGTGGTGGCATCCAGGGACTCCGGTACTGAGGCGGCGAAGGTGGCCAGCGACGTCGGTGCCAGAGTCAGAGTCCAGCGGCGATGGCACCAGACGCGATGCCCGGCGACGACGCTGGCGCAAGCGGCGACAGAAGTCGGTGGCCTGCTGCAGTGGTAACTCTTGTGCCAGCAATGACGACGATGACGGAAATCAGTGGACCGCTGCAGTGGTGGCTCCTGTGCCAGCGAAGACGACGGCGACGGAAATCGGTGGAACGCTGCAGTGGTGGCTCCTGTGCCAGCGAAGACGATGGCGGCCAGGATCCCGACATACGGTGATCTCGACGACGACAACACCACCGACGAAACGATCCAAAACCGAGGGTTTCGACAAGATCCGACGACTTCGACACCGGCGAGATCCAACAAAACTCTGATTTTCCTCTTAATTTAATCTCACATATTGATTAATAATATCTCAAGATTGTTAGGTTTTGTGAGAAATTAACAATTAGGAATTAGGGTTTATCTCTAGATCTAAGTTGCTTGAGATATTCACTCTAGGTATCAAGATTGAAATACCTAGACTGCTATCACAAGCCAGTATTTATCTCTAAATACTGCTTTGGGTATCAGGTTATAAGCCCACAAACCTGCATTCCAATATCCATTCAATTGTACGTTGAATACACGTGTTACTCATATGCACATGTAATATTTATATAGAGAGAATATACCAATATATCCAACAGATTAAGCATAGAGGTCCAACCACTTAAATCGTAGTGTCTCGCCTCTTTATCGAGTTTGCTTTCTCTAACTTTATCCATTTAGTTTACGCATTCATTTTAAAATTTTGTTTAAGCACAATCACCCCCCTCCCCAGGGTGATTTACAGGTTGTACTCCGCCAGTTTTGATTGAATTTGAGAAATTCAAAATTTCATCATTCTTGGTAGATTAAGTAGGCGAGTACCAACTGATTTTGAGAAATCGTGAATTTTAAGAAATCATGAAGTTCATTATTTTAGCCAAATTTTATGTACGTCGACCCTTTTTAGCAGAATTCGGGAAATTTTGAATTTCACTACTTTGCGCAGATTTTGTTGGCTAAATTTGAGAATTCTTGAGTTTCATCGTTTTGGGAACACTTTAGTTGGATATAATCCACCAATTTTATTATGTTTGAAGAAAATTTAAGATTCACTATTTTAGCAAGTTTTTTTGGGCTATAATTCTTCATTTCTGAGAAATTATAAATTTCACTATTTCGGCCATATTTTGCTAGCTAGTCCACCGTTATCTAACTATTTTGAGAAATACTAAATTTCACTGTATTTGCTAGATTTAGTGGATTCATTGTTTTCGTCATATTTCATGAAATTTTAGATTTCACTATTTGCTAGATTTAGTGGATTCATTGTTTTCGTCATATTTCATGATATTTTAGATTTCACTATTTTTGATTGATTACGTGGACTATAGTCCATCGCTTTCACGTTATTTTTAGAGGTTTTAAGTTTCATTGTTCTTGTTCACTTTGTTCGGTCGATTTTGAGAAATGTTGAATTTCATTGTTTTGATCAGACTTTGTAGAAGAAGTCCATTGTTTTCGAGCAGTTTCGAGATATTTCCAATTTAATTGTCTCGGCCAGATTCTATGCGATATAGTCCATCATTTTCAAGGAATTATGAATTTGGCTGTGTTGGCCAATTTTTGTGTCCACCTATTTCAAGAAAGTATGGATTTTACTATTTGGCCTAATTATGTGAGCTATAGTGCATCATTTTCGAGTGACAGAATGAAATTCAGAAATTCACAATTTTGGCAAAATTAAGTTGGGTATATATCCCACTTCGCACTTCGCATATTTCGAGAAATTTTAAATTTCATTATTTTGTCAGGATTTTGTGGGCTACACAATTCACCATTCTTGCCGAGTCAATATCATGTACTTTATATCATACTTATGATAGTGGTCAAAATACAACAACAACATCACTTTCATCCAAAGGTAAAGACATTGCATCATCATCAGCTGTATGGAGAACCTAAGTCGAATGCACCAAATGATTTAAAATTGTATAATGCACAACCTACACTACCTAGTGATAAGAAGTTTGATGTTTTAATATGGTAGAAAAATAATGAAGGTTCATATTCTATTCGTTCTCACATGACACGTGATCTACCTTCCCTATGTCCACTGTTGCATCAGAAAGTGTTTTTTCTTTGGCTGGCAGGATATTAAATGAGAAAAGAAATCGTTTGTTACCAGAGACTTTGCAAATGCTAGCGCGCTCAGAAGATTGGATGAAAGCGAAAATTAGGACTTAAGGAATACAAGAGGACTCAAGTGGTAGCAGCACTCCCAAAGAATGAAAATAAAATCTCAAAAACTCGGTGGAATGAAGATCACATCTCAAGAACTCCCTGAGTATGAAGACCAAATATCTCTAACTCCCGAAGATTGAAGATCATTTGTAAACTTCAAATTTCTATTAACAAATAATAACAATTATTGAGGTATTTTTTAATAGTACATGTTTTTTTATTTTATATGTTAAGAGAGAAAAAAAACTTCAAAATCTGGCCCACCTCACCAGGAACCGGCGGGCCGGTCCAGGCTCGCCTCCTTCCCCCTGGAACCGGACTGGCCCGGACCGGTTCTGACACGAACCGAAACCGAAACTGGGACCGCCCGGTATAATGACTGGCCTGATGGGCCATGGACTGGACCGGCCCACCGGGCCCCTTTGCCATCCCTACCCCATTCTCAATAGAGTAGGGCAAGTCTTCTTGAAAACATTAAGTTGCAATAGTGTATAATCTAGGGCTCTCTTCCTTGATAGCTCCTTCGTCTTGATGAAGTAAACATTGTAATCGACTTGTTCCGAAATTTGCCTACTCCTTAGTCCTTAAAGACTACCAACTACCAAGTCCCAAAGCATTTCACATATTTGGGGGGAAAGGTGCGACTCCAAAACCATCATTTCTGCACCAAACCCATATCCTGACTCTCATACTAAAATCTCTGAATGATAACATTAACCATGGCCCATCGAACAATGGGATAATTTCCACCTTTTACTATTAAAAACAAATAAAAAGAGGCCCATAACCTCTTACTTTACCTGGCCCGGCCGGGCCCATTTGAATCCCCCTGACCCTAGCCACGGCCCATGGGTCGCAACTCTGGCCTTGACTTCTCAATTTGTATTCTTCTGAATTAGTAAGCATTAATTAACAAAAAAGAAGATAACACTGCTTTGAATTAATCGATTTTTAGCCGTTTGATTTGCATCAGATGGCTCGGGCTAAATTGGAAAATGGTGTGCATCAAAAGAATAGCTAGAAACCTTTTGTTAATTTTTTTGAAAAAACTAGTCGTGTGTGTGTGTGTATATATATATATATATATATATATATATATATATATATATATATATATATATATATGATTAAAAGATGACTGCGTCATCGCTTCATTAAAGAGAAATTAACGAAATAGAAACAGAAATAAAGATACAGCCCTAGCCCGTAGGCCCAAAGCATAAAAGATCTCTAATCAATACATCCACAATAAGCATGGAACAAAGTACAAGATCACTCAAAAAGAGTAATCGATTCCGCCAACTTAGAACTACTCCTCCTCCTCGCCCATGCGCATCTTTTTCCTGGATTTGAGGAGCCCTGTCCATTCATAACAGCAGAAGTGAATTTTGTGTATCAGGAAAGATAGTCCATGATTAATGTTATTGAAGCAGGCGTCGTTACGATCTAGCCATAGGTTCCACATAATTGAAGCAACAACGAGATCCCACTCTAATCTATCTTCCTTTCTAATCATGCTAGATCTAATGTCCCCCCAAACCTCATACATAGACCCTGGATATTGTAAGACCCCGAAGTCGTGAGCTACCCTCTCCCAAACCCATTTAGCTCTATGGCAATGAAAAAAGATGTGATTCGTGTCTTCATCGTGCTGAGGGCATCTATTACATATAGCATTATCCAACAATCCCCGCTTCCTCAAATTCACCTTTGAAAGGATTGCATCCTTATCCACCAACCATAAAAAAATCTTTAACTTTGGAGGGAACGCTAGCACCCCAAATGATATCCGCTATCTCGTTTCTAATTTCTCCATCATTCAGCCATTTGTATAATGAGAAAACCGTAAACTTATGATTCGCCTCCAATGACCACCCTCTCTCATCTTCCGACTGATCAGTGTAATTTCCTTCTGAGCGAATGAAATTATTAACCAGTTGTAGTTAACAGATTGAATCTTGATCAATAGAACCGTTGACATCTAGTTTCAATATATTGTTCCTCCATACGTCGCTCACATGAGTGTCTTTGTTTAAAACAGCCTCTGCTGCAGAGGGGAACAGTCCCATCAGTGAGTTATTACCGCACCATTTGTCTTTCTAAAATCTTGTATTCTTGCCATTCTTTACCTTACAGAGAGTGTTGCTATGATAAACATCGCCCGTCCTGCACACTCCTTTCCAAAAGAAGGACTTCCTACTCTTTACTCCTTTCCCCCCAAATCTGAATTTCTTCCTTGTCTGATAATTAGTGAGGGACTTACACCACCAATTGTTCTGTCGGCTAGCCAACTTCCACCACCACTTACTGAACAGAGCTCTGTTCATATCTCTAAGGTCAATGATCCCCAATCCACCAAACTCTTTCCTTTTGCAAACCATTCCCCAACTAATAAGGTGGATCCCTTTACCTCCTTCACTCGCTCCTTTCCAGAGAAATCTTCTTCTGCATTTATCTATCTTGTGAATAACCCAAACTGGTAGTTCATAAATGGACATAAGATAGATCAGAATGCTGTTGATTACAGAATTCAGTAAGGTGATCCTGCCCCCCAGAGTTAACAATTTCCCTTTCCAGCCCGCTAACCTTTTTTCGATCCTATCTATAAGTGGTTGCCATTCCTCCCTAGTTAACTTTCCAGGCCTGATCGGGATCCCTAGGTATATCAGCGGGAACTCCCCCTTATTGCATCCAAGCATCTGCTAAATCACAGAGATTGGGTTGAACAGTCGTCGCTCAGCTGAATTACACAACTCTTATTGAAGTTGACCTTCAAACCAGACCATGCCTCAAAGCACTTCAAAACCATTCCCATAGCTATGATCTCCTCTTCCGCTGCCGAACCAAACAGTAACATATCGTCAGCATACTGAAGAATTGTAATAGGCTCTGAGCACCTTTTGACTTTAATGCCGAAGCTAGCTCTGTCATTTTTGCCGTTGGCTATTATCTCTACAAGCCCATCTGCTACGATTGCGAATAACAGCGACGACAGGGGGTCCCCCTGTCTAAAACCCCTTTTGCATTTGATTTTCTTCCCTTGTGCTTCGTTAACGATGATAAACGATTTCCCTCCTCTAATGCACTGATAGATCCATTTCCTCCTCCTTTCCCCGAAACCTTTAAGTAGCAGCGCCTCATCTACCGAGTCCCACTCGACCGAGTCATATGCCTTTTGAAAATCCACTTTAAAAAGGAAGCCATCCGTTTTTTCCTTGCACCCTCTGAAAACAATCTCATGAGCCGAGGCGACACTATCCATGATGTCTCTTCCTTTAATAAAGCCGCTCTGTGATTTTCCAATGATATCCTTCAATTGTGGACCCAATCTGTTAGCCAACACTTTGGTAATGATCTTGAAGGAACCGTTGAGTAGACTGATGGGTCTTAGGTCCCTGACTTCCTTAACCTCATGCTTCTTGGGGATCAGTACAATATTCGCATAATTTAGCCTTTCTAACTCCACTTCCCCCTTGTAAAAATCTTGGACAATACGCATGAAATCCTCTCTGATGATTTTCCAGTATAAGATGTAAAAGAATAACGAAAATCCGTCTGGCCCCGGAGCCTTATTTTGACCTAGACTCCTGATGGCTGAAAGTACTTCCTCTTTGTTGAAGCTCCCTTCAATGCTATCTGACCCGTTAATCCTTGTATCCATCCACATATTCTGACTCAACGTACATCTATGTTCCTTTTTTTTACCCAACACCTCCTTATATCTCACGTTGATGTGATTCTTGATTCTGTCCTCGCATTCGCACCAAACACCATCCACATTTAACCCAGAGATATGGTTATTTCGCCTTCGTCCATTAGCAATCCTATGGAAAAATTTAGTGTTAGCATCTCCTTCCTTCAACCACTGAATCCTGGATCGTTGTCTCTAGTACATTTCCTCCATCCTTCCAATTTGTAGTATATATTGTCTATTTCTATAAAGTTCGTCTAATTCGTCTTGAATTAAGTCTCTTTCCTCCTCTATAAGTTCCAACTGCTCTATCCTCAACCCTATTTCATCTTTGATTCTTTGGTTCTGACCAAATTCCGCACGGGCCCACTCTTTCAACTTTGCTCTTAGCCTCCTAATCTTTTGAATCCAACACCCCACTGATGTATCAGATGTAGTAGGTGCATTCCAGCTTCCCTCAATAATCTTATGAATTCCATCATATAGCGTCCACGACCTCTCGAATCTAAACTGGTGTGTGCACCTTCTTTCACCCTCTCCGCAATCCAAGGCCAGCGGCATATGATCTGAAGTAAATCTACTCAAAGCTTTTGCCCTAGCTAATGGAAAATTGTCTTCCCAATCCGTGGAAACCAAGATTCTGTCTAATTTTGCCAAAATAGGGTTAGCTTGCAAGTTCGACCAAGTGTATTTTCTATTCGTGGGATCGATATCCACTAAATCTAAGTTGTTGATAAGCGCATTGAATTGTTCCCTATCACCCCTGGGCACACCTCTTCCAAGATGTTCGAATTGGAATCTTGTAATGTTAAAATCGCCTCCCACCACCCACGGCCCCCTACATCTTTCTCTAACGGACCTAAGTTCGTCTCAGAACAGACTCCTTTGGATCGACTCATAAGGTTCGTAAACCGTGGTTATAGAATGGGTCCAATTGTCAGCACGTCTTCTGATAGAGATCGTGACCGAAAAAGTACCTGGTAATTCATCTATATTCTCAAAAACCCTAGGGTCTACCCTAATCGCTATACCGCCAGAAAACCCCCTCGATGGTTTAAACCTCCAATCAAAGGACCCTATTCCTTTGATACTCTGAAACTCCTCCATAGTCGGAGATTCCACCCTAGTTTCCTGAAATGCACAAATGGTCGGCCTGAACCTAACTATAGTGTCGCTAATTAACCCTTTTTTTGATTTTTGCCTCATCCCCCTGACATTCCAAAAGATGTAAAACATTGGAAACTAACAGTGAGACCACCTATACTCTAACCCGCAACGCGACCCCTACGTCACTCTATTTGACGCTCACTTTTCCCTCTAATAATATTAACATTAAACAATTGCTCCTCTCTATTGGAACCCATGGCTAGACCGTACAGACTAGCAAAATAAATAAGGGAGTCATCGTTTAAAAGAGTTAGAACTGAAAAGTTAGTCGACGAATTAGCTTGACAGGCTGAAGTTGGCTCTTTAGTCTTTGCAGCAGCTCTAATCAAATCCTCTTCACTAGGCCCGCTCGAGCCCCATTTATCCAACTGCCTTTTGCTTTTCTGTTGATACTCTATATTATTTCTAACCACCCCTGCATCTTCACCCTCTCTTAAGTCACCCCCTGCTAGTTCTCTAACTTGCTTTGCCCACTTTTCATGTTCTGAATCGTATGCACTGCCGCCGCTTTGTAGACCGTCTAGCGCTCCAATCATTCCGTCAAATGGCTCCGATTCAACCACATGAGCACTTAGCTCTAAGTCGTCTTCTACCAGATTGCTGTCATCCCCCATCGAAGCAAGTCCCCTGTTCGAGTTTTCACCAATTCCCTCTTCGCTTAATACCATAGCAACTGGCAATGGGCCTTGCTGAAGCCCAAGGCCAATTGTGACTTGACCGGGCCCCTTATCCTTATCAAAATTGGGCTGGGAACTGTTGGGCTTTTGACTAAAAGTATCCAGAGAAATGGGCAATAACTGAGGTGTTGTATCAACACCCATACTGTGGATATCTGAGTTTCGAAAGCTGGCGCCAACCTCCCCTCTACGCACAAGCTCCTCAATAGCCCTCAGTATCGAAGCTTGCAGCTCGTCCTTCGACAACAGCGAGAATCCAGGATCATGCCTCGAAATCCGATCTCTTTCCTCAACATCCGCAGTCGACGCGATCTTGAGAATCCCAGGTTTTCGAGAGATAGACCTCTGTCCCTCAGTACTCTCCATCTGCACACCCTTCCCATTGTGCTGCTGAAGAGTCGGCAATGTCGTAGCAACCTCTTTCCATTCCGCATCTCGTACAGCGCGTTGAATTCCTCCCTTGAGATTTGAGCCATATTCATCTGCGATGTTGATTGCGTCCTGTTTTTTGAGCAAAGATGAACGGCTGAGATTTTGATCTGCCTGGATGGACGGCCCTCCATCATCGTCTACCTTCGACTGCTTCATCTCAGTGACTTTGATCATCCGAATGCTTATCTTCCTCCATGGTCAATGCCTTCGCGAAAGACACATTTTTCTTCTTCTCGACAATGACTTTAACATCGAAATAATCCCCTTCGAACTCCGCTTGGATCATTGACGGAATCTCTGAAAAATTTTTGCAACCCAGCCTGATACGCGCATACTTTCGCCTCTCCTGAGTGATAGTGCTCTTATCGATCTCTTGAAGATATCCGAAGCTTCGAACTAGATTTTGGAACCCCGATCGAAGCCAGCAGTGAAACGGGAAGTTGAACAAGCATATCCAAATCGATGGCATCTCGTTAGCCTTAAGTGCGCCATACTTTGGATACCACTGCGAGAAGGTAACATAGAAATCATCATTCCCCATTTCTCTTTTACTTAACACTTTGTTCAATCTTCCCTCGTCGTGACAATGAACAAAGAACACGCCAGCATTAAGATGCTGAACATGCCATTGAAGAGTCTCCAACGTAGTGATGTTAGCATAGAGCCAACCTTGAATGTCATCGACAACTGGATTCCCGCTCTGCACCTTGATGACACAGCACGAACAGAACCGTCGTTCTAACTCTGCCATCAATGGGGGTGGAGTGATTAAAGCTCTAACCATAGATCTACCCCCGGCGAAGCTCTCTTGCGTTTTGCTACTATGGGTGTGAGACGGCGAGATTCCTCTTGGAGTTGTCGGCGTCGGAAGTCGCTTAATGGTTGGACAATCTCTGGAGATGTGGCCGGATCGTCTGCAAGCATAGCAGAACCATTCGTTGGGGCATAGCGTGATTGTGTGACCCCACTGAGCACACTTATGACACTGTTGGCTGGAGGCAGCCGACACAGACTCCTTTCTGGTCTGCCGCATCTCCTTCTTGATCGATTTACGCGAGCGCACAAGAAGCCATTCCCCTTCTTCATCGTTCCTGGTGATCCTCGTCGTCTCTGAAGGAGATCTCCTTCTTGAGTTGATTCGATCCGGCGACGCCTTCCTCGCAGGCCCTTTGGCGACATCTAAATACGTCATCCGTCTTCTATCAGAGTAATCCTTGTTCTCATCCCTATCCGACGACCCATCTATCAGTGCCTTTCCTTTAACTCTATCATCTACAACTCTATGGCCATCGTTCATCTTCCCTCTATAGGAAGAGTGATGGGTTCTCTGTTCTGTGCGACCTCTCGATCTATTTGATTGGTCGTAAACCCTTCTATCAGCGTTCTTCCTCTAGTCGCTCCTCCCCATGGTATCATCTCTCCATCGCTTAGTCATCAGCCTGTCTTCTTCTATCTGCCTTTGCTGTATGAGGTTGGAGTTGCTCTGGTGAGATTTGTAATGGAGGTGGGAACGTTTGTGAAGTTGAAAGTCTGCCCCCTTTTTCGCTCCTCTATCACCCTGTTGTTGATCTCTCATACTTGCACATTGTATATTCATTAATAATACATCCAAAAAGAAAAAAGAAATTCTTATGAACCACATGGTTTTATAAGAGGTTTTATAAAACCCGCATCTCCCACCATTGGATCGAGTGGATACTTCCTTTTGGGATTTGCATCCACTTGCATATTGAATACCACAATACATGTAAACAACACATGTTGTTACCGATTGTACGAAGATGCAATTGATCGAAAATATTTCGTGGTGCTTTCATGCTTCTTTCTCAAGCTACTCTTTAATTTATTCATAAAGTAACTAAGTTTTATTTATTTTATCTATTGTTTTTAGGAGGATTTGGAGGGAGTTGTGTATGGAGGAAATTAAATATGAAAAAAAACTATATTTTAGAAATTACATTTTCAAATACTTATTTTTTCTTCAAACTTATGGAATATTTTATTAATATGATACTTTTCGAAACAATTTGCAGAAATAGGACAATTGCTAAAGTATTTGTGCTTGTGGACTCAACAACTAAACTTGTCGTTGGATCACTTCGTGTTTAGTGCAAATTTTTTGAGAAACTCGTTGTTCCCAACGGCGAGTTTAGTTCAAAAATATTAAAGAAGACTCGTTGTTCCCAACAGCGAGGGTCTTTGTACTATACTCGCTGTTGGGAACGGCGAGTTTAGTTCAAAATTATAAAACTAGACTCGCCGTTCTTAATGGTGAGGTTCTTTATACTAGACTCGCTATTGAAAACGGCGAGGATATAAGAAATTTCACAGAGAGTGAAACACTTTGTCGGACTTAGTGATTTTTCAGAAAAAACTCCATAGATTTTTTTTGAACTAAACTCTTCGTTCCAACAGTGAGTCTAGTACAAAGAATCTCGCTATTGGGAACAACGAGTCTTCATTAATAATTTTGAACTAAATTTGTCGTTGGGAACGGCGAGTTTCAAAAAAAAATTGCGCTCGCCGTGTCCCAATGACGAGCATGTAACAACAAAACTCGCCATTGGGAACGGCGAGTTTAGTTGTTGAGTTCACGGGCGCAAATATTTTGGCAACTGTCCTCATTTTTAAACAAGGGTCTTGCAGAAAAGAGTTTCTCTTTCTAGAAAAGTCTAGAGAGAGAAACTAACCCCCAAAAAACTCCCAAAAGAAACCCTAGATCTGTGAGAGGTTGGGGTCGGCGGCTAGGCTTCGTCGCCGCCGCCCCGTCACGACGATCCCCGACGTCCCTCCTTAGTATCCCTCCTTTCCCCGTCACACTCCCAATCCACGTCGCTCCCTATTGATGGTGGCTGAAGATGGAGCCCTAGATCCGACAGGGAGATCGCGACGTCGCCGATCCCCAGAGCAGCCGCCTTCGACCTCGGGGATGAAGACTAATCTGATCGTCGAGCCCAGGAGCTACCCCAACTACGGTCGTTTTTGGATATGAGCGCCAGGGTGAGGCGCGCCGCTGACATCGCTGGAGCCACTGCATTGACATCTTCGTCATTGGGTGATCTTAGACGGATTCAGGTCAACCAAGTTTCTTATTCTCTATGGTCCCTGGATCACTCATAAGTTGGACCTCCATTGATGTCGATGAGTAGTTCTTCCCTTCTTCATTACAGCCAACCCATGAAGCTGTGGTCAATTCGGTTATATTTAGATGATATTCTATACAAGGAAAAACTAGAGATTTCACATTTCAAAGTTCAAGCAGAAATCTAGTTAATGGAGTTAGACGGTTCAGTGTGCTGGTAAATTTAGCTTCAAAGATTTTTTCGCACTCTTTGAAGCTGGGTGAAGGAGGAATTGGCATGGTTTTTGCCTGATGGCCAGGCTGTTGCTATCAAGCGAGCATAGAAGTGTATCATTGCTTCTACTGATATGGGGCCCGGGTGATCTTCGCTGCCGCCACCATGTCCACGCTTTCGGGGCCAATCACACTTTTCGGGGACGAAGCTGATGGTCGGAGATGGAAAGATCCTATGGTGGGGAGCTCGCATCTTCGCCGTCCTTTAGATCCAGTGACTTCGTCCTAATGCTTCGCGTTCACCTTTGGTAGCGAGCTGCAACGTCGATGTTCGCTTGTGCCCTATGCCTTCTACTGACACCGTCGTCTATCTCCTTCAGCGGTGCTGGAATGGTTCCTTCGCCGCCACCACCATGTCCACGCTCTCGGGGCCGATTATGGTGATCTGCAGCCATGATTTGGGCCTCCAGGGTTGGTGTAGTCAGCTAAGTAGTCGGGGTTTGTGATGATGGCAGCGCCAAAGATAGAGGCTGGAGCTTGTACCCCGTTCTGTTGGGGTGTGATCTAGAGGGGCGAGGGCTGCATCTGGGCTGCTTCACCTAATGACCACAGTTGACGGGGCACCACCACCACTATGCCCTCATAATGGAAGCTGACGCCCAATGCCATCACCCATTGTGGCGAAAGAAGAAGGTGATACTTCAATCAGCTGGGTCTTGTACTAATTTTCTGATTGAGAGAGAGAAAGAGAGAGTGAGTGAGTGAAGATGTTACTCCTCACTACTCTAGGTTGGTGGTGGTCTGTATTTGTGAGAAATCACTGGAGATAGCAAGGACGTGAGAGAGGTGAAGGTATCCTCTTCACGGCTCTCTCCTTGACTGCGGTTTTTGGTGGGGGGAGTAATAATAGCAAGATTGTGGGAGGATAGGAGGTGTAGACTGAACTTGGTGGTTGTTAAAACTCTGCCTACGGGGCTTTGGCCCAAAGATGGGGTCCTCCCAACGAGTAGACTGAGCTCGGCGGTTGTCAAAATTCGGCCTGCGGGGCTTGGGCCGAAAGATGGGGTCCCCCAGCTAGGAGAAGGCAGGGCTCGGCGGGTGATAAAATCCTGTCAGACTAGTTTCAGGTGGGTGTGCATGTGCCGTGGAGGCAGTGTACGAAGCTAAACTGTAGTACATACAATTTTGATGGACCGAGCTTGTTTGTCGGCCCACCCTTCAGGGTTGTTGGAGGGATTTGTTGTTTGTACGGGTTATGTTGCTTCATGTATGTTCTATTTTCTATCTGTAGGTTGTAACTTGGCCCAGTACTCTGGGTTTGTTTCTTTAATTTCTTATTAATGAAACAGGGTAGCCATATTCCACCTTTTCCTTCCAAAAAAACTGTCCTCATTTTGTAAATTGTTTCGAAAAGTGGCATATAAAAAAAATCAACAAACATATGGATGTAACTGTGTAGTTAAATTCATATAAAATTTTATATATCTAATATTTACTATATATTATAAATTTATATTTAATTATATAAGGTCTTTGGAGCATATGTAGTAGTTGTCTCTTAAATTTTGGGCATTTGGTATATAGGAATATGAATTTTTGGTTTCAGCTGTAGTCGTTTAAATCCAAAATTTGGAATTTCATTTAAAAAAAATCGACGGACGATAGAAGATGTCTCGTCTCAAAATAAAATTAAAATTTGTCGTTTTAAAAATGTGTCGGACGAGGAATCATTTCCTGTCTAAGGATTTTTTTAAATTTTTTTTACCACGGACAAGAAATCATTTCCAGCCCAAGGAAATTTTCCAAATTAACTATTAAATAAATCCTAATTAACTCTTAATTTAATCCTAATTAAATTTAAATAAATCTTAAATCTTAATTTAATTTCAATTAAAACATAATAAATACCCATAATAATTTGTATAGGCCTAGTTCGTAAAAAAATCAATATTGGTTTGGACGAGAGATCATCTCTTGTCTGAGATTTTTTTAAAAAAATCGACGGACGGGAAATTCCAATCGTTTTTTATAAAAAAAATAATTGGACGGGAAATCATTTCTCGTCCGATATGTTAAAAAATAAATAAAAATTAAAGCGACAAAAATTGATCTAGCGACGAAAGATGATCTTTCGTTCGATGTTTTATTTTATATTAAAATGAACGGATGAAAGATCCGGCTATATTTTGCAAATTCCTATGTCCTCTCCCAAATATAGCAGGCCATTCTTCTCTTAAAACCTATTATTTGGATATATAGCCAATGACGAGCTAATTAGCGATTTCGTATTCTTTTTGAAATTATTTGCAAATAAAGGCTAGTTCCAAAGTATTTGAAAATAAGGGCTAGTTTCTAAATTAACTTCTATACTTCATTCTCTACAATATTTTGTATAGGATGTGTGACCTTTTTATAATTTTAAAATTTATTTCTGTAATATTTTCTATTTTTTCTATCTAACTAATTATGTTGACTACTTAAATTGTACTAAAAAATTTCTATAGTTGCTAGGTAATAGTTACTTACATAGTAACGAGGATCTGATACCAACTGAGGTTGCGAAGCGTAAAATCACCTGAAAAATAGAATTAAACAGAGTATCAAAAAACTTCAAAGATTATAGTTTTCTGTAAAATAATATTCTTTGAAATAATGTGCATTGTCTATCTCAAAAATATTAAAGTAATCAAGCATAAGTATAAGATCTCTCATAGATTCTGATTCTGCCTCAGATATTTCACTACTACTATCATATGGGGGTTCTTTGGGTTCTTCCATATGTCTATTTTCTTCTTCAATATGTTCATTTTTTTCCAGAAATTGTCTATATGCTGTTGTAGGGCTCCAGATATAACTACTAAATTCACAATTTTCATAAAATAATAAAGATCTTTCATAAAAAGTTAGATCATCAATTATTTGGACATTTATATTGCTAGTTTCTCCAGGATTTATTTGATTTATTGTTATAATTATTACTCATTGTACACTAAAGAAAAATAATTTGAACTCATAAAAATCATTCATGCTTGTTACTCTATGAGGATAATAAACATAAAAAACTAACATTCTATCACTTCCTTGATAGTTAGTCATTTATTCATAAATTTCTGAGGCAAGACTGAAACTATTATTATCCATTATTCTTTTTTAGTTTTTGTGCGATTTAAAACAACAAGTGTAAAATCAGGAGCAGAGAGAAATTTCTAAAGATACCATAAGAATCAAAACAAAAATAGCCCATCATGCTTCCGATCTAGTTAAACTTCTTTGAGCTACACTGTACTAGTTACTACCAGTGGATAAAATACCCCTGGTATGCACCCCAATTTCAGTGCTCCTTTTACGTTTCTTCCATCTTATGATTACTATGCTTTTCCAGAGAGCTTCATCCAAGAGATACATCTGGAACAACTAGTAGCACTTCAATACAGGTAACCACAACCTAGCTCGTTTCCTGCTACTAGGTGTATAACTTAACTATAGAAGGTTACAAATGGGTCTTTTTGCAAGATCCTTCAGGAAGAGCCTTACAAAACTCTTTCTGAGAGTAAGAAACTAATTATTCATACCTTATATTGTGCATGAGTTTAACAAGAAAGATAGTCTTTATTGATTTTCTCTTTCTTACAGACTCTCTTTACAAACTTATATGGATGCTCTAGATATTCTGCCTTCTCTCTTACTTAGCTTTCCTTTTTATAGACCAAGGGATCAGCTTACAACAAGTTTCCATGCGTCACTTCTTACTTCATATGTTCAATAATTGCTACAAATACGTAAGTTCTTACATCAGCCTGTAATAATTATTCTTATTACATTTTGGACTACTCTAGAAAAAGAGATTCCTCCTGGCTGATATCTTCACATGCTCCACATTTGGGTTGATGTTTTGTCTTCATCAAGCTACAGTAGTATCCAGCTGTCTGTTCTGCCATTGTCATTGCTCCTGTAGATAGTATCTCGTACGTACCAACTGTCAAACAGCTCATGCTTGTCTTGTTGCTGTTTTAATTTTGCTATCCTATACATTATTATTTTCTCTGGGTCTGGGCTGTCATAGATCCATATGTTGCTGTCTCTTAGTTTTATGTCTTTTAGCTCGCAATACATATTTTTGAATCCCATTGCTATTCTTTCTAGAATTATTTTTTCAAATTCCTCAGCCTTATATGGTACAGTATTAGATGCTCCATAGATCACTTGGTTAGTCATTCCTATTTTTATAACGTGTTCTGCTGGAAGCTCTTCATTTTCTTCAAGATTCTCAGGGATTGCTGAATACATTCTGACACATATTTTTGAGGCCTTTGTGAGGCCAAAATAACTCTTGGCAGCTTTGTAAATTTCTCTTGGCAAGTGGACTAATTCTTCACTTTCTCTAGATGGATAAAAGCAATGAATAAGTCATCTTTCGAACAATGCCCATGTTATTCTTGGATTAGCTCCCGGTAGGATGATGGCCTTGTTCATATATTGCTGTGATATTGTTTTGATGAGCTGGTTCATCTCGGTTACTTGACATAATTTTTCAATATAATGTAAAAATAATATTTTCTTTGATACTTTGGTAGGAGATTTCTCAGTGAGAAGTGTCTGTTTGTATGTAGTCTTATTTGAGGATGTAATTGCCTCTTCTTTTAGCAAATGAGTAGGTTCGCCCATCTCACTCATTTTTTCACTAGTATTGTCCATCATATTTTCTATAGTTGCATGCTGGCTTACATGCTGGTAGAACAGACTTTGGAGTCCGTATTTTTGTAGCTGTAATTGATTAAATATTCCTTTTATTTGTTCCATGGTTCTCTTGAGGCAAATTATATCATGTTCTATTTGTTGGACTCTAGTTTCCATTCTGCAACAAATGAAATAGTTAATTTCTCCATAGAAAATCAGCTAAATTATTGTCCTTTCCTTTTATGTTTTTTTATTGTAAATTCATAATTTACTAGTTCCATTTGCCATCTTATCAATCTCTTATTTGCTATAGTTGGATCTATAATTTTGTTAATCAAACTCTTTGCTTGTGTATTATCTGTTCTTACTGTGAATTTTGTATATGAATAATTCAAACTTTTTATAGATTTTAGTATTTCTAGTAGTTCTTTTTCATCTATGTAGTAATTTTGTTGGGTTTGTGTGAGTGATCCACTGGTGTATCTGGCTAGTCTTTCCTTTTTTTCATATATTTCAACGAATTTTAATATTTCTCCCCAATTATTTTTACATGTATCTGTTTCTATTATTCATGAACATTCTTTAGCAGGTAATCTTAGCTTATTTAATCCTGAAGTTTCTTGTTTTAATATCTTAAGTTTTTCTTCATCCTCTGGGGTCCATTCTCATTTCTTAAACTTTTTTAATTTTTGTTGTAACCAATTTGTTTTTGCTGATAGATTTGGTATGTATCCTCTTCTATGATTTAGTAATCCAATTATGGTCTGTACTTCTCTTTTTTCTTTTAGAACATTAGAGAATGTCTTTATTTTTTCTTTTATATGTGGCTGTAGTTCTATTCTTTCATGTGATAATTTTGTTCCTAAGAATTCCATTTTCTTTTCTGTTCTATCTCAGTTTTGAACAATTCCATCCTTTTTTTGATAATATAATACCTGTATTTTTTTTATTTCTACGAATTTTAGTAAATGTTCTTTATGTTGCTCTTCGTTTTCGGATCCTATTAGAATGTCATCTACATATACTAGTATGAAATTATTGTGTTTTTCAAAAATCTTATCCATATATTCTTGAAATACTCCTAGGCTATTTTTATATCTGAATGGTAATACATTCCATTCATAGAACCTTTGTGGTGTACTAAATGCTATTAACTATTTTGAGTCTTCTGTTAGTTTATGTGGTAGAATCCTAATTTACAGTCGAATTTTGAATATATTTTTCTTGTTCTTACTGTGTTAAGTAGTATCTTCATATCTGGTAGTGGATATTTAAATCTCCTAGTATTTTTATTTTATTCTTTATAATTTATTACAATTTGAGATTTACCTCTTTTTTCTTCTGAATGCTTTCTCACTATAAATGCTGGTGAAGAATGTGGACATTGTGATTTTATTATGCAATTATTTTCCACTAGTTCTTTTATATGTATTTTGAACTTTTCTAAATCTGTTGGAGTGTATCTTATAGGTTTAATTTTTATTATTTTGTTCTTATCTATTAATTCTATTGTGCTGTGGGTTTACTTAAGTCCCATTTTGCTAAAGGGTCCTCTCCGCACAGATCTTCTAATTGTTTTTGTAAAATTTCTTTTGTAGTTATTTCTTGGACTTGTTGTATTCTAGTTTTGTTTGGTAAATATTGCTATTCACCACAATGGGTTGAAGAAACTATGATATGCGGCAAGTCGGTCTTAGAATAAGGTTTTGTTATTCTAATGGCTATTACTTGGTGTAAACAAGGTGTTGTAAATATAACGGATTTATGTGATATAGTTATAGAAAAGTGTTGTTGAAAAAAGTCATTTTCTAATAGTACATTATTCATATCATCAAATTAGTATATTATTGGTATTTTTAGTATGTAATTTTCTATATGTATATCGATATTTTGTTGATACCTATCAAGTATGACGGTTTGCCCAGTTAATTCGGTTATCGCCTTTTTATTATATCTATCTTGTTTCCATCTTGGTAGTATATTTTCGCGGCATAGGCTAGTGCCTGCTCCGGTGTCTATTGGATTATGATAGTTTCTTAATTTGTATCATCCGTAGATAAATTCTGTTAGTATGTATAATGTATTTTTTGTTGCTCTTAATGGATTCATTTACACAGTACTCTATTTATTACTATAATTTTATTGTTTACTATTTTTGTGATTTTTTCTTCTTGAATTGAGTACGGTTGTACTGATGTAAGGAAGTCAGTTCTTAATAACATTTCATTAACATGATGTTCTGTATCTATATGTAAATGTAATAGCATTTTATTTCTACCATTTATCCTTAGTGCCAGTATTATTTTAGGTACAATTGGATGTCTATTATTGTAATAATATAGGTAGTAATATGGATTTTCTAATGGTATTAATTCTGTTATCTTTATATTTGTATTTTAACATGTGAATTAGTAGCTCCTTTATCTACCAGGGCTACCTGTTTATTCCATTTTCCACTTTCATAATATTCTATTTTTATTTTAAATTGGTTATTATTTTGATTGTCTAATGCATTTATAGTTGGTATTAATTCCAATGCTTGTTGCTTATTGATAGTGACCTCTTTCCAAACATTATTTGTGGTGCTTTTCTTTTTGTAATTTCTTTTGCTTTATTAATGTCAAATTCTATATAATTTTATATAGTCATTTCATGGTTTTCTCTAGCTAGTTTGTATCTTACAATTTCACTAAATTGTGGTTCTATTTTAAAATTACATGTGTTCCTATTTTTTACTTCATGCTACTAGTGAAAGCATAAATATTTCTTATTTGTATACTCATAACTTGCTTTTCTCTATCATTTCTATTCCTGATAATCTGTGGTACATGACTAAACTTTTGTCCTTATTTTCTTCGGCCATACTTATATAGAAATTATGTTTTATTGTAAATTTTATCTTTTGATACATTGGGTTTCCTTGTACTATTCCTATTAAGGCATCTTGTGTACTTGATATCATTCTATCATCCATTAGGTATATTTCCAGGGGTGTATTTATTCATTCCTTAAAATAAGCTTTTATTATTATTTGCACAGCTCCTAGATGTATATGTCTTAATGTTTTTCTGGTTTTCTCACTTATTTTTTTCATCTCTTATTTTATAATTTTTTCAATTATTAATGAGATTATGGTTTTTTCTTGGGCTTGTTCAATGTCTATAGGTTGTTCATTATTCCTGGCTATTATGATGGTATTCTTTTTTCTTTCAAATTTTGGTAGTTTAAATATTTCTTTTGGGTTTATATCTAATTTGGTTGTTTTTATATTATCGTATTTTTGTACATCAATGCACATTCTCACTTTCTTCTTCATTGTTTTTTTCTCTTTCTAATTTTCTCCTATTTCTGTTATTTCTGTCATCATGTTTATTTCACATTCTTCTGTTTTACCTTCATTACTTTCACTATTTCTTTCCGTACCATTATTTCTTCATCTTTACTAATTTCTGACCAGTCTTCCTCATATTCTATGGGTTCATAGTTTATGTTATTCATTTCTTCAATTTCTTTTACGTATTTTGCATCTTTTTTTCATTCTCTTAGGGCAATTTGGTGATATATGTCATACTTCTCCACATATAACAATTACATTTCTTTGGGTTTTTCGGATATTGTTTATTTTTATTTATTCTTCTGAAGTATCTTTTATAGGGTTTTTATATCTCTTAAAAGTTTTTCTATATTTTGGTTTTATATTTTTGTAATTTGTGTTTACTCTTTTTTCTATAATTATAGTTATTATTACATCCCCAATGATTTGGCCTTGCATCTTCACAACAAATTCTTTGTTTATATGTTCTATAGTATTTTATTGTTGCTCTAGCTTCTTGGCACACTTTATCCCTGTAATCTTTTACAAATTGTGTTATATATCCTGAAGTATCTATTTTTGATTTTACTTTATTCTCTGTGTATGCACTATATATGTTTATACTCTATGGATCAGTTGTTTCACAAAGAATGAGTCCAATATTGGACTCATTTCTTCTTTTGTATAATAACCATCTTGAAAATATTTCCGGAATTCACAAGCATAGTTGTCAATATAGCATATGTCGCATATTTCTAAATTACTTAGTCTCCATCTTGCTTGGTTCTTTTTGTATATAGTGTGTTTTTCTCCTTTATTGTTGACACTGAATTCTGTTCTTATTGCTATTTTGTAATTTGTAATTATTTCTTTTAGTCCTAAGGTTCGTTGTACTAAGGTTTCTTCTGTTCCTTTATCATCAATTGGTCTTGATTTTCTAATAGTATTTCTTTCTTCTTCCTTTAGTCCATTCTGCCATTTTGCTACTACTCCAATAAAGGTTGGTTCTATAAATTTCTGAAATGAGTTTCCTGAAAGGTTTTGCCTAAATCCTACTATTAGTGAATCTTTTACCCATTCTTCTATTGTCCTATCTACGTCTTTTACGTAATATAGATTTAGCCATTCTCCATTTCCTGCTATTCATTTTTCGTATTGTTCTGCAGGTTCATATTTTGGGGTTTCTTTTTCTTTATTTCTTCCTAACTTATTATTTTTTGTGTTTTGCCAATCCCATGGTAGGTGGTAAGGTTTTTTGTTAGGTGGTGGCCTTAAGATTTCGTACATGTCAATTGGACTTTCTGTTGGTTTTGTTATAATCTTTTCTTTCTCTTGATCCATTTTCATTTCTTCATTAGTTATATCTAGGTTTTTTAAGGCTTCATCTACTTTCTCTGAATTAGGATTCGCCATTAAATCCTCTATTTCTAGAATATTTATATTGAGTTTTGTTATGGCTTTTAACTCCTTCACACATTCTTCTGTTATGCCTAGTTCTTCTTCTGTGTCTTCGGTTATATATCTACCTAGTTCTTTTATGTTCTTATTTATGGTTTTTAAATCTCTTCTTATAGTTTCTACAAACTCTAGACCATTGTAATCTTCTTCCAAGTCTTGCATGCTTATCATATAAATTATTGCTTCTATTTTTGAATTTAATATTTCCACTTTTGGATTATTAACCATTCTTAGCCTAATATTCTATATGTTAGCAGGTGTTGGTAATACCAACTTGCTTCTTCATTTCTATAGTCTAATACTTTGTATGCTATCTCTTTTTGTATTTCCTTAGGTAGTTTCTTAGTTATTTTACTTGTTATTAACAAATATTCTGATATTTTCCTATCAAGTATATGCTTTCTTTGTGTTAATCTTCTATCAATGTATCTAATTTTGAATTTTGAGAGATTTTTTAATCTTAATTTCTTTATTTTCTGTGAAATATCCAGTTTTTAAATGGGGTAGTGAGTTATACAAATTTTTAGTTTTAATATTGTATAAATATCTTTAAAGGTAGGGTTGTTTTTGTAAGATTTTCTTTGACTGGCCTTTCTCCACAAATAATTTGGCTATTTTCCCTTATACGCAAATACTTTTCCTAATTGTCTTATATGTGAGAATCAGTCGCCAAATGACTACAATACTCTTTTTCCTTTTTTTTTTATAACAAATTTTACAAATTTAGCCAATTACTACAGATGCTCTGAAGCTGTGTTATATACTGTATGAATTTTCAATTGTGCTTTTCAAGAAATTTTGCCTCTTTGAGCCGTACACAAATAAGAGTTAAACCTACCCCATTGCCAGAATAATTAAGATGTGTTCTAGTATACTAACCGTAGCACCCTAGAATTGATTTATGAGATTTTGTGATTTTTACGTGTTGTGCATGTACGATTTCATTTGTATAATTTCTCGTATGAAATATTTTTATATCGTAATTGTTCTCTTTATTTTTCTAAAATTATTCTCTTTAAAAGCCTAATTTAAATCTAGGCCTAATTGTCCTTTTTAAGCCCACTAAATTTATTAATTATTTAATTATTTTGAGCCCACGGTTAGTTTAGCCCATTAGTGAGCCAATTTACTTTAATTCTCTTTTGAAATGGTCTAACTTGTAGTGTAGACTCATTTCATGGACAATTAAATTTTTCACATGAACAAATTTGTAAATGGGGACACTAGGTGGCACGTGCAAGCACTAGGGTGTTCATTGCACACTTTCCCCGCATAGGCCGGATTGTAGATGGAGGAGTGGGAGTGATGGAAGTAGTGGATAGGTGGTTGTTCATCATGGGTAGTTTTCATAACTCCCTAGTTTATCTAGACCATTGATCTCTAACTATTTGATCACATCCTAGCCCTACATTCATCCTAAAATTTTGTATAAATACCCCTCCCTATACTCTTCATTCTCACACTTAGAATTTTTAAAAGAAAAGAATATAAAGAAAAGAAAGAGAAGTAATTTTAGTGAGGCAAAAGATTGAGGAGTTGTGAGATTGTGTGCTATTGTGTTCTTCATCCAAGAAGGAAGCCAGCATTTTCAAGGATCAAGAAGAGGGAGGCTCGGGTTGCTTGCATCACTGCAAGGAGAGGCACAACTTGATGGTTGATCTAGGAGGAGAAGGCCTTGTTCATTCGTTGTAGGAGATTCTCTAGAAGTTCTTTGGATTTTTCTCTCCATATAAGGTGGGTGTTTCTCATGCCTCCTAAGCTAGATACCATGCTAGGAATGTTTTGATAGAATTGTTAACGAAAACTTAAGTGAAATTGGCCTATGGTTGCTTATGTAGAGATGAATTGGTAATTTAGAAGATGTGTGTTGAAGTGATTACTAGTTGATAAATTATGAATTAAAATGCTAGAAGATATCATGTTTTGCCATGCTAGATATTAAAGAACTATGTTGTGTGAAGAAAATCTATATATATGAGACAAAATTGAATGCTTCATGTGAAATTGATTTGGTTAATTGTGAGTGGTCTCATCGTAGGAAGAAAGAAAATTTTCGATGTTCTAAGTTAATGAGATCGATTACTAAATGAAAAAAAAGGGAATGAAATATTTTTGTAAAAGTTTATATTTCAAAATGTGTGCAACTATGATTTGTTCCCAATGTCGAAATTATGGACATAGAACATAAAATAAGATAAAAAATGCATGTTTTATTAGTAAATAATGATTATAAAAATACTGGCTTGCTGTAATCTCATACATTTTGAAATCTGGTGATTTTTGACTCAAAAAGAGAAGAAAAAGAACTAAAAATATTTTTGGAATTTGAAAAACCTAGTAGCATCAGTCGACCGATTATATTGAAACAATCGACTGCTCAGAGTAATTGTTTTCGAGTTCAAATCTTTGCGGAACATTCGACCAGTTATATTGAAACAGTCGACCGTCCTGATTATTTGTTTTCGAGTTCAAGCCCTTGCGGATCAGTCGACCGACTATACTGTGACAGGCAACTACCCTGACCATTGATTTTCGAGTTGTAAATCCTCACAGAACAGCCGACCGTCCATGTCCTAACAGTCGACTGCCCTGAAGTTTCAACTAATATCTGGATTTTCGTGAAAGAATTTTATATAACCTGTGGCCCAGTATAAATAAGGATTTGAGACTATTTTTGGCAAGAAAGAACTTATTATTTTTATTAGTTCAAATTGTCCTTGAATAAAGAAAAATACATGCCTTATTTAAAAGAGTTTTGAAATGAGTTTTGGTAATGAAAGTGTAAATTTTTGATAAAATGACAGTATGGTAATTTCATGGGAAGAATGAGTTATGAATGTGACAAGTTAGAAAAACGAATTCTTTTGTTTATGCATGAGTTTGTACATGAAAGTGAAATTAATGTTATGATGAATTATGAAAGATTTTATGAGCATGAATATACAAATGCTATAAACATGAAAGAAAAATTATTGTTGATCATGAAAAAGACTTATTGACCGTGAAAACTCGATTTTGTGATTGTGAATTGAAATGAAGAACTAGAGTATAGTTAAGCCTCATACCGGTATTCAAAAGAGATATGTTGAAATGAAATTTGAGATGAAAAGACCAAGATTGGGCCATGTTGAATAAATGATTAAGACCGGTATAGTGGAAAGACTAACTCTAGAGAATTGATTTTGTTCATGATTCGAATAACTAAGGATTAGATGCATAGTGAAGAGGTGACGAAAATAAGAGAAAAATACGAGTATGAGGGCCTCGGAGGTACGGTGTGAAAGTATTCACAGGCTGTCTTCACGATGCATAGTGAAGAGGTGACGAAAATAAGAGAAAAACACGAGTATGAGGGCCTCGGAGGTACGGTGTGAAAGTATTCACAGGCTGTCTTCACGATGCGTCGTGACATGACGTGGATATGTCTCCATGAGTCCGTACCACAGGCAACGCTTGTGGGGTGTTTGGTGACTACGGGTGGTGTCATGTCCCTTGACAGAGGCTGAATTGTCCATAGGTTCTTCACGATGCGTCGTGACATGACATGGGATTTCCCTCCAGGCTGTCTGGACATGAGCTCGTAACTCATAGAACATCTAGGATACTTATCGTAGTTACAGTAGTATTTTAAGTCATGACGAGAGATTGTACCCTGCAAGATGAAGAACGGTTAAGGGCTTACCCTCAGACCTATGTAATATGGGATGCATAGAATCTGAACAAGTGCGCATTAGTGTCATCTAATATAAATAACTGTATTAAGGACTAAGCGCACCGCACAACACGACATCTATAGGATAGTTCCTTGTAGTTCTGTTTGTGATCAAGTTTGTGGTTTGTTTAAGCATTTGAGAATCATTATACTTGTTTCGGCAAAGAGAGGATAGCCATGTATAATATTTCGTCGGTTGTAAGCAACTGACGCGCCCATAGTTTTTATGCAGGGTAAAGTGATTAACAAGACTAAAGAATGTATGCAGATTAAAGAATGATCCAAGCGTTGTACATTTTAATTCATGTATTTGTTGTAAAATTACTTCCGCTGTAAATATGTAATGTAAGTATAAACTCTGATGTAACAAAAAGTTTTTTATTTCCTTGTAAAATTGTACGAAAGAAGTGTAAAGATCCTGTGGAACTTCGAATTCAGTCTGTTTTGGAATTCGGGGTGTTACACTAACTGTTAAACCAACAACTTGCGAGTTAACAAACTTACCTACCCGTTCTGAATTCTGTGTTAGTGTACCTTATTGATGATGGTAAAAATCATAGCAGATCAGAGCCGTATGATTCCTGCACAGATCTCAAAGTATCTATTGGCAGATTAACCATTACAGGCCTCTTTTACAGGTCTGGGCCCACTCCAAGACATGGGCTTCTCCCAAGTCCATAAAAAGTGATAGACTGGGCCCAATAGGAGAGACAGCCAGCCCATGCAGGCTAGGAGTCAAATCTCTTATCCCCTAACAAGGATATCTTATCTCTTGAAGGGGAGAGACATGAAAGAGATAAGATAGTTAAACCGATCCAACGGACATGAATCAATCTCTTGAAATGTCTCCCAGACCTATAAATGACACTCCCCCTCTTTAGTCAGAAGGTAATCAACAATTTGCCAGTTTTTACTCTCTTACTCTCTCTCTCTTTCTGGTTCTGACTTGAGCATCGGAGGGTCTGTCGCCGGCGGCTACCCTCCGGTGTTTCAGGCTTTTTGCAGGTCCGTCAGCCGCATCAGTAACTGTCAGATTCAGATCACGGTGGTCAATCAACGATCCAGATTCATTCTTAGGAGCTCTAACAGTCTTTAACGGCCAGGGTCACAGGTTTGACTTTTAGTAGTTTCCTTCAATTATTAACTCACTATCTGTTTGCTCCTACACTAAAATAAGCAGCAACAGATTGGCGCCGTTTGTGGGAAACTACACAAGTAAGACTTATCGCCATGGCACCATGAATAAGAGGTAAAGGGGTGGCCTCCAGCCGTCGCTCTACATCTCTTCGTCAACCAGCTCCTCCTATGGAAGATCAGATTCCTCCTCAATAGTTACCCCGACAGCTTAATCACACTTCTTTCAACGGAGAGGCACCGGGGGGCTCCCGACAAAACCGTCCTGAACATCAACCTCAGTACAACCGCATCTCAGTCAACAATGCTTCAACTGATCCAATGGCCTCGCGAGGCCCACGGGGGTCTAGAGATCTCCGCCAGATCCTCAATAGCAAGCAAACAAAAGTCGACTTGCGAATAAGGTTGAACGAGAGGCGTGCCCGATCTGAGGCCTCCCGTCCGGGACATCAAGCAAACCAGAAAGCCCATCATTGTAGATAAAGATCAAGGCAATCCTCCTCTCACAGGGGGCATCTAGCATTGGAAAACCAAACTCATGACAGTCAAAGGCTCTCTATGCAGAATAGAGGGCAAAACACCCCGGTCACGAGGGCAAAACTGGATCAGTTCAAGCTTGACATCCTCCGGGCTATCCAAGGAAGTCAAGATCTGGGCCTTTCCCCTAACGAAGGATCAGCCGACTCAACTGGATCCCTAAAAAAGGACGACCAAGTACTTTGCCGTATCCAAGAAGTAGAAGATCATCTAGAACAGATGAAGAATGAGAGAAACTGCTCCAACAGAGCCTACCGCCTAAACCAACCTTCTTTTAGCAAAACCATCATCGATGCATCCGTTCCAAGAGACTTCAAAGCTCCTCAAATCGAATCCTACAATGGAGAGACAGACCCAATAGACCATATCGAGAGCTTTAAAACACTCATGATGGTCTATAATGCCACCGATGCACTCATGTGTCGAAAATTTCCCGCAACACTAAAAGGATCAGCAAGGGAATGGTACTCGCGCCTGACTCTAGGGTCAATATTCTCTTTCGATCAGCTCGAGGAACTCTTCATTGCACAATTCGTTACTAGACAGAGAGCTGAAAAGACCAGCGTCTCCCTGCTAGAACTGAAGCAAAAAGATGGAGAACTGCTGAAAGACTTTGCCAAGTGCTTTACAACTGAAGAAATGTCAATTTCCTCCCTGAACACTTCAGTAGCAGTTGTAACTTTTCGCCACAACGTCACTAACAAAGACCTGAAAGCCTCCAACGCCAAAAAGCCACCCAAAAGTTTCACTGAGCATCTGGAAAGGAGTGACAAGTATATCAGGGTGGTCGAGGAAACACTCTATCTTCAAGGCAAGAATGATTCATCTTCCGGGAAAAAATGGAAGAATACAAGTAAGGAAGAACCCAGGAAGTTTCAGAAAAACGATGCAAGTTCACGCCGTCCAACTCTAGTGCCACGCTTCGACAAGTTCACTCCTCTGAATGCAAGCGTATCATCCTGGAAGTGGAGAAGGACCGAATAATCTGCCCTCCCCCCATGATATCAACGTCTAGCAGAAGAAGAGACAAAAACAAATGGTGCACTTTTCATAGAGATCATGGACACACTACTGACAACTGTCGAGTCCTTAAAGAAGAACTGGAAGCCCTAATCCGCAGGGGCTATCTCTCCAACTTCGTCTAGAAAGACAACGAGCCGAAGACCCTCCGTCCCGGGGGGCTAATAAGCGTCAAGAGAGGCCATACGAGCCGCAAGACTCTCAACACATGGCCGTCCTTAACTCCATTCATGGAGGCCCGATGGGGGGAGATTCCAACTCCTCCTGCAAAGCCTTCGTCAGCGAAGTCAACTTCATAAATAACATTCTGTCTGCCAAATGCATCGGGATCCCGATATCTTTCTCCGATAAGAACTTAGAAGGCGTCCGAACACCTCATTGCGACGTATTGATCATAAACCTTTGCATGCTAAATCATGAGGTCCGCCGCATCCTTGTGGACAATGGAAGCTCAGTAAACATCATCTTCATGGCCACATTCGAGGCTCTCAAGCTCTCTCGATACCAACTCAAGCCAGCCAGTTATACACTCCATGGATTCTCCGGTGTCCCCGTTCAAGTAGAAGGAGTCGTCACACTGGATGTGACAGCAGGGAAAGCCCCCGATATTCGAACGAAAGAACTAGACTTTATGGTAGTCGATGTCAAAGCTGCATACAATGCTATATTCGGCCGTCCTGGCCTAGCGGCATTCCATGCGGTTGCCTCCGCATTTCACATGAAAATGAAGTTTCCAACAACATTTGGTGCAGTCCAAGCTGTAGGAAGCCAAAAGGCGGCACGAGCATGCTACACTGCTACAATGGGGGGCTTAGTTCTCCCCCTCGATGCTATAGAGCTACCGCCAGATAGCAGTCACAATAACTCCAAGACTGTAAACGAGCTTGAAGCCTCTGCCATAAACAACTCTACCAAGAACTTCCAAACTTGTCGCATCATCTCTCACCAGGTCCAAACTAGTTCTCATCATGACACAGTAATAAACCTGAATCACTCACTCGAAGCCACTCCGCTCATTCAACGGAGACAAATAGTCATGCCTAAACACATTGGTGCATCAGAAGATTTTTCTTTCTCTATGCAAAACAATGAGGGGCTCCTTCCAAAACAGGTAAGCCTAGGTAAGGTCTACCAAGTTGTTCGCCTAACGGCTCATCAACTTGAAGACCCGGGAGGTAAGGAGATATCACCAGGGACTTGGAAAGTAGAACACCTTGTGAAGGTGAACAAGGGCATCTCAAACGTCCTCTCTTAATAATAGTGGCAAATTTGTCCAATTTGTAATAACGGCCAGCCATTAGAGTAGCCGCTTAGTCATATTTCCCAGCAAATTTTCCTAATTTGTAATAACGGCAGCCACTAGAGCAGCCACATAGTTTAATTTTTCAATAAAATAAACTACGAAATTTTGCAAAATTCTTGTACAACTCTACAGATGCATACAATGAGTTGAATGCCAAACTTGTACACAAAAACGGCACAAAAACTCGTTAAAAGCTTCCTACAAGATGGGTTCGGAGTCCACACCCATGGTTCAAAGTTACTCCAGCAATTTGCAATGAAACAAGTTCAGAGTGCGCTTCGCCATTCGATCTGCTCCTACAACCTATTAATTCATTAAAGCAAACAACGAGCTAAACACCCAACTTACACTTTAGCTCGTTGTTTATTCGACTACCATCACCTGAGCAAGCTCTAACTCTCTCGCTTAAAACACTGTGCAAAAGGAAGACTCCCAACTCCGTTAAGCACAGCGTATCACGAAGAAGAGCAAGGTCAGTGTCCGGATGGACCTCAGTCGATGCACGCAACTACTTGTCAATAAAGAGAAGAATGAAATCACCTCAATGCTGATCAAACACAAGTGAATTCACTTTAATATTAAGAAGATTAAGAATATCCACAACTCATTCGTTCCATGAGTTCGACGCTACTCGCGCCACGCGAGTTCCTCCGCCCAACCGCCCAACTACTCGTCAACATCAAATGACAAGTTCAACGCTCTGCTTTCTGCATGAGCTCCGTCCACAACTCGTTGGCTCCAAATAATGAGTTCAATGCTTCGCACTCAACTTGGGCTCCATCATCGACTCGTTGGCTCCAAACAACGAGTTCAATGCCTTGGTCTTCGCTCAAGTTCCACCTAATAGCTCGTTGGCTCCCGAACAACGAGTCCAACGCTCTGCACTCCGCTTGGGCTCCATCAATGACTCGTTGACTCCAAACAACGAGTTCAATGCCTTGGTCTTTTCTTAAGTTCCGCCCAATAGCTCGTTGGCTCCCGAACAACGAGTCCAACGCTCTGCTCTCCGCTCAGACTATATCAACAACTCGTTGGCCCCGTACAACGAGTTCAATGCCTTGGTCTTTGCTCAAGCTCCACCAAATAGCTCGTTAACTCCTAACAACAAGTTCAACACTCTGCTCTTTGCATGAGCTTTGTCTATAACTTGTTGGCTCTGAACAATGAGTTCAATGCTTTTCTCTCCGCATGAGTTCTGTCTACAACTCGTTACCCCCGAACAACGAGTTCAATGCTCTGCACTCTGCATGAGCTCTGTCAACAAATTGTTGGCTGCAAACGACGAGTTCTATGCTCTGATTGTCACTTGTGCTCTGTCAACTACTCGTTGGCTCTACATAACGAGTTCAACGCCATGGTCTTCGCTCAAGCTTCACTCAAAAATCTATTGGCACAAAACAACGAGTTCAACGCTCTTCTCTCCGCATGAGCTCTGTCTACGACTCGTTGGCTCCAAACAATGGGTTCCACGCTCTGATCACTGCTCGAGCTATATCAATAACTCGTTGACTCCGAACAACGAGTTCCATGCCTTGGTCTTTGCCCAAGCATCGTCAACAACTCATTGACTCTAAACAACATGTCCAATGTTCTGCTCACCGCTTGAGCTCCATTAATGACTTGTTGGCCCCAAACAATGAGTTCAACGGTTTGGTCTTCTCTCAAGCTCCACCAAATAGCTCATTGGCCCTAAACAACGACTACAATGCCCCGCTACTTGCTTGGGTCTCCCCAACGACCCCGCATCTTCGTGCAATATGCTTGGCATCCAACGCCGGCACAAAATTGTCTCTACAATAGTTGCTTAGCGCAAACAGCAAGTCCAAACATCTAACTCCGTCGCAGAGTTCTCTACTCGCTTGCTGGGCGCGAACAGCAGGTGCGACATCCAGCTCCATTGTGGAGCTCTCTAAACTTTTCTGGATCAAATGGTAGTTTTACATCAACTCAGCCAAAGAGTTTCCTACAAACTCTCTGGGATCAAACGACAGTTCCTGCATCAGCTCTATCACAAAGTTGTCTCTAAACTCGCCAGGGTCAAACGGCAGTTTTTGGACCAACTCGATCAAGAAGTAACCTCTATAAATTTGCTGGGGCCAAACAGCAAGTTCAAGCTCAAGTTCAGCTTATAGCTCTCCCTACAAACTCGCTGGGGTCCAACGGCAGTTTCTACGCCAACTCAATCAAAGAGTTGTCCCTACAAGCTTGTTGGGAAACAAAAAACAAGTACAACGCACAACCCCATCACAGAATTACCTCTCCAAGCTTGCTGGGTCAAACAGTAAGTTCAAACACCCAATCTATCTCAGAGTGGCCTCGTAAAACTTGCCGGGCACAAACGGCAAGCTCAAACATCCAACTTCACCACAAAGTTCTCTACAAACTTGTTGGGACCAGACAATAAGTTCAACGCTCAATTTCATCATAGAGCTTTCTCCACAAACTCGCCGGGATCAAACGGTAGTTCCTACAATGACTCTATCTCAGAGATGTCCCAAAACTCGCTGGGTGCAAATGATGGGTTCAAACGTTCAACTCTGTCCTGGATATGCCACAAAAACATGCCGGGATCAAATGGCATGTCTGTAACAGCTATATGTGCACAAGATCCACCCATCGAGGGTGATAGAGTAAGAAGCTGGGTATACACATATAAACAATTATGTATATATATATGTTGTTGCATATACATAAATATTTAGATATAAAAAAACTTATATGCAAACCCAAGTCCCAAAAAATCCAAAAAATCCCCCAAAAAAGAAAGCTTACAGGTTGAAGAGAAGACGGGAGGAATTCGGGTCGGTTTAGATCCACAACCAAACCCGCAAATCAATTGAAGGGTATTAACGGGTCGGGTCCGAACCCGTTAGTCAAAACCCAAAACCCATTTCCACTTCTCTTCTTCCTCTCTCTTTCTCCTTCTTCAGTTGAGCGCCAAAACTCCCCCACTTCTTCGTCAAAAACCCAAGAACAGAGCTCAGCCAAGAGCCCTTCTCCTCCTCGCTCCAACTCCGACCTCGAATCACTCACCTCGTCCAAAACACTCCTATTCCAAGCACGACCTCATCAAGAGCCCTGTCGAAGGTCTTGGTCGATAACTCGCCATGAAATAGAGCTCGACGAAAGGAATAACTCAATAGCGAACCCATAGCTCGATAGCTCAGCCAAATACAAGATCTCGTTAGCTCGGCGGAGCTCGACCACCATAGCTCGACGATAAGGGGGCTCTCATAGTTCGACGGGGGAATCGCTCACAGTCGCCAAAGGTTCACCACAGCTCGGCCATAGCGAGCTATCGCCATAGCTCGACCGAAAGTAGAGCTTCAAAGCTCGGCGAGAGAGCTAGAAGATCTCCATAGCTCAACGAAGCTTCAAACTTCCTATGGCTCGGCGAAGTTTTCATCGCTCATAACACGTCGACGAATCTCAACCAATAACTCGACCGAAACAGAGTTAGCTCCGAAGCTCCAATAACAAAGTTCATAGCTCGGCGAAGCGCCGTATTAGAAGGTCGGCAATGCCATCGATGGCTCGATGAGGAATCAGAGGCCATAGCTCGACGAGTTTAGCTCGTAGCTCGGCCAAAAGAGCTCAACGACGGCCCCCATCAGAGCTTGACGACAGCCCCGTAGCTCCGCAACATGGCGAGATCCTTAAGAGTCGAAGAGATTGCCCATAGCTCGGCGAAATGGTCGGCCGAGCTAAGGGGTCGCTCACAGCCGCTGTCAGTCATTGGATCTCTCCAAAAATTGAGTTTGAGCGAAACGGACAGCTCAGATGCGTCCACGTCGCTCCATCGTCTTCCCCAGCACTCCTCTAGCTCACGACCCTACGATTTCCCTCAACGCGCGAGCAGATCCATCGTGGACGTCCCAGATTCGTCCACATCGCCCCTTTATCACAGACGGTCGAATCACGGCCGCTCGATCTCCTCGATGCATGAGCTACCACCTAATGAGCGTTCCAGATCGCATCAAAATCCGTGCACTGGTCGATTTTTTACGAAAAACCCCCGAAAATCATTTAAAAATCGAAAAAGTAATTAAAAAAATTCAAAAAAATTATTTTAATTCGAAAAATTAATTTAAAAATCCGAAAAATAATTAAAATTGAATTTATTAATTATAAAATTTGAGAAAGTGATTTTGAAATTGGAAAAAATTCTAGAAAATTTGGAAAAATCCGAAGAACTATGGAAAAATCCAGAAAAATATTCACTGCCTTCAGAAGCCACAAATCAATTCTAGGTATCTCCGAACACTCTGACTACTAAGATTATACGCCAGATTCTAAAAATAAGACGTACTACTCCCTGAAAGCCAAGAAAATTGCCTTCCGAGAGTAGGGGGCTTATGATGACGGTAAAAATTGCAGCAGATCAGAGTCGTACGATTCCTGCACAGATCTCAAAGCATCTACAGGTAGATTAGCCATTACAGGTCTCTTTTACAGGTATAGGTCCACTCCAAGACATGGGCTTCTCCCAAGCCCATAAAAAGTGACAGAGTAGGCCCACTAGGAGAGACACTCAGCCCATGCAGGCTAGGAGTCAAATCTCGTATTCCCTAATAAGGATATCTTATCTCTTGAAGGGGAGAGACATGAAAGAGATAAGGTAGTTAAACCGATCCAACGGACACGAATCAATCTCTTGAAATGTCTCTCAGGCCTATTAATACCCCTCACCCTCTTCAGTCAGAAGGTAATCAACAATTTGCCAGTTTTTACTCTTTTACTCTCTCTCTCTTTCTGGTTCTGACTTGAGCATCGGAGGGTCTTTCGCCAGGGGCCACCCTCTGGTGTTTCAGGCTTTTTGCAGGTCCGTCGGCCGCATCAGCAACTATCAGATTCAGATCACGGTGGTCAATCAACGATACAGATTCATTCTCAGGAGCTCTAACAATCTTTAACGGTCAGGGTCACGGGTTTGACTTTTAGTAGTTTCCTTCAATTATTAACTCACTATCTATTTGCTCTCACACCAAAATAAGCAGCAACACTTATATTGACCTATTGACCTAGTAACTTGCAATTTAACGATTTTTTTTACCTGCTCTGATCTCGAATTTTTTTCGTACTGACCCATTTTTAAATATTATTGACCAATCTAACCCACTTTTGAAAATATTTATCTAACTGATCCAGTTTTAGATACATCAATATAACACGTTCTTGAAAAATACGACATGCTAATTCCATACTGTTTTTCCAAAAAGCGGCATCAGTTTTAACTTTTTTTAATCATACCGCTTTTGGGAGTAACGACATCAGTTAACTTGTTCCAAATCGTGTACTTTCTGACTTGGGAAAAAAATTTAACTGTGAAAAAAACCATATAACAGATGCCGTTATCCCTAACAATGACATTCATATTACTGATACCATTATTGGGGATAGCGGTATCTGTTATATGTTTTTTTGCATATAAATAGTGGCCCCCTCTTCTTCCCCTTTCACTTTAGATTTGTTTCTCTCCCACTCCCGAACCCAAAATCCTAAAACTCTAGAACCTTAAATTCCACAATTGTTTCCTTTCAAACTTCAATTCTGTTACCTCCCTCTCCCTTTCCCACCAGCTTTCCTACCAAAATTCAACTCCCGCATTCTCAAAATCTCCAACATTGTATTGGGCCATTTCATTCTTCATCCACGACATATTTTCAACATATCCAAGATACGGTCTAATTTGAAGATATTTTTATAACTACACGTTTTATATGTATGCATAGGAAAAATATAAAGTGAAAGGGGAAGGAGAAGATGGGACCACTATTTATATTTAATGAGTATTATAACTGATGTCGTTATCGCCAATAACGACACTAGTAATGTGAATGTCGTTCTTGGGAAAAACAACATCATTTATAAGTTGTTTCAGCACTTGAAATTTTTTCCAAGTAAGAAAGTTCACACTTGTTTGAGAAATGTACGGTTGTCATTACTCCAAATAGTGGCATGAAAAAAAAAAAAAAAAACTGATGTCGCTTTTTTAAAAAACAATATGAAATTAACCTATGCCCTTGAAATTTTTCAAGAACATGTTATGCTGAGGGTCAGTTTGTTCAGTATTTTTAAAAATTGGGTCAGTAGGGAAAAAAGTTCTCTGATCTCGGTATCAGTATTGTACATTTTGGATTTTTTTACCAAACTATCCCTCTTTTTGTAAGTATGTACCAAACTATCCCTGTTTGAATATTTAATACCAAAAAGTCTCTATCGCTAACTGAGCTAGCGCCCTAGTAATATTCTCCGCGCTATCTCAGTTAGCGTGAGCAAGGGGATACCACTTTTCCCCTCAAGTAGGGGTGTGCGAAAAAACTCACAAAATACCAGGGCCGTTAACTCCGTTAGCGCCCCTCTTTATACCACTCACGCTAACAAGGTTAGCGTGATAGGTGGACAGTAGGGGACACTGGTCCTTAAGTAGGGGTGTAGGCAAAAAAAATCCCAAGTATAGACACGCTAATCCCGTTAGCGCCCCTCTTTATACCAGGCGCGCTAACGGGGTTAGCGTGCTTTGTTGTTTGGGAGTGAGATAGTGAGCGTTACCCAATCGATACTCGCTAACCCCGTTAGCACGCCTGGTATAAAGAGGGACGCTAACGGGGTTAGCGTGTCTATACTTGGAATTTTTTGCCTACACCCCTACTTAAGGAGTAGTGTCTCCTACTATCCACCTATCACGCTAACACCGTTAGTGCGGGTGGTATAAAGATGGGCGCTAACGGAGTTAGCGTATCTATATTTGGTGAGCTTTTTTGCATACCTCTACTTGAGGGGAAAAGTGGTATTCCCTGCCACACGCTAACTGAAATAGCGCGGAAAATATTAGTAGGGGCGCTAACTCAGTTAGCAATATGGACTTTTTGGTATTAAATTTTCAAACGGAGATAGTTTGGTACATACTTACAAAAAGAATGGATAGTTTGGTAAAAAATTCGTACATTTGTCTCCCTAGTGGCTTGCAATTTAACGAACTTACCGACAATCGATGTGGATAGTTTTTCGTGGTCACAATCCACGTGGAAATATTTCTGTCCATATAACCGACTATATATGAAGATAAACATATGTAGGGGTATTTTAAGTTTAAAGTCTTAAATTTTGTTGCATAACAAGAAAATTGCTATATTTGTCTCAACTATTTCAAATAATCTGTACATTGATAGAACAGCAGTTTGAGTGCAACATTAATCAACAATTTCCTGCTAACGATACACTATATTAAGCAATAACACCATGTATCAAACAACAACATGCACCACAAATATTACATATGCAATGCACGAAAATGTTTACATCAATAACCAAACCCTAGAAATGAATGAAGAGAACCAACTACACTTTCTCTTGATTAACAAACTTAATAAAGCAAGCTGATGCGGTTTGTTTTTGGGGAGAGTGTGGATGCACCAGGTGTGAGTTCGGACTCGATTTGTAATGGTGGAAGGATGCGGTGCTGGACGGTGAACGGGAGGCTCGCTTCGGTACTGGAGGACCGGCTCGGATTGGGGTGCCTCGCCTCGCGTACCTGCAGACGGTCTTGGAACACCGGGGTTGATCCCGGTGGCAGACCCTCCGATGATCTAGTTAGTCTCTGAGAGAGAGTAGCAGTAACTAGGGTTTTTAAGTGGCAAAGATTGATTACCTGTAAAGGTGGAAGAGGGCCTGGTATTTATAGATAATCCCAACCGGGTTTGGATCCGTTTGGGGGCCGGACCTGGACCCGAAAGCCCATGGGCCTGACGTGGCAGGAGGCCCAGGGGGTTTAGGGCAGACGTGGCAGTACCATGGATAGTTTAGGGCTGACGTGGCAAGGTCCTAGGTGGTTTTGGAGCCGACGTGGCGAATCGTGGGGTCCCTGTGCCTCTGGGAGGATCGGATGGCCTAGGTAGCGCCAGGTCATCCTTATCCCTTATTAGGCTGATGGGAGGACCGCGGGACTATCGAGGATCGGAGGCCGAAGGTCGTGGCGGATCGTCGGAACGAGGCGGCCGGTTTCGTGGGGGCGAGTTATCGGCTCGGCTCCGAGGGCATGACGGTCCGGTGCCGAGCTGGCGTGCTATTGAGTGGAAGCAATCCTGGGTCCCGGCTGGGCCTTGGGTCATTTTTATCCCACCTCACAAGCAAACACTTAAAACACATATGTTATCAAAAGACGAGGTTGACATCGCAGTGTCATTGAGTCTTCATTGCCTTTAAAACACACTTAAATGTAATATAAACACTGAAGACAACACACTTAAATGTTCTTCTGGATGGAATTTTATATACACTTATGAATATGCATAAAATATTAATAACAACCTAAAACATGTTTCTATAAATCTTGATCTTAATCATGTTGCAAAAGTGCTTTAATATAAAATCCCAAATCATGAAACTATAAATTTTTGCTAAATCAAAAGAAGAAGAACATTAAAAGCAGAAGCACTAACCTAAAGCCATTGATGGAGATTGTGTAGAGGGTTTGGATCTTCCTATATGATACACACTTCTATGAGAGGCCGTCACTCTATTCTTCTGTTGATGGGATGACAGATGGAATAAGAAGATACGTATATATAGAGGACCATAACCCTAATTGATAATTATTGATTTCTAATTTTGCCCATCACAAAATAAGAAATTTACTTTACGGTATCTACACGTGTTATATCACACTTTAAATGATATGCTTTTAACCCATTACTTAATCTTGATTAGATTACTTTAATTTGGGTTAGACTTTAGAATAGCAATTATACATTTAGTCATATATGTGAGTCCACATAGAATATTTTCCAACAATCTCTCACTTGGGCCACATATGTTACTCCTTATAAATGTACATACTTTATGAGCTCAAAATTTTGCTATGATAACCAAAAGCATAGCCAAACAATCTCGTCCATTAATCATGCAAATATAGGATCAAAGCAATTTTCGTTATATTTATCGTAAGTAAATTCATCAATGATCACATATATCAACATAATCAAATGACATAGATCAAGTGTGAATGTGTAGCATAAAAATTTCATACAGTGTGATCTATACACATGCCCATTTCCAACTGGTCCTCTTTAAAACTTAAGTAAGGTCAGAATCAAAACATGACAAAAGGGTGAGAAAACTGAATTCTTTATTTCTGATCAGAAAATAACCAAATGTATAAATGTCTCACACAACATAATGCAAATAAAATACAAAATCCCACTAAATCATGATATCCTCAAATAATACAACATCCATATGAGCAGTATGCTCATAAAAGACCTTGGGTGGTAATCCCTTTGTGAGCGGATCCGCTATCATGGAGTTTGTCCCAATGTGCCTTATGGACATATGTCTATTTTGCACTCTTTCTTTCACAAATAGGAACTTTATGTCAATATGTTTCGACTTTTTTGAACTCCTGTTGTTGTTGGAATACATCACTACTAACTTATTGTCACAAAATAACTTGAGTGGTCTTTTTATATTTTTCAAAATGCGCAGCCCAGTGACAAAATTCTGCAGCCATATTCCATGATTCGATGCCTCATAGCATGCTACATACTCTGCTGCCATAGTGAAAGAAGCTATAAGTGTTTGTTTGACACTTTTCCAGAATATATTTCCTCCAGTTAACAGATAAATATAGCCTGATGTAGAATTTTGCTATCATGGCACCCTAGTGAAATCAGAATCAGAATACCTTACGACCTCCAAATGATCTGATTTCCTATATGTGAGCATGTAGTCTTTTGTTCTCTGAAGATACCTCATGACCCTCTTGGCTGCTATCCAATGGTCCATACCAGGTTTTTTTAAATACCTGCCTGACATCTCAACAATGTACGCAATATCCGGACGCGTACATACTTGAGTATACATTAGACTCCCAATAGCTGATGTATAGGGGATCTTTTGTATTTCCTGAATTTCAAGGTTACTTGTAGGACGCTGATTGAGACTAAATTTATCTCCTTTAGCAACATGGGTATCCCCTGGTCTACAATCTTGCATGCCAAACCTTTTGTGTACTTTATCGATGTGTCCCTTTTGTGATAACCCTAGAATACCTCGAGAACGATCTCGGTGTATCTGAATTCCTAATACAAAAGAGGCATCCCCAAAATCCTTCATCTCAAAGTGCTTGGACAGAAACCTTTTAGTTTCGTGCAATAAATCTATATCATTAGTGGCAAGCAATATGTCATCGACATATAGAACTAGGAATATATGCTTACTCCCACTGAACTTGTGATACACACAATCATCAACTATATTCATCTCAAAATTAAATAAGATAATTACTTGATGAAACTTGTGGTACCAATGAAGAGAAGCTTGCTTGAGTCCACAGATGAATTTTGTCAATTTGCAAACCATATTCTTTGGATCTCCCGACACAAAGTTTTCTGGTTGCACCATATAAATTGTCTCGTCAATATCGCCATTGAGATACGCCGTCTTGACATCCATCTGATGTAGCTCAAGATCAAGATGAGCAACAATTTCTATAATTGTCCTAAACGAGTCTTTCGATGAAACTGGAGAGAAAGTTTCTGTAAAATCAATGCCTTCTTTCTGAGTATAGCCTTTAGCTACAAGACGTGCCTTATACCTATCCACATTACCATTTGCATTCCTCTTGATCTTAAATATCCATTTACAACCAATTGGTTTTGTACTTTCTGGTAATGGGACAAGTTCCCAAACTTTGTTATCTTGCATAGACTTTTACTCCTCATTCATGACATTCATCCACTTTTGAGAGTTACAACCTTTCATGGCCTGATGAAATGTGATTGGATCATCTTCCATCATTTCATTGTCATCCTCATATTCTTGGAGAAATACAATATAATCATCCGGAATAGCATTCCTCCTTTCTCTCGTGGATCTCCTTAATGACACTGGTTCTTGAGGTTGTTGATTTTGTTCTTCTGGAACAATTACCTTATTTTGAATGGGGGGTTGTTCAACATTGTTTTGTTGAGGTTCCAAATTCACTTCTTGATCAATAATAGGTGCGGAAACTTGAATATTGTCAAAAGTGATAGTAGGAATTGAGTTTGTAATTGAATCCAATTCCTCCTCAAAAGCAATGTCCCTAACCTTATTTCTCCCCCAAACTCAACTTCCTCAAAAGATGTTGCAGTTCTCATAAAAAAATAAAATAAAAAATAAAAATAAAAATAAAAATCCTAAGTGTGGGATCATAAAACTTATAGCCCCTAGATCGTTCAAAATAACCAATAAAGTAGCTGCTCACTGTTTTGGAGTTCAAATTCTTTTCATGTGGCTCAGCTGGACATCCCCAAATGTGAAAGTGCTTTAAACTAGGCTTTCGACCTGTCCAAAGCTCATAAGGTATTTTTGCAGCTGCTTTAGGTGGTACTCTATTGAGAATGTAAGCTGCTGTCTTTAATACTTCTCCCCAGAGGGACTCAGGTAAGGTGGAATGAGCAATCATACTCCTTATCATATCCTTAAGAGTCCTTTTCTAATCCTTAAAATTTGTCCCATTAAGCATGATGATAGAATTGATGTTAGCAGTTGTTGAGGTAGCAGAAGATACACTAACTGAATATAGAACAAAAATAAACAAAATAAGCTCACATGAGAATCTATATAAAATAATAAATTCAAATAATGGTTAATCCCATCTTAAGATACCAGGCACAACGTTAATATCAAGTCTTTGGACAGTAACATTAACTATAAATGGTACTCTTGTTGTAGTAATCAAATATTGACAATAAATCATGTCAAATAATAAGTCATTCTTTGGACTGACTTATTGTTCACATGGAATACCTTATAATTGTTACATATTTCTTACCACAGATGTGTATGAAATTCGGCCAAATATCAACTTATCATTGGGTCAGTTAATAAACACATGAATTACAAACACATAATCATCTTGATATTTTAAATAAATTAATCTACACAAAAGAGGTCACTTGGGCAACATTTTGTTTCAATTAAACTATTCAAAATATTAGATATTCATAAGAAAAACCAAAACCAAAATTTAAATTTAATTGTTTCCTAAAAATTTTATATTTTCCTTAACTTTTGTAATTTTACTTTATTTTACATAGATAATATCAAGATAATATCTAACTGAATTTTATTTATCCGATTATAGGACAAATATCTTTAGTAACAAAAATTTGATTTTCATTAACAAAAAATTAAATGGTTAACAGAAATTCTAAAGGAACGGCAAGTCACAAACAAATATCTTTATTATTTTTATTGCAAATCAATTTTATAACAAGAAATATATAATTTTAATTAATGACCACATCAGTCAACAAAACACAATAGTAACAAAATAACCCATATCTTTCTATTTCTCTTGTTTTGACTCACAACCGAAGGTGGGGCCCAGAAGGAATGCCATGTCAAAGCCATGTTGACCGAAGTCAACCCTCACAACCAGCATACCATGCTGATTACACTTCGACGTGGGCCCCTACCATCCTTACACCATTCATTTTAATACCTTTCATTCAAGCAAACTGCATATATACCTTTCCTTTATTTAACAACTCCTGCCACCCCAAGAGAATTGGGCCCCACCACCAAACAATAAATCCATACAACTACCCCATACAAAACTTTATGGGGAAATCTTAATTAATTAACTCTATCAAATCAACTCATGTATTAAAAAAATCTTTACTTCAATCCAAAACCATTATCAATACTTACGGTTTGGTTTGCTTTTTTTTTTTTTTTAAATTTAATTTTTTTTAATTTTTTTATAATTATCAGATTACCGAATTTGGTAAATGTGTAATCCGAAATATATTGAAACCAAAACCATCTGACTGTAGTTAACAGAACCAATTTCAGTAATCCGAAATCTGAAATATAGATTAATATATTGAAACCACAACCAAATCCAGTAATCCAAATTCTGTAATCCGAAATATAGATTAATATATTGAATATATTATTAATATATTGAATATATTAATATCAAAACCATATCTGAAGCAAAGGTTATCAACAATCCATTTTGACTTAAATCCACACAACTACACGTTGTGCAGCACCCCCAGGGGGACCCACCGCCATGTCACTTTGTGGCAGCGCAGCAGCAATTACAGCTCCCTTAACTGGGTGGGTCCCACCTCTGCCTAACGTCAGCAGCCAAAACAGCAGTAGACTTGCAGCCTTTATCCCGTGGGCCCCACTCCACTGAAGCCATATTTTAAAAGTTTTTTTTAGCAAAATCCAAAAACATAGTTATACAGATTGATTCATATCTAAAGCCACTGATTGTGATTGATTCATATCTAAAGCCATTGATTATCAAAAAACTAAAACCACGATTATCAACATGCTTACGGTTACGAATGTATGGAAATATTTATATAAACCATAATTATCTAAACCATAATTATCCATATCTTCTGGAATTATATCAAAATCCAAAACCACAGTCAATCAGAACTTACAGTTTATTTATTTTTATTTTATTTATTTAATGCAGATATGAAGCAATTGGTCTAATTATTTCACCAATTAAATTCATGAAGATAAAAAAGAAACCCTAAATTTCTTTAATTTCTTTAAATAAGAAATCCTAAATTTCTTAAACAAAAATTATCAATTCTTCAATTAATTCAGCAAAGATGACTCTGATACCAATTGATGAAATTTTATATACACTTATGAACATGCATAAAATATTAATCACAACCTAAAACATGTTTCTATGAATCTAGATCTTAATCATGTTGCAAAAGTGCTTTAATATAAAATCCTAAATCATGAAACTATAATCAAAAGAAGAAAAACATTAAAAGTGGAAGCACTAACCTGAAGCCATTGATGGAGATTGCGCAGAGGGTTTGGATCTTCCTATATGATACGTACTTCTATGAGAGGCCGTCTCTCTATTCTTCTGTTGATGGGATGACAGATGGAATTAGAAGATACGTATATATAGGGGACCATAACCCTAATTGATAATTATTGATTTCCAATTTTGTCCATCACAAAATAAGAAATTTACTTTACGGTCTCTACACGTGTTATATCACACTTTAAATTATATGCTTTTAACCCATTACTTAATCTTGATTAGATTACTTTAATTTGAGTTAGACTTTAGAATAACAATTATACATTTAGTGACATATGTTAGCTCACATAGATTATTTTCCAATACTTCTTTTTCTTGGAAGACGAAGAAGAAGCAGCTGCTTTCCCTTTAAAACTCTTCCTGATCTTGACACTCAATCTGCCACCCTCCCCTGCTGGCACATTCTTTTTCTTGAGTGATTTCTTATAGCCACCACATGCACGGAAATCCGGAAACTCTGACTTGCAAACATGACACTTGTAGATGTGTCCGATCTCTGGGCCTGGTCGTACCACACCGGCCAAAAAGCACGCAACACCGATGGGGTCTGTAGACATAACATCATCCATCAAATTGGCAAAGTTGCTGTGTCGGCGTCTCACTGCAACAGAATCAATTTGGTAAATTAGTTTGAAATTGAAAAAAATAATAAATCTTAATTATGATCACCATGTTTCCTTAAAGAGAGAGAAACAAAAATCACCTGGAGGCAGTTGGGGGAACTGGCTGGTACTGAAATAATTTCCTGTACCTAGTGCGAGCTGCTGCTCCTTTTCAAGCATCAGGAAGTTCCCAGGATAATTTAGTGATGATTGCGAGTGCTCTGCAAAATTGTGGGTACCTAGCGTTTCAGACTGAACAGTTTGATCATCGTTGATAGGATTCGTGAAAGTTGCAAAACCACCATCATGTGACTGTGGGAGCTCCTCCAAGGTGTTCACGGGAGTCAGATATTTCCTCCAAGTTGTTCACGGGAGTCAGATAAGATTCAGGATCCACACCAACTTCTAGGGTTTCACTGTTGCTGATATCTAGGGTTTCAGTGGAGAAGTTGGTCATGGGGTCTATAGGGTTTGTATTACTTGGAAAAGTTGTATTCAATGGATCCATGGAAGGGTTTATAAGCTTGGCGGGGTTGGGATCAAGAGAGGTTGAGGAAAAAGATGATGAAATTTGGTTGTTCATGGAAGTAATGTCGAGCGGAGTACCGGTGTCATCATTAAGGATGTCGTCAATAAGAAAATCATCTAGGAAAAGAAACTGACTGGGGTCGAAGTCACAATCGACCTCAACATTAGCAACACCAAATTCATTCCTCGGCATTGTGGTTAAGAGAGAGAGAGAGAGAGAGGTATATATATATCCGAAGAAGGAAGCTATAGAATTTTTTCATGCTTGCAATTTTTTCCAAGTCGATAGAGTACACGATTGAGAATAAGTTAACTGATGTCGTTACTCTAAATAGTGCATGCAATTTTTTTTTTGGGAGATGCTGCTATTGAAAATAACAGCACATAATTAAATAACTTATGCCGTTATTTTCAATAGTGGTTAATGCTGATGTGTTTAAAACTCGGTCAGTTGGGTAAATATTTTCGAAAGTGGATCAGATTGAATAATATTTTCAAAAAGTGGATCAGTGCGAAAAAAAATCGGGGTGAGGAGAGAGTGAATTTTTTTCCAAAATGATCCATTTTTTGAAAGTTTTTCCCAAACTGCCATGCTTTTTTTTTATTCCATAAATGCCCGACTCACTTTTTGAAAAAGCGAGTTTGGGATAAATCCCCTCGCTTTTTCAAAAAGCGAGTCTTAGGTTGCAAATTTTCAACCTCTCAAGACTCGCTTTTTGAAAAAGCGGGGGGAATTATGCCACTCTCGCTTTTTCAAAAAGCGAGTTTAGACCTTTTTGCCCAGCAACACTCGCTTTTTCAAAAAGCGAGGGGATTTATCCCAAACTCGCTTTTTGAAAAAGCGAGTGTCGATTTGGGGATTAATCCCCCCACGCCCGATATCAGATCTCATATTCACTTTATTTCTCTATCTTCCTCCTCCTCTTCTAACCCCGAAACCCTAACCCATCTCTCATCTCAGATTCGTCAAAGTACCACCGAAATTTGTGGATTAACCCATAAAATTGCTTTGGAAACCTTAAACCCATCTTCCGATAGAGGTTAAAATTTTAGAATTTTGGTATACTTGAAGAGGAAAGCAACTTCAACTATTTGACCCAAATATCTACGATAAATTTCTTTTCAAATAATCTTGTGAAGGTATGATGTTTATTGCCTTATTGTTTTGTTATTTTTCATAAGTTTTGTTTATGGGTAGATAATAACTCGTATTTTGGTATAAATTAATGTAGGTATGGATTTGGAGATTTCTATTTGGTTATACTTTGGTGGTGAAATAATTCGTGATCCAAAGATTGGTTGTTGTTATAGTGTGTTGGATTCGGAAATAGTTTAGGTCTCGTACCATTACATTTGAAGAAGTAGTTGAGAAAATATATGAAGTTACTAATTGGGATAGAAATCAATGGAATGTGAAAATTTTAGCTCGATACGCAGCAGGAAGAGGAGATGGTCAGTATTTTATGACAGTGCTCGTATCTACTGATAATGCTATGAAGTCAATGATTGCTAGGATATTTGATCCCAATTGTTCTTGGTCTACATCAGAGTTATATATTCAGCAAATTCAAATTTTGAATGCTCAGCCACATGATATTTCTAGTTCAAGCTTTGTAAGGGTGGTACCTACACAGTAGATGAGGTCTAACCCCGCTCAATCTTCACAACCAAATCCAGTGTCCTCACAAGAGAACACCTTCACAAATACAACAAATCCGGATTCTACATATGTTGAGCTGCCACGCCAACCTAGTCCGGTTCCTGATTATGTTCCAAATGACAGTATATTTGAACTCTTTCAAAATGCAGTCATTAACAACAGCTTATTAGACGATGATGAAGAAGTGGAAGAAACAGACGATGAAGTTGATGATAGTGTTAAAAATAATGACGGAGACGAAGATGATGCTGTAGCAAATGTAAATCCTACGAACAATAGTTCTAATAAAGTCAGAGCTACTTATAGCTACGCCAATGTTAACGCTCATGTCACCGAGGAGATGGCTCAAGGTGCTAGAGTACACCCAGTTCCACAAGAGTCGTCTGGTTCATCCAATGTAGACGAATTGTACGATGGACAGGAGTTTGTAAGTAACGAGTTGATTCAACAGGCTGTGAAGTTGTATTCTATCAAAAAACATCGTGAATTCGTCACCTTGAAATCTACACTGTCACTGTACACTGTTAAATGCAAAATAACACCTAGAAAACGTACCATTGAGGAGATCGTGCAAGGTCTCCCAGGAGTAAGTGATGGTGGCTGTCCTTGGAGATTACGAGCAATGGTTCCAAAAGGCGGGACGAATTTTGTGGTGAAGAAGATAGTTGGACCTCACACATTACGAATCCCATGTTGAATCAGGATCACCGTAAAATTGATTGCAACATTGTTTGTAATCTGATTGTTGATGTGGTGAAGAAGGATACCGATTTAACACCGCGGTCAATTATTGAGATAGTGAAATTACAATATAATTATCAGATTTCGTATAAGAAAGCTTGGATAGCAAAACAAAAAGCGATTGAGAGGTTGTATGGTACCTTCGAAGAAGCATACACGAAGTTGCCTTTTCTACTAACAGCAATTCAAGCAGCAAATACTGGAACCGTTGTTCACTGGAATAAATATGAGTCAAGTCCTAGCGAGGAAACATTCAAGGGAGTATTTTGGGCATTTGGTCCTTCGATTGAAGGTTTCAAGTCTTGCAGACTAGTTATCAGTGTTGACAGAACTCACTTGTACGGTAAGTATAAGGGTTGTTTGCTAATTGCTGTTTTTCCAGATGCGAATGATTGCTTATTTTCTTTTGCATTTGCATTGGTTGATGGAGAGAGTATAAATACGTGGACATGGTTCATGAGTTGCATCCAGTATTATGTCACCATCACACTGAGTTGTGTGTATTCTTGGATCGTTATGCTGGTATAATGTCTGCTATGGATTTACAAAATAGAGCTTGGAACGAACCTAATGCATATCATCGTTATTGTATGCATTATTTTGCTACAAATTTCTTTAGTAAATTTGAGAGCAAGGCATTACGGAAAAAGGCCAAAATTATAGCGTGTCAAAGCCAACCCAAAAAGTTCATGGCCAAACTTGCTGAACTTGAAACCGTCAATGTCGAGGCGGCTAATTGGTTGAAAGAGAAGCCGGTTGAGAAATGAGCACTTTATGCAGATGAAGGTCGAAAATACAGCATAATGACTACAAACCTGTCAGAAGTCTTCAATTCTGTCTTTAAAGACGTTCGTAGTTTGCCAGTAACTACGATTGTTGAGATGATTTTTTACGTCTGAACTCTTATTTTACTACTCGTCGACAGGAAGCCAGTAAGCTTTTATCTGAAGGAACGCTTTTTGCTCGAAGAGTACATGAACTGATCGATAGTCGTCGTGAGAGAGCAAACCGACATGAGGTTACAATGTTCCATCATCAACCTGGAGTATTTTCCGTGAGAACGGGTATATGCATAGTAAGTGGAGAAAGGAAGGGTGGGAACTTGCATACTGTGAATTTGGGAACGAAAACATGCACATGTATAAAATTTCATCTATATCATATTCCCTGTTCTCATGTACTGGCAGCTTGTACATATCGTGCAATCGATCACAAGCATCTGGTTGATAAATTTTACCTTATAACTTCATTAGCACAAACATACGCTCCCGTGTTTCATCCTATTCTAGATCCATCATATTGGCCTATTATTGATGGACCAAATCTCGTACCTGATGCTAGTTTGTGACGTAAAAGGAAGGACAGGCCTAGATCTACGAGAATTCGCAATGACATGGATGTGAAAGATAGGTCAAGCCATGGTACGGGGATGAAATGTTCAAAATGTGGTTTGCATAGACACAATAAGCGGCGATGTATTAATAGTGGAACTCAAAACAATTAACCATTGTATGCTTGTAACTGTACTTTTTAATTTGGACTTTGTAATTCTACTAAATTATGAAGAAAGAGATTACAAAGTTTTATTTTGAAAAATCGTTTGTATCAATTCTTTACGTAAGAGTGTGATTGTTGCGTGATGAGTATTGTAATCTAATATAAAGATTTCATTTTCCTAGACAAGACTCGCTTTTCCGAAAAACGAGTCTTTTAGATACCTCCTCGCTTTCTCAGAAAGCGAGTCTTTAGCCTATAGATTTTTATCAGCAGGCCCAAGACTCGCTTTCTCTGAAAGCGAGTTTGGTACAAAATAACTCGGTGTTTCAGAAAGCGAGTCTTGAGTCCAGTGTTATCCAGAGATCAAGCCTTCTCTGGTTTTCGCCAAACCCACACAGTCGCTTTCCGAGAAAGCGTGGTAGTATTGACTAGGCTCGCTTTCTCAGAAAGCGAGTCTTGAGTCTGCTTGTAAAAAAGTATACAAACTCAAGGCTCGCTTTCTGAAAAAGCGAGTTTAGTGAAAACAACCTCGCTTTTTCGAAAAGCGACTGTTGAGTGGTTTGTTTTCCAGAGGAGACCTCACATCTGGAAAATGAAAAGCACAACACTCGCTTTTTGAAAAAGCGACCTGTTTACACCCAGTCTTGGGTCTGTATGCAAAAAAACACCAATATTTTATCTCCTGGCGGGACATAAACCCTACACATTTCTCGGGCATCAGCTTCAACCCATTATTCACATCAATTCAACTTCAATAACCTTTCAAGCATACCCATTTCAACACCATTCCACAATAACCCAACTCTCACATCTATTTCACTTTCACCAACATCTCAAAAACAATTGCAAACGAACATCACATTCACACGACCATAAAATTTTACAAACCATAAAATTAAAACATCACACTCACACACCTCATACCAAAATTTCGTACTTCATATATTCCATATTTCAAAACTTGAGTACATGATTGATACACACAATAAATCACATTAACACATTAAAATTACAAACAATAAATCACATCAACAAAATATCAAGATGCTTCACGGGTCAGAGGTGAAGAATGTGGGAGGTCGCCGTTGCCTCTTACCTCGTGGTGATGGAGTTTTCTTTGTCACACCGGACATTATTATCGGCTCCTCTTCCTCTTGTTGTTCTGCCCCCTCTACTTGAATCTCAGCTTCTTGAACTTCATCCTTTTGTTCTTCCTCATTTCTAGGCCGACGTGGTGGTTTGCGGGCGACTTTCTTCATACGAGGAGCACGTGCACTGGTTCGATGAGCGGGAGTATTTAGAATAGCATCCAAGGTCGCCCCCTCTTCAACAGCATCAGCTTGTGCACGACAGGACGTCAGCATCTCACGTACAAAGTCCTTAACCGCATCAACGACATTGCTACTCAACACATCAGCACATTTTTTGCCCATACTCCAAGTCTGGGTCATCTACAAAACATAATAAGTTAAAATATTAATTGCAGTAAATGTATATGTAAATCAAAATACTATAATAACTTTGATGAATTTAATAGTACTTAAAAACTTACAATCGTCTGAATAGCCGATGCCTTCGGTTGAAACATATGCAAGTGCATTGAATGTAGATCTACTGGTTCAGCTGCCGGTCGACGTATCGGTACCACCACGCCTGCGGGAGTCTGTCCTTTCGGAGAGATGTATCGCCTTGTCATCCTCCCATACCAGCCCATATAGTTCTCGTACACGGTTTGATCAAATGGAGGAATGTTCTCAATGATTTTCTCGAACCTGTGTAGATTCCATCTCTCCACATATGTCGAGAAGCTGGCGGCCCAATTATGTCCTGATTGACGACCCATTCCAGTGATTGCATGCATGTCCACATTAAATGGTTCGGCAACAGGAATCGTCTGCTGTAGACCAAACTGTCGAAGCACTTTGTTGACATAATAGAACTCAACTGTGCCAAAGTTGATCAAAGATGCTTTCGTCAGCCAAAGATCACATCTATATAGGGAAATAGGCGGCAGTCTAGCTAGACGGGCCTCCGTGTAGGGCATCCACACTACGCAATTATCTGCCAACCTGTCCAACTCATCACGAAAGTAGGTCAGGCACCTGTTGGGATTGGCAGTCCAAGTAAAGTTACCGGACCAATACACACTAAGATGAGGTAGCATGTGTTGGTCCTCGAGGAGATGGATCCAGTGGGCTGATTGCTTCCGCACTACAGGACGACCCACGTGGATATGCTCCCAACTCCACACTTGAAGCGGTATCATCGGTCCATTCATCTGCACGGAACCGAGACTACACAGGCACAAACTCCTGTGGAGGGATGCTAAGGCGGCACTACCCCAACTGTACTGACTGACTCGTCCTAGATCTGCAATCAGTGGGAGGTACATCAAGGGGACAGAGTGTCCGCTGGAATTAGGGAACAACACCCCTCCAAACAGTGTCAGAATGTAGGCCCTGCAGTAGCAATGGACCTCCTCATCAGTCGAGTCATCTCTCAATCAGTTCTTGAATTTTTCCTTTAACCACTTCAACTGAATCTGTTTTCTATTCACTACCCTGGTCTCCACTTCGACACCGAGATATTGTTCCACTAAATATGTCGGGTCCAAGTCCATTGATCCTGTCACTGCCTGCCCATCTACCGAAAGGCCGGTGAGTACTGAAACGTCCTGCAATGACACAGTCATCTCCCCAACTGTAAGGTGGAAGCTGTGTGTTTCAGGGCGCCATCTCTCAAGGAGTGCTGTAAGCAGTGGCCGATCGCACTTGATGGAGCTCATCAGTGCAATACCGTACAGTCTGCCATCCTTTAAGATCTGGTGAATCCGTGGGTGCATAGGTAGTGGATGACCCCCACGGAATGTACACTCCTTCGAATTGCTTTCCCACACATCTTTCGAATGATGCTGCCACTGAAGAGTAAGAAGAGTGGGGTCGAGGGGACCTGGACCTCCAAGGGGAATAGTAGATGAAGAAGGGGCCGGAGAAGAAGTACCTGCCACATTTGGGTTACTTGGGACCTGTAAAACAACAACAACATTTACATCAGCAGAGAAATAGAACATTTAATTGTATGATAATGAAACAAATAGAATATAGAAAATTATAAGCTTACATTAGTACGTGTGGTACCACCACGACGACCACCACGTCCACCGCGAGGAGGTGGGCCGAAAGATGTACGTGGTCCGTCGCCACGATTAGGTCTACTACTAGATCCTACCTCCACATTTCCCATCGTCCGTGCCATTTTTAAATAAATAGAGTATTCTACAACTAAAAGCAATCGTTATTAACATTACCAAAATATATAACCAACAAATATAGAACACATACGAACATACAATTATTAATAACTATATCAAAATTTTACCCACAAATTCTACAATTATCCACTTTTTAAAACTAATACACCTCCACCTCCACCGACACTATCCAAATTTGACACCCAAATTACCTCAAAATTTTATCCCGATTTTTCCACAATATCAACACTATGCATATTGTACCTCCAATAATATAAACCAATTTCTAACTAAATAATTCTAAATATATATACAACATTAAAAAATATAGAGTTTGAGAAATATACCACAATCTTTAGGCAAGATGTGAACCTCGACAATCACCCCCAAATCGTTCACCCCCCAATTTGAAGAACGACACGGAAATCACCACCCAAATCGAAAGAACCAAGAAAAATGAAGTGGCCAATTGAACGGAGATGAGATAATGAAGATTTTCGGAGTGATTCGACAACTAATTTGATGGGTTAAGGGATTAAATCGAGGCTTATCGATATTGGGTTAGGGTTTCGCGAGCGAATAGTGGAAGGAAATGAGAGAAAGTGAGATCTGTTTGCGAGGGGAGGTTTAAGTCCCAAACGAAGCGAGTGTGGGATAATTCCTCCCGCTTTTTCAAAAAGCGAGTCTTGGGAGGTTGAAAATTTGCAACCTAAGACTCGCTTTTTGAAAAGGCGAGGGGATTAATCCCAGACTCGCTTTTTCAAAAAGCGAGTGGGGCGTTTAGGGAATAAAAAAAAGCAGGGCAGTTTGGGAAAAACTTTCAAAAAATGGGTCATTTTGGCAAAAAATTCGGAGAGAGGTGGGGTTCACGAGAGGTCGGAGGAAAGCTGACTCTGCTTTGACGAATGTTTGACTTTACAAAAGAAAGAATCCTCTCGATTGAAGTCCAGATCCAGTTTTTTAAACTCTGGTTTCTTTGTAATCCTTCCAACCTTGCGCTGAATTGACTCTGACGCAGCTAAGAGCATCTCCAACCATGCTAGCTATTTTGGCTAGCTAGAATAGCCAAAATAGATAACAAATGGATAATTTGGCTAGTAAAAAAATTCACACTCCAACCATGCTATTTATTTTGGCTAGCCATAATTTTTATTTACTAATAAATAGTTACAATAATTTTTTTTAAAATGACAACATTTTTATTCCTCAAGAATTTTGGAATCAAATGAAATATTAGTTTCCAAATAGCACTAAACAATTACATGATATTGTAATACTATGAACTCAATCTACTAATTACTGGCAATATATCACTGACATACTAAGTAATGAAAGGATAGAACCAAAATCATTTATGTAACAAATATGTAAATGTTGAAAAGAAAAAGATTTTTCATCATGGTACCTCTATCTAATGCAACAAAGTAAAAAGAGAAGATTTTAAACAGATAAGAGCTCACCTGGGGAAGCCAAGCTTGAATGATGCTGTGTTGCCACATTCTTGTAAAATTGCACAGAAATAAATCCACTCCTAGCAGTTGCTGATGATGATGGAGAACCCTGAAAACTATAACATTTGAACCGACTCCTTTATGAAAAAATCCTGCATTGTAGAACAGAATTGGGGTAAGATGAGATACCTTTCAAGGTATGCATTAATGAAGCACATGTTCTAAAGTATCACGATTGGATGAGGGTTATAGAATCTAGTGATAATATCAAGAAGAACCATAAACTAGAACCCATCTGGTTCCAGAGCATTATTTATCTATAGTAGAAAACTAACTGGACATATGGTCCAAAAATAAATTATTACTACTGCTCCACTTCTCAAAATAACAGTAGAAAGTAAAGTGCATATTTCATTTTAGAAACCTAAAGCAAGACAACAATGTAATTCAATATATCTGTCTATTCTATGAAACCAATGCGATTTCTCTTTTGAATCGACATCAGCCCAGTTTTTTTTTTCTTTCTTGCTTTCAAAAATCCTTCATCGTACTTTGATAGCCATCTTCATTTTGGTAGGACAAGGCACAGATAAATGACACAGTGTAAACCTGATTTAGTTGAAAATGATTGTATGGAATTTGTAATATGCATAAGATCAGTAATATTCAACTATGCAGATTGCACTTCTATTCTTTGCATGTATCACTTTTCTTCTAGCCATCGATAAAAAAACTTGCAGCCTTTCTATTTGAATTACATATCATTCATCAAATACTTAATGCAAGCCTCATAGTTAAAATGCCTTTTGAAGGTTGCAGGGTAGGGACTACTATTAGGGATCTATTAAGGGTTTATGTAGCATAAGACCTACCCCTAATTGCACATAACCTAAATCCTAGAAAATTTTCTAATCCACTGACTCAGATGAAATACTCAATAACTTACCCCTTCTTCATCAACAGTACCCCCTTGGCCGAAAACCAAATCATCAACCAAATTGTAATTTCTGAATCTGACTCAACCATGATTCATTCAACAAATCAGAATATCAGAACAAACTATAGTCTCAAGAAATCTACTACATATATGATTGGTTTTAGCAATACTACAATGACTTGTCTGGTTCAAAATAAGTATCATATATGTATCTATAGACATACTAAATGATGGACTAAATAGACCATACAAATATATATGTATCTGATACTGACATACTAAAGGATGGATTAAATAGACCATTACTTTTATCAGTTTATCCTACAATCAGGCTTGGAAAATGCTAACATGTAGAAGGTAGTCTTTAAGACAATGTCATTATCTGCCTACTGTTAGCATACAATATCTGAAGATAACGACATATTTGGAAAACTTAAAAGCATGTCAATCACTATTCCATATCGACACAAAGTCTTGGAGAAAGTAACCTTTATCATGCCCCTCAAAGAGGAAACACTCAACATGGAATTGGAGAATTGATAATGAAAATTTTCATGTTAAACTAAACTTAATGGTAAGGTGTCCTTTTCAGGTTAGTTATGTGATGTTTTAGTTTTGAAGGATCAGCAATGAACCATATTCAAGCAAAATAGCACAACAGCTGTGTCAGATCATACATGCTTGAAGGATCAGATCATATATTTACATACAAATGTCTCCGTCAGTCCAATTTCACAAAGAAATCGCTGATTGGCCAACCTCACCATCTATCAAAATAGTACATCAAGACCCCTAATATCAAACAACATAGTCGAACAGACAAATTGATGAATCCGAAGAATAAGAAGAAGAAGAAGATACCTGATGAAGGAAATAAGCTGCCTTTGAGATCACCAAACCCAGAACAAATGGAAGAAATTGAACAAATTGAACAAATTGAAGAAATTTCTTGGAGGGATTAATAGCGAGACTCGATGAAGACGGTTGGGAGTCCCCTTGATCTTCGGCGGCAAGTGAGGAATGAGATTTGGCGAGCTTCCCCTCCATTTCAAAAATCGCCAGATCTGGTGAGCGGATTGCGAGCGATTCTCAGATTGCCAGATCCGCGAGTCGATTGGCAAGCCCATTGGAGAGAAATTTTTGGGAATATGCTGGCTAATTTGGCTATTTTGTAGGTATGGCGAGTCTCATTGGAGATGGTCTAAGTGGCAAGTCAAATGTGGATTTAGGCAAATATTTTCGTAGGTGGTCGAACTGGATAAATATTATTTTTCCTTAGCGTTCATTAAAAAAATGCCTATTCAAAAAACATCAGCTGAGTTTGGTTCGTTGTTTTGAAAATTCATTTTAAACGTAGTTTTTGAAATTTTTTTATTCAGTTATTTTTTGTGATTTTCGAAAATAGCGTATTGTTTGGTAAACTTTTTCATAAAATAGTTTTTTTTTCTTTCAAAATTTAAGTATAAAAGGCATTTGGTAAACTGTAAACAGTATGTATGTATATATATAATTCGTATTTATGTATATATGTATATACATAAACACTCTATCTTGTATACTGATGCTGCTTGTTTTCGGTGTGGGCGCAATAGATGTGAGTTCTTGTAATTTGTGAAGAGGAAGGGACGAATCTCGATCTTGGCTCGAGTCGGTTCCTTGAGGTAGGCCCGGAAGAGAGGGTGGAAGCTCGGACGGCCGGAGTACCTGCAAAAGGCCTAGAAACACCAGGAGAAGTCCCGGCGACAGGACTTACGACGATCTAGTCAGTCACTGGAATAAGGACCGAGCAGCTAGGGTTCAGATGGGGAAAGATTCATTACCTTTGAAAGTGAGAAGGGGGTTTGGTATTTATAGGCAGGGGTAAACGAGTCTCAGACCCTAAGGGCCGGGTCTGACCCGTTTGCAAGTGGGCCTGAGTTGGCAGAAGCCCGTTGGACTTGTTGACTTGATGATCTAGGATGAGCGTAATCTGAGAAAATCTGATGGCCCTGATTGGGCCATGTCATCTATACCACATCATAAGCGCCATACTCATGGAGGGCTGTGTAAACCATCTATGGAGGAGTATTTGTCTCTGTGGGAAGAGCGGAGGGGAGTATTTGGCGAAAATGAGTTGTGGAGTCCTTGAGAAGTGACTGCGGTCGGTGCCGAACCGAGCGGTATTTTTCGGCCTGATTAAAGTCTATGCCAAGCGCCGAACTCAATGGGTCGGCACCGAGCGTCTCGCCCGGGGGGGGGGGGGGGGGGTCAAGGCATAGCGCGACGAGGGGGGCAGCTTACGAGAGGGAGTGGTGGCGGTGCTCGAAGTTCATGCCGAGCTCCGAGCTATGGGTCGGCGTCGAACTCCTCCACTGAGGCATTTTGTTGTAGAAAGCTAAGCTGATGCTCGAAGTTTATACCGAGCTCCGATATACTGGTCAGCGCCGAGCACCTTGACTGAGGCATTTTGCTAGAGAAAGCTAGGCTGATGCTTGAAGTTCATGCCGAGCTCCGAGCTACTGGTCGGCACCGAGCGCCACGACTGATGCATTTTGCTAGAGAAAGTTAGGTTGATGCTCGAAGTTCATGCCGAGCTCTGATGTATGGGTCGGTGCTGAGCGTCTCGACTGAGGCATTTTGCTAGAGAAAGCTAGGCCAATGCTCGAAGTTCATGCCGAGCTCCGAGCTATGGGTCGGCACCGAGCACCTCGACTGAGGCATTTTGCTAGAGAAAGCTAGATCGATGCTCGAAGTTCATGCTGAGCTCCGAGCCATGGGTCGGCGCCGAGCGCCTTGACTAAGGCATTTTGCGGGAGAAGCTAGGTTGATGCTCGAAGTTCATGCTGAGCTCCGAGATATGGGTCGGTGCCGAGCGCCTCATCCGAAGCATTTTGTGAGAGAAAGCTTGGCTGATGCTCAAAGTTTGTGCCAAGCTTCGAGCCATGGGTCAGCGCCGAGCACCTCGATTGAGGCATTTTTCCAGAGAAAGCTAGGAAAATGCTCATAGTTCATGCCGAGCTCTGAGCTATGGGTCGGAGCCGAGCACCTCGACTGAAGTGTTTTGCGAGAGAAAGCTAGGTTGATGCTCGAGAGCAATGCTGGGTGTCGAGCGAGAAGGCCTAGCACTATGGCAATTTTTGTGGAAAAGCTAGGTTGTTGCTCGAGATCCATGCCGAGCGTCGAGCCAGAAGCCCTTGTGTTGATGCAATTTTTGTGAAAAAGCTGGGTTGATGCTTGGGATCAATGCCAGGGCGTCGAGCCAGAACACCTTGCACTGGGGCAATTTTTGTGGAAAAGCTAGGCTGATGCTCGAGATCCATGATGAGCGTCGAGCCAGAAGCCCTTGCGCTGAGGCAATTTTTGTGGAAAAGCTGGGTTGATGCTCGGGATCAAAGCAGAGCGTCGAGCTAGAAGCCCTTGCGCTGAGGCAATTTTTATGGAAAATCTAGGCTAATGCTCGAGATCCATGTCGAGCGTCGAGCCAGAAGGCCTTGCACTGGGGCAATTTTTGTGGAAAAGTTGGGTTGATGCTCGAGATCAATGTCGAGCGACGAGCCAGAAGCCCTTGTGCTGAGGCAATTTTTGTGGAAAATCTAGGCTGATGCTATGATCCATGCCGAGCGTCGAGCCAGAAGGCCTTGCGCTGGGACAATTTTTGCGGAAAAGCTGGGTTGATGCTTGGGATCAATCCGGGTGTCGAACCAGAAGGCCTTGCTGTAACCCCTGTTTTCCATTTTGTGTATTTTTGAGTGTATTTTTCATTTTGGTGTATTTTCTCTCGTTTTATTCCTCTTGTATTTCTTTTGGATCGTATATTGGATTTTTATTTCAATATATATTTTCATTTTATTATTCTTGTCTTCTTTTATTCGGATTCTTGATTCTTGTTCGTCTCTTGTTAGTTCCTTTTTGATCGAACTGATATTTTTGATCCTCCTTATTGTTGTTCACACCCCATATTATTTTTCTCTATTATTTTTTTCATTTTGCCCTATTTATATTTTTTCTTAAATCACTAATACCCATTTTGATTCCTTAATTATTCACTCAATCATTACCCTATATAATAAACCTAATACCCTGTTTTCAAATATACCCATTAACCCATTTATACTTAATCCTATAACTATTTCCCACCTAAACTACCCACCGAAACACACTGTCTGTTACCCCATCCCCATGCAGACCCGAACCCGTTAACTCTACCCACACCCGAAACCCCTATACCGTGCCGCTCTCCCCCCTAACCCTAAACTCCACCTATTTATATCAAACCCATGCACTGCCCCTCCATCCGCCGCTATCTCTCCCTGTTCACCTCCCCGACCCATCTGCACCTCCTGCTCTCTCTCTCCCGTCCCGCTCTCTCTCTCCCTTGCACCCTAGCACCCCCCGGCTGTCCCTACCTCCCGCTCTGTCTTTGTCTCTATTCGGTAGCAGCAGCAACAGCCATCGACGAAACCAATGCCGCTAGTCGCTAGCCGCTGCCGCTCTCCCGTGGTCGTCGTCTCGTTTTCCCGTTCTCCATGCTCTTACGTGTGTTGTCGTGGTTCGTTGCTTGAGTTCTTGTTCGTTGGTTCTTGGTGCACGTGTGTTTTCGTGCACTCGGATTTTGGTCGATCGTCGTTCGTTCGTTGTGCTCGTTGTTGGTTTTGTGCTTCGCTCGTGGTTCGGTGGGTATTGCTCGTTGTGGGCTCGTGTGTTCGTTGAGTTCGTTGGCTGGAAATCCGTTCCCGTTATTCTTTCTTGGAGTTGTTTTCGTCGTCGGTTAAGCAAGTAACTTGTATTAAATTCCTTTGCATATACAAGTACTAAATACTGCTTGTAGTGTAGTTGGGTTCTAGAGACAATTTGTGTGTGAAATCCCCTTGTTGATATTGTCTCTATTGTGTTATCTTAACCATAGTTTCCTCATGACATACATGACATGATATAACCTAGGATTGACCACATCTTGTTGCATATATGCGTGTTGTTCATGTGATATCTTGTGCTCATTCGTGTTATTCATGATAGACTTGTTGTGGACTTGTGAAATATCCTACATCATGTTGCTTGGACCTTTTGTACACCATATTTCGTGTTTGGTTGTGTTTTGGTTGAGTTCTATGTGAACTAGTGGATTTTGTGCACATGAGATATTTTCAGTTTTGCTGGTTTTTCTGTTTTGATTCGTATTTTAGACCCTATTAAGGTCAGTATTTGAGAATACTTTGTGAACATGATTTGAAGAGAATTATGTCTATTTTACAACCCTTTTGACTGATCTCAATTTCGTTTTACGGTTTATGAGTTATGTTGATTTTACTACTGTGGTGTCGAAAGATTTTCAGATTTTGTTTTCTATGAATTTTGAATAGTAGTCTATTTTTATTATAGTGTTAAAATTATTATTTTGATCTGAAATTTTTCTCAGTACTTCTAGGCTGGATTGGGATTGCCCCAGAATTTTTATGGATTTATTTGAAATGTTTTATAAACCTTTTCATGCTTGCAAATAAAGATTTTACATACAGAATTTTACTATTGTTCAGTAAAGAACTTGATTTTCGACTTATTTCTACTTGTTGTTTCTAAATTATTTCTGAATATGAAAGTTAGCCTACAGTATCTATTTTATTATCCTTTTGGCGGATTTGGATTTCGTTCTATGGTTTGTTATATATTGCTGTTTTCGTACTATGTTTGCGATTTCAGATTTACAAAACTACTGCATATTGATGTTTTCTGATTTTACTTGACTACTCTATTTTTTATTGAAAAATTATGAAACTTGATTTTCTGTTCCTATACATATAGTGGAATACCCCAGATTTTTTTGAATTTATTTGATAAGTTTTCATGCTGTTTTCCTGTTCTTGAATCCAATCTTCTGATTTCTGGCTGAACGTGTTTTCTGGATTTAAACCTATTTTGAGTTATGATTTTGTGAAATACTATATGACTTATATATGTTTGCTAGATTCGGCCGGGAGTCTATTTTTTAGACCTTTCGACGGATTCAGATTTGCATTTTTGTAACAACGGAAATCTCAGTTTTACTGCAGTATGGTCCTGCTGTCCTGAACTAGAAATTTGGTTATTTTATCATTTTGTGTGTTATCTTTCACCTATACATGTTTATCTTGCAACTTGAACTTGTTACTTGTTTTATACCATGTTATACTTGCCCTGTTTCGTGACACATACATGCTTGTTTGACACTAATAATAATTAACCAAGCCGGGGTTTAAAGGGACAGATCTAATAGTGGAAAATATAGAACGTGTACTCGAAAGAGGATCTATTGATCCTACTTGATACTTGAGGCTTGATATTCCACTTGGCTTAATACTTGATACTTGAGGCTTGATACTTCACTCTTGAGGCTTGTTTACTTGATACTTGAGGCTTGATACTTGATACTTAATTTCTTGAGGCCTGTCCCTGAGTACACTGCCCTCTATGATCCACTATGAAAGCTATAATAAAATTGCATTGACTGTAGCAACCATGTAGTAAAAGTATGGATGCATGAAGTGCTACCTAGATAGTAATAATACAGGACTTGAACATGATCACTTGACACTTGATACTTGATTACTTGAACATGATTACCTGATACTTGCTACTTGATACTAGTACTTGACTACTTGACACTTGTTTCTGTTACTTGATTTCATGATACTTGATTCGTGATACTTTTTACTTGTTTACATGATACTTGTTCACTTGACACTTGATACATGCCACTTGTACTTGTTCATCTTGCCATGCTAGTATTCTATTTTGTTATCATGTATATTCCATATTATTAGTTAGTTTTTCCTATGTACTTGTATCCTGCATTCCAAGCGGCCCGTAACTTACATTGACGGAAGTTTGTTTTCTCTTTCCTATTCCTGCAATTGTTAAATTGCAGATTTTGGAGAACAGGTACCAGATGGTGTTGGTGATATGAGATATTAGTGCTGGATTTTGCTATTATTATTTCTTGTTTCTTGCCTTGAACAATTGTATTTTGATACTTGGATTATTTGTATTTGGACAATGTGATCCAGAATATTGACTTATTCAGATCTGGATTATTTGAGATTAATATATTTCGGTTTCAAGTATTCTTGTTGGTATTTTGGTTCATATGTGCATACTTGGTTGATTCTTTTGCTTCCGACTCTGATTATTCTTGTGAGATGTTGTAAAGATTCTTGAACAGCTTATGGATGATAAAAATCATTCGCTGGACTTTTGTCGCGTATCCATATTTCGTATTCTCTTTTGGGAAGCAGGGCATGACACTTGCGCTGGGGCAATTTTTGTGGAAAAGCTAGGTTGATGCTCGAGATCCATGTCGAGCGTCGAGCCAGAAACCCTTGCGCTGAGGCAATTTTTGTGGAAAATTTGGGTTGATCCTCGGGATCAATGCCAAGCGTCGAAACAGAAACCCTTATGCTGAGGCAATTTTTGTGGAAAATCTAGGCTGATGCTCGAGATCCATGTAGAGTGTCGAGCCAGAAGGCCTTGTACTGGGGCAATTTTTGTTGAAAAGTTAGGTTGATGCATGAGATCAATGCCGAGCATCGAGCCAGAAGACCTTGTGCTGAGGCAATTTTTGTGGAAAATCTAAGCTGATGCTCGAGATCCATGCCGAGCGTCGAGCCAGAAGGCCTTGTGCTGGGGCAATTTTTGCGGAAAAGCTAGGTTGATGCTCAGGATCAATGCCGGGCGTCGAGCCAGAAGGCCTTGCACTGGGGTAATTTTTGTGGAAAAGCTAGGCTGATGCTCCAGATCCATGCCGAGCGACGAGCCAGAAGCCCCTGCGCTGAGGCAATTTTTTATGGAAAAGCTGGGTTGATGCTCGGGATCAATGCTGAGCGTCGAGCCAGAAGCCCTTGTGCTGAGGCAATTTTTGTGGAAAATCTAGGCTAATGCTTGAGATCCATGTCGAGCATTGAGCCAAAATGCATTGCACTGGAGCAATTTTTGTGGAAAGGTTGGGTTGATGCTCGAGATCAATGCCGAGTGTCGAGCCAGAAGCCCTTGTGTTGAGGCAATTTTTGTGGAAAATCTAGGCTGATGCTTATGATCCATGCCGAGCGTCGAGCCAGAAGGCCTTGGGCTGGGACAATTTTTGTGGAAAAGTTGGGTTGATGCTCGAGATCAATGCCGAGCGTCGAGCCAGAAGCCCTTGCGCTGAGGTAATTTTTGTGGAAAAGTTGGGTGGATGCTTGAGATCCATGCCGAGTGTCGAGCTAGATGGTCGTGTGCTACCTGGCCAAATCCTTGCCTCGGTGTTTGGCATGTTCGAGGTGCACACCGAGGTCCGAGCATTTGGGACTTGGAGAAGATCTTGTCTTGGGGAGATCACACGTGTCACACGTGGGCCACTCCTGTGGTGCACATGTGATGATGACGTCAGGTTTGAGGGTATCGAGGAGTCACAGGATTCGTGAAAATCGAGGAGTCACAGGGTGGCTATATATCCCCCACCTCTCTTCTTATTTTTCACCTTTGCTTTCTCTCTCCAAGATCCTCTGGTTACGCTGCAGCACTGTTCAGCCACCATCGACAAACTTTTTGGCCACTTCTGACACTTGAAATGGGTTAGTTTTTTCCATTATGTTAAGGGCTTAGTCTGGTTCGTCCGCCACTACCTTGGGTCGGGATGAGGTCCCCCATGTTTCCGACTCTACATCATGGGAATTAGAGGATAAGGTCTATGACGTTGCACCACTACGCAGTAGGAAGCCCTTCGTCGAGCGACTCAGAAGGGGACTCACACAGGGTAGAGGGTGACGAGGAGGTCGAAGTCGTCGAGGGGGGAGACTAGGAGGTTGAGCTCATCGAGGGGGATGAGGAGGAGGTCGAAGTTAACGAAGGGGACGAGGAAGGAAGGGATGGTGCTTCGGCAGGGGAAGATGATTTGGGCCCTATGGCGATGCCCTCTCCCCCGAGGGGTCGTCGCGTTTGACGGAGGAAAATGAAGTGGATCCTCCCTGACATCCTAGACGAGATGGCTCCTACAGTCAACCTCACGGTCTTGTTCACAGTTCAGTTGTGCTCCATCAGAATGTATCCGGATGATGTTGAGGAGTTGGTCCGATACAGAGGCAGTGTTGATGATGATGTGAGGCGTCTTCGCCCGGCAGACAGAAGATATCTATGGATAAGACACCAACTGTTCTAACCACGGACGACCTTCCGGTTATCCGAGCCAGCTACTTCATCGGTCAGGAGTACGAGCTACTAATTCCTAGCTTCGGGCTCCACCCCATGGACAAGTTGGTTCCCTTCTTCTGTATGTTTCCGGTAGATGCTTTTTGTTCGGGCTTGCGATTGCCACTCCACTCATTCATTAAGGAGGTTCTGAACTCGGCGTTGTTAAGTCCGATGCAGTACAGACCCAACTCTTGGAAGCAGCTTGTGTGCTTCATGCTCCTTTGCGAGGAGCGGGGGTTTCCCTGAGGCTGGAATACTTCAAGCGATCCTGGGAATTAGCTCGTTCGGCGAGTACGAAGGGGCGAGTATGAAGGGATATACTACATCTCGCCATGCCGAGGGAGGAAGGTTGTACATGGGCATCCGGACTCCATTAAAGGGTGGAAGGGGAAGTATTTCGTTGTTCAGAGCCTGCCCCCTGGGTGATACCCACGGCTTGGAGGTTTTATAAAACCAACCTTAAGGGCCCCCACAAGTTTGATTTGACGGCTGAGGAGTGGGCAGACGTTGAGCGGATATGTTCAAGCAACAACATTGGTTGGTCGAACGTGACGGAGAAACATCTGGCTCGGACCGGACTGAGCCCCACCCCTTCCAGTATGTCTTTTTTCTAATTTTCATTCAAGCATTTGCCCTCGTCCCATGAGTTTCTCTTTTTTTTTTGCAGATATGGACGCCACCGAGATCACAGAGAGGAGGGCGCTGATGAAGAAGAGGAAGGCCGAGAAGACCGAGCGGGCCGAGCATGGGAGGCACAGGAGAGTCCCCTTCGAGCTGGTTGCGGAGGAGCCCCCCCGCTCAAAGCTAAAAAAGCATAAGGCCTACAAATCGGGCTCAAGCTCCAGTAGCCAGAGGGTTACGGAGGTGGTGAAGAGTGCCTCCCCCCCTACTCCATCGGCCGAGGAGTTCGTAGGCGAGGTGGGGCTTCGACCATGGGCCCCAGAATGGGCTGTTAAGGTCGGGGACACCGTGTCAGATGGACCCGTGGCCATCGAGATGGTCAAGAAGCTGGCTCCGCCTTGGGACCGGAAGGCCCGGGAGTGCGACACTGTCGAGTCCAGCTACATGAAGTGGGCTCTGGCGAGCATGCAGGTAACCTTCGTTCGGTAATGACTCTTTTGTAGCTTGTTAGTAGTATTATACTCTTTGTATTTTGTCTAAGCCTGGTTTCCTTGGCCATAGGCCTGCGTCGAGGGTGCTCAGCTGATGAAGCTGCAGGAGTGGGAGTTGAGGAAGGAAGAGAGGAACGCACAGCGCTATGAGCGGGAGATGAAGGATCTCAAAATAGCGTAAGTGGCGGTTGAGGGCCAAAACCAGGCCTTTCGGGCCGAGCTGGCGAACCAGGCCGATGCCCACATGAAGCAGATGGCCGAGCTGAGGAAAGAGGCCGATAGTCAAGTAAGGAAGATGAAGCAGGCCGGGATGGATAAAGTCATCGAGGCCCAGGACGAAGTCTATGCCCTGGCGATGCGGCATGTTAAGTACTACCATCCGGAGTTGGATCTGAGCAACTTCCATTACGACATGGAGCTACCCGAACACCCGCCGACTCCGGGGGTGGTGGTGAAGACGACGTTGCGGTTGCCGACCCCCACACTGAGCTGCTTACCGAGGAAGAGGTTGGGCAATAGTAGTACTTTGTTACTTTATTTTTCTCCTTTTTCATGCTCGTATTTTTGTAAACGTCGAACGCGGACTGGCCACCGCATTTTGTAAACAGATTTTTGAGCGATGAAAAGTATTTTGGCCAAACCTTTTGACTTGAATTTTGGGCAGTTTTTAGCCAAGTATATACGGCTCAAAATGATGTTTCTTTGTTTATCTGCCAGATGGATGCGACCGTGGGAGTAGACCCCAGTCGTGCTGAGATGAGCCGGCTACGGGGGAAGATCCTGGCCCTAGAATTCGCTCTGACCCGGTGTCATAAAGAGGCTTGCGATAGAGAGGCGGCTGTCCAATACTTCATGGATAAGTCAAAAGGGCTCAGTTTGGAGCTGACGCGTTTCAAGAAACTGGTAGCCGACCGTGACTTAGGAAGCGCAGGAGTGATGTTTACGATGGCGAGCACGTTCGCTCGGCAGCCGTCATTTGAGTCTTTTCTTCGCGAGGTTATTATGGAGAAGGAGTTGGAGGTGCAACGGTATAAGATGATGCTCAGGATGTCTAGATCCCGATCCGTCTCCTTTAGGGGCGCTCGTCCTTCGGCCGGGGCTTCGTTGCCGACCCGAGAATTTGGTCGGTGAGGCTCAGTGATGCACAGAGCTCAGTTGCAGGTGTGTCCACCTTGGCGGTACCGGGCGACCCGGTAGAGGACCCAACTCACTGGGCTGGCCTCAAACTTGCCAATATCAACCCCGCGGCTCCGATACAGGAGCCCTAGGCTGAATGTGACTGATGTAATAGAGTCACCTCTTGTAACGATGCATTTTTCTTTAGTTGAAATAATAATGAGAATAAGATTTTATCGCCTTGATTGGTTCTTTTGCCGTGTGCTTACTTCCGTTCTCCGAGGATAGGCCATCGACGTCCGAACCGATGGAGTGGGTTTGAGCCGAAGGATGATGACAAGTTGGAGGGATTTTGAACGCCTTGCAATGGAGGACATTTCGTCTTCTAGTGTCATTAATGCCCTTCAGACGTTTCGTCTTCCAATATCATTAATGCGCATCTCCTGAGGGCTATATAACCCTCACCCCCCCAACACTTCATTCCTCACTTCACCATGAGCTCTCGTCTCTTGTGGCTTTCCTGCCACCCTCTGACAATTGGGGTTAACGACGATGAATGCTGTTTTATCCCTAGTTGCCAGCAGGTAAAAAGTGGGTTGACTTCGGAGTGTGGGGCTCGGGGCTCTTGCCTAAGGCGAGTGCTAAAAATAAGAAATCTTGGCCGAGGGCTCTAGCGACTGGTGGCCCTCCTACCACCCTTGGACAATTAGGGGTAGAGGCATTGAAGGCTTCTCTACTCCTAGCTGTCGGTGGGTGAGAAGGAGGTCAGCTTGGAGCACGGGACTCGGAGGTCCTCACTTTGGGCAAGAACCGAAAATCAAACTAAAAATTTGCAGAAATGGTGAGTTGACGATCGTGCCGAAGGATGCTAACGTTAGTAGCCGAAGTCTGCACCGAGGGCTAGATCTGGAGGGATTGAAAAATCCCCTATGGGTGGTCGAAGTCCATGCCGAGCGGCGAGAACGCTGTTGGCCGAAGTCCGAGCCGATGGCCTAGGACTTGGGGGTTTGAAGAAACCCTCATAGGTGGTCGAAGTCCGTGCTGAGCGGCGAGGACGCTGTTGGCCAATGTCCGAGTCGATGGCCTAAGACTTGGGGGTTTGAAGAAACCTTCATAGGTAATCGAAGTCCATGCTGAGCGGTGAGGACGCTGTTGGCCGAAGTCCGAGCCGATGACCTAGGATTTGGGCGTTTGAAGAAACCTTCATAGGTGGTCGAAGTCCAAGCCAAGCGGCGAGGACGCTAGTAGCCGAAGTCCTGACCGACGTCTTATGACCTGAAGGATTGGAAAAAATCCTCATAATGGGTCGAGGTCCATGCCGAGCAGCGAGGACACTATTAGCCGAAGTCCGAGCAGATGGCCTAGGACTTGCGGGTTTGAAGAAACCCTTATAGGTGGTCAAAGTCCATGCCGAGCAGCGAGGACGCTGTTGGCCGAAGTCCGAGCCGATGGCCTAGGACTTGGGGGTCTGAAGAAACCCTCATAGTTGTTCGAAGTCCAGGTGGAACGGCGAGGGCGTGAGGGATTGAAGAATCCCTCATAAATGTTCGAAGTCCAAGCCGAGCGGCGAGGACGTGAGGGATTGAAGAATCCCTTGTAGGTGTTCGAAGTCCAAGCCGAGCGGTGAGGACGTGAGGGATTGAAGAATTCCTCGTAGGTGTTCGAAGTCCAAGCTGAGCGGTGAGGACGTGAGGGATTGAAGAATTCCTCGTAGGGGTTCGAAGTCCAAGCCAAGCGGTGAGGTGAGAAATCCACAAACTCTGTTCGTTTACAACAAAATATTTTGCCTTTATATCATGTTTGTTCGTTTACAAGAAGATCGGCGCGCCGAGCGATGAAGTGAGAAATCCACAAACTCTGTTCATTTACAACAAAATCTTATGCTTTTATATCATGTTTGTTCGTTTACAAGAAGATCGGCACGCGTAGCGCTTATAATAGTGGACTCTCCCTCACTTTCCCTCCTAAAACTTGATGAGGTGCTCCCCGTTCTAGGGCCTCTTAACCATCCTGCCCCTCAGGTCTTCAAGTCGGTAAGTACCGGGATGAACCACTTAGGAGACCTTATACGGGCCTTCCCAGTTGGGGGCAAGCTTGTCTCTGGTTGTGGGCTGGGAGATTGCTAGCTTTCGGAGTACGAGGTCTCTTTCCTTGATGTTGGTCGGGCGTACTTTCTTGTTGTAAAGCCTTTCAATTCATTGCTGATATATGGCCTGTCGGATGGATGATCTTTCCCGTATCTCGTCAATGAGGTCCAGGTTAGCCCTGAGGTCATTTGAGTTTGATTCCTTGTCGAAGCCCATGTACCTCGGAGATGGGAGGCCAACCTCTAGAGGGATGACCGCCTTGGTCCTGTATGCCAGATTGAACGGGGATTCACCGGTCGGGATTCTCTTTGTAGTCCGGTGTGACCATAGGAGGCTTGATAACTCTTCCGACCCATAGACAGTTGGAGGATTGGTCCAGCCACTTCTTGAGGCCGTCAAGAATTTGACGGTTGGCATTTTCCTCTTGGCCTTTTGATTGGGGGTGAGAGATTGACGAGAAGCATCGTTGAATGCCTAGGTCTTCACAAAACTTGCGAAAATTTTTGAGTTCCATTATCGGTGACTAGCACGCGTGGGATCCCATACCGACAGATGATGTGCTTCCAGAAGAAGTGTTGGGCTTGATGCTCCGTGATTGTGGTTAGGGGTTCTCTCTCGACCCACTTGGTGAAGTAGTCGATGGCCAGGATAAGGAATCTCCTTTGACCGGTATCCTGTGGAAAGGGGCCGACCAGGTCCATCCCCCGCATGGCGAAGGCGGTAGGGCTGACAAGCGACTTCAGCTCGGCTTGGGGAGAGTGTCTAATGGGAGAGAACCTTTGGCAAGGGACGCATCCTTTTACGAGGTCCTGAGCATCTTAAAGCATAGTAGGCCAATAGTAGCCGTGGTTGAGTGCTTTTCGGGCCAGCAACCTGCTGCCCATGTGACATCTCCCAATCCCCTCGTGTAGTTCTTCTAGGGAGTACTTAGCTTTGTCTGGTCTTAGATAGCGGAGATAGGGTCTTTCGTCAGCCTTGGTTTAGGAGCGTTTGGAGAGCACATCCCCGATTAAGGCGAGCCTTTCGGACCGGACCCTTGTAGTTTGCACCGAGGCATGGTCATGCAGCAACTCTGCGTTGGTCAGGAATTTTTGTAAGGAATCCATCCATGTCTCAACTTGATCATCGGAGACGAGGCAAAGGACTTCAGGTTCTTCAATGCTAGGTTTGAGGAGGACCTCAACTAGGACAGTACGGTCTAGTCCTCCGAGTGATGATGACGCGAGTTTAGACAAGGAGTCGGCGTGACAGTTTTTCTCTTTTGGGATCCGCCTGACCTCCGCCTGCTCGAAGAGCTCCAGGAGCTATTTTGCGTGTGCCAAGTACTGGGTCATCCTAAGGTTGCGGGCTTCGTATTCCCCGGTTATCTAATTGACCATGAGCTGGGAATTACTAAAGACCCGTATTTGTCTTGCACCGGCCCGATAGGCCAGTGTAAGTCCAGCAATCAGGGCTTCATATTCCGCCTTGTTGTTAGTGGTCGGGAAGTTGAGTCAGAGAGAGAATACTAGAGAACGAAGTCGTCGGGGTCCCGAAGGTTAATGCCAGCTCCGCTCCCTTCCTCGCAGGAGGATCTGTCCACATAGATGTCCCATGCCGGGGCTTCCTCCCGAATTTCTATGGATTAAGCGGCCATAGTTCACGGGTTTGTCGAGGACCATTTTGAGTGGCTGATCCATAAGGACGCGGACGGAGTGGGCCTGGAAGTAGGGTCGGAGTTTCCGCACCGCCATTACCAATGTGTAGGCAATCTTTTCTGTCCTCGGGTATCAGACCTCGGCGTGTAGGTACTTGCTAACATAGTAGAGGGGCTTCTGCACCCCGTCCTCCTCTCTGTGCAACACGGCACTGAGCGCGTGTTCAGTGTTGGCCAGGTAGAGGAAGAGTGGTTCGCCCGACTCTGGAACGGCAGGTTGGCCAAGTAGGCTTTCAGCTGGTCAAATGCCTCTTGTTGAGAGGTTGCCCACTCGAAGCCTTTCGCCCCTCGGAGGGCCTTGAAGAATGGGAGCGACTTCTCTCTTGACTTGGAGAGGAAACAACCGATAGCCACCATTCGCCTCGTGAGCCTTTGAACCTCTTTGACGTTTCTCGGAGGGGCCATGTCGAGGATGGCTTGGATCTTCTCGAGGTTCGCCTTGATGCCTCACTGTCTTACCATAAATCCGAGAAACCTTCCCAAAGAGATGTCGAAGGTGCATTTAGAGGGGTTGAGTCTCATGTTGTGAGATCGCAGGACCCCGAAAGCCTCTTCGAAGTCGCTGACATGACCCTGACCACTGCGACTTTTGACGAGCATATCTTCAACATACACTTTCATATTTCGGACGATTAGGTCTTTGAAGACCCAGTTGACGAGCCTCTGATAGGTAGCGCCGGCGTTCTTCAGCCCGAAGGGCATAACTCGGTAACAGTAGAGGCCCTGGTCGGTCACAAAGGCAGTCTTTGGTATGTCGGAGAGGAAACATTCTTATTTGGTTGTAGCCTGAGAAGGCATCCATGAAGCTCAATAGCTCATGCCCCGATGTTGCATCTATCAGGGCATCGATGTTTGGGAGGGGGAATGAGTCTTTAGGACAAGCTTTGTTGAGGTCTATGAAATCTATGCAAATTCTCCATGTCCCGCTCGTCTTCTTTACCATTACAACATTGACCAGCCATTCCGGGTAGCTGACTTTCTAAGTAAATCATGTCGAGAGGAGTTTGCATACTTCTTCTCTTACTGCCTATTGCCTGTCAGGGGCGAACTTACGTCGCTTCTGTTGGACCGGCTTTGAGTCCGAGCGGACGCTTAGCCGGTGCATTATAATGTCTTCAGAAATCCCTGGCATGTCGGATGACGTCCAGGTGAAGAGATCGAAATTCCGACGGATGCATTCAATGATTGCCAGTTACAGATCTGGGGTCAGATATTGGCTTACCCGGAACCATTTGGTTATGTCTCCCTCGGAGAAGGGGACCTCCTCCAGCACGTCGACGGGCTCCGAGCCTTGCTCGGAATGGAGTTCTACCGTGTCAAGGGGAAAGACTCCGCCCCTATTGCGGTCATATAGCACGAATGTGCCGATTCCTGGTTGCCCGGACTACTCCCACCCCCTGATCGGTGGGAAACTTCAGCTTCAAGTGGTAGGCAGAGGGAACTGCCTGAAGTGTGCAGAGGTCGGGTCTACCGAGAATAGCATTGTAGGCCGCCTTGATATTGACTACCATGAAGTCCATTGCTTCGGTCCGGAGGGTCGGAGCCATACCGGTGGTTGTGTCAAGGGTGACAATCCCTTCAATTTGGATAGGAACGCTGGAGAATCCATGGAGCGTGTACCCCACGGACTTTAATCTTCCGTAGGAGAGCTCAAGGCTTTCGAATGTGGCTAGAAACAGAATGTTGACCTAACTCCCGTTGTCCACAAGGCTACGCTGGACCTCATGGTTCACCATGTCAAGGTTGATCACTAGTGCATCACAATGGGGCAGTCGGACGCCTTCGAGATCTTCGTTGGAGAATGAGATGGCCAATCTCTAGTCCATAGGGGGGGGATAGTTATGGACTGAGTTCACTTCTCATAGAAAGCTTTGCAGGAGTTGTTCAATTCTCCCCCTATGGTCCTGCCGTGAACACAGTGAAGGATGGCCGGCACACCGGTATCTTCGGGTTTAGGCTCGGGCTCGGGCCGCCTACCAATCATGCGAGGAGGAGGTGATGACCGCGGATCCCTCTTGTCCCTGGGGGTGGTTCGAGTGAACACCCTCAAGTATCCCCTCTGGATGAGGGCTTCGATTTCGTCTTTGAGGGCGCGACAATTATCAATGTCATGCCCATTGTCCCGATGGAAGTGATAGTAGAACCTTCGGTCCCTCTTGTTGTTGTTGTTGTTAGATCGGGGAGGAAGGCGGACAATATTCTTGTCCTCGATCTCTAGGAGGATGACCGACATGTTTTGTGTCAGCAGAGTGTATCTCTCAAAACGGGGGACCGGCGGGGAGCATTTCTGGGTGGACAGATCCTTCTGGGCCTTCTTCATAGGTTCTGACTCCTCAATCTTCCTCTTCCCCTTGCTTGAGGTTTCTTTTAGGCCTTCGGGATGCAGGACTTCCTCGGCCCGGATGTACTTCTCGACCCTATTGAGGGGGTCCAGAAGTCTAGGGGTGGTTTCTGAGCCAAGGAGGTCTTCAGCTAGCCATGGCGAACATTGTACCGAAAGGCTGCCGAGGTGACATTGGCGTTGAGGGACGAGACCGCCCTTGCTTCGGTTGTGAACCTCCTCACAAATTCACGGAGGGGCTCTCATTCCTTCTCCTTGAGGTCCAGGTGGGACGCACTCATCTTCTCGACCTTTCGACTGGTGACGAAGAGGGCGAGAAAGTTTGCCTCGAGTTGGTCGAATAAGAAAACTGACCCGGGGGTGAGCATGGAGAACCATTCCCGAGCCGGACCATGGAGGGTGGCCGGGAAGGCACAACATAGGAGGGGATCCAAAGCGTTGTGAATCATCATGAGAGTTTTGAACCCTTCCATGTGTTCTGCTGGATCACTCTCACCATTGTAGGTTTTGAACCGAGGCAACCTGAAATTCATGGGAATCTCAACATCTAGAATTGGGGGGGGAGGGGAGGGCGGGGAATGGAGGTCAGCTCGACTGATATACCCAAGGCGATGGAGGACGGCTTCGTTCGACTGCGGTGGCTGGGACGAATTGTGAGACTCGATACCCTGACCCTCTTTGCACCTTGGGCTGGTAGTTTGCTGTTCGAATCCGGGACCGCCTCCGAGGGCACGGAGGATTTCGTTCTTGAAATCTCGGAACTCGGCTCTTGTGACTGGAGCCTGTCCACCCTGACCAGGTGGAGGTGAACCTCCCCTGGAGGAGCGGCTATGGTTGCTTCGGGATGGAAGGGTGGTATGTGTCAGAGCTGGGTCGGAAGGGACTGCCCGGCTCCGTGATCAGCTGAGTTGGAGCCGAAGGTCAACTGGGGGCTACTGGTTGTTGATGAGCTGCCGTAAATCACAAGCTACCGATCGTGAAGCGCTTGGATCAGGTCCCATTGCATCACTGACCAGTGGTCGATTGGATCTCTGAGAGTTGACATGGCTGTGAGAAGGAAGTGGGTCCGGACGACGTCAGGCGGAGAAGGCCATTCTAGCTTTGGGAGCCATGGGAGGGCTCGGCTTCAAGGGGGACGAGCTTAGGATCGAGTCAGTCGGCTTCCCACAGACGGTGCCAACCTGATGTTGCTTGTTTTCGGTGTGGGGGCAATATGTGTGAGTTCTTGTAATTTGTGAAGAGGAAGGGATGGATCTTGATCTTGGCTCAGGTCGGTTCCTGGAGGTTGGCTCAGAAGAGAGACTGGAAGCTCGGATGGTCGGAGTACCTGCAAAAGGCCTAGAAACACCGGAAGAAGTCCTGGCGACAGGCCCTCCGATGATCTAGTCAGTCACTAGAAAATGGACTGAGCAGCTAGGGTTAAGATGGGGAAAAATTCATTACCTTTGAAAGTGAGGAGGGGGTCTAGTATTAAATGGTTCTAAAACCCTAATGGGCCGGGTCAGACCCGTTTGCCTGTGGGCATGAGTTGGCAGAAGCTCGTTGGACTTGTTGACTTGATGAGCTGGGATGAGCATAATCTGAGGAGATTTGATGGCCCTGATTGGACCACGTCATCTATACCACATCATATACTATTATATAAAATGTATGTATGGGTTTGGTTGTATGTATACAGTATATATATTCTGATACATACATGATGTATACATATATATACATACATATTGATACATACATACTAATATATAATAATATAAATTAATTTATTATAATAAACATAGTTAATAATATATATAATAATATATTATAGTAATATATAATAATAATAATATATAATAATAATAATATATATAATAATAATATATTATAATAATATATATATATATATAATAGTATATATGAAATAATAATATATTATAATAAGAGTATATAATAATAATAATAATAATAATAATTGTTACCGCTGATTTCGGTGTGGGGGTAAACAGATAGAATTTGTGTGTCCGAGAAAAACCTGAACAGTTGACTCAAGCCTTCTTGCTCCTGGCGCAACCTGCAAGGAAGTGCGAGACACCGGGGTTGATTCCGGCGACGCACCCTCCGACGCTCTTGTCAGTAATCAGAAGAGATTAAGAAAGAGCTTAAAGTGGTGAAAAAGTGATTAACCTGGTCACAGTGGCAGAGGGGAGGTATTTATAGTCGCCAGGGGAGTGATTAGAGGCCTGGTTCCCTGTATAACTGCTAGGAGAAAAATCCTCACAGTCTGTTTAGAAAACTAACCCCTTGATTCCCGGTGAGAGCAAATCAGGCCCGTTGACTTGGTCAAATCAGTGGCCCTGATTTGTCTCTTGCTGGTCTGGGCTCGCTTCGGGTCGGGACCCGTGCCCAATTGGAGCGGACCCATTCGTGGGTTATTGGATCTGTGAGAAGGAGATTCAGAACCCGCTTTGGATCTGCTTGTATGTGAAATTACCTTTTTACCCCCGAGCTTCAAGATTCGTGCCCAATCTGGACGGTTCCGATTTAACCCCATTTTTAGCCATATCACGAGCCCCCCACTCCGAAAGACTGAGCGTGCTCAGCCTTTGAGGAGTAGTTTGACTGTTTTGGTGGCTAGCGGAGTTGTATCGGAGTCCATATGGAGGACCTAGAATCTCGAAGGGGGTAGTGAGGTAACTTTTTGATGCCATGTACTGTTTCCTTGCCATATCGAGTATTTGACGGTTCTTATTTATTTTTTCGGATTATTTATTTAATTTTGCGATGTGTTTACTAATCGTTCGGGGGCCTTAACAGTGCATTCTAGGCGATAATTGTCCGTTCAGGGGCTTAAAAATATACCCCCGAATTTTTAATTATTTTCTAGAATTTCCAGTTAATTTTCCCGGATTTTTAGCAATTTTTTCGCAATTTTTTAAATAAATAAAACGATTTAAATAAATAAAAAATGATTTTTAATACCGATTTATGACGTGGTTCGATCTGAGCCGTTGGTCATGGTCGAGCTCGAATTTCTGAGAGATCCATTGGCTGTTATCGCTCGGAAGCTTTTTCTCCGTTTACGGGCTCGGAAAGGCACTAGCTTGGCCGCCGACCGAAGACAGGGGGTCTCGGCAGGCCGAGCGACGTGGCGCAATCTGAGCCGTCGGATGATGGTGTGAATCCCAAGAAAATGCTATCTTGTCTTTTAGTGCATGCGGCACAATCTGGACCGTTCGTCATCAAGAGCACGAATTTCTGGGAGATCCAACGGTCGTAGTAGCTCGGTGTCTTTTTTCTCCGTTTGCGAGCTCGGAAAGGCACTTGCTCGTCTGCCGACCGGAGAGAGGGGGTCTCGTCAAGTCCGAGCGACGTGGCGCAATCTGAGCCGTTGGATGGCGCCGCGCATCTCGAGACGGGCACATTCTTCAAGAAAACACTATCTTGTCGTTTAGTGTCCTCGGCGAGATCTGGTCCGTCTGATCGAGATCAGGCGCGATTTTTGAGGAGAAAGTGAGTTTTCTCCGTTTGCGAGCTCGGAAAGGCACTTGCTCGGCTGCCGACCGGAGATAGGGGGTCTCGGCAAATCCGAGCGACGTGGCGCAATCTGAGCCGTCGGATGGCGACGCGCATCTCAAGACGGGCACATTTCTCAAGAAAACACTATCTTGTCGTTTAGTGTCCTCGGCGAGATCTGGGCCGTCTGATCGAGATCAGGCGCGATTCTTGAGGAGAAAGTGAGTTTTCTCCGTTTTGCGAGCTCGGAAAGGCACTTGCTCGGATGCCGACCGGAGATAGGGGGTCTCGGCAAATTCGAGCGACGTGGCGCAATCTGAGCCGTCGGATGGCGACGCGCATCTCAAGACGGGCACATTTCTCAAGAAAACACTATCTTGTCTTTTAGCGCCGGTGGCAAGATCTGAGCCGTTGATTGTAGGCACGAATCTCGAGGCGGCTCAGTTTCTAAGAAAACGTTATCTTGTCGTTTAGCGTTGGTGGCAAGATCTGAGTCGTCTGATCGAGATCATGCGCGAAAGTTGAGGAGAAAGTGAGTTTTCTCCGTTTGCGAGCTCGGAAAGGCACTTGCTCGGCCGCCGACCGAAGACAGGGGGTTTCGGCAAGTCGGGTGACGTGGTGCGGACTGTCTCGAGATGATTCTGTTCCCAAGGACATTAATGGTGCCCCGGGGTTTGTGCGGCGTTCCACCTTCCCCAGGTCATTAAAGATAACTCCTTCAATTAATGCGCGGCGTTTCAACTTCCGAGGGTCATAATGGTGAGGCCTTGGAGGGGAGCTTATAAGTACTCCATTCCCCTTGTTATTTCAGTCGCAGCAATGTTGAGTTTTAGACCTCGGTGGTGTCTGCCTCTGGCGGACACCAGTCTTGTGAAGTCTTAACCTTGATAGGTTCGGAGGGGTGGTCACTCTACTGCCTTCTTCTTCTCCCGTTCCTGACGGTCCCCATTGTGGGTGTCGGGGTCGGGGGAGAACGGGGCAGGAGTAGTGACGACTGTGATCCGAGCCCGAGGTATGAGTCGCTCCGGGATGTTGGGTGGTCGTTCTTCCACCATGATCTTCTCCGGACTCTGACTGCCCCGACCTGGGTATCAGCATCGGGGGAGATTATGGCTCGGACTTCCGGACCATCGGTGAGATTGAGGGGGGAGAAATAAAGGGCGTTCCGAGCTTGTTGTTTGCAACTGTGAAGGTTCTGTTGCCAGAGTCCTCTACCAGGCCAAACCTTCACAGTTACAATCAACTAGCTCGGAATGGTGCGCTTCTCCCGATCTCTGAGTGTTGATCTGCTTTCGACCGGGCCCCGTGGGTCGGCGGGAAGCCGACCGAGACATGGGGCCTGGGGGGCACGCCGAGGGCGGTGCCTTAAAACTTTGAATCAAAACTTTTTCTGGTTTCTCTAGACATAGGTGGGGCGTCCGAGGGTTCAGTCGTCCGGGCGATGTGGCACACCCGGATCCGTCGGATGACATGGAGTAGGTGTAGGCAGTCCGAGCGACCTGACGCAATCTGAACCGTTGGATGGCGGCTCGCATCTCGAGACGGGCACATTTCTCAAGAAAACACTATCTTGTCGTTTAGTGTCCTCGGCGAGATCTGGACCGTCTGATCGAGATCATGCACGAAAGTTGAGGAGAAAGTGCGTTTTCTCCGTTTGCAGGCTCGGAAAGGCACTTGCTCGGAGACCGACCGGAGTCTGTGCAATCTGGCTCGGATTGCGTGTAGCTCGGATTCAGATCCCATTGTGCCGAGCTAGTTGACTTGGTGAGGAAGGCAGTTGTGTTGGACCTTCGCGACGTTTCGAGAGCAGCCCAAAAGTCGCGCGCTTTCGTTTGGAAGTCCAAAGGACGTTCCATTTTACTATAAATCTTCACCCCCCCTTAGACCAAGTCTCATTTTTTACTTTTACTCTCTCTCTTCAGTTTTTACTTTTCGCCTTCGAAGTTTTTAGCTCCTTGGTGGTGGTGCTAGCTGACGCGGGCGTTTTTTGCTTCCGGCGAACTTTCCGACCGTACCTATCACTTCAAGGTCAGTCTCTTTCCCTTCTCTCTTAGAAAAATGGTTAAGGTTACGTTCTCGGATGAGACCCCCGCCTCGGAGCAAGCAGTAGGCCGAGGGGGCGAAGGGAAGGAGGTAGTGGAGCCGAGCGATCAGAATGTCGTTCGTCCGGACAGAGAGGGCGAAGTGGCCGAGCTGCCTAAGGAGGTTGCGGCGGTGTCCCTGGAGGGTAAGGCCGTGGTCACGATCGTGGAGACGCCGAAGACGGCTGGAGCGTTCGGTCGGCAGCCCATTTCTCGGTCGAGCGTGGGAGGCGTACGAGACTACGCCGAGGACACCTTGGAGAGAGTGACACAAGGTACGGCTAAGTTGGTGGAGGAGAACGAGCCGAGGGAGCTGTCCGAGGTGGACCATACCATCTCGTCTCTCACCGAGGGTGACCTCCACCTGATCCGAGAGGGCTTCCGGATCCCTGCCGACTATGGACTGCTCCTTCCCGGGCCGGGTTTCCGAGCCAACACAAAGTCCTCGTCGGACGTGTGCGTCTTTCCGGTCGACTCCCTTATTGCCAGACTCCGCTTTCCCCTCCACCCGTTCGTGGTTGATGTCCTGACATGGTACGGTTTGAGCCCCGCCCAGCTGATGCCGAACACATGGAGGCACGTCATGGCATTCATCCTCCGATGCCAAGAGGTCGGCGCCAAGCCGAGTATGTTCCTCTTTCGGAGTCTCTACCGACCCTGTCAGCCAAGGCGAGACGAACAGAGGTTCTATCTTTCGCCCCGGACGGGCGTGAAGCTGATCGAGAATCCGGACTCGATCAAACATTGGAAGGAGAAGTACTTCCTCATCCGAGCTCCGGCGCCGTGGGTGATACCGACGGTTTGGGCAAGGGATGGTCTGCCCAAGCGGACCAAGAAGGAGGCGGCGCTGAGTGATGAGGAGGCGGAGGTCCAGAAGAAGCTCCTCGCCCTGCCAGCGCTAAGCTGGAAAGAAATTACCGAGGAGGATCTGTTCCGAGGGGGTCTCAGTCCGATCGACCCTAGTATGCTTCTGGTATTTGTACTTTTTGCTTAAAGTTCATGAAAATTTTTCTAAGTTTTTTCATTCGGCTTGTGCAGAGACGATGAAGCTGGACTACAAAGCTCTGGTGGCGAAGGGCCGGTCGGAGCAGGAGGCGAAGAAGAAGAGGCCTGCGGCGGGGCCTCAGGACAGCCGAGCCTCGAAGAAGCCTTCGGTCGTGAAGGCTGCCGACCAGCCGAAGGTCATGGTCCTCGAGCAGGGGGAGGTCATGGTCCTCGACCCTCCTGCCTCGGGTGCGCCGACACCGACCCCGAAGGGGGACGCTCCCGGTCCGTCGAGCGGTGCGTTCGGTGTGAAAGAGGTGTTGTCCCTCCAAGTTCCGCCCCTCACTGCCGATGCGGAGAAGATCCTGACCGAGCGTCACAAGCAGATCTTCGTGCCCGACTGGCAGGTGATGAACGTCGATGGCTTCTTGGGCGACGGCAACATCTGCATGGAGGCGGTGAGGCACCTGCCGACCCCAAAGGACCGAGCGACCCTGAAGGCCGGGCTAGCAGGGGACGCTGTGATGCAGATCGCTCGGAATACTATGTCGGTAAGTAGGCCGAGCTCTCCCTCATCGAAATTTCTTTCTTAGAATTTTTTCTAAGTCTTTGGGTTCGGATGTTAATCTGCTATTCTTTTTCAGACCCTCTGCCACTTCAACTTCCTGCTCGAGGAGTTTGCGAACAAGGAGCAGGAGAATGAACGGGAGAGAGCGGAGCGGGTCAGGGCCACGCAGCTGCTTGATGCCGAGCAGCTCCTCTCGGCGAAGAGGGGTGCTGAAGTGAAGGGGCTGGAGCAGCAGCTGGCCGACGCCATTCAGCTGTCGAAGGACGCGGCGGCCAAACTTGAGGCCTCGGAGAAGGAGGCTGCCGAGCTGAAGGAGGCACTGGCCAACGCTCGGTCGGAAGCGGAGAAGGCTCGGAAGAGGGCCGACAAGATCATGGCCAAACACCAGAAGAAGGTGAAGAAGGTGAGGAAGGCCGTGCAGGAGGAGGCCGCGCAGCACATGCTCCAGAACATGGAGGAAGCCTACGGTCGAGCCCTGCTCCACGTAGCCGCCAAGACCCCGGGCTTCGACACGTCCTCCTACTGCTTTTACGACCCCGTGGAAGGGGAGGAGGGTGTTCCCGAGGGGTTGCTCGACCCCGAGGGAGAGACGGAAGGCGTCGAAGGCCCAGGGGAGACCGAAGCCGAGGGCGAGGAGGAGGACGACTCCGAGGAGGAGAGCGGGAGCGAGGACGGAGGCGAGGGCGATGGCGAGGACAAGGCCGGGGGGTCGACGGACCCTAACGACAAAAAGGTCGACCCCTGACTCGGTTGTCTTTTTTAGTCCTTTTTTTTGTGTAAGCCTAACTGCGGACTGACCACCGCTTGTGTAAAACTTTCACCTCGGTTTTGAATGAAAACATTTTGTTTAGCAAAAATTTATCCAAGTGTTGAGCCTCGGATTTGCGTGTGACTAGTTGTAGATGTTTCCGTGTATTGTCCCATCAGATTTATCTCTGCTTTTCAGGTGAAGTTCGGTCCAATCACGGAGGTTGTATACCTTCGGAAGGAGCTGGCGAAAACGAAGGGCGAGCTCTTGCAGAGCCGACAGAATCGGTTTCTCCTGCTCGGCAAGCTGGAGGAGACAAAGGCAGCTGTGCGGAGGTACTGTCGCGAGCTGTGGCAACTGCGGAAGTACCCCCAAGCTCCTTGTCCCGAAGGGGAAGTCGAGCGGCTCCGTAGAGAGCTCACTACCGCCGAACAGAAGAATGACGACCTTTTGGCTGAGGTCCAACACTTGGAATTATCGGAGAAAGAACGCTCGGCGGCGGAAGAGAAGCTGACTTCCGAGCTGGAGAAGGCGTCGGTCGAGCGCAAGAGGCTATTGGCCGAAGTCGACAAGCTCAGAAGGATCACGATAGACAGGGGGATCGAGGTCACCCACCTCCAACGGCTTGCGACCGATGGTGCCAACGCCTCTGGCTCGTCGAGGCCTTCTCGTCCGAGGAAGTTGGCGAAGACGACGCTCTAAGAGACAGAATCATTGAACTGGAGGAAGAGATTGCGTCGCTTAAGCCTGTGCCGGAAAGGGCTAACGTCCGCAGTACGTCGTGCACCCGCGAAGAGATCGAGAGGGGGATTTCTTTTTACGAACTCGCAACACGTTTGCCTGCGGCTAGGCGGAGCCCTGCCGACGCTCAGAGTAGCGCAGCCGTCTCGTCGAGCGGTGCCTCGGCCGGCGCCACAATTAGGGTCGGCAGCGAAGGGGGTTCACGCTTCGTTGGTTTAGGATCGAGTTCGGAGGGCAGACCTCGTCGTCCTCGCATTTCCCTGAACCGAAGCGTTCCCCTTCCGAAGAGGCCCTGATCATGTCGATTTGTGTTCCTTCGAATTTGTTGTAAAACTTTGTAGTAGAGTCGGTCTTGATGTATGTGAAGACAATATATATGAGTTTGTAAGTTTGTTTGGATAATTTTCCAAGTCTTGTGCCTCGGAAGTGTATTGAAAGCTTGCAATTCGTTCTCCTTTCTTTTCAGCTCGAGGCGGCCGACCCTTATGCTGATTTCCACGGTTCGGATGACGAATCCGAATCCGAGGCCACTTCTGGGACGGCAGCTCTGAGTCCCAGGAGCGTCGAGCTGGAGTTACGCCGAGCTGAGAGTGAGCGGGCCCACCTTTCGTCCGTCCTCGACCTTCGGGAAGCGGAGATCCAACGCCTGGAGAATAGGATCGCCGAGTTGAGCCCTGCAGGGGGGACGAAGATTCGCAAACCGCTTTCAGCAACGCTCTTCGGGTCAAGTGTATTTGGCACAACCAGTCGAAGGTCATAGCAGAGCGGGACGATTTGCTCTCGGAGATTCGACACTTGCAGACTGTGGTAGCGAAGCTCCGGAAGGATGCAGGGGAGCTATCAGCCGAGGAGGACGGACAGTCGACCAAACAGTCTAGTGACAATATTTCCATATGAGGGCCAAGTATAGTGGGTCGGCGTCGTGTATTTCATTTGCAAACACTTTGTAACCATGGAACAGATGTGCTTTGTATTACAGCCTGGTTGTTTAATAAAATATCTTTCATTGCTCTGCATATTTGTCTTGCTTATAACTGTGTTGGTCGCGCCGAGGTCCTTGAACCGAGCGTGTTAGTTCCGTCGGCGAGAGTGTTGAACCGAACGGGTTCCTATATGTACGGTATTTTGTCGTTTAGTGACTCTGACAAGGTACGGTGCGAATTCATAGGCGGCTCTGTCCCCAAGAAAGCGCTATCTTGTCGTTTAGCGCAGGTGGCAAGATCTGAGTCGTTGAAAGCAGGCACGAATCTCGAGGCGGCTCAGTTCCCTAAAAAACGCTATCTTGTCGTTTAGCGCCGGTGGCAAGATCTGGGCCGTCTGATCGAGATCATGCGCGAAAGTTGAGGAGAAAGTGATTTTTCTCCGTTTGCGAGCTCGGGAAGGCACTTGCTCGGTAGCCGACCGGAGGCATAGGGCTTCGTGCTTCGGCTGCTAGGCAAGATTGCTCGGATTATGTGGCCGAACGTAGCTTCGGTATCCCTCCACTGGCGAAGCGGAGTGGGGGTCCACTCCCAGTCTGCCGCGAAGCAAGCTTGGGGGGACTGGGAGCCAAGTGTTGGACCCCGGGACCATCGTTGTAGTCCAACGGTTGTGGGAGCAATTCCGAACGGCGATTTACCCCTGGCTCGCCCGGAGGCGAGCCGAGGAGGTAAAGTCGAGCCGAGTGTTGGACTCCGAACCATCGGTGTAGTTCAACGGTTGTGGGAGCAATTTCGAACGGCGATCTACCCCTGGCTCGCTCGGAGGCGAGCCGAGGAGGTAAAGTCAAGCCGAGTGTTGGACTCCGAACCATTAGTGTAGTTCAACGGTTGTGGGAGCAATTCCGAATGGCGATCTACCCCTGGCTCGCTCGGAGGCGAGCCGAGGAGGTAAAGTCGAGCCGAGTGTTGGACTCCGAACCATCGGTTTAGTTCAACGGTTGTGAGAGCAGTTCTGAACGACGGTCTACCCCTGGTTCGTCCGAGGACGAGCCGAGGAGGTGAGGTCGAGCCGAACGTGGACTCCGAACCATTGGTTGAAATCACAATTTAAAAAGTAGGTGATAAGAGGGGAGAGAAACATACGAATTCGAAAACATGAAAGAGCTTTCTTTATTAATAATCGACGGCGAACCGTTTTACATAGTACAATTTATGAAAATAGGTTACAAGTTGGAGGACTGGAATGGCTCGATATCCTATGATACTTAGAGTGGCGCCGGAGCGCTTTCTTGGTATTTTAGGAGGTGGTCGGCATTCCAGGTCCTCGGAAGCTCTCTGCCCTTTAGGTCTTCAAGACGGTATGTCCCGGGCCGAACTACCCTCGTGATCCTGTACGGCCCTTCCTAGTTCGGAGCCAGCTTGCTTTTCTGACTAGGGAAGGATATGGCTAGCTTTCTCAAAACCAAATTTCCTTGCTTAAGGTTGGCGGGTCGGACCTTTTTGTTGTACGCTAGTTCAACCCTTCTTCGGTAAGTCTGCTACCGAATTGACGCCCTTTCCCTCAGTTCATCTATCAGGTCCAAGTCTGCTCTGAGGTCCCTGACATTCTGTGCTTCGTCATAGGCTGTGAGCCGAGGGGAAGGTATTCCGACCTCGAGAGGTATCACGGCCTCGGACCCATAGGTGAGGTTGAAAGGGGACTCGCCTGTGGGGGTCTGTTTGCACGTGCGGTAGTTCCATAGGACGTTGGGGAGTTGGTCGACCCATAAGCCCTTGGAACTTTTGTCCAGCCTTTTCTTGATGCCTGCGAGGATCTGCCGATTAGCATTTTTTGCCTGTCCGTTCGACTGGGGGTGGAAAACGGACGAGAAGCGCTGCTGGATGGCGAGGTCGTCGCACAGAGCTCGGAATGCTGCGCCGGTGAACTGAGTCCCGTTGTCCGTCACGAGGACGCGGGGGATGCCGAACCTACAAATGACGCTCTTCCAGAAGAACTGTACCACCTTGTTCTCGGTTATAGTGGCGAGGGGCTCGGCCTCGACCCACTTCGAGAAGTAGTCGATGGCCACGACCAAGAACTTGAACTGACCCGGAGCCGGAGGGAAAGGCCCTAGTAAATCCATCCCCCACATTGCGAAGGGGATAGGACTTGATAGGGAGGCGAGGTTGGCCTGAGGGAGGCGACGGATGCTGGAGTGTCTCTGACAAGAGCTGCATTGCCGAACATGTCGCTCGGCGTCTTGAAGGAGGGTCGGCCAGAAGTATCCATAATTTAAAGCTTTTCGGGCCAAGGACCTAAATCCTGAGTGTGCCCCTCCAATGCCCTCGTGGAGCTCTTGTAGGGCATATTCGGCCTGCTCCGGAGAGAGGCACCTTAGGTACGGTCAGCCGTCTATTTGAGAGAAAGAGCGTTTGTATAGGATGCCCTCGATCAAGACATACCGCTCGGCCCGAGTTCTGACTCGGCGCGCCTCTTTGGGGTCTTCGGGTTGGAGTCCATCCCTTAAGAACTCCACCAAAGGCTTCATCCAGTTATCTTGTAGCATGACCGGCAACGATTCCGCCGAGCCAGGTGTCTCGTCTTCGATGCTCGGCTTAGAGAGGACTTTGATCAGTACGGTCTGTTCGAGACCTTGCAGTGAGGACGGGGCCAATTTGGAGAGGGCATCGGCCTGTGAGTTTTCTTCACGAGGGACCCGCTGGATGAGCGCCTCCTCGAATCGGCTCATGAGGGCCTGAACCTTAGCGAGGTACTTCGCCATCCGCTCGTCTCGGGCCTCGTACTCGCCCAAGACTTGGTTCACGACGAGCTGGGAATCGCTGTGGATTCGGAGGCGCTGCGCCCCAGCACTTCGTGCAAGTCCGAGACCAGCGATGAGTGCTTCGTACTCTGCCTCATTGTTTGAGGCCTTGAAGTTCATGCGGATCGCGTACTGGAGGACGAAGTCGTCAGGACCGTTCAGGATAATGCCGGCGCCGCTTTCTTCATTACAGGAGGACCCGTCCACGAAGACTGTCCAAATGGGGGGTCCATTCGGGATGTGGCCGACCTCAGGGATAGTGGACTCTACGATGAAGTCGGCGAGTGCCTGTGCCTTAATTGCTGTCCGAGGTTGGTAAAAGATGTCATGCTAGCTCAGCTCTATGGACCACTTCATCAGCCGGCCCGAGGTCTCAGGCTTGTAGAGGATCTGCTTTAGGGGTTGGTCGGTGAGGACGACGATCGAGTGGGACTGAAAGTATGGCCGAAGCTTCCTCGCCGCCGTGACTAGGGCATAGGCCATCTTCTCTATCTTTGGATACCGAAGCTCGGCGTCCCGAAGCACTTTGCTCACGTAGTAGATGGACCTTTGGGACCGGTCCTCCTCTCTTACCAAGACAGCGCTCAAGGTCTGCTCGGAAGCAGCTAAGTAGACGAAGAGAGTCTCGCCTGGGACCGGTTTGCTGAGCAGAGGGGAGTTCACCAAGTAGGCCTTCAGTTGGTCGAACGACTCCTGTTGTGGTTGGCCCCATTCAAAACCCTTAGCCCCCTGAGTGCTTTGAAGAAGGGGAGGCACTTTTCCCCCGACTTCGAGAGGAACCGACCGATAGCAGCGAGCCGACCAGTAAGCTTCTGCACCTCCTTAATGTTTCGAGGCGGGGCCATGTCTAATATGGCCTTAATCTTCTCGGGGTTAGCTTCGATTCCTTGTTGGCTTACCATGAAGCCGAGGAATTTTCCCGAGGAGACCCCGAACGCACACTTGTTCGGGTTCAGCCGCATGCTGTGCCTTCTCAACACGCCGAAGGCCTCTTGGAGGTCGGCCACGTGATCAGTGCCTCGGACGCTTTTGACGAGCATGTCGTCAACGTACACCTCCATATTCCGACCTATCTGGTTCTGGAAGACCTTATTGACGAGGCACTGATAGGTGGCGCCCGCGTTCTTCAACCCGAACGGCATGACCCGATAGCAGTAGAGGCCCTGATCGGTGATGAAGGAGGTCTTCGGAATGTCCGGAGGGAACATTCGGATTTGATTATAGCCTGAGAAGGCATCCATGAAGCTGAGGAGCTCATGGCCCGAGGTGGCGTCAATGAGGGTGTCGATGTTTGGAAGAGGGAATGGGTCCTTCGGACACGCCTTATTCAGGTCGGTAAAGTCAATGCATATTCTCCAGGAGCCGTTCGACTTCTTGACCATTACAACATTGGAGAGCCACTCAGGGTAATTTACCTCCTGTATGAACTTGGCCTTCAGCAGTTTATCCACCTCCTTCTTGATGGCCTGCTGTCGCTCGGGAGCGAACTGTCGCCTCTTCTGCTGAACCGGTTTGCACCCCGGTTCGACACTTAGGCAATGGACGAGCAGCTCCTCGGAAATGCTGGGCATGTCCGCGGCCGACCAGGCGAACAAGTCACGGTTATCCCGGATGCATTGAATCAGGTCCGAGCACAGTGCGGTCGGCAAGGACTTGCTGATGAGGAACTTCTGGCTCGGGTCCTCGTCCGAGAAGAGCACTTCTTCTAACTCGTCCGCCGGCTCGGACGTTGGCCGAGCTTTCGGCTCGGGGATTTCTAGTGTCTCGAGCGAGAGCACTGGTCCCCCAGTGGAAGTCATGTAGCACTTCCGGGCTGTTTCTTGGCTTCCCTTGACTTCCCCTACTCCCGACCGAGTGGGGAACTTCATTTTCAAATGGTACGCCGAGGGGACAGCTTCCAAGGCGGCTAGGCCTGGTCGGCCTAGAATGACATTATACGCCGTCGGGACGTCGACGTCCATGAAGTCCATCGGCTCGGTTCGGGTAGTAGGGGCGCTTCCCGCGGTTACGTCTAGGGTTATCACTCCCTCGACAGTTACCGGGACCCCCGTGAACCCGTGGAGTGTGTAACCGGCCGGCTTGAGACGGTCCTGGGACAGCTACAGGCCTCGGAAGGCCGAGAGGAAGAGAATATTGACCGAACTCCCATTGTCTACTAAGATCCTCTGCACCTTGAAGTTGGCCATGTGGAGGTCGATGACGAGGGCGTCACAGTGTGGGGTTCGGACCCCTTCGAGGTCTGCGTCGGAGAAAGACACAGGGACGCCGAGACCTTTGGGAGGAGGGGCGCTGTGAACCGAGTTGACCTCTCGGACGAAGGCCTTCCGAGAGGAGTTAGAGGAGCCTCCCATGGGCCCTCCGTGGATCAGGTGCAGAATCCGCTCTTCCTCGAACTCGGGTGTCTCCTCGCGTCGCTCAGAGCGCTGGTTAGCCCCCCGAGGCGGAGGAGAGTTGCGATCCGCCCGATCGTTAGCCTTCACGAATTTGGCTAACTGCCCCCTCCGGATGATGGCTTCTATCTCATCTCTCAATGCCCGGCAGTCGTTCGTGTCGTGGCCGTGATCCCGATGGTAACGACACCATTTATCTTTATTCCTCCTCTTTGCCGGGGTGTGCATCCTCGGAGCTGGGGGGATGACTCCCTCCTTCTCCACCTCCATTAGGATGGTAGAGACGTTAGTGGTGAGGGGAGTGAACTTCTCGAACCTTGGGGGAGGGCGACGCTGACCGCCATTGTCCTTCTGAGCCTTCTTGGACCCCTCTTCCCCTGTTGCCTTCCTCTTCGACCCTGAGGAGGACCCCCCGAAGCTCGGAAGGGCCTCAGCCTCCTCTGCTCGGATATACTTCTCGCACCTCAGGAGGAGGTCGGCGAAGTCATGCGGGGGCTTCTTGGCTAGGGACGATCGGAGGTTGGCGTTGAGGACGTTCGACTGGAACGCCACGGTCGCCACTGACTGGTCTAAGGAGGCGATAGACCTAACCTCTGCGGTGAATCTCTTCACATAGTCCCGCAGCTTCTCTTCCCTTTCCTGCCGCAGGTTTAGTAGGGAAAGGCTTGTCTTCTCGACTCGCCTGCTACTCACGAAGTGAGTTATGAACAGTGTTTCAAACTGCTCGAACGAGAAGATAGAGGAGGGAGCGAGTTTGGAATACCATTCCCGAGCCGACCCCCTGAGGGTGGCAGGGAAGGTCCTGCAGAGCACGACATCGGAAGCTTGATGGATCAGCATCAGGGTCTTGAAGCTTTCGACGTGATCAACTGGGTCGGATTCCCCTGAGTACGTTTCAAACTGCGGAGGTTTGAAACCCTTCGGTATGTGGGCCTCCATGATCGACCGAGAGAAAGGGGGTCTGCTGGGACGGACTGTTCCTGCTCGGGACTCCTCCTCTCTGTCCATGCAGCCAATGCGCCTCTCCACCTCATGGAGACGGCGGATGAGGGCGTCGTCCCTCCGCTGGTAGTCATATGACCCCCCGGACTCCTCTTCATAAGAAGGGGAGCGCGGACTGCGGCGCCGGTAGTCCTGGGATCGGCGAGGACTGTAGTGCTGCTGCTGTCGGCTGGGGGCCGGGGAAGGACTTCGGGTTCGGCGACGAGGACTTGGATCCCTCGGGGGCGTTGGAGCCCTCGGGGCATTTCGGGCGTTCTGCCGAAGGTTGAGAGCCTGCAGTACGGTGTCTTGGAATTGTAGGAACTCGGCACGGGTGATCGGTGCGTCATCGTTCCTCCGAGGATGCCGATCCGCGGGGGAATGTGGCCTCCTCCTTCGGCGCTCGGCCCCTTCGGTCCGGAGACCGTCTGCCGTCTCGGCGGTGAGGCGAGCGCTCACCATGATGCTGGCGGGAGGCTCCCTCTCTGGCCCGCCTCTCATCAAGGTGAGTGCGAAGGTCCTCATCTTTCTGGCGGTTCAGGAGTGTGTTGCGGAGGTCGGGATGATGCGAAGCCATTGAGTCCGAGGACCCATTATGGACCGAGACATGGTCCGGGTTGAGGGGCTGCTTCTGCTTCCGACCGTTATGGCCGGAAGGGCCATTGTTGGGTTGCTGCTTGGGAAGAGGAGGCTGGCCCTGCTGGGCCGGCGGAGGAAGATCGTGCTGTGGAATAGGATTGAGAGGGGCTTCCTCTGTAGGGTCGGCGGGGTTAGCCCCGCGGTTTGACCCCCTAGATCTGACCTTCTTTGGAGGCATGGTTGGAGAGGACGACAGAGAAGGGGCTGAGGCTATTCGTGTGGTTGTTTCCCACAGACGGCGCCAATCTGTTACCGCTGATTTCGGTGTGGGGGTAAACAGATAGAATTTGTGTGTCCGAGAAAAACCTGAACAGTTGACTCAAGCCTTCTTGCTCCTGGCGCAACCTGCAAGGAAGTGCGAGACACTGGGGTTGATTCCGGCGACGCACCCTCCGACGCTCTTGTCAGTAATCAGAAGAGATTAAGAAAGAGCTTAAAGTGGTGAAAAAGTGATTAACCTGGTTACAGTGGCAGAGGGGAGGTATTTATAGTCGCCAGGGGAGTGATTAGAGGCCTGGTTCCCTGTATAACTGCTAGGAGAAAAATTCTCACAGTCTGTTTAGGAAACTAACCCCTTGATTCCCGGTGAGAGCAAATCAGGCCCGTTGACTTGGTCAAATCAGTGGCCCTGATTTGTCTCTTGCTGGTCTGGGCTCGCTTCGGGTCGGGACTCGTGCCCAATTGGAGCGGACCCATTCGTGGGTTATTGGATCTGTGAGAAGGAGATTCAGAACCCGCTTTGGATCTGCTTGTATGTGAAATTACCTTTTTACCCCCGAGCTTCAAGATTCGTGCCCAATCTGGACGGTTCCGATTTAACCCCATTTTTAGCCATATCAATAATAATAATAATAATAATAATAATAATAATAATAATAATAATAATAATAATAATAATAATAATATCCCGCTCCTTTGCTCTTGGTTCCCCTCCAACCCAAAACCCCGACTTCTCCATCTCTCCTCTCCTCTCCTCTTCTCCACCCTCGACCTTCCTCCTCCTATCCTGAAAATCCTTCTCTTGCTATTCCACTGCCTCAATGGAGAATCATTTAAAGAGAGTATTGGATCTTTTTTTTTTTGAGGTAAAAGGTGGAATAAAGCCACCCTGGAGTATTGGATCTTGATGGGAAGCATGAGAGAGTTGCCTTCAATACCACTGATGATTAGTTAGAATGAAGGAGAGTTAGATTTCATGATGGAGAAGAATCAAGTTAGATTTGGTGAAGTCAGGGCCGGCCCCCACCTTGAGACCGGTGAGGCGACCGTCTCAGGCCCCCGATTTTTTTGTACTTTTAGGAGCCCCAAATTTATATTTCTCTTGTAAAAATATAAACACGTATTTTACACGTAAATTTTTTTTTTTGAGGTTAAAGGTCGAATAATGCCACCCTGTTTCATTAATAAGAGGTTAATAAAACAACCCCGGCAAAAGTATAATGCAGGAAAAATAAAAAACAAATATACTCCCCCAACAAACCCTGGGGGGTGGGTCTAACTACCCAAACATCAAGCAACCATAGAGTACAGAAGGTTGGTACAAAACACAAAGTGGCAGAAGCTCTGACATGACTGGTGAAGCCAGTCCCTCAGTCCAGCGTCGGCCCGAACTCTACCTCCTCATCGTCAAACTCCTCCACCTGGAAAACTCTAGCTATCCTTCCTCTTGCCCCCGTGGCCGCAGCTGTGGCCCAAAAAGATATAAGATGCATGATGTGAGTAAGATTACCAGAAATACTATTACATGAAGCACGAAAATAAAAATTATTTCTGTCTAGCCATAACACCCATGTTGTTGCCGCAATTGTGATGTACCACGCATCCTTCATTTCTTGGCGAATCGAGGCAAATTTGGGCCAATCCATAAATCCTCATATTCGCAGGGGTAGTCACATGTTCCTAAGGCTCGGAGTACCTCCACCATAGTCGCCTTACTTCTTGGGCAGTGAATAAAAAGGCGATTTAGATCTTCCGTATACATGTTGCAGAAACCACAGTTGGTAGCAATCTATGGTTGTCTTTTTGCAAGGTTCTGTCTAGTGAGGATAGCATTATTTAGCACTAGCCATAAGAATACTCTGACTTTAAGGGGGGTTTTCGCCTTCCACAATACCTGTGCCCAGCTGGGTCTGCATCCTCGATAGTGAATTCGATGATACAGAGATCTGACCGAGAAAGCTCCCTTGCTCTCGAGTCCCCAACGCAACTGATCTGGGCCTTGGGCGCACCTTGTGCCTGCCCGTGTGATGTGTGCTTGCATGTCAAGCAATTGCTGATGTAGTTCTGGGGTGAGCGTTCCTCGGAACGACGGCCTCCAACTTCCCCTTTTCCAACCCTCGGCTACGGACATATTCGGTCGACTCGACTTCTCATACAGCTCTGGAAAAGTGACCTTCAGGGTATGGGCACCACACCACCTATCCGACCAGAATCTGGTAGATCGTCCATTGCCGATAGTCGACGTAACTGCTGAATTGAATGGTCCGCTAGCCTTGGTAATTCCTTTCCAGAGTCGCGAAACTTTGGCCCCTACTCGGAAGCCTAGACTGCTCGTGCCTTTTCCCCGTAGGTAAGGTTGAATGAAATCCTGCCATCCTTCCCCGCTGTTGTGGAATACCTTCCACCACCATTTTCTCAGAAGGGCGAGGTTCATATCTCTAAGGTCGATGATGCCTAGCCCTCTACGCATCTTCTTCATGCAAGCGATACTCCATTTGATCAGGTGGTAACCTCCCTTATTCGAATCTGCCCCCTTCCAAAGGAATCTCTTTCGGATCCGGTCAATCCTCTGGATCACCCATTTTGGAAGTTTAAAAAACGACATGTAGTAGATTGGCAGATTAGAAAACACTGAGTTGATGAGTACCACTCTGCCCCCGAGTGACAGCGATTTACCTTTCCAACCAGACAGTCTGTCCTCCACCCTGTCTATGATAGGCAGCCAGTCCGATCAAGTTAATTTTCCTGGTCTGAGTGGGAGCCCTAGGTATTTGATTGGGAATCCATCCGTCATACAGTTCAATATAGTAGCATGTTCCCATGTTTCATCATCGGATAGGGAAATTGGAATCAGTGCACTATTGTGAAAATTTATCCTGAGGCCTGACCAAGCCTCAAAACAGTATAGGGTCCCTTTAAAGCAGACTGTTTCTGGTCTGGACCCATTACCAAAAAGTAGGGTGTTATATGCGTATTGAAGGATCGTGCACCCTTGATTAGAGGCGCTACTGGCCACCGGCGTGTAAAAAATTATATTGTAATTATATTGTAATTAGGAACCACCAAAAATAATTATTTGAGCCTTTCGCCTTGGGCCCCAGAAACTTAGGGCCGGCCCTGGGTGAAGTATATTGGGGGTTTCAATAAGAACTTTTGGAGATTCATTAAGCAATTAAAGCTCATTGAGAGTTTTGATATTAGTCTGATATTCCAACTTGAATAAGCCATTGTTTTAAATTCGCTAAAAAACATTGTTTAAGCAATGCTCAAGCATTAAGCAGCGGTCTGCTGCTTAATTCTGCTAAAAAGCAGCAAAAAAAGCTGTGGTTCAGAGAAAGCACTATAAAAAGCAACGGTGAAACGCTTCAAAACCGGTGGAAAGCGTTAAAAACCGTTTAAGTAATGCTTTTTTACCCTTTAAAAACGGAAATGTTTATTTTCTTTTACCCATTTTGGATCTGACTCAAACCAACTTGATAATAAATATTTCATTTTCCTCATTTTTTGAGATGCCCTAGCCCATATGAGTATTTTTGGTTTTATCTTGTTCCTGTTTAATATATTTTTTTTCTAATTTATTTGTATTTCAAAACATTTTAATTTAAAAATTAGGTAACAGTTTTATTTTTTGTTTTTTGTTTTTTTGCATTTTATTGCTTAAGCAAAATTGAATGCTGGCCAATTTTTTGAACGCCTTTTGAAACCATTTAAACACTCAAATCCTCATTTGGATACATATTTTTTGAGTGAGCTAAACTTGAGAGTATTCTTGAAATTTTATTTGCTTAATGTGTGTCAGTTCACTCTTATTTAACTATTGTAATACTTGAGAGCTGAGACGCATGTCCAAACTTAATCAAATACTCCTGTATATTAAAAAATGGCTATCTATAAAAAAATACGCATGTCCAAACTTAAAAGATGTAAAATTTTTGAAAATTTCTATATCATATTCTATGAGATTAAATTTTTTTTTTTTAAAAAGTTTTTTACCAACCGGTTTTAATCAAACAACATTTAGTTTGACAATGCAGGTTACCAAACAGTTACAACTTTTAAAAGACATTTTCTACTCACTTTTTGCTCACCCCACTTTTGCCTCACATCATTTTTCGTTCATAACAAATAGCAAACAAAGCCCAAGAGCGTTGGTGTTAGCTAGGGTCACAGTCACTGCATTTGCTTCAGAACCAGATGGGGCTGATTATAGTTTGTACTTTTCCTAGCTTGTTTTTGTTTGTCCGTGTTTCCTTGATTTATTTCAGTTTGCGAGGAACCAAAAAGAAAAGAAAAGAAAACCAAAGGAAAAGTTAGATATATATCGGAACTCCCTTTGTATCTTCCCTATGTATGTCGCACATGTTTTAAGTAAATAATAAAATAATTCTTCAATTAAGAACTACTGGCATGTGAAACATGACCAAAATATGTAAAAAATGAGTTTCTAAATTGATGATAATTCAACTTCAGATAAGAACTATTCCCATGTAAAATGTAAATTATCAATACTCGTGACACTAGCAACATGTAAAAGGCATACTATTACCAGTACCGGGGATACTCTTTTGCCGCTTGAAAGGTAAATTGCCATAGGAAAATTAATAAACAATCTAGAAGATATTCTAGTGACATGTAAAATCCAGTAAAGTTTAATGACAATGCATACACATTGATTCAGAAATGCAAAGGAGATAATAAGACATTCCTCTCAAGAAATGCGCAGTGCCACTCAGTCTCGGGTGCAAATCTAGAACTATTATTCTCTAAAAGTTCAGTTTGTAATAATCAGCTAAAAAAATTTAATGCACTTGAATTTACATTTATACAGCAGCTTTCTTGCAGTGTTTTTCAAGCCAGTCCATCGTTACGCTCTTTGGCCTTTCAAGTGGTAAACCGAGAGCTCGGTCCCAAATGAGCTACACAAAAGGTTAGATTTTAGGGAAACTTGCTGTATATCTATCAATTAAACCTAAGTGAAACAGGAACGAGAAGCACTAACCTGAGAGCATATTCCTATGCTCCTTGAGACACCAAAGAGAACTGTGAAGTACCTGTACATAAACGAAGTTATAAGATGGTTAATGCTAAGTAAATGGGTAATCTTAATTTGTACATAGACCCGTGCCATTTTTTTTAGTATTGATTATTATTCAAACTATTCATTCCTTGGCAATGCAGACATACTACCAGCAGGAAATAGCTTTCTATTAATATCATAAATTTTGCAGGGAAAGATATTCATTATATAGAGCAGATATTCAAAGTTTCAAACTCCGGGTGAGTTGCAAACCATTGTGATGCTTAAGAAAAAGTAGTTTACCTAGCTTCAGTTAAACCAAAATAATTCAACAGAACCCCACTGTGTGCATCCACGTTAGGCCATGGATTCTTGACCTGTAAACAACAAAAGATGTAGTGAGCATAAGTGATACCAACTTTATAACTGAACTGATTTAGGCCACACCCCAAGTATAAGATAGCACAGGGGATTATCAACGTAAAAACTTTATCAACATGCACAATACATTTCTCTAGAAAGCATTCAGCCTTAAACAGAGATTCATAAGCTAATCCTTAATTAGGACTCATTATGCAAAGCAAAATTGACTTTGGATACACCATTTATTGCAAAATATTTTGAGCATGAGCTACTACAACGACACCAGAGCCATGGAACACCACTGCTTCAGAACTCCTCAGCGTCATTCCAAAGGTAACAGAAACCACCACGGCCAAGCAGCGATGGGTAAGCGCGTCAGGGATGACTCCGATTGCCGACAACCAAGAAGCTACAGAGAAGAGCAACCTTTCACTGCTCCCAATAGATGAAGGGATCAAGTGGGGAAGAGGGAACACCGACTGGTCCATAGAGGACGGTCGAGGGAGAGGCAATCGGAGAAAGGAGATAGGGCAAGAGACGAAGACAGGCGGAGACGTTCAACGGAGCGAGGGTCTGAAACAGAGCATAGGGAGGCTAGATTCAAGAGGTCTTATGCTGAAGCGACGAGGGTTAGGGACCAAGATTGCGGTGATCAACACAAGGCCAGAAGATTTGAGCCGACGGAGAAGGAGGCAAGGACTACGAAGGAGGACGAAGAGGGAGAGTGGGTGCTAGTCAGGCCATGGAAGACGAGGAAAGCGCAGCGACACAGAAAATTCCACAGAGGAGCTCGCCGGAGTCTTCCAAATCAGGAGCAGCGCTTCAGTGTCACAAATGTGCACGAGGACACTATTCACGATTGTCCAAATCAGTGGTTTTGCTATGCTTGCAAGCGGTATGGACACATATCGACGGCCTGCGACAAGGGGAGGACGACAACACTGAGTACAACGGGGTCGCCTACAGCTCATACAGCTCCGAAAGCTCCATCTGCGGCATACTCAGCGCAAAGTTGAACGGAGGAAAGCGTTGTCGGAGGGAGGAAAAAAATCAGAGCGAACATCAACCCAATTCCCATCATGGCGGATTTTGAAAGACGGTTCGCCTCTTGCGTAATTATAAAAGACCAAAGCAGGAACCCAAAGCCAAACGAGATAGAGATGGTTTTGGCAGCAAACACAAAGAGCTCAACGGAGTGGACTTGGCATGTCCAACAACTTTCGCAAAATGGGTTTTTCGCCCACTGTCAAAATCCCGAAAGAACTCGAGAAGTTCTAGATCTTAAAGGACTACTTGGCCAGGGGAGAGAAGAATTCTACATCACCTTCTCCTGGTGGTCACGCAAAGTGGGAGCGATGACAACTGATTCAATGTCTTCGATGTGGGTGCGTGTTTTCAACTTTCCTTTTCATTGTTGGGTTTGAACGGGATTCCAGAATCTGATCAAGGGGTTTGGACACCTCATTGAGATTGATTAGAGTACTCTGCTGCATAGTAAAAGAGAATTTGCCAGGCTTCGAATTGGAGTGGACGCCAAAGAAGACGTCCCATCTACAATCATAGCTGAGTTCGACGGCGAAGAATATGAAGTTAAGGTGATGACGGAAAGAAAGAAGATGGTGTCGTTCAGCAGAGCCGGACCAAAAGTCTCCGACTTGGATGAAGATGAAGGCAGTGAACGGGAGGTAGACGATGAACACCGACCGCTGGATCTAGCGAAGACGTATCAGGGCGCTTCATCACGGAAAAAGCTAGAGATTGGACATTAGCCACTCGACCGGGAAATGGAGAATCAGAGCAGTCCACGTCTAAAAGCGTTGACTACACAGCTGGCGGAGACTATGGGAAAAAGAGTAATCAGAGAGGAAGACAACTGTCAAGTGAGGATAAGGCAAGTCATTGTGCGAAAGGGACGTGAAGAGAGAGGGATTGAAGGGGGACAGCGAAGTAGATTCAGAAATGGAAAAGACGGAGACGTGAGCACTGTGCACCTAATTGATGTTGGCACATCCACTGTACAGCCACATAAGAGTCACATCAGGCACACTGAAATGACAGGGATCCTAAAGAAGCCAGTCCCTGAATTTGCGGAAGAGTCGAAGAGACAACTAGGACTTGGCAATGTCAATCACATGACAAGGCAGGATTTCAATGAATCAGTGAGGATAGCGGTTCAGGAAGCTATTAAGGGTTTATGGGTTTTACCAGATATGGGCCAGCAAACAAAACCGAAAGGAGCTGAGGCCCATGTTCTTTTTAATATTACGGAGAAGGCCCAAGCCCATCTACCCGAATCAGCTAACGACTATGACCAGGCTTCGAATGAAATAGCACGGGAGGTTAGGGACATTCCACAGAAAGATGACCTAGACGAGGAAATTCAGCCATCACACAAGCCGGGGAAACTCACGAGGAGGGATTGAGGGAGTTCGCAGTGAGCGAAGACACAGGAGGTATGATTGAAGCACTACGGGGAGTGGGAGAGGGGCGCACATGTTTCAGAGTTTGATACAGACAAATGGGAAGAAAAAGGGGGAGATTTAGCAGGAGGGGACAACGTTAACAAGAAAACAGTGGAATATAAGAGGAAGAGCAAAAGGTAACTTGACAAATGGGGAGAGCAGGGACCTAGCGAGGATGATTTGATTCGAGTAGCAGCCAAAGCAAAAGAACCATCTTCAGCATGCGGAGGTATGGTTAATTTTGATCTTACAATTCTTAACTATATTCCTGATAATACCCTGCTATATTATGCTACTCTATTCGGTCTAGCTACAGGTCCTACGGAGGAAGAACAACTTCTCACAATTAATTCTATTAGGGGAGAACTTAGCAGGGAGGTCCGCTAAGAGGGTAGAATACTAGACGAGAGTAGATGTTAGATGGTAGGGATAAAAATATTAGTTGATGTTATACATCTTTTGGAATGTTAGGGGAATGAGACAAGGGTCGAAGACTAGGCTTATCAACAGTACCATTGCTAAACATAGGCCTTCAATTTGTGCGTTACAGGAGACTAGAATAGAGAACCCAAGAGTAGAGAACTTCGATAGAATAAGATCTCTTAGAGGGTACGAGTGGAAAACTAAGTCAGCCGTAGGTCTGTCGAGGGCGATAGCAGTAGGTATTGATTCAGACAAGTTTGAAATCATTGACAAGTATATTGGTATATTTTGCGTCTCTGTTAGACTAAGACGTCGGATTGATAACTGGGTGCACGTGGTCACGGTTGTCTACGGTCCGGACGACTCGAGAAGGTGGGTAGAGCTCTGGGAAGAACTTAGAACCATCAGAGAACAATGGGAAGGACCGTGGGTAGTCGGAGGAGACTTCAATATTACTAGATTTCAGCATGAGCATAGGGGTAGAGGGACGAGCAGAACTGACAGGAATAGCTTCAATGCTACGATAGACGAATTAGAACGAATGGAACTCAATCCGTCAGACAGAAGGTTCACATGGACGAACATGCAACAAAACCCGATCCTAGCTAAACTAGATATGATTTTCGTTTCCACTGAATGGAAAGAGGCTTTTTCATTAGCGACTGTCAGGTCAATCACGATATACACATCCGATCATGTACCACTGACATTGAAGTTCGGCGAGGAAGAAAGCAAGAAATCACACACATTCCGTTTCGAGAAAGCTTGGACTATGCATAACAACATTCGAAAGATAATTGAAGAGTCATGGAATGCGGACATCACAGAAACTAATGCTATCGGAAATTGGAATACAAAAATTAGAAGACTTCGCAGGCGGCTGACGGAATGGACAAGACAGGAATTTGGCCAAATCAAAAGAAACATACAGGAGCTGGGAGAAAAAGTTAAGGAGTTGGAAGTTACGGAGGAAAGTAGTACGCTGCTGGGAGAATAGGTGCAAGAGTTGACAGATAGTAGGCTACAAATGCAACAATATGCAGAAATGGAAGAGCAATATTGGAAGCAGCGATCCAGAATCCAATGGCTTAAAGAGGGAGATGCAAACACAAAGTTTTTCCACAAAGTGGCAAACAGAAGGAGGCAAAACCGCATCAACAGATTACATGTGGGGACAAGTTAGACTGAGGATGAGGGACAGATCAGAAGACATCTAGACGATAAATTTAAGGAGTTGGTGGGATAGTCCAGGCAGTATAGATGTAAGTTACAAGAAAACTTTTGGGAAGGGGATATGATCGAATATAACCCCTATTTCCATTAATACACATTTTAAAAGTATTTTTCCGTATTTAAAACATCAGTATCTTATAACTGTTCTTCCTTAATTAATTTCATTTAAATTATTATTCTGAAACCCAATTGTTTATTCTAAACCCAAATTGTATTTGATTTTATTAATTTGAAGCCCAAAGTGTAGCCCATCCCTTATTGGATTTTAGCCCAAACCCAATTCCATCTCCTATTGGACTCTAACCCTAAATCCAAACCCACAAATCCCTACACTCACCCGTATACAACTTCTCCACATTCTCCTCAACAGCACAATCCTCCACTATCTCCAACTACCCACTACTCTAATTATTATTTTATTAAACCCCCCATTTCTTCTCTTCTCCCTTCCCCCTCTGTTCGAAATAAAACAAAACCACAGAACCCAAACAAAACAGAGAAGCCGAACCCATTCCCCTCTCCTCCTTCCTCCCTTGTCACCTTCAACCCCCGATCCCGCTCTCCCTCCCGCGCGACAGCAGCGCTCGCCAGCCAACTGAATGCCTCCACCACCATTGCTGCTCTCCAAGCAATCGCCAGCCCCCCCACTATCCTCCCGCTCGAGCTCCTCCTCGACGCTCATCTCCGAGCGTGACACTTCCACCCGTCCTCAACCTTGTCCTCGACTTCTTCTCTGTCACCATCGAGGACTTCCGCCATTGCCGAAGTCAAAAGCTCCACCACTCATCATCCCCATCGTCGTCGACCTTCCGCTCACCTTCGCAACCGCAGAGAACCGCCTCGTCTTCACCTCTCCGTCCAGCCATCGCTCGAATCGCCGCTCGTCTCGCCCTCTTCCCCCACTCGACTGCCGTCTCCCTATGACAGCCCCACCTCTCGCTTGAACCTCCCACAGTCGCGACCGTCCCGTCGCCTTCCCCCGTTCAAGCTTCGCCCTCCGCCATGGTTACCGCTCGACCATCCCCTGTTCTCCGCCCATGCGCAGTCGCAGTCATCGCTCCCCTCACTTCGTCTCCCCCAACTAAGCACCACCATCACCTGACTTCTCGCCTCGACACCTCCGGCTGCCGCTTCACCGCGTCGCTGCCAGCCCCTCGGCCTTCCGCCGTCGCACCGCCACGTCGCCAGAACCCGTCGCCGCCCACTCTTCCATCGCAACTTTTCTCCCGCGCTCTTTCTCCCTCTCTGTGTCTATGTGAAGAAGGGGAACAGAGTGCTATTGACTATTGTGTGAGTAGGGATTTGCTGTGGGTGTTTTGTTAGAAGGGATTGGGTGATTCGGTGTGTACTGTTTTGGGGAGTAGGGGGATCCGCTGTTCTGTTTTGGTGTGATTGTTGTTTGTTACTGGGTGGTGAGTTGCGGTTTTGGAGTTTGTGTTGGAGAGTTCCTGTTTGGTGTTGTGAAGAAGTTGGGTTGTGTATGTGCTGTTCTGGTATGGAGTTGGGATTTGCTGGTTGGTATTTTGGCACGCGTCTCGCACGTGTTCTTGGGATTGCTCCCCGGGATTCTGATCCCGTTATTCTGGTGATTCTAATCCAACCGTCTACAAGAAAAAGGCAAGTCCACTTGAACTCCGTTATTATTTTAGTTCAAGATTTTTGATCTCTAAGCAAGTAGTTCCATTTCAATTATTCTAATTTGCATTGTGTCCCTTCCGTTGGGAGTATCGAGGGTTTACACGAGCTAACCCGACGTACTCTTGACATCTTATTAGTATCCATTGACTCAAACCCAAGCCTACACAATTGACATAAATGAAATGACTAGAATTGTATACAAAGAAAATGAATGGTGATTGAATACATTGATTGATTGAAATATCGTGACTTGAACAATGACATCGTGAATTGACTCGTACATTGCAAAATCCATTCTAATTGCTGTATAATAGTGTAATGCATTTCATGACACAATAGCATGTTAATTATCGACTTGAATGAACATATATGTGACGACTTTTTTATAAGTTACTGCTGCATTGTCTGTCTTGTACTGAGGTTTCGATCCAGTTATAATAGGCATCAGTTAAAATAATATAAAGAGAATTGTTGTTTCAGATTTACTATTTCATGTTATTATTGTGCAATGCATCATGTTGCTGCATTCGTATCGTTCCCTTGACATCCTTATTTACACTTCATAGACATGAATGATTTAATAAAATACTAAACAAGTCGGGGTTAATAAGGGTTGACCTAGTAGTGGACAGTCTCAGAAAATGTACTCGGTAAGGCCTATTGTGATATCGTATTGACATGGAAGGAGAAGTATTGATAATGAATGATTGATTGTAAATTGTAAATTGATATCGTATTGACATGGAAGGAGAAGTATTGATTGTGAATGATTGATTGGAAATTAAAAATTGTAAATGATTGTTATTGACACCGAGTACACGCTCTGTAGATCACACCACGAAGTCTAAAACAAACACTGTTGTGCGTGCATCGAACCTGTGGTATGGGACGCAGTAGTACGTGCACTAGATAGGAGAAACAACTTGATAATAGACATAGTTGACATGTATATATACTTGATTAAGACCATTGTTTATTAATACCACTATTGTCCTTGCAATTTGATCTTGATTCATAATCTTCATGTACCTTACTCCTTTACTATCTGTTTTCACTACTTGCCGTCCGTACTTGCTCTAAGGACAAATTATTCTTTCTTTTTAGATGAACAAGTACAGGTGAGCCAGAGAAATTGCCCGAAGGCATTGATGAGCATTCTTCTACAATTGGAGCATGAGTCTCTCGAGCTATTTGGTAAGTTCTTATATCCCAGGTTGGTTATTGAATTTCATTCTCGTCTATGTGATTATGTTTTCTGCGTGTTTGTGATTTATTTTTCTTATATTGTTGAGTTAAGACTGGTACAGCTTATGGATGATATGAGTTGGCATACTTATATCATTCGCTGGACCTCAGTTACGTGTCTGTGTTCCTGTATTCCGGGAAGCGGGGCGTGACATCGAAGGAAGCGAAGGAATAGAAGGGTCATTTACGGAGGAAGAAGTGCATCAAGCGATCAAAAACTTAAGGCAAGACAAGGCACCAGGACCAGACGGAATACCTATTTTCTTCTACAGATTATATTGGAATATTATCAAGAAGAATCTCATGGAAATCTTCAAAGAGTTTCATAGGCATAGTGCGGACATAGATAGGCTGAACTATGCAAACGTCATTCTCATACCCAAAAAGAGCGAGATTCTGACGAGTGAAGATTTCAGACCAATTAGCCTGCTTAACGGATCGTTCAAGATCATCACTAAAGTACTCGCATCTAGACTAGCTCCTCATCTTAAGGACGTGGTGGGAGATTCACAAAGTGGATTCATCAAAGGAAGAGACATTATGGATAGCATCGCTTCAGCACATGAACTAGTCTATAGAGGTACCAAGGACAAGGCGGATGGATTCCTGCTAAAGCTAGATTTTGAAAAATCCTATGACTTGGTGGAATGGGACAATGTGGACGAGGTACTGCGACTCAAAGGATTTGAAGACAAATGGAGAACTTAGATGATGAAATGTGTAAGAGGGGGAAAATCCTTTGTCCAATTCAACGGAAAGAATGGAAAGAAATTAGATGCAGGAGAGGATTGCGGCAAGGAGACCCACTGTCATTGCTTATCTTTACTCTTATTGCCGATGGTATGGCACAGATGATCAGGAAGGGTACAGATGAGGGGTTAATAAGCGGGATTCGGGTAAAAGAGGTACAGGAAACATTGTCGATATTGTAGTATGCAGATGACACGCTTATCTTTGGAAGAGCAAAAGAGGAAGAAATAATGGCAATTACAATGGTTTTGAGATGTGTACAGGCATGGGCAGGACTGAAGGTGAACCTCAACAAGAGCTACGTAATTCCTCTAAGTGATAATGTTTCTACTCCGATCCATTCCATCAAGAGCATGTTTGGTTGCGAGGCAGCGAGCTTTCCACTGAAGTACCTGGGGACCCCCATTAGACCAGGAGCAATGTGTAAGATGGATTGGCAACCGATTATAGATAAAGTAGAAAAGAAGCTGGCTGGTTGGAAAGGAAGGTTTCTATCGCTAGGAGAAAGAATCACGTTGCTAAACTCAGTTCTCAGTAGCCTACCAACCTACTTAATGTCAATCTATGAGATCCCAAAGTGGGTTACAAACAGAACTGATAAATGCAGAAGAAGATTTATGTGGAAGGAAGCTGATGAATCCAACAAGGGATTCCATCTGGTCAACTGGGGAAGAGTATGCAAGGGGAGGAAATTTGGTGGACTAGGGGGGTCCTAGATCTGAGAGACATGAATCGGGCCTTGATGAGCAAATGGTGGTGGAAAATGAGCAGGAGACGAAATAGTTGGTGGTGTAAATCTTTTGGGGCTTAAAGGGGTAGGAAGAAATTCAGATTTGGAGGAAGCAGAGTGGGCACGAAAAAATCTTACCTGTGGAAAGGGGTAGCGAAGGTCGGAGATATTTATCACAATAACACAATCTGCAGTATCGGAAATGGGAAAAACACAAGATTCTGGAAGGATAAGTGGTGCAGAAATAATACACTAATAAGCTTTGTTCCCAAAAGCCGCTAGGGCAACAGTAACGGTAGACTCACTGGTCGCGGATGTTTGGCACAATCATAGACTCAAGTTGCAGGTGTGGGAAGATATTTCACAGGAGAGTTACACTCAACTTACAAGTTTGAATAACTTCATTCGATCGGAAGGAAGGTTCTCGGGCGATACAGAAGACGTTAGGACTTGGATTTTAGAACCAAATAATAACTTCACTGTAGCATCAATGTACAAGTGCCTGAACGATGGAGGAATCAGAAGCAAAAATGGAAAAACTATATGGAAGACACAGACTCCCCTGAAAGTAAGAGCCTTTCTATGGCTAGTGGAGAAAGATGCTATCTTATCAAAAAGCAATTTGCGAAGGAGGGGATTGCAGATCGACACCATTTGCGGTAGATGTAATACTGAAGAAGAGAATACTGATCACATATTCTTCATTTGTTATAGGGCTAGGTTAGCTTGAGAAGTAGTATGTCGTGGGTTTGGATGCATAAAATTACCTAGTTCGATCAATGAAGTATGGGATTTTGGGAGGGGGAATAACATTAGAAACAATGACTTGGAAGCTTGGGACATTGTAGTAGCTGTGACTATCTGGGGAATGGCTAGATCGAAATAACTATTATTTCCGTAGTTGCAATCAAACATTTCAAAGCATTATGCATGAAATTTTTGGTTTCATTTATGCATGGGCAGGTCAGGCAGGGACAGCGAAGAGGCTAAGGATGGAGGAGCACTGAAAGGAGGGAGAGCACAAGGGAGGTCTCATTGGATAGCATAGAGCTGTATCTGTATCTTATTTGCTTTTCCTTTTGATTTTGCTATTTTTGTCGCATCGGGATGTTAAGATGCTGGATTTAGTTGTTATTATGTATGAAACTTGGTAACTGGATCTTCTATGTTTCGTTAACGATCATTAATGAAACGATGACGATGTCATCTTTAATCTCAAAAAAAAAAATTTGACTTTGGATAATAGGCAACTTCTGCTTTACTACCAAAACTTTAAACCAGAGATTCAAAAGCCAATCCTTAATTATGACAGGGTATGTAAAACTAGACTGAGAAGAGAATAGGCAGAGGCGTATTTGAGTTTCAGGGGCCCTAAGAAAATTCTCAAATAGGGCCTTTTGCAAGTTGACAAAATAAAAATGACAATTATTTAAATGCAAACAAACTTGGAGCCTTGAAGGACAAACTATTTAAATGAAAACAAATTTATATATATGCTTCCAAAAAAAATAATTGATAACGCACGCATTTTACATGAAATGCCTTGTGGCAAAAAGAAACTCGGACAAACTCTAAGGAAGAAGCGACAATAATTTTATTCTGAATTGCATGTTATCTGAGAGGATGTAAATGATGAATGAGAGAATTAAAGAGGAATAGAACAAAAAAAATTATGTTCAAAACATACAAGCAAACACACGTTGAGTTTGTGTACATTAAGAAAAAATATTGAGCTAACATGATTGAAGTATATATATAATGCTATTTTGAATGCTTTCATGAATACAATTTGGTTTTATAAAACACCCCTTATATATATATTTTTCTTTTTGAAGGCAACCCTAGTATTCATTTCATCAACAGATACAAAATTTTGAAGAAAGGGAAAAGAAGTAAACAAAGCAAACTTGTATATGCAGTTGAAGATTACATTGTCGCAAAGAGGTAAATATGATTTATTAGAGAACACAGTCAGAATGAAGTGATGATGAATATATGCATACGAGAATACTAGTTGGAAACTTAAAATGTAGAATAACTATATGCACTTGAAGATTTGATTAGAAATTTATCATAAACAGGTAAATATGATATATCATAGATTATTGAAAAAATATCATACAGTGACATGCATGGGCTAAGTGAAAAATAATATTAAATTCATAAAATGGTAAAATGACATGCATGGCTATGTGAAAAATAACTAGTTTAAAAAAATAAAAAAAATGATTGAAAAATTAATTAGCCCGTGCAGGTTTCGAACCTGCACCCTTTGCTTTAACCAGATGAGCTGATAGGCCAACTATTGTTTTAAATTTTAGATAATATAGTGTAATTGTATCTGAAAACAATTACATTTTTTTAAAACATTGTAAATGCTTAAAAAGTATGGGGGCCTATAAAATTGGGAGCCCAAAGCAGTTGCTTGTGCTGCTTGAGCCCAGATCCGCCCCTGAGAATAGACAACCTCTGAGACATTCCTTTGGTTTACAACACATCATGAGACATTCCTTAAAAAAAACACATCACGAGACACTAAAATCTATTAAAAGTAACCAGAGACAAAAAAGTGAAGTATGTAATAGAAAAGCTAATATTCTGTCATTCTCCAGGTCCAATTTGGAGAACTGGTGTCCACACCAATGTCATTACTCGTAAGCAGTTTGTTAAACAATACTGACCATACAAGACTTTAAAAGTGTAAACTTTAAAGATGCTCTCTAAGAGAAGAAATTAGAATCCTTTTGGTCCTGACACAGAATGCCAAAATTTCTAGATGGATCTGAATCTACACCAAGATTCTAATGGAACGCTCTGGAAAAGCTTGGATTAATGAGCAGTTACCAATCAAAACAACAGTTGATAATGTCAAGAAAATGCAGAATACCAGAGTGATTTTCCAAAGGTAATGGAATTCTCTGGAAAGGTGAATGTTTGCCTATTCAATTATCTTTTCCAGAAATGTGGGATTATTAGCCCGCAGATTCTAAAAGAATGCTTAATGAAATACCATAGCCCATATAATTACTTGATTATGTCAGAATAGAAAACCATATTACAATAATTCCACAGATAAGTGCAGTTGTCCTTGAAAAACAAATATATAGTATGCACCCGTTTAAAGAAACTAATATAAAATTAAGAACTGAATTTCAAACTGTCTGAGACATAATTACCTTGCCTAGCTCCAAAAGGATGGGAGGAACAACTTCATACAATTTTGACACCTATTGAAAGAAGGACAACAAAACTAGTGGAACAAGTTCACACATAAATCATGAACCAAAACGGGTATGCTAACCCAAATATAATTATTGCAACAACATCGGATGTAATTAAGAATTTACCAGCTGAAAGAGTGGATCATTAGGTAAGTGCTTCATTGCAAACTCCCTCTGGCATGTGTATCTTGGATCTGTTTTGCGTAGGACACCATGCCCAAAACCAGGAACAACCTTCAGAGGGTGGATGAGATTGGAATAAGGAATGAAAATTAGTAAGCAGATACTGAACTTTCTAGAAATGTTCTAAAAACCATATGATTTTACACTGATGTTTTTAATTGCAAGATAGATCAAATAGAATCTCAAGGAGAACTCCCATTACTCCCATCTATCCTGACAAGTTCAACTACATATTATATGTCTCAGACCCCCTTTTCTCCTAAGTGAAAATGCAAGACCAGAAAGTACTTCCAAAACATGATAGGAAGTGAAATTTAATTGTACATTAATCTGCTTTGGAATTAAATTCTAGCCATGGAAATTAGCTTTACTTCAACGAAAGAGTATCAGTATCCATAAGAAGGATTTCATTTCGTTTGTTTGTTTGTATGTTCTGAAAAAAAGACAGAGAGCTTTAGTGTACATATTTAGCAGCGATAACAGCGCACTGTAGAATATTTGGAGTAGAAAAAGAATCCGAATTCGGAACTACCGTGAATTACCAATTATATGGGGATAAAGTTTATGTGTTCAGCACCTTGCCACTTTTTAATGTTTTCCACACATAGTCCTTCAACTGTTCAGTTGATATGTTTTCCCCACACTCTTTTGTAACAGACTTGATCCACAGAAGCACTTCCTGCAACAAAGAGCAAAAGATTACTAAATGTAGCCATGAGTAAGTGCAAGATAATTTATGTTATAACAGCTAAATTTATGAATACATGTCTGCCCAATGTTAAATATGTAATAAACCTATAAGCATAAGCCAAAAAAAAAATATATATCGATAAAACATTTACAAATAGATGTTATTAACTTGACAAAGTAAGACCAATGAGAATTCGTGACAGTAAAATAGCGCAGACAGAGAAACAAGAGCATATTTAGTTTAGGGTTTAAAAAAAATCATTTTAATGGAAGTATACTAAGTTTGTTTGCTCCTCCCAAGAAAAGATAAACTAGCATTGGCAATCAAATGCTTTAAGTAAAACTAAAGCATACATCTCAAATAATCCATAGAAGACAATTTCACAACCATTATGAAAATTAGACCATACGAATGGGACAATGGCACCTAGTTCTAGCTAGGGTGCCAAATTATCAAAATTATACTATATTCACTTCTAAGGAGTTGGCCACAATTATTCAACATAAATTTCATTCATGACCAGGTATATACTTTTTTTATAAAGAATCTAGGTAAACACCCATACACAGAAGAGAGGCCACGAAAACATCCAAAAGGAACCAGTACTTTAAAGAGGTTTTAATTGTCCAAGAAGACTGATACAGGAGGGTAGTGGAGAAAGAAAGAATGGGTTTAGAGAAATCGAAGAATCTTTAGGAAAGGTTGAAGGATAGAAAACATAATTTGCACTGTCACGAAATTAAACTATCATAGGTTTTGAGTTATGCGGTATATGTAGGCCTCAAAAGCTTTCAATTTAATGCTATTGTAAGATTCACTGACAGTTTATGTAGCACATAATAAAAAGTAGACAGAGGTTAATAGTTTATAGCACCCAATGTGAATCAGAGTTCAATTTACTCAGTACAGAAGTACATTTGTTTTATAAAGAACACTGTCTTAGAATCCCTATATATGGGATCCTGAATAAATGATTGCTACAAGAATATAGAGATGTAGTCAGTAGTAAATGATAGTTGCAAGAAATGCCTAGAACAATATAAAAATTCGTCCCAATAAAAATGTTACATGAAATCTCCCCGCAAGAGTTAAATATATTTATAACTCTATTTAGTTCTGCATTACTGCTTTCAGAAAGTGAGAGTTTGAACTCCAAAAACATCTTAACGTTTGTTTGGTAAAATCATTAAAATGTGTATTGGTCACAGCACACTTTCCCACATTGGACGAGTTGTGATCAAGGATACTGATTAAAAGTAACCTAGTGAGGAATTATTTTGAAGGCCTTCAATTGGAAACAGACAAATCCTGTGATTTGTATAATTATGTGAGGGATCAGTGATTGTCACAAACCTCATATTAGAGAATAATCATAAAGTCAACCACTAAAAAAGGGTATTCCATCTGTATGGCATTTTAATTACAGACCATAGCCAATCTATGATGCAGTAGTAGCAACGGTAGAATAAAATCATTCAAATTTTCAAAAGTGTGGTTCTTTTTAGTAACACGCATGCATGTTCATATTCATTCTGTCGGCAGAATAAGCCACTGCCTTCATTGTTGAAAAATGATGCCACTGCCTTCATTGTTGAAAAATGAGACCACCAACCACATTTGACATTTTGAGGCCACCAACCCACCAACCCTCCTGCTCTTGTCCTATCTCCCCTCCTCCTACTATAAATTGAGGTTAGAGGAAGGGTTTGAGATGCAGCAGAGTAGAGCAGAGCAACAAGAGCTCAGTGAGGATTAAGAAAAAAAAGAGGGATTAAGAAAAGAAAGAGAGTATTACAAGAATGTTCTCAAGAGGGATAAAATTGTATCCCCTTAGAGATAATTTGTATACTTGTATTTTTCTCAAATTTGTGAGAGAGTGTTTCTCCTATTATAAGAGAGTGGAAATTGTACTTTCCTTATATTTAGAGAGAATGTTGTAATCCCTACTTTCAGCTGGAAAATCCTACTACCTTGCCCGTGGTTTTTACCCCTTCTCCTTTGGGGGTTTTCCATGTAAAATATTTGTGTCCACTTTATTTCCACTTTCTCAATTTCACTTTAGTTGTGAGTAGGTTCTGCCCATAATTTTTCTAATAGTGGTATCAGAGCTTTGGTTGTCGGGGGTGGAGCAGAAATGTCGACTACAACAAAGTTCGATATTGAGAAATTCAACGGGAACAATTTCTCGTTGTGGAAAATGAAGATCAAGGCAATCTTGAGGAAGGACAATTGCTTGGCAGCAATTGGAGATAGGCCCGCGGAGATCACCGACGACGGCAAGTGGAATGAGATGGACGGCAATGCTATTGCCGATCTGCACTTGGCACTAGCTGATGGTGTGCTATCCAGTGTGGCTGAAAAAAAGACAGCAAAGGAGATTTGAGATACTCTTACAAGGTTATACGAGGCCAAGTCACTTCACAACAAGATTTTCTTAAAGAGAAGATTGTACACTCTTCGAATGGCGGAATCGACATCGGTGACGGACCACATCAACACCCTGAACACTCTATTTTCGCAACTTACATCAATGGGTTGCAAAATAGAGACAACTGAACGTGTGGAGCTTCTACTTCAAAGTCTACCTGACTCGTATGATCAAGTCATCATCAACCTGACGAACAATATCCTGACGGACTATCTAGTCTTCGACGACGTTGCAGCTGCTGTTTTGGAAGAAGAAACCAGGCGCAAGAACAAGGAAGACAGACAGAAAAGTTCGCAGCAAGTGGAAGCTTTGATAGTGATGAGAGGAAGATCAACCGAACGTGGCCCTAGTGGGAGTCAGAATCATGGTAGATCAAAATCCAGAAGTAAGAAGACTTACAAGTGCCACAACTGTGGCAGGAAATGGCACTTCAAGAAGGATTGTTGGTTCAAGAAGAAGAGTGAAGACCCTGAGTCATCAAATGCTCAAGGGAATGTGACAAGTACCCGATATGATGGTGAAGTTCTATACAGCGAGGCAACAATGGTGATTGGAGGTAGAAAGCAGTTCTCTGACGTCTGGTGACTGGACTCAGGAGTAATATGGCACATGACTTCTCGGAGAGAGTGATTCCACATATACGAACCAATCTCGAGAGGCTCTGTACACATGGGAGATGATCATGCTTTGGAAATCGCTGGTATTGGTACTATCAAGCTCAAAATGTTTGATGGTACGGTTCGCACCATCCAGGAGGTACGACATGTGAAGGGCTTGAAGAAGAATCTATTGTCTTTGGGACAAATAGATAGCCTTGGATGCAAGACCCATGTCGAAAATGGGGTCATGAAGATTGTCAGAGGCGCGCTTGTGGTCATGAAGGCAGAAAAGATCGCGACAAATCTGTTCATGCTTAATGGAGAAACACTGCAGGAAGCTGATGCGTGTGTCGCATCGTCTAGCAAGGGAGAAGAGTCAGCAATGATGTGGCATCTCAAACTAGGCCACATGTCTGAATGAGGTTTGAAGATTCTCTCCGACCGGAAGCTACTTCCAGGGCTCAAATCGGTGAATCTACCGTTTTGTGAGCATTGTGTTACAAGTAAGCAGCATAGATTGCAGTTCAGCAGATCTGAAGCCAGGAGTAAATGCATTCTAGACTTGATTCATTCTGATGTTTGGAAATCACCGGAAATGTCCCTAGGAGCAAAGTACTTTGTGTCTTTCATTGATGATTACTCCAGGAGATTGTGGGTGTATCCAATCAAGAAGAAGTCAGATGTGTTTCCTATGTTCAAAGACTTCAAAGCACAGGTGGAACTTGAATCTGGAAAGAAGATCAAGTGCTTGAGGACAGATAATGGAAGGGAGTACACAGACGACGAGTTTCTTGCACTTTGTAAGCAAGAAGGTATCACAAGACAGTTCACAATCACATATACACCTCAGCAAAATGGCATGGCAGAGCGGATGAATAGGACTCTTGCAGAAAGGATGAGAGCTATGTTGCAGAATGCAGGTCAGCCCAACTCCTTTTGGGCAGAAGCAGCCAGAACCGCCTGTTATGTCATAAATCGGTCGCCATCAACGGCAATTGAGCTGAAGACACCGATGGAAATGTGGACTGGCAAGCCGGCAAATTACTCTACTTTACATTGGTTCGGATGTCCTGCGTACGTGATGTACAACACCCAAGAAAGAACGAAGCTGGATCCAAAATCCAGGAGGTGCATGTTCTTGGGGTATGCTGACGGAGTAAAGGGGTATCGCCTGTGGGATCCTACTGCCCACAAGATTGTTGTCAGCAGGAATGTGATCTTTGTAGAAGATCAGCTACAAAAGGAAGATGAAGGCCATAGCACGTCAAAGGAGAATCCAGAGACTACTACAGTTCAAGTGGAAGATAAACCAGATGAAGATCTAGTTTCTTCTGAAGTAGCACCAGAGCATGATGAACAAGAACTAGTCGAGTCCGAGGCTCTAGAAGTTCGTCGGTCAACTCGTGAGCGAAGACCGCCAGCTTGGCACTCGAAGTATGTTACGGAGAGCAATGTTGCATACTGTCTTCTTACAGAGGATGGGGAGCCATCATCCTTCCAGGAGGCAATCATTGGCTCAGATGTATTCCTGTGGATGACAGCAATGTAGGAAGAAATTGAAGCTCTACACAAGAACAAGACATGGGATCTTGTTACGCTACTACAAGGAAGGAAGGCCATCGATAACAAATGGGTCTACAAGATCAAGCGCGATGGAAATGACCAAGTGGAGCGGTATCGTGCAAGATTGGTGGTGAAAGGATATGCTCAGAAAGAAGGTATTGACTTCAATGAAATATTTTCACCTGTGGTTCGACTCACGACAGTCAGAGTAGTCTTGGCGATGTGTGCTACGCTTGACCTACATCTAGAGCAGTTAGATGTGAAGACTGCTTTTCTTCATGGAGATCTTGAAGAAGAAATCTATATGCTCCAACCAGAAGATTTTGCTGAAACAGGCAAAGAGAATTTGGTTTGCAGGTTGAAAAAATCTCTGTACGGTCTCAAACAGGCGCCGAGGTGTAGGTACAAAAATTTGATTCCTTCAGTATTAGCCTTGAATACAACAGACTTAGTTCAGACCATTGTACGTACTACAAAAGGTTTGATGGTGATGATGACTTCATTATCCTCCTGTTATATGTGGATGACATGTTGGTAGCAGGCCCCAACAAAGATCGAATCCAAGAAATGAAGGCACAATTGGCTAGGGAGTTTGACATGAAGGACTTGGGACCGGCAAACAAGATTCTAGGGATGCAGATTTACCGAGACAGAAGTAACAAGAAGATTTGGCTTTTCCAGAAGAATTACTTCAACAAGATCTTGCTGCGCTTCAACATGCAAGATTGTAAGACAATCTCGACCCCACTTCCTGTTAATTTCAAGTTATCCTCCAAGATGTGTCCTAGCAATGAAGCAGAGAGGAAGATGTCTCGAGTACCGTATGCATCAGCAGTGGGAAGTTTGATGTTCGCTATGATATGTACAAGACCAGACATTGCACAAGCAGTGGGAGCGGTTAGTCGATACATGGCGAATCCTGGTAGAGAGCATTGGAGCACAGTAAAGAGGATTCTGAGATACATCAGAGGAACCTCAGATGCTGCATTATGTTATGGAGGATCAGAATTAACTGTCAGAGGCTATGTGGACTCAGATTTTGCAAGTGATCTCTACAAAAGCAAATCCACTACGGGCTATGTGTTTACACTTGCAGGAGCTGTAAGTTGGGTTTCGAAATTGCAGACTGTTGTGGCGCTATCTACAACAGAAGCAGAATACATGGCGGCTACAGTAGCTTGCAAGAAAGTAGTCTGGATTCAAAGGTTATTGGAGGAGCTCGGGCACAAACATGAGAAGATTGTTCTGTTTTGTGACAATCAGAGTGCCTTGCATATTGCAAGGAATCCAGCCTTTCATTCACGGACAAAGCACATAAGAGTCCAGTATCACTTCGTTCGAGAAGTAGTAGAGGAAGGAAGTGTGGATATGCACAAAATTCACACTAACGAGAACCTAACAGATGTTATGACCAAGCCAATCAACACTGGCAAGTTTGAATAGTGTAGATCCTCGTGTGGTCTAGCAGTAACGTAAGCAGCATGAGAATGGCAAGGTAGAAAGGATCGTGTAGAGACATTTGATTAAGGAGATTTGATTAATCCTTAATCAAATCTCCAAGTGGGAGAATGTCGGCAGAATAAGCCACTGCCTTCATTGTTGAAAAATGAGGCCACCAACCACATTTGACATTTTGAGGCCACCAACCCACCAACCCTCCTGCTCTTGTCCTATCTCCCTCCTCCTATTATAAATTGAGGTTAGAGGAAGGGTTTGAGATGCAGCTGAGTAGAGCAGAGCAACAAGAGCTCAGTGAGGATTAAGAAAAGAAAGAGGGATTAAGAAAAGAAAGAGTATTATAAGAGTGTTCTCAAGATGGATAAAATTGTATCCCCTTAGAGATAATTTGTATACTTGTATTTTTCTCAAATTTGTGAGAGTGTTTTTCCTATTATAAGTGAGTGAAAATTGTACTCTCCTTATATTTAGAGAGAAGATTGTAATCCCTACTTTCAGCAGTAAAATTCCACTACCTTGCCCGTGGTTTTTACCCCTTCTCCTTTGGGGGTTTTCCACGTAAAATATTTGTGTTCACTTTATTTCCACTTTCTCAATTTCACTTTAGTTGTTGGGTAGATTCTGCCCATAATTTTCCTAACACATTCTGTGATCTAGTATATTCAGTAAAGCACAACAAACACCTAATTTCTCTTTTCTTGGTTTATGATTTGCATACTAAAAACAATAAGATCATAAAATTAGAGGAAAATATTACCTGATTAGCCAAGCCATGGAGAGGACCAGCTAAACCATTTAGAGCAGCGGCAAAGGAAAGGTACGGATCCGAAAGGGCACTAGCAACCTGAGTACCATGATAATGTTTGTCAACATATAAGGTATGTTTAGAGCTCACTAAATACTCTGGTGATACTCCTTCCATCGAGGTTCTATAAAAGGGACAACACAAGCAGAAGTAATTTGGTACTGCCTTATGCCTTACACCTAAAACCTAGGCAGACACTTTTAATCTGCATGGACAGCCAATGAACTAGGACCAATATGATAGGTGTTAATTTAACTAGAGGATCCTTAACAGAGCAAAATGGAAGAAAACGTTCATGTAGCCAATCCAAAATATTGAGGTTTTGTTGTATAGTTGTCATAGGCAATTCAAAGTACTCAGAAAACAGTAATAGGTTTTACTACAGTAAATTGGAAATATGTTTATGTTAAAAACATTTTGATCTCGTATAGTTGGTATATCTTGTCATGAAATCATCAACCTGATAATACAACTTAATTATAAGTAACTAACTAACCTGTTAAATCAAGAAAAATGTATGCAACATAGACCAATATTATAGCCAGCCATCTAGCCAAACTACCCCCAACTGTCCACTGATTCTTAAATTACCAAGCCTCTCTAGATCACTTAAACCCCCACAAATCAGTTTAAGCTAATTTCAGCAAGAATAGTTTGGCAACAAACAGCAACTAACTATATTGATCAACTCTAGCAGCCAGGTGAACACTTTCGACTGGGTAAAAAAAAGGGAACGATAGTAAGGTGCATACCGTGGTAACCACTTTAACCAGAAGGATTTCAAGTCATTTAGTTATAATACTTCAATTGGAAAAGGAGGATTTCTTGATATGCTTTTTGCTAGCAATTCACGACACTTCAATCATATATAGGAGGTCTTCAAGAGAGGTCGGAACTCTCACTAAGGTGGGAGATCTCGCCATGGTGGGGGCATCCTATCAGCGATCCGAACCGTTCATCTTGTTCTAAATACTTAACATAGTCTAATCATGTGAGATCGTGTCATTTGAACTTCATCTGCCCTTGCACCATATCATTATAAGAAATAAAGATGTTGCGACCGTACAATTTTGTAACATTTTAGTTCATGGGCAAACAAAATTCAAAAGATTTGATTTCACATTTTTAGAATAGTTCAAACATTTCTAACAAAATGAACGGTTTGGATTGGTCATAGGATGTCTCCATTATGAAGTTTGGGCTCTCCTACCTTATCGAGAGCTCTGAACTTTCTTGAATATTTCCCTATATATATATATATATATATTACAACTTTACACAATATATATATTACAACTTTTACACAATATATGAAGAAGATAAAGAATGACGGAGTCTGAGGTATATTGTCATGATGTATTACCAAATGGCCAGTATGTGCACTAACATTCCCTCCTTCGTGATCACTACACACGAAAAAATTGAAAATCAAAATTATAGTATGTAATTATCTGTTGGGAAATTCTTAGAAATGAGGAAGGATAAAAGTAGTCACGTGTGTATAGTAACATAGAGCCTCATCAACTCCAGCATCTTTGGATCATCAAATCCAAGCATATGAGAAAAATTTGCACCATAATCTAGAGAAGTGTCAGCAGGTACAACTTGCCCATTCTTGTAGATTCTGAAATGTAGTTAAGAGATTGAATATAAACATTTACAGCCAAAACAAAACAGAAGGAACAATACCGAATATTCATAACATGCATTTAAGCTCTTAATATTATTAAAGAAATATTATTAAAGAAATTAGCAAGTGCATAAGAGAAATAAATAGAAAGAGAGCAGACACGAATATGGGTCAGAGTATTATTGATTGTCCAACAGATAGAATTAGTACTTACAATTATGATCCATATACTTGATAAAATTCTTGTTCATATTACATGAAGACCGACTTAATTTAAAGCTTTTGCCACCAAATTACACATGCATCATACATACTAAGAACTCTAATATATGCCCATAGTTGTTTACCTCCGATAAACATAAGATGCTACAACTGGAAGCTTCGCGATCAAGTTTAGGGAGTCCTCATATGTAGGCTCCCAATACCTAGGAAAAACATATTAATTAATGATATGTTAGAATTTTCATAAGTCTTATATTTTTTTTAAAAATATAATCTCCGTGAGCAAAAAAAGACTTACTTCGCCTTTGAGATACCATTATCATAAGCCTTTTGAAATTCACTCTCAACCTTAATAAATGAGACAAACAAATATAATTTAAGGGTATAATAGAGAAAGGACAAAAAGAAATACATCTCCTACATAGTAACGCACATGATATCCAAATGCTTAGAGATAACTCCGTACCTGAAGTGCCATAACTCCGGTGGTGAATTGTGTCATAGGATGAGCATTCACAGGAAGGGCATCGATTGCTTTAAAAACATAGTCTGCATTGAAATTCCAAAAGTAAATAACTTGCAAGATCGTTTTTAGAAGGATAATAAATTAGTATTATTTCTCAAGAAAATAAGGTTGAAATCCCTAATCTTCCTATTTGAAGGGGGACCAAGTTTCATGTTTTGAGGGAAACCCTCAGGCATTGAACATGTAACCTATCAAATGCAAAACCCTTACAGTTCGGTTTGCAACTGAGATTCCTGCCATCAAGTTTTATATTAGGAATGTTGAAATTACTGGAGCAATTCATATAAGCTTAGCTGGTGGTCTGTCATATGGTAATACTAAAAGTAACCCATCTATATAAACTTAGCTCAACTTTTATTTACTGTTTACGATGCATTTGAGTATGATTGTGATCTGCACTCTCCTGTAAATACTATATTAAGCTATTAAATTTTAACAACATTTTTATAATCTTCTTTCTCTGATATGCATGATACGCCTAGTAATAAAGATGTAGTCACCTTCCAATATAAAAGCTCAAACTGGCTCCCCCTTTTCTGGTTTTCACAATTTAGAATAAAGTTATTTCTCAAAGAGTTCTACTTCACCAGTTTCATAAGAAAGTGTTTATCCGGAATTCCATGCAGGATTATAACTTTTTTTTTTTGAGATAAAAGTGACCGAGGTCACCGATTTCATTAATGAAGGTTTAACTGCAGGATTATAACTTAATTACAACAAATCAAAGACTTGGGTTCATGGAATTCCAATTTCAGGAAAAAACATACATGCCCTATATAGCCTCTCTGTAAGTTCGTCACTCCAGGTGAACCTTATCGAGGAGTTAAAGAAAGCAAAGTCATCCAAGAATCAAGTTTTAAGGTTACAGCATAGATGAACCAGCACTCCCAAATGTTGCATGGATGTCCTCCCTACCACATAATTAGAGATGGCAAACGGGTCGGGTCGACCCGTGAACCGCCCGCGATCCGCTCGTTTAACCTGGCCCGCGAAACCACGGTTCGGGTTCGGGTCGAACCCGTTAACGTTAACGGGTCGACCCGGGTCGCTAAATTAACGAATCCAACCCGCTCAACCAGGCCCGGTAACCCGTGAAAAAGGACCCAACCCGCGGGTCGACCCGCAGATTGAGAACCGTTTGCGGGTCAAACGTTTGACCTGCTCCGGGTCGACCGTTGACCCGCAGGTCCAACGGTCGGTTACTGTAGCACAAAGCCGTTGAACGGCTCTTTTAGCCGTTTTTTGGTGTTTTTGGTGTTTTTTTTTGTTTTTTGTTTATTTTTACCCTATAAATACCCCCAAAACTCAAACAAAAAATTCACACCTTACTCTCTTACTCTCTTTACTATTATTACTCAATTTATTTCAATTTGTGAACAATTGAACAAACAAGTTAGCAAGTCATATACACGATCAAATCCCGATCGTATCGAAGTCAAAATTCAACAACGTCTTCAAGTCTTCAACTCTCCTCCAACTCCAAGTGATCAAGTCTTCTACTCTCCTCCAAGCTCTCCTCGAGTCTTCAATTCCGGATTTCTACTTCTACTTCTATTCTTATTTTTACGGATTTTTTTATATACGCGCATCCACGGTGAACGGTATCAAAATTTCATATCCCTCTTCTTCAATTTTTCTTATTTTTGTAGTTATAATTTTTGGTATCTTGTTTGTTTGTTGGTTTTTTGATCTTCTCTCTCACAACCCTCTTGTTTTCTAGATCTTTTTTATAACTTATCGCTCCTACATTGTGTACTTTTTTTTTTACATACACTACTACATATAAATATGTCTAGATCACGCGGTAGCGGTCGTAGCCAAAGTGGGCAAAATTCCACCAGAACTTCCTGTAGGCCACCAATTGTCCCACATAGAGAGTACCGTGATCCTCCTACCCAACAAAGGGGTACACACGATGAGTTTGTAGGAGACATACAATTAGAAGAAGAACAACAACAAGCAACCGAAACAACACAACCCCCTAGTGGTAGGAAAACTAGAGGGAAAAGTAGTGATTAGCATAAATTTTACGATTATTCCCGGACGAAGAAACTCAGGGTATAGGTTTGAAAGTTTGTAAAACATATTCTACGCAATACAAATAGAAGAGGGGTGAGGACACGGGTACAATTAAGCGACACATCCTAAGTGTTCGTAAAGATCTTCTTGTTGACCTACTCGACCAACAAAAAATCCATCCTAGGACCGGTCTAATTGATAGCCACCCTTATGATCCCGATCTTGTTCGTCGGAAAATGGCCCGATTAGTAATAAAGGAAGAGTTACCATTTTCCATCCTGAGAGTAGGAACTTGAAAAATTTTAATCAAACGGTCTTAAACCCTCATTTTAAAAGAATCCCGAGAAATACTTGCAAATCAGATTGTTTTAAAATGTACAATGAAATGGACGCTTTGATTGCAATTTTATGGAGTTTAACTTGTAGAGTTAGTTTAACTTCGAATTGTTGGACGGGTTGCAACAATATTCCAATGATGGGATAACCTGTCATTGGATTGACAATGATTGGATTCTTCAAAAAAGAATCATATCACTTGCCGCGTTGCCCTATCCCCATAGTGGCGTTGAAATAGCAAACCGTATTTTAGAAATTTGTGATATTTTTCATATTCGCGATAAAATTATGTGTATTAGTTTTAATAATGCATCTAACAACAATGCATCAATTAGTATTTTAAAAACCGCATTAAACCCTCCATCTACAATATTTTTCATGTTAAATGTACATGTCATATTTTAAATTTATGTGTTCAAGATGCATTAAAAATAGCCGATCCATATATAGTTAAAATTAAAAATTATGTACATTTTATTGCATTAAGTGGCACCGTATTTCAAGAATGGAAAAATTGATGTAGGATTTAAAATGTACCTTTTAGAAAATTTCCAAAGGATGTTAAACACCGATGGAACTCTACTTTTGATTTACTACATGTTACCGAATATAAAGCATGTATAAATAATTTTTGTATCGCAAAAAATATGCCAAATTTTGAAATGACTCCCCCCGATTCGTATTATGCCGAATCTTTGTTGAAATTTTTAGAACCTTTTAAAACTGCTACTTTAAAATTTTCAAAATCATATGAATTTACTTCTAGTAGCATTTTTATTTCAATAGTTACTATGATGCAAACTTTTAACGAAATGTTAAATGATGCTTTTGTTGGTGATATTGTCAAACCTGCATACAAATTTTTTTTGAAGTATTTTAATCCTCCTCCTATGTTGTTTTGTGTTGCTACCGTTATGGATCCTCATATCAAATTAGAAGATATGACGAGTTTGATTGAAATATTTTTGCATTACTTGGGGATGAAGAAACTAAAATTGATTGCACTTCTTTTTTAGTTAAATTTGAATCTACAATGTATGATTATTATGATAGATCTTTTGCTTCTAATAGTACAACTTCTGTAGTTAGTTCTTCTTCTATTACTTATAAAGGTAAGAGTAAGAGTAAATTTGATGATAGAACATTTAATTTACTTACACAAATTCAATCCAAAAAACCTAGGACTAATCAACTAAATGAATTAAATTCGTATAACCAACAAGATTCTGATTCTTCTGTTTCTTCACTAGATATTTTACAATGGTGGAAAGACCATGAACACTTATAGTATTCTTAAATATATGGCTAAAGATCTATTAACTCCTGTCTCTACAGTTGCTTCTGAAAGTGCATTTTCTTCAAGCGGCAGGGTTCTAACTGATTAAAGGAATCGCTTGAAGCCCAAATCGTTAGAGATACTCGTTTGCACAGAAGACTGGCTGAAGACTGAAGATAGGACACAAGGGAAAGCATTATCTACGTCCACAAGTGAGAGCAATTCGCCGGAAGAAGAACAACAACATCAATAGCAACTAAAATGAAGAATTCAAGACCAACAACAAGTCAACAACAACAAATTGAAGACAATTGTAAATAGATAAAAAATTGTATTAAATCTTTGCTTGTTATTTCAAAATTCAAATTAGGAAAATTGAAGTTAATTGAAATTGTATATAAGAAATTTGTTAGTGTATAAAACAACTTTGTGAAATCTTTATTTCTTATTACAAATTGTGAAACTTGTATAACTTGAAATCATATGAATAATATATCATTTTTTTTTGGCAATTTTACTCTTTCAATCTTTTTATTATTATTACAATTTTTAATGTTTATTATTATTTTTTTAAGTAAAAAAAAAAGTTCAATCTCTAACCGGGCCAACCCGCGACCCGACCTGAACCGACCCGGGTTGGACCCGAAAGGGTTCACGGGTTGGGCGGGTCGCGATTTCATCTCTTCGACCCGGCCCGGCCGAGCCCGGTTAATCCTCCGACCCGACCCGATCCGGCCCGGTCGACCCGAATGCCAACCCTACTCATAATACAACAATTAAATATGAACACCTTCACTTCGAAGTATTTGAATTTGATAAAAAAATCAATATAATATCTAGGCTACTGGATGAAGAGTGGTTTGAAAAAGCAGACTGCGAGAAAAAATTCATCTTTACTGCAAACGTTTCAGGTTTCCAGCTTTGCAAAGGAAAATCAATCTACCTGTATACCTCACAATTAATAAATAGACTGAAGAAGAGCTGAGGAAGGGAGGGGGGAGGACTTAGCATATCATTGAACTATTTCCTTCTTTTCTAATGCTAATTGTAAAACCTATGGTTAGCATAAAGCCATGGATACCATTACAACCTTAAATTGTAAACAACATGCTCAGTTGAGTGGGTTCTCAAACTAATCTTCATGAGAGCTCCATCTTTGAGTCATCCAATGGACGATCTGGACCGTTCATCTAAATCTACATGCCTAAACTTAGCTTTTAAATGTGATATCAAGTGTTCTGTTTTTTTTTGGGGGGGGGGGGGGGGGGGGGTGTCATGCATTAATCAAATCAAATCATAAAGGAAACACAATGCTTCAATGACATAATTTTGTAACTTTTTGATGCATAAGAAAACGACAAAAATGTCAACAATGGTGGGGGGGGCCACCATATGGGCCCCACCACCACACCAACCCTGTGGAAAAATCAAGGCAGGCTACACACCAACCCTGTGGAAAAATCAAGGTGGCTGCCAACAATGTTGACAACATAAAGAAAAGAAAGAAGTGGTTGCTGACACTTTTGACTAAATGAAGAAAAACAAAAACCAAACCCTCCACCCCGTAGCTATAAACAAAGATTGGAAGAAGGGGATAAAACACAGTGGAAGTGAGGAAGAAGAAGAAAGAGAGATTAAGAGGAAATAGAGTATTATAAGAGTGTTCTCAAGAGAGATAATATTGTGTCTTCTTAGAGATGGTTTGTCTACTTTGTAATTTTCCTCAAATTTGTGAGAGATTGTTTTTCCTATTATAAGAGAGTGAAACTATTCTCTCCTTATATTTAGAGAGAACGTACTGTAATCTCTACTTTCAATAGTGAAATTTCACTACACTTGCACGTGGTTTTTACCTGGTCTCCTTCGGGGGTTTTCCACGTAAAATATTTATGTCCACTTAATCTCTACTTTCTCCATTTTACTTTAGTTGTGAGGTTCTACCCATAACTTTTCTAAGAGTAGTATCAGAGCTTTGGTTGTGGAGTGTGACGTAAAAATATCGACAACAACAAAGTTCGATGTTGAGAAGTTCAATGGGAGTAATTCCCCGTTGTGGTAAATGAAGATCAAGGTAATCTTGAGGAGGAACAATTGCTTGGCAATTGGAGATTGGAGATAGGCCCACGGATATCACCAACAACGGTAAGTGGAATGAGATGGACGATAACACAATTGCCGATCTTCACTTGGCACTAGCCAATGGAGTGTTATCCAGTGTGGCAAAAAAAAGACGACAAAAGAGATTTGGGATACTCCGACAAGACTATACGAGGCCAAGTCACTTCACAACAAGATCTTCTTAAAGAGGAGATTATGCACTCTTCGAATGACGGAATCGACATTGGTGACCGACCACATCAACACCCTGAATATTCTATTTTCGCAACTTACATCAAGGTGTTGCAAAATAAAGACAACTGAACGTGTGGAGCTTCTACTTCAAAGTCTACCTGACTCGTATGATCAACTCATCATCAACCTAACAAACAACATCTTGACGGACTATCTAGTCTTCGACGAAGTTGCAGTTGCTATTTTGGAAGAAGAAACTGCGCGCAAAAACAAGAACAGGAAAGTTTGCAACAAGTGAAAGCTTTAATGGTGATGAGAAGGAGATCAATGGAACGTGACTCCAGTGGGAGTTAGAATCATGGTAGGTCAAAATCAAGAAGTAAGAAGACTTACAAGAGCCACAACTGTGGCATGAAGGGGTATTTCAAGAAGAATTGTAGGTACAAGAAGAAGAGTGGAGACCCTGAGTCATCAAATGCTTATGATGGTGAAGTTCTATGCAGCGAGGTAACGATGGTGGTTGTGATGTAAACTTAACCCTAAATAGAGAATTTCCAAGAAATTTAAAGGATTAATTTTACCAATATGTAATGCGGATCAAGTTAGAAATTAAAAAAGTTAATTGCTCCGATGGATTTTCAAGAAGTGAATTAAGTTTAACAGTCCCAATTAAAAGTTCAATCCTATCAATCAACAATAATACTTAATGTTCTGCCTCAGTTTCAAAACATTTCAAAAACACTCCCAAAAACCTGGAGCTTCTCTCTCCTCTAAAAACCCTACACCAACCATGACCTCCACCTCCATCTTCCACTGCGCTACCACCCCTTAGACCACCTCCGTCATCTTCTTTCTTGATCCCTCGGGTTCCCCACTCTCACTCACATCCCAAACCCTAGCTAATCCCTTCGTCACCACCTCATATACGTCCACTGCCTTTCTCTCCCTGCTCACCCTACTTTCACTCCAATACCCCACTCCCACCTATTCTGCCTTCAGTCTGCACAAACACCACTTCCACCTCACCCCCCCCCCTCGGTTTCCTCCTCTCCCTTCAGCCTTTACAAACCTTTTCTTTCCTCCCCTTCACCTTCTCATTTCCAGCTCCACTATCTGCATCCTTCGACCACCGATGCAGGGACAGTCTAGCCTAGATCAGGGGAGAGAGAGCCTGGGCCACTTGTGAGCTCAGCAGTGACGAGGAGCGCCGAATCCCGCGAGGCAGGCAGGCTTTGGAAAGTCGACACAATTAGCGAAGGGTTAGGTCTCCAAGGAGAGCTGCCGAAAGACCTCCGATGGGTAGGGACGGCAGGTGCTAGTGCCGCACACGCTCTAGGTCGCCAGTGTCTATACTAACCATGCGCAGAAACATGATAACCGGTCACCGAGGCATGCTTCATGCTCAACAGTCCGCAGGGATCTCTCAAAGTGGCTAGCCCCAGCGTAGGGGGGAGGCCTCAACGTCGATCGCCTGCAGGGGAACAAAACATTATGCCACCGTCATCTCCCCCACTCGACATTGCTTTAACTAAGTCCCCTACGTCACCGGCTAATTTCACCGAGCAGGAGCTACTAGCTGCCCTACGGGAAGTTCGAAGGAGGGCAGGGGAGGTACGTCCTGAAGCGGATGGCAACGAGGGAGGTTGGGAGACCTATCGTTCAAAATCGGCCAAAAAACAGGCGGCTAAGTTGGCAATGACTAGGGACACGCCATGCTTATTCTGCGGCAACCTGCACCGTAAGGAGGAGTGCCCTATCGGCGTGTTCGTTTGCTTCGAGTGCAAGGTCCCAGGCCATAAGGTTAACGCATGTGCGGTAAGGGGTGAAAAAAAGCGAGGTAGGTTGGGGACAGAGGCTCGTGCGTTGGTTAAGCCAGTCGATGTCTATCGCACGGTTGTGTCGATGATGGGAATTATGAGGAAGAACAAAGAGTCTCAAACTAAAAATGGCGGTGATTAGGGCGGTTAGAGGCTGGCCATCATCGGAGGAGATCATAACAGGCCTTAGACAGCTTTCCAATTCTTTCAATCGGAGATCTTGGGAGCTGCACAAGATCAAGGACTTCTGGATCGCTGAATTTCCATCGGCGGAAGGGATTGCAGTGCTCGCTAGACGCGAAGAACTAAAAATCAGTGGCGGCAGATATGGGATCTCCACTAGACAGTGGACGGGCGATGAGGGAGCTGTCAATCCTGGCAGCATCAGGGGCACTTGGGTGGCGCTGTTGGGCTTACCTCTCCATTGTTAGGAGATCGGAGGATTCTAAGACATCTTAAGGAGGTTTGGCAGCGTGCTTGAAATGGACGACGCCACGGCGAGGAAGAGAGGAGCCGCTGCTCGAGTTAGGATTGCTCGTTATGGGGATGAGAGGCTCCCTAGGACGATTTCAGTCATGGTGGACAACAAAACTTTCATGGTGGACGTTAGGGTGGAGGAGGAAAGGTCGGAGGAGGTGGCAGAGGACGTGCGGCAGCTGAAGAGGGTGAGCAAAAATCTGTTCGGGATAGACAGCGGCGCTCCAAAGTCGGCGAAGAAATGGGTGGATATTGCAGCAGGGAAGCGAAGTTTGGAGGTAGAAGACGATGGTCTGGGAGGAGATAAACCGGTACGGTTTTCTGAACCGGTTCAGGGGGTTGCAGCGAGACCGCTCATCTTGATCGTGAGCGAAGGGGGAGAAGATCCAACGACTAGAGAATTCTCGTTCGGTAAATCCACTAGATTGGTGCACGCGTAACGTGCGAGGGAAGGTACGAACCCAGCTGGCGATGCGGAATCAAAGGAGGTCAGCGCGAAAGGGGCTTCCCCACTTTTTCTGGCTGAGTTGAACAACACAATTGCTATTGAGGGGCCCAAGGATGGCGCCAGTACATTAGGAGATGTGGGGTGTCTTGAGGGAACAAGTACTGTTGATGTTGTGGGGCCCAAGGAAATCACTCATGTGGGAGATGTTGTGCTACGTCTTGAGGGTTCCATCATAGGGGATGTTAGCAACGATGCGAAATAGGATCAGTACTTGCAAAGTGACAGGTCAAGCACAACTGGTAGAGAAGATCTGGGCACGAAGGTGGGGATTTTAAATGGAATGGAGAGCAGTTTGGGCTTGGGGCAAAAATTTGGTGGGCTTGGGCAGGGCTTGTGGGCTGGGGCTCAAAAGGTTACTGAATCCTCCATCTTCGAGGTTAAAGACTGTGATGCTAAGGCAGCATTGAATCAGGTGGCGGACTCTTATGAGGAGGGGGGAAAACAGATCGAAGAGCTACTTAATCAGGAGGTCAAAAAAAGGGTGGAACACGAAGTTAAAAAGAGGATGAAGGCAATGCTGCAAAATTGGGCTACGAACAAGAAGCTGATATCAGAGGAAACATCAGATTCGGACACATAATCTAACAAGTTTGAGGAGCCGAACTCTGGGGATGACAGAGAGCCCACATGCTTAGCGGAACAATCGACGGTGGAGGAAGCCGCTAAGAAAAGCAAACTTGTTAAGGCAAAGGAGGGGTACAGACACAGCGTTAAACAGTGCAGCAAAGGGGACAAGTCGATGACCGTCAAAGAAATCTATCAAAGGGTGGGAAAACGAAAAGCCTATGAAAACATTGCAGGTACAAATCGAATATCTTTATTTTTGGTTCTATCCCTGATTACTTGCTTATTCAACTTGCCAACGTCTATGGTTTGAGTTTGCATCATAAAACACACACCAATATTATTGACGTTATTCGGGATAGAGAACTAGTTAACATTGGTAATGTTAATAAGGTTTTAGAGGGGGGACAAGCGTTGATTGTGTGTCCCGAAACCTGGTAGAGTTGGATTCAACTCTGCATGCACAAGGGGGGAAAGATAGTGTTTATGTGTAACACCTTATTCAGGAATGTTAGGGGGGCTTGGCAAGTCTGCCAAGCGTAGAATGGTAGGGGAGGTTATTAGGAACAATAATATTGATATTGTCTGTTTGGAAGAGACTAAACTAGCTCAACCAACTGACTTAGTTCTCAGGGATCTAAAGTTAGACCATATCCAGGAATGGAGGGTAAGGGACGTCATAGGTGCATCAGAGGGGATTATGGTAAGGGTCAACACTAGTAAATTTGATTTAATGGATGACTGGGTTGGTAACTTCACGATTTCGGTTGTCGTTCAAAGAAGGCAGGACGGGTGGCAGCAAACAGTTACGGCAGTGTACGGTTCAAATGAGCGGAACCACAGGCAACAGTTTTGGGATGAATTAATACATATCAGGGGAAGGTGGGATTTACCGTGGGTTGTCCGGAGGGGACTTCAACATCGTCAGGCACACGTAGGAGAGGAGTCGTGGCCTGGGCAATGGGCACGATATGAGGAAATTCAATCGGGTAATATCAAACTTGAGGCTGATGGACATACTTGTTAATGACAGGAGCTTTACGTGGTCCAACAGACGTAGGATCCGATCCTGGCTAAGCTAGACAAGATTCTTGTGTCTACTGAATGGGAAACTAGATTCCCTTTGGGAATGGCTAGATCATGTATTCGAAATACATCTGATCACGTCCCTATCCTGATTGGTACGGGAGAAGAGGGAAGAAGAAGAGTTGCAATCCTCTGATTCGAGAAAATGTGGCTGTCCAACAAGGAATGTCATGAATTGGTTAAGAACAGTTGGGAAGAGGGACAAGGGCAGGCAGAACCAGCCACAAGACTGAAGACAAAATTGTCCACTCTCAGAAGAAGGCTCAGAAAATGGAATAAGGTCACGTTCGGGAATATTTTTATTAGAAAAAAGGAAATCCTCAACGAGATCGAGGAACTCGAAAGACAGGAGGAAATTGGCAACCTGGACGATAACCAATTCCAAAGATTAACGGCGTGCAGGCAAGAAATTCAAGAGGCCTACATAAATGAGGAAATTATGTGGCGGTAACGATCCAGGGTAAAGTGGCTAAAAGAAGGGGATGTGAATACTAGATACTTCCACAAGGTCGCTAGCATGTGACGGAGAAAAAACTACATCCACTCACTGAATATCGACGGTGTCTCGGTTACGGACGAGCAACAGATAGTAAACCATGTTCACGTTAACTTCAAAGAATTATTTGGGGAAAACAGAGAGGGACAGAACGAGTCCAATGAGAACTTATGGGAGGAACTGCAAGGAGAAACACAACAGAGAATTAATGCGCTGCAAGATCCATTCAAAATGGAGGAGGTGAAGGCAGCAGTGCAGGGGTTGGTACAAGATAAGGCACCTGGGCCAGATGGGTTCCCTATGTTCTTTTACAAACAGTTTTGGGATATTGTCAAAACTGACATTATGGATATCATAAATGCGTTCTATGACAGTAGTTTGAATCTGGAAAGACTCAACTATGCTCACGTCTGCATAATCCCTAAAAATTAGGTAGCTAGTGAGGTGAGTGATTTTAGGCCAATCAGTTTGATTAACTGCTTAGTTAAAATCATCACGAAGGTGCTCGCTAATCAATTGGGTAGCATCATCGGGGACATTATCGAGGACTATCAGACTGGTTTTATTGCCGGAAGGGATATTTTAGAAGGGGTGGCATTAGTACAGAAAGTAATACAAGACACGAAGAGACGTAAGAAGGCGGGGTTCATGCTAAAGCTAGACTTCGAGAAGGCTTATGACAAGGTAGAATAGAAATGCTTATTGGAGATTCTTGAAAGAAGGAGGTTCGGAAACAGGTGGATTGGATGGATAAAGAGTTGGTTAAACACGTGCAAGGTCAATATCCTGCTAAACGAGGTGCCGGGAAAAGAAATCAGATGTAGGCGGGGACTTAAGACAGGGAGACCCACTATCACCACTGTTGTTCACTTTGGTGGGGGATGGGCTACATAGAATGCTTCATGCATACAGAGAAACTGGGCCGATTAATGGGCTTGGTATGAGGAGGGGCATCTCTGCTGTAATGAACGTCCAGTATGCGGATGATACTTTAATTTTCGGTGAGTGCATATTGCGCAGGCAACCTTCTTGAAGTGGGGCCTTATTTATTTGAAAAAAATGGTCGGGGCTAAAGGTCAATTTCCACAAAAGCTCCATCACATTCTTAGGGGAGCCAGGGGAAGGGGGGAACACAATAGCCAATATTCTAAACTGCCCGGTCCAGAAACTACCTATTAAGTACCTGGGATTACCGATCGGAACCGATAATATTAGGAGGATGGACTGGAATGGCCTAATAGAGAGAATTGCAGGGAGATTAGAGGGGTGGAAAGGTAAAATGTTGTCCTTTGGGGGACGCCTAATCTTACTCAATTCGGTGGTTAGCTCGATACCACTTTTCTTTGTCTTTTTACGAAATGCCGGTTTGGGTATCTAAAAAGATTGACAAACTTAGAAGACAGTTTCTGTGGCATGGGACAGGAGAAGGGAAAGGATATGCATTAATCAAATGGGGAATTGTGTGCAGACGCAAAGAGCTTGGTGGGTTGGGGGTGGTCAATATTCGTCAAATGAACCAAGCGTTACTTTGCAAATGGTGGTGGAAACTCAAAATAAAGACTCAGACTAAATGGGGTAGACTGATAAAGGCGTCCTACATGAAGAATGGTTGCATGCACCGGAATATGAAAAACAAGGAATTAGCGTCAGGGTTTTGGCGAGGGGTCACTCACACTAAGGACATTTTCATATCAGGGATTACATTCTCCATTGGAAATGGAGCAACGACATATTTATGGAAGGACAAATGGTGCGGACCTATTAATTTAAATAGAATATTTCCAAACGCATACAAATTTGCTACAGACAAATATAATCGGGTGGCTAGAAACTAGAGGAATGAGGAATGGAAACCAAGACTTACAGGTAGGTTATCTAATGAGGCCAGAAGACAAAAACAGGAGCTTATTGATTTCCTACAGGCTTGGAAACCAACAGGGAATGATCATGAAGATAAAGCTAAATGGGAGGCAGAAAAAGGTGGCGTCTTTTCGGTGAATTCAGCATATAAAAGGTTAAACGATGGTGGAATTAGAGTACACAACCCGGTCTGGAAGGCAAAAGTCCCACTTAAAGTGAGGACTTTTAACTGGTTGGCGTGTAGAAACGCAATTCTAACTCGGGACAACTTGGCTAAGAGAAAATGGCAAGGACCGGCAAATTGTGTTGTGTAATCAGGATAACGAAACGGTGAACTATCTACTAGTGACTTGCAGGTTCGCAAGGCCAATTTGGGGAGATCTCCTGCATAGAATCGGCAACCTAGGGGCAGAACCGCAAACGCAGCTAGAAGCATGGGGGTGTGGAGAGAGGGACACATTTGCTCAAGCAATTCTCAAATCTGGGATATTGGGATTGCGGCTATATGCTGGGGACTTTGGTTAGAAAGGAACAATAGAATTTTTAGAATACCACACAGACACATCATGCATCATTCAAATGCTTCTAAAGATTATTGCTAATATCATATTCTGGTCTAAAACGACAGGTGAAGAGCAAACGAAGACGATCAAGGATATGTACACAGACGTTGCCACCAGTCAAGAAGAGCCACAGGAAAGGAAAGGTACACCACCAGTGGGGTGACTGCCCGGATCGATGAGGGGAAGGAACATGCAGATGTGCCGACTATTTTGGTATTTGGGTTCATGCTTTTGGTTGTCGGGAATGTGATGTATTCTGGATCGTGTATTTTGATGTTTTTTTGGGTTGGTCACTATCATGTACGGTAGGGGGACTATTATTTTGGTCGAAGAATGAGCATCATAGCCCGAATGTTACATGAACATCATTGTCCGTTACTTGATTATTGTTTTATTAAAAGTTTTTTAATGAAACACAGGGGGGACTTCGGCCAACCTTTTATGATAAAAAAATAATAATACTTAATCGTTCTTAGCATGTAAAATATTCAATAAAGATTTATATACTAATCGGCAAGTAAAACACACTCAATATTTGTGGACGACAGATAAATCAGATAATATAATAGAGATGATAAAGCAGTATAACACAAATATTTAAAAAGTTGAAAGAGTATACCGAGGTTCGAAGCACATGTTGCTACTTGTTCTGATTTTCACACAAAGATCCAATATCTCATCCAAAATACCAAACACCAAGCTATCCATTCAACAAGAATCATATCCGGCCTGACTCGCTCGTTGCTGTGCTCTGGAGGAGGGGGTCGACGAGGTGGCGGTCAGTTCGAGCGGAAGTGGGGTTGAACGGGGCATCGAGGAGGGGTGGAGGTATCTCAGGGTGTGGCGCTGGGTTCGGTGAAGGAGGGTCCGTCGAGGTGGTTGTGGGGCTTCGGGAAGTAGAGGCGACGGGAAGAAGTAGCGGGGTTTTCGGGGGTGGTTCGATGGCGACGAGGAAGGGAGAGGATGGGTTTCTGAGTTGGGGCGACGGCAGGGTGGCGGGGGATCGACGGGAGATGAGGGGGGATGTAGGTGAGGATGATGGTGGCGGGAGGATGACGACGAGGTGTTGGGTTTCGGGCTTCGACGAGGAAGTTGGGGGTTTCGGTCGGGACTTGGAGGAAGAAGAAAAGGAGAAGAGGATTAGGGTTTATGTTAATTTTATTTGGAAATTTTTTTTTAAAATTTAGGGCAGATTTTATAGTTTATCACAAACCCTAAAATTGGATTTCAATTGTATCACACAAAAAGAGAGAAGAGCAAAACTCAACACAATAATATTTTTAATCAAGAATGGTATAATTTCTCATTAATCTCATGGCCAATATATATGCTCAAAACAAATCATGATACAAATATCAAAATATTCTAAAATCTCAGAAATATTCTAATGCATAAAAGAAAGATTACATATGGCTATAATTACCAAAAAAAAATAAGGTACTGAAATAAAATCCTAAGCTAATGAAGCAGCTGTCCTAGACGATGCATGCGCTGATAGAAACGCCCAAATCGTCTTGAACCGATGTCCTCATCCGGTTGGAAGCAGAAAACAGTTTTCTGATGTCTGGTTACTAGACTCAGGAGCAACATGGCACATGACTTCCTGGAGAGAGTGGTTCCACACATATGAACCAATCTTAGGACGTTTTGTACACGTGTGATGATCATGCTTTGGAAATCGTTGGTATTGATACTATCAAGCTAAAAATGTTTGATGGTACGGTTCACACCATCCAGAAGGTACAACACGTGAAGAGCTTGAGAAAAAATCTATTGGTTTTGGGGCAAATAGATAGTCTTGGATGCAAGACCCATGTTGAAAATGAGGTCAGGAAAATTGTCAGAAGCGCACTTGTGGTCATGATGGCAGAAAAGATCGTCATAAATCTATTCATGCTTAATGGAGAAACACTGCAAAAAGTTGATGCGTGTGTCGTATCGACCAGCAAGGGAGAAGAGTCAACAATGATGTGACATTTTAAACTAGGCCATATGTCCGAACACAGTTCAAAGATTCTCTCCGACTAGAAGCTGATTCCAGGGCTTTTGTGAGCATTGTGTTACAAGCAGCATAGATTGCTCTTTAGCGGATCTGAAGTCAGAAGTAAATGCATTTTAGACTTGATTCATTATGATGCATGAGAATCACCGGAAATATCCCTTGGAAAAGCAAAGTACTTTGTGTCTTTCATTGATGATTACTCCAGGAGACTGTGGGTGTATCCAATCAAGAAGTCAGATTTGTTTCCAGTGTTCAAAGACTTCAAAGCACAGGTGGAACTTGAATCTGGGAAGAAGATCAAGTATTTGAGGACAGATAATAAAAGGGAGTATACAGACGATGAGTTTCTTGTACTTTGTAAGCGAGAAGGTATTACAAGACAGTTCACAGTTACATACACACCTCAACAAAATGGCATAGCAGAACGGATGAACATAACTCTTGCAGAAAGGATGAGAGCTATGTTGTAGACTGCAGGTCAGCCTAACTCTTTTTGGGCAGAAGCAACCAAAACTGCAAGTTATATTATAAATTGGTCGCTATCAACGACAATTGAGCTGAAGACAGATGGAGATGTGGACTGGCAAGCCGAAAAATTACTCTACGTTATATTGGTTCGGATGTCCCGCGTATGTGATGTACAATGCCTAAGAAAAAACGAAGCTAGATCTAAAATCCAGGAAGTGCATATTCTTGGGGTATGCTGACAGTGTGAAGGGTATCGCCTGTGTGGATTCTACTACCCACAAGGTTGTTGTTAGCAAGGATGTGATCTTTGTAGAAGATTAGCTACATAAGAAAGATGGAAGAGATAGCACGTCAAAAGAGAATCCAGAGACTATTACAGTTCAGGTGGAAGATAAACTAGATGAAGATCCAGTTTCTTCTGAAGCAGCACTAGAGCACGAGGTATAAGAACCAGTCGAGTCCGAGGCTCCAGAAGTTCGTCGGGTCAACTCGCGAGAGAAAACCACCAACTTGACACGCATAGTATGTTACAGAGATAAATGTTGTATACTGTCATTAAACAAAGGATCACTGTTTTAAATTTCGGCCGATACAGTCAAAATTTCGGCTAGCTTACGGATACAAAATCACTGGTTTTATATTCCATATTGTTTTGGACCCAAATGTGTAGATTTCGGCCGAAATTACCAAAATATCGGCCAAAATATTGCCGAAATCGACACTAATATTATTGTGAATATATAACTTTTTTTATTTTACTTTTTGCATATAAGTCTTTCAATATAGGACCTTAAGCTAAGATAATGTGAATTTTGTCGCTCTATTGTTTGTGTATATGCAAAGTCAAATAAATCTATTAACTAATACATTTTTTCTAATAAATGCAAACTCAATTTAGTTATATACTTATGTTACATTTCTTTTCATATTGTTGTTAAATTCTGCGAATATTTACCGTAATTGATTGATGTCATTAGTTACATTATACAATATTTTATATGATAAATGACATGTAGAACATACAAGTAAAAAAATATGTTTATTGAGTATCCGAAATGAACTTCAGAGATGAACACATTTTCCCGAGATCTTCGATATCTCCGATACGAGATGAAACACCCATTGCCGAGATGAGTCTGAAATCCGAGATTTAAAACATTGCAAAGGATGGAGAGCCATCATCTTTCCAGGAGGCAATCAAAGGCTCGGATGTATCCTTGTGGATGGTAGCAATGCAGGAAGAAATTGAAGCTCTACACAAAAATAGGGCGTGGGATCTTGTTACACTACCACAAGAAAGAAAGACCATTAGCAACAAATGGATCTACAAGATCAAGCGCGATGGAAATGACCAAGTGGAGTGGTATCGTGCAAGATTGGTGGTAAAAGGTTAAGCTTAAGAAGAAGGCATTGACTTCAATGAGATATTTCACCTGTGGTTTGACTCACGACAGTCAGAATAGTCTTGACGATGTGTGCTACATTTAACCTACATCTAGAGTAGCTAGATGTGAAGATTAAGGAAACAAGCAAGGAGAACTTGGTTTGCAAGTTGAACAAATCTCTGTACGGTCTCAAATAGGCGCAGAGGTGTTGGTACAAGAGATTTGATTCCTTCATTACTAGCCTTAAATACAACAGACTCAGTTCAGACCATTATACATATTACAAAGGGTTTGATGGTGGGAATGACTTCATTATCGTATTGTTGTAAGTGGATGACATGTTGGTAGCAAACCCCAACAATGATCGAATCCAAGAATTGAAGGCACGGTTGGCTAGGGAGTTTGACATGAAGGACTTCGGACCAGCAAACAAGATCTAGGAATGCAAATTCACCGAAACAGAAATAACATGAAGATTTGGCTTTCTCTGAAGAACTACTTTAACAAGATTTTGCGGCACCTCAACATGCAAGATTGCAAGCCAATTTCTACCTCACTTTCTATTAATTTTAAGTTATCTGTCAAGATGTGTCCTAGCAATGAAGCAGAGAGGAAGGAGATGTCTTGAGTACCGTATGCATCAGTAGTGGAAAGTTTGATGTTCGTTATGATATGTACAAGACCAGACATTGCACAAGCAGTTAGCCTATACATAGAGAATCCTAGTAGAGAGCACTGAAGTATAGTGAAGAGGATTCTGAGATACATCAGAGTAACCTCAGATGCTGCACTATGTTACTCAGGAACATAATTAACTGTCAGAGCAGAATACATGACGGCTACATAAGCTTGTAAGGAAGCAATCTGTATTCAAAGGTTACTGTAGGAGCTCGGGCACAACCAGGAGAAGATTGTTTTGTTTTGTGACAGTCAGAGTGCCTTGCACATCAACACATCAGAGTCCAGTACCATTTCGTTCAAGAAGTAGTGGAGGAAGGATGTGTGGATATACATAAGATTCACACTGACGAGAATCTAGCAGATGTTATGACTAAATCAACATTAGCAAGTTTGAATGTTGTAGATCCTCGGATGGTCTAGTAGTAACAAACAATATGAAAATGGCAAGGTAAAAAAAGGATTGTGTGGAGACATGATTAATTCTCAATCAAGTTTCCAAATGAAAGAATGTCAGCAATAGTGGGGGGGCCAACCATACAGGTCGCACCACCATACCTACCCTGTGGAAAAATCAAGAAAGGCTCCACAACAACCCTATCAAAAAATCAAGGTGGCTGCAAACATTGTTGACAACATAATAAAAAGAAAGAAGTGGTTGCCGACACTTTTGACTAAATGAACAAAAACAAAAACCAAACCCTCCTCCCCATAGCTATAAATAGAGATCGGAGGAAGGGATAAAACACAGCAGAAGTGAGGAAGAAGAAGAAAGAGAGATTAAGAGTAAACAAAGTATTATAAGAGTGTTCTCAAGAGAGATTTAGAGATAGTTTGTCTATTTTGTATTTTTCCTTAAATTTGTGAGAGAGTTGTTTCTCCTATTATAAAAGAGAGTAAAATTGTTCTCTCCTTATATTTAGAGAGAATGTACTGTAATCCCTACTTTCAATAGTGAAATTCCACTACACTTATTTGTGTCAACTTTATCTCCACCTTCTCAATTTCAATTCAGTTGTGAAGTAACTTCTGCCCATAACTTTCATAACACAAAAGATTACTTAATAAGACATTCTTGAACTACTTGCATATAGATCAAAGAAAATGGTCGAGTCATCTGTGGGATGGCTGAAATGTGGCGGTCTCATGCAGAGCACAGCCACACATCTCCCAAGAAACTAATTTGCAGATATGGGTTAGACATGCATGAACAACTATATATGCCAAAAGTTTTAGGCGTATGCTGAACGCACAAGGTTGGGCTGAAATACCAACCAAGCACGCAGTGCATTAACTTCAATGAAAAACTCGTCAAACAGATCATTAGAAACCTGGAACAGTTGAACGACTTTGCAATTCCTTGGATAGTGCATTAACTTGATGTTTGCTTGGCACCTACAAATCAAACAAAAGTTCTAACTCAAGTAATGATATGTAATGGAATTTTACGACATTAAAATAATAATATAAATTTCTTATAAAGATGAACTTTGAACAGAACTGAATAACATCATGTGTTAAAACACACTTCAATTAGAGATAATTCTGTAGGTAGGCATAGGGAAGGGCTAAAGTATATCTTACCGAGTAGAAAAATATTTCATTTGATAGGTTAAAAAATGACAGGTCAGCTAAGAGAAAATTGATTCTAAATAAAAACTTGCGCAGTTAAAAAAAAGTAGTTTTTCATCTCATTGCATTTGGAATTCAAGTATCATCAAATCTGTTCTCCACTCAATAGCGAAAATTCTATATAGGAAGATTTAGTGCTCTTGATCAATTATGAACAGTTTTAAAAATCTAATGACGTACAGGACAAACCTTATGGATACTTTCAGTTTGTCACAAAAATCTTAGATTTACAAACAGGGACAAACTTCTTACTCAAAGCTCCAAATAATGGTTCGACACACTAGTCCCACCCATGGAAGTAACTCATCTATTGATGTACTTCAAGACTGAACAAATGTATTGTATTCTTTCAGTCCTTCCACCCAAGAATAACAATGAATAAAGCCATGCATGAATACATTGTCAACAAATACCAACAACAAAGATCTCTAGGACACATACTTGAATCCCTTGTCTCCGTTTAGATGTATATTTTAAACGCTATTTATCAAACAACCATTATTCTTGGAGACCAAAGGTGACAAGAATAATAATTGCTTTAGTACAAGAATGAAACATGTAGAGAATATTACTGGTTGCAAAACAGGGTAGGGTAGTGATAGGCTTCTTTAACAAAGACATTTATCTGGAATGCGGGATGATATCTATAGGATTATGATGAAGTTTGTTGTCCTGTGAAGGTTTTTTTTCTCTTTTACATGAGCTTGCATGCACAAATCATAAACAAGCTATCATCTCCTTGAAAGGTCTAACAGGACTTGTATATGTATTGTATTTCACCACACCAACTAGGATACAGGTCTATAATTGAAACAGATGCAACAAAATATTTCGATATCCCTTAAAGAGCCATCAAAGATCTACGACATTGATATCATCCCCAAATTGTTGGAACATGGGTCGCAGATTGTGATTTATACTACAAAAGTATTCAACATCAGCATGTAATTTATTTTTATTTTTTTGGAGACAATAGTGGCCAACTAGTTTCATTAATGAAGCATTAACGAAACAGATCTTACAAAATATTACAAACCATCTTAGTAAAGTCTAGGACAAAAACATTAGCATCTATTGAGGATGCAAATCTAAATCAATAAAAAAGAAAAAAAAACAGAAGACTCCTATTACAGTCTTTAAATAGTTTTAATACCTGAATCCTGATAGCATAACACTGCAACAGTCTTTTTACTAAATAAAACAAATACTTAAAAAGATCAGGAAATTATAATACGTGATTTATTAAAAACATATTTTTCATTATTATATATACATATACTAGCAAGCTTGTCTATCTATTGGTCCTGGATGTGAAAACCCTGCCATTACTCCAAACTCCAAATTTGTGGCGAGGGTCGTGTGGGTTTTACACTTAACTGTAAGTTTCTAACTCACCTCTATAGGTCAAGTGCCCATGTTTACATGCGCTGAGACAAGAAGAGCACCTATTTTATAGCGGAGATCTAGCAGTGCACAACAGCATATTAATCTTTTAAATCCTGCATTTAATATGCATACCCACTGGGATTCAAACCTGGGTTGATCTCGTACGTATTTCCTACTATGAAACCAAAGACTCCTAAACTGTGGAGAGGGTTGAGGGCTTTCTACACTTATATTGTAACACTAAGAAAGCTCAAGCAGCAGTAAGCTGGCTTCTCGTGGCCTCACTAACCTCCATCCTAATCAGTATCAAAATATCAATAACTAATAACCAAGCTACAAAACATTGTACAATTACAGAAAAACATAATAATCAATCATTTGGAAAGCATCCAAAGTGCAGTCAAGATAGTGTTTAATCATAATCAAGCAATTCAGTACCTTTCCAGTCAAAAGAAGCCACATAAGACCCTCAGGTAATGGCTCCTCCCCATTGTCTGCAGCAGGTAATACTTTTTGACATTCAGGAATAGACAGCCCCCTGAACCGAATTCCCTAGAAAGTACAGATCAATTTATCTAGTCACAAAAGTTTGGCCTGGATCCAAAATTTTATAAGAAAGAAAATGAACTTTTCCTTGCATGATATGAATTCCATTCTCTTACATGATATGAAGTCCATTCTCTTACGTTGATCTTAATATATATTGCATCTAGAATAAACAGAAACTCACCTCATCTGGATCAAGTAATGATGGTTCCCACAACAATCCAGTCATTCCTCTCATTCCACCAATTACCTACCAAAATGCAATAAGCAAAGAGTTTAACAGTATCAGTTTATTGCTCGCTTTATGACAGTAACAGTTCAACCTTTCTCAGCCACCAACGCCTACACATGTAGGCTAGACAAAGGCATAGCATATGTAAACAATGTGTCACACATACCATATCGACAGTGATGTTCCCAAGTTGAACCTTTCCATGTTCTGATTTCAATTTCTTCAAGCGCTCCTGTAAGAGATAGTGTGTTATAACTGAGAAAAGCTTTGACAGTTGTGCAGTGAGAACAGCAAAGGGAGTGAGACAGCAAGAGATGCTAAATCTTAACATTATTGTAAGGTGAATCAAAAAAAAATATTTAAGTCCTCATAACCATAGAGCTTAATCACTCCCAATTAAAGATATACAGATGCAGACCAACAATGAGTTGGGGGCGACGGTAGTTGTGGTTGCAAGTGGCAGCAACAATAGACAGTGTACAAGCGAGGGGATGAGAATGAGAGAAAGACTCAATTTTGACCTATTCAGGTCAGATTGGCTTGGCAAGTGCGACCTGCTTTGGCTGGGTCGGTGGATAAGTAGGATTAGATTTTGATGTATTATTTGATTGTTGGTTGTTATTATTTTTGGCTGGAACTCCCCTGTTTGGGACGAGTTCACTTTTTGCGGAGTATGAGTTCTATAACCCAGCCTGTTGGGTTTCATGAACTTCATAGTCCATCTTTCGATTGTATGCAGTATAGTCGGAAGGCGAAAGGTGCAAAGCAACTTCACTACCCCCGTAAAAAGCCTGATGCACAAAGCGCAATTTGAGTCGCAAGCCTCACTTAACCAACGCGCACTATTGTCTTTTGGGGTTTTTAAAATTTATAAATAAGGTTATATATCATGATAACAAGGATCACTCATTAGGTGACCAATCGATAATAATCAATCTAAATGAAAAAATTCTCATATATTATTATAAGATGATCTTTTTCCATATATTATAATATTATGTGCAATAATTGTATATTTTACTTAATCATTGAAAGAATGCTCCTACCAAAAGTTGTGAGCATAACTTGAATCCATGACCTTTCACATTCTCAAGACTGAGGAGTGTGCCTTGCAAGGATGAAGCACAAATAGTCTAGGCGTCTACGCCTTGCGCATCAGGCGCGCCTTCGACTACACCGGTTGCATATTTCGTTAAACTCTTTTTAATGAAACACGGGAGGATTCTGACGTTATCGATAAAAAAAAAATGAGTTGGGAGTCTGAAAATAGGATGCACCTGATCCTTGACTTAACACAAAGTTCAAGAATCAAGATAATAAACAGTTGGAAACAATGTTCAGGATAGTAGCTTCCAGCTAAGTGGATTTGTGGCACAAAAGATATTTTCTAATTATGACTAAGTACAGGAGAACAGAAGCAACCTGCTGTTCTGGAATCAGATCCTTCAATTGTGAACGAAGATCCTGCATGATTAGACACATGTAAGATTATTAAGCATAAAAACAACTAAGACAGATCCAGTGCAGCAACAGAACTTTATAACCAGAAAATCATTGCTGAAGAGTGCAACAAATTCTATAATGAAATGACAGCTTAAATTTATATGCTTGTAGTTGTGGGGAAACACCACTTGGATATAATCTCCATAACTTATTTGACTGTCAGACTGTGCATTCAACAGCCAAGCGTTGCATCACAAATTTACATTAAGATGTAATAAATCCAAGATTTAGACTATCACTGGACATTGTAGAGGGAAACTTGAGGAGATCAAATCATTTATTACAATTTAGTTAAAGACTCTTGGTTACTGCAAACCAACCGAGTGACATTACAAGGAAATTTTATAGAAGGGGTAGATACATCGTTAAATCTTTGGAATGCTGCTTAAATAAGGAGGTTCAGAAGTTCAGGTGTTTAGGAGATTTTAGGAAGATTAATGTAACTTAGAAAGCCACAATTATGTTTCTTAAGAATAATCTCGTGTGCAATATATGAAATGGATCAACTATTTGTGTTCTTTGTCACACTTTGGTAAAATCCGTCCATTGTAAACATTTTATGTGCAATTTCATAGAGATCACAAGGTTAATCCTGAGGTCTACATTGTGTCTTTAGGCACACTGTTTGTTATCATCAATACAGATGAGGAATTGTAAGATATGGTAGCTGCAACTGTTTGTTAGGCTTTATGGAGGATGAAGACAATTTTGATGGGTGTCATCAAGGATGTCAAGCACATAAACCGTATTGATACTAACATACAATAGTGGCTTGAGCAGGACATCGGCGAACATCTAATGGAATTCAAATCCATCCGTAAGCCTATGTACGAGACCAGGGTGATCTCATGTCCAAGTGGACCTCCTTAAGTTATATCATCGAGCAAAACATGAGGACGATATGAAGGACTCAAGAAAGTGATTAAGGACGTTAAATTCTCTTAGGCACTCACAACGTTATAGTACATTTGGTGATTCGCATTTTATTCTCTCTTGTGGCCCCTTGACAGTATACATATATAGTTATGACTTACCTATGTTTCCTTCTCTGCATTTCTCAGTTCGCTCTCCTCTTGACACCTTCTGTTCAATACTTCAATTGGATTCTTAACTCAGAATATACAACTCCATAATCATATTTGCCGAAACTGTACACCGAAGTACATTGTCATCTGGTCTACACGACTATCAAGATATTCAACTGAGAATTCCATAAGAATTCCACGTTTTGCCTCCGTATACGTTAGAATGCCCAAATCAATTACCTACTTTTTAAGACTCAAAATACCCATAAGACACATCCAAGTTTTAGAACTAAATTCTGAATTAATTAGTGCAATTTTTTACGCACTCATCTATCATTTCTACATTGAGAAGTGCATTAAAAACACTGTTCATGCACTTCATCCAGAAGTTACAATTAAAAAGTGCACCAACCCCTATACAATTACAGAAATGCTACTCAAAACTTAGGATCCTAAATAGTACCTAACAACTTCTCATAAAACAACATCACAACCCGATATACAAAAATATATAGTCACAGATTAATAACACTCACGAGATCCGAAGCGCTCTGCATCTGAATCAAACGAACCGAGCCCAATGTACTCGACTGCTGACCCTAAACAACAAACAAAACGAATCAAGAACTCATCTTTACCAAGAAAAGACTGAAAAATATCGACGAAAATCGACGAAATTGAACACTTACGATACGAGATCGGAGCTTCGACAGCGCGGAAACGCTTCGAAAGAAACTCATTGCTTTGGATTATAGAGGATTCCACGTTCGATCGGAATCTAGGGTTAGGGTTTGAATGGGAGGAATTAAAGAGAGATTGAAATTCAATTCAAAAATGAAATGAAAGGAACAGAAATAGAAATGGAATTATGGAACGAAGATGAGATTGTTCGAGTACGTGTGAGAATGATGTAGATCGGATGGCGGTAAGTGTGGCACGTGGACGGTAGAGACGAGGGCGGAATGGTTCCTGTCTTTTGAGGCATGACTTGCTGGAATTTAGCGGGTTTGGGCCTCAATTGGGCTGGGTTGATTGGGGAATGGGTCAGGCTTTTTAGTGGTAAAGGTTTGGACTCAAGATATTTGATCTTACAGGCCTGAAACTTTTAGGCCGAAAATGAGATTGGAAAAAAAATGAAAAAAAAATAAAAAAACATAGAATAAATGTGTGCAGGACAATAACAACAACAATAAAGTCTTTTTCCCAACTAGTTAGGACCGGCTATATGAATAAAATTCAACCTAGTTTCGATATTATCCTTTTCTTCTTCGTAACGAAGTTTAGATATCATATATCGCTATCCAAAAATTAGCCAAAGTTAAGAAAAGAGAAAATAATCTATCACCATCCAAAATGGCAACTTTGATGAGCAACTTTTCTCATTTTGTGGAAAATGCGTACCTTATTATACATTAACATTCATATGGACAAGATTATATTATTTACACTAATATAAGTATGAAATGTTTAAGCGCCGTTGGCGAGCTTCAAGTAAAGTCTAATAATGTTGCCATCTTAATCAAGCTATATTTTAAACATCAATTTGGTTGCATCTCATGGTGTACTTGTATTATTTTACTTCAATTTGGAAGCTGCTTCTACCCATCAAAATCTAACACTTCTTCTAATTGCAATTTGTTTAATATGACTTAGAATCTCAAGTCATGTTGTCAAGAAGCAGGAGGCATCATTTTTCTCTATCAATCTCTTCTGCTCCACCAGTTCTCTAATCTCTAATCTCTATAATATATATATATATATACCGTCATCACTTCATTAATAAAAAATTAACGAAACAAAGTGTAACCCATCTTTTCCATTTTATGTATTTTTGGGTGTATTTAATTTTCTTTAGTGTATTTAATCAGCTTGTATCTCTTTTGGACCGTGTATTGGATTTTCATTTTCAATATATCTTCATCTATTTGATTTTTGCCTTTATTTGATCTTTTTGATGTGATTGTCTCCTATTATTTTATCTCTGTTGATCGAGCTTGTATATATATATTTTTTATTTTTTTTAGCCCCATTCTATATTTGTTCATGCCCCATTTTATCTATCTATTTTGTTCCCATCTCCGTAATTGATTTTATTATTTTAAACCCTATTTCTTATTGGAGCCAACCCGAACCCATATATTCAATAACCTATTACCCATTAACCCCTTCAACCAATACCCTGTTTGCACCCTAACCCAATACCCGTTTAATACCCAATATTCAACCCGTTTACACCCAGCCGTCATACACCTAACCCTAACCCTAATATCCCTAACTCCCTATTTATATCTTCCCCCCCTGTAGCCTACCGGATCACCTCAACCCTCGCCGCACCTCTCCATCCCTCCTCTTCACCCCGTGTCCTCTCCCCTCCTGTTCAACCTCCTCCCGGCGTGCCTCCAAGCCTCCCGATCTCTCCCTCATCTCTGTGTCGCGCCAGCCCTGTCTCCCGGTGCTCCCCAACCTCCTGCCTCCTCTCATCGACGCAGCAGCACCCACTGTCGTGCCGCCCTCCTCCCTGTCGCAATGCCACAATCTTGCAACCCCGATGCTCCCCTCTGCAGCACCGCGACCTCTTGCTTCCGACCTCCTGTCGAAACTCCGATGCCAGTAGCTTTACCAGTGCACCCCCACGCTGCCCTCCTACATCGCCAGTCAGCCAGCGACAACCCCGCAGCAGACCCTCTTGCTGTCGTCTTCTCGTCCGTCTCTCCCTCGCTCTCTTGTGTGTGTGTTGATCGGAGGTTTGTTCACTCGTAGTTTGTTGTTCATGAGTCGTGTTTGGGTTCGTCGCTAGTTCGTTGAGTTCGTGCCCGGGAATCTGTTCCCGTTATTCTTGTTCGTGTTCCGTTCCCATCGTCGACTATAAGGCAAGTAACTTATATTCTTTTCTTTATGTAATACAAGTACTAAATACCGCATATAGTGTAGTTGTGTTCTAGAGATAATTTTTGTGCAAAACCCCAGTTATATCTTGTCTCTATTGTGTTGACCCGTCCGTAGTTGTCTCATTACACACATGACATGAAATAACTTAGGGATAATCACCTCTTGTTGTATGCATGCATGTTGTTCGTGATTCATGACTTGTTGTATGATCTTGTATGAATGATGTGTTCGTTGTAGTATAACTTGTTGTAGAATTGTGAAATACCCTATACCATGTTGCTTGGACATCTAGTATACCATATTTCACGTTTATTATGATTTGGATGGGTTTCGTATGATCTATGTCGGTTTTACGCATGAAGAAGATTTCAGTTTTTGTTGTTACCGTTTTTTATCAGTATTTTAGACCCTATTAAGGTCAGTATATAAAAATTATTTGTGAAGATGGATTATAGATAATTCTATCTACTTTCCAGATTTTCTGGCTGATCCCAGTTTCGATTTATGAGCTACATGTTATGACTATTTTACTACAAATGTGTTTAAAATTCCAGATCCAGTTTTATATGAATTCTGCATGGTAATTTATTTTTCTACTGATGTTAAAGATAATATTTTGATCCAATATTTTGCTTAGTACAACTAGACTTGGTTAGGATTAATCCCTAGTTTTTTTGGATTTAATTGATAACTTTTATACACTATTCTATGCTTGCAAACAACTACTATACATGCAGAATTTTCATACTGTTCAGTAAAGAAACTTAATTTCAACCTGATTCTATTTGCTGTCTACAAAAACTTTGTGAATATGAATTGTAGCCTACTTTATCTATTTTATCACCTTTTTTACGGATCTGGATTTTAATTTATATTTTGTGAGATATTGCTATTTTATTACTGCTGTGTTTATGATTCCAGAGATTTACAAAACTACTGTATCTTCTTGCTTTCTGATTTTACTTAATTAATCTACCTATGTTGGAAAATTATGAAACTTTATTTTTTGTTACTAAACTACTAGGGAATACCCCACATTTTTTGTGGATTTAATTAGTAAGTTTTGAGGCCGTTTTCCTGCTTATTAATATAAACTTCTAATTTCTGGCTGAACATGTTTTCTGGATACAAATCTGTTTTGAGACTTATTTTTGTGAAATACCATATGACTTATATATATTTTCTGGATTCTTCCGAGAGTCTATTTTCCAAATTTTCTGACAGATCTAGATTTGCACATTTGTAGCTACGGAAATTCCAGATTTGGTGCAGTATTATCTTGCTGTCCTGAACTAGAATTTTCGTTGTTCTATCCTTTTATGTGTTGTCTATCACTGTACATGTTTATCTTTCAACCTGAACCTGTTACCTATTTATGCCATATTATTCTTGCCCTGTTTGTGACACATACCTGCCTATTTGATAATAATAAAAAAATAATCAAGCCAGGATTAAGGGAAAGATCTAGTAGTGGAAAATATAGAAATGTATACTTAGAAGGGGGCCCATGTTTCCCACCTATTATGTGTTCATGACTACATGATACACGATCCTGTTTACCTGATTACCAGACTGCACGCTTTCCTATAGGAAGGTGTACTCGGTAGAGGACCAGTAGGTTCTACCTGTACCGGTTTACCTGATTACCTGACTGCACACTTTCCTATAGGAAGGTGTACTCGGAAGAGGACCATTAGGTTCTACCTGTTCCTATTTTTCCTGATCCTTGAGTACATGGACCTATGGAATCCACTACGAAATCTAAACGTAACTTGTTTGAATGTAACAACCATATGATAAAAGTTTGGGACGCATGAAGTGCTACCTAGATAGTAATAATACAAGACTTGACATAACATGATCCATGTTACATGCTTCCCTGTACATGCTACCCGTATACTTGTTTACCTGTTCACCTATTCATCTGTATCCTGTTTACCTGCCTGCATGATACTTGATACCTGTACATGCTACCTGACACCTGTTACATGTTCACCTGCTTGCAGGATACCTATTACCTGTTACATGTTATACACACCTATTACTACTTAATTCTGTTCATAATTCATGTTAGTGGTTCTATTTTGTTTCCATGTCTATTCCATACTATTTGTTTATCTTTCCCATGTACTTGTGCCTGCACTACAAGCAGCCTGTAACTTGCAATGACGGGAGTTTTGTTTTGTTTTCCCTTTTCCTGCAATTTATTAAATTGCAGATTTTGGTGACCAGTTGCCCGATGAAGTAGGTGATCTGAGATTCTAGTCCTGGAGTTCTTGCTACTATTATTATTATTTCCTGTTGCTTTTTGAATAATTGTATCTATTACTTGGATTATTTTGTATTGGGCAATGTGACCCAAAATTATTAACTTGTTCAGATATGGTTTATTGGAAATTTATTAAATTTTGTTTCAAGTAAATTCCTGTTGGTATATTGATTCATATATGTATGCGTGGTTGACTTCTCTTGATTCCTACTCTGATTATTCCTGTGAAATGTTGTAAAGATCCTGACAGTTTATGGATGATGAAAATCATTCGCTGGGCTTAGTCACGTATCCATATTCCGTATTCCTTTTTGGGAAGCGGAGCATGACACAAAGTAGAACATATTATAAAGATAATAATAAAGTCATACGTCCATCAAGCAACTAGAACCAAATCTAAGAGACAATGCATAAAGAAGAAACAGATACAAGTTACTGAAGGCAATCCGTCCCTCAATAGCATAGTCGTGTACGCTCCTCTACTCCTCCTCCATATGAAGCATCTTTTTCGCTCCTACTTGACCTGCCCAGGCACGAATATAGTAGAAAATTTTATGCATCATAACAAAAAATCTACAATTGTTATTAGGATAGCATAGTTCATCACGATCTAGCTACAAGCCCTACATAGTAGCTGCAGCAGAAATCTTCCATGCCAATCTATTCACTTTCCTGATTATATCGTCCCCCCATTGACCCCAAACCTCAGAACTCGACCTAGGATCTAATCTCTAATATTATAATGAAGAGTTGGGGTTATCATTTGTAGACAACATGAAATTTTTAGACATTCAACCGTCTAATCTCAACCATTCATTTTTAAGTGGGAGTTATATTAACCATTCATTTACTCAACTGTTGTTAGTTACCATAATACCCTCAAAGTTTAAATTTATTTCCAACATAATTATTTACAAAAGTGTCCCTCATATAAAATAAAAGTTTGTGCCACTAGAGATAATTTGAAAAGAGTATCTGATGAGTAAAGAGAGGTCTCAGGTTCCATGCCAGATTACATCTTATTATTTACTATATATTACTAGTAAATATAAATTAAAATATCATTGGAGAAAATTTTGTCTACTTAATCAAAAAGTGTATTTTCTTCTCCTTTTTTCCATTTTAATTTAAGTCTTGTGTGTACTGAATGTCCTTTAAGGATCTCTCGATATTATACATGAATTGTACTCCACATCATACACTCCCCTTAAGAAATAACTTGTCCTTGGGTTATGACTGAAGTAGAGGGCTCTATCTCAACAATCGACCATTCTTTTGCTTTTGTAATGATGTTTATTGATGAATGAAAAGTGATTTTTGGGATGAGCTCTTGGACTTGATATTTTCAAATGATGTTTTGAGTGGATGTTTTGTGTTCTACGATTTTACCAATTCTACGAGACTCAGAGTGATATATCTCTTTCTTCTTTTATTAGACGACTGAGCCTATTTTGGCCGACCCCCATGTTGTCGAACTCGAGTATCTTAGGAATAAGGTGAAATCCCAGGAGTCTAATTTGACACGCCACTGTAAAGAAGCCGGGGATCGGAGGGTGGCATTTTCTTTTTGCATGAAGATGTAGCAACAATTCAGCTTAGAATTGGCTCGCCTGAAGAAGGCATTGGTCGATCGGGTTTTAGGGAGCACCGAGACTCGACTATCGGCCTCTGGTGATTCTTCTCGACAGCCGACCTCGGGTAGGGCACCCCGTTTGGCTGTCTCATTCTTTCATGAGATGGTAGTGGAGAAGGAGTTAGAGATATATAAATTCAAGGTCGCACTCGGCGTGGTAGGGTCCCGACTACCTCTCTAGGAAGCGGCTAGCCTTCCGTGAGCGGCCCTTCTTCGACCCTTAGGCTGGAGCCGCCGAACCCTGGTGATGCTCAGAGCTCGGTGGTTGGGGTGTCCAATTTGGTCTCCCCTATAGGGGAGATTGATAGACTCATTGATGAGGAGACCCGCTCAGTTAGGCTCGAATTGGTCGGTGCTGGTCCAACGCCCCCCAACCAGAGGAACAGGTCGTTCGGCTGATTTTCCTAACTTGTTGTAATCTTGTTGTATCTTGTAATCTTTATTGCCTCGTCAGTCATGTAATGACTTTGTCATTGAAGGGGTTTAGTTGCGAATCACCTCGTCTAAATGTACTACCTTGGAATTCAAAACATTAGTTTTGAAAATTATGGTACCTGCTGTGTAAATGTGCCACCTTGGGATTCAAAATGCGTTGTCGTGGAATTTGGAACATTAATCTTGGAAATTGTAGCATCTGTTAATTGTGTCGCCTTGGAATTCGAAACACTGGCTTTGGGACATGTGGTGGTGACTCCTTCACAACCATTAGATGGGTATGGGCAACCCAGATCCGTCGACGTCATCGTCGTGGGTTTCAAGGATACCTTCCTCACGTAGCCTATTGTAACCCCTGTTTTTCCAAAAATATATTTTTATGTATTTTCTGTATTTCAAATTTTTGCAAATTATTTTTTTTCAGTTTCCAAATTCTTTTATCAAAATGTAGTGTTGGATCTTCTATTAAAATCTATTTCGATCGATAATTTTATTTGTAAATCTTACTATTGTTATTAACACTTTGATTTCTATTATTATTACTAATACTATTATTATTTTCATTGTTATTGTTATTGTTTTTATTTTGATTATTATTATTTTTATAAAATCCCAATTGTATATTTTTATTGGCTATTTATTTTCCCAAAACCCCAAATCCATTTTTATTTTATTGGATACTACCCATACCCATACCCTGTTAACCTATTTCACCCCTAACTACCCATTCATTCTCCCAGACCGGACCCGCTTCTCCCCAATACCCGTACCCATTAACACCCTAAACTTTACTCAGACCTTTATAATACCCGAACCCAATTCCATCTAAACCTAAACCCTACATCTCCCTGTTATATATATACCCCTATCAGCCTATTCACCTTTAACCCTCAGCCGTCTTCTCGACTTCTTCCCTACCTCTTATCTACCCTATCAACCGCATCTTTCTCCCTTGTGCTGCACCCTCTCTCTCTCCTCTCTCCCATGCACCCACTCCCCATCCGTCTGCATTGCCAGCCAGCTCGACCTCGACAGCCTCCCTACCTCCTCTCTGCCCTTTGTGTGCACCCCGGCGCCGCTCTCCTCCTCCCATCTTCCTGAGTCGTCCCTCCGTGTTCCCCTGCCGTCCTCCGCCAACAGACAGCAGCAACGCAGCCCCTGCATCTCGACTGTGCACCTCGCAGCGCCTTCCCCTGGTCCCCTACAGTGCAGCCGACCCTTGTCGACAGCCCCTCTGTGCCGCCTGCCTCGCACTGACCTAGCCGGCATTGCTGCCATGTGCCGCCGCCGGTTGTCACCAAGCCAAGCTAGTGCACCGTTGCCCTTGCTGTTGGTCTTGATCATGGCTTTGTATGTAAGCTACCCGATTGACTTGATCATCTTGATCTTGATTTGATTGATTCCTAGCCGTCCGTTGATTTGATCATGATCATCACCATTGGGGTGATCTTGGCCATTCGATCGTGATCATCATCAACTTGATCTGGACCATCCGATCTTGTTGATCTTGATCTCATCCGTGCCGATCTGCCCGATCGTTGTTTGATCATCTTGATCTTGATTGTCATTGTGATCCGTTCGTTAGTTTCTGTTCGTGATTGGTTCATGATCCGTTCGTTGAGTTCGTGTTCGGGAATCTATTCCCGTTATTCTTTCTCTTGCTTTGTCATTTTCGTCGTCGTCTTTCAGGCAAGTACATTGTATTAAATTCCTTTGCATATACAAGTACTAAATACCGCTTGTAGTGTAGTTGGGTTCTAGAGACAATTTGTGTGTGAATTTCCTTGTTGATCTTGTCTCTATAGTGATGATTTGACCATAGTTGCCTCACGACATACATGACATGATATAACCTAGGATTGACCATATCTTGTTACATATATGCGTGTTATTCATATATTATCTTCTGCCCGTTCATGTTATTCGTGATAGACTTGTTGTGGACTTGTGAAATACCCTATAGCATGTTGTTTTGACATCTAGTATACTCTATATTATGTTTGGTTGTGTTTTGGTTGAGTTCTATGTGAACTAGTGGATTTTGTGCACATGTGATATTTTCAGTTTTGCTGGCTTTTCAGTTTTGATCAGTATTTTAAACCCTATTAAGGTCAGTATTTGAAAATACTTGGTGAACATGATTTGTAGAGAATTCTATCTATTTCCCAACCCTTTTGACGAATTTCAGTTTCGTTTTATGGTTTGTGAGTTATGTCGATTTTACTACTGTGGTGTGAAAGATTCTCAGATTTTGTTTCTATGAATTCTGAAAAGTAATCTATTTTTATTATAGTGTTAAAATTATTATTTTGATCTGAAATTTTGCACAGTACTTCTAGAATTGATTGGGATTACCCTAGAATTTTGGTGGATTTATTTGGGAAGTTTTACAAACTATTTCATGCTTGCAAACAATGATTTTTCATGCAGAATTTTACTACTATTCAGTAAAGAACTTGATTTTCGACCTAATTCTACTTGTTGTTTCTAAAATATTTCTGAATATGAAAGTTAGCTTACTGTATCTATTGTCTTACCCTTTTGGCGGATTTGGATTTCGATTTATGGTTTGCGAGATATTGCTGTTTTCGTACTGTAGTGTTTGAAATTCTAGATTTACAAAACTACTGATTCTTGTTGTTTTCTGATTTTTCTTGACTACTCTATTTTTGTTAGAAAACTATGAAACTAGATTTTCTATTACTATACATATAGGGAATACCCCAGATTTTTTGTGAATTTATTTAATGAGTTTTCATGTTGTTTTCCTGTTCTTGAATCCAATCTTCTAATTTTTGGTTGAACGTGTTTTTCTGGTTTCAATTTAGTTTTGAGTTATATTTTTGTGAATTACTATGTGACTTATATATGTTCGTTGGATTCGGTCAAGAGTCTATTTTCTTGACCTTTTGACGGATTCAGATTTGCATTTTTATAACAATGGGAATCTCAGTTTTACTGCAGTTTGGTCTTGCTATCCTGAACTAGAAATTTGGTTATTTTATCCTTTTGTGTGTTATCTTTCACCCGTACATATTTATCTTGCAATATGAACTTGTGACTTGGTCATGCTATGATATACTTGGCCTGTTTCATGACACATACATGCTTGTTTGACATTAATAATAAAATAACCAAGCCAGGGTTTTAAAGGGACAGATCTAATAGTGGAAAATACAGAAACATGTACTCGGAAGAGGTTCTATTGATCCTATGTGATACTTGGCTTGATACTTGATACTTGGCTTGATACTTGTTACTTGAGACTTGATATTTCACTACTTGAGGCTTGATACTTTACTCTTGAGGCTTGATACTTGATACTTGAGGCTTATTTACTTGATACTCGAGGCTTGATACTTGATACTTGAATTCTTGAGGCTTGTCTGTAGCAAAATTGGATTGACTGTAGCAAAATTATATTGACTGTAGCAACCATGTAGTAAAAGTATGGATGCATAAAGTGCTACCTAGATAGTAATAATACAAGACATGAACATGATCACTTGACACTTGGTACTTGATTACTTGAACATGATTACTTGATACTTGCTACTTGATACTTGTACTTGACTACTTGACACTTGTTTAATTGTTACTTGATTATACTTGATTCGTGACACTTGATACTTGTTTCTTATTTACATGATACTTGTTCACTTGACACCTGATACATGCCACTTGTACTTGTTCATCTCACCATGCTAGTATTCTATTTTGTTATCATGTATATTCTATGTTATTAGTTAGTTTTTCCAATGTACTTGTATCCTACATTACAAGCGGCCCGTAACTTGCATTGACGGAAGTTTGTTTTCTTTTTCCTATCTCTACAATTGTTAAATTACAGATTTTGGAGAACAAGTACCAGATAGTGTTGGTGATATGAGATATTAGTGCTGGAATTTGCTATTATTAGTTCTTGTTGCTTGTTTGAACAATTGTATTTTGATACTTGGATTTATTTGTATTTGGACAATGTGACCCAGGATATTTGACTTATTCAAATCTAGATTATTTGAGATTAATATATTTTGGTTTCAAGTATTCTTGTTGGTGTTTTGGTTCATATGTGCATGATTGGTTGATTCTTTTGCTTCCGACTTTGGTTATTCTTGTGAAATGTTGTAAAGATTCTTGAACAGCTTATGGATAATGAAAAGCATTCGCTGGGCTTAGTCATGTATCCGTATTCCGTATTCTCTTTTGGGAAGCAGGACATGACACCTATATAAGCTTCCATTGTCATTCATGCTTTTGGCAAGTAACTTGGTTCAGGTGGTTCTCCTACTACCCGCTGACAGTTAGGGGTAAAGCGCCGAGTATGGTCGCTTTGTCCCTAGCTGCCAGCGGGTGATAGGATGATCGCCTCATAGCTCGAATTCGAGTGGAGTTGTACAAAATCTCGTATGGGACCCAATTTCCATGTCGAGCGACTAGGACTTGAGACATTTTTAGGAAATCCCGTGTTAGGATCGAGGTCTACATCCCATGTGATTCTCTTACTACCCGCTAATAGTTAAGGGTAAAGCGGCGAGTATGGTTGCTTTCTCCCTAGCTGCCAGTGGGTGATAGGATGATTGCCTCATAGCTCTAACTTGCCGGATTGTACTAAATCCTGTATGGGCCCCCAAGGTGCATGCCGAATGGCGAGGAATTAAGAGATTATAAGAAATCTCTCGTTGGGGTCGAAGTCCAGACCGAGCAGCGAAGACTTAAGAGATTGTAGTAAATCTCACGTTAGAGGTTGAGGTCCATGCTAAATGGCGAGGACCTGAGAGATTGTAGAAATCTCTCGTTATGGGTCAAGGTCCATGCCGAGTGGTGAGGACCTGAGAGATTGTAGAAATTCGCATTAGAGTCGAAGTTCGCGCCGAGCAACAAAGACTTGAGAGATTGTGGTAAATCTCTCGTTAGGGATCAAGGTTCATGTTATAACGCCCCACCCCAATACTCAGACAATTTTTATTATTTTTAGAAGACAAATTAGATACTATGTAGTACAACTGCCCACCACAGGCTGCCTCTGAAAAGGTGGTTAACCGATTAGGTGACTTTTGATCATAGGCAATTTTATTTATACTCAATTAATTTTTGTATACTCACGATATGGGACTAATTAATACTCTCTTCCCTATCAAATCCCGTGTACATACGGAAAGTATGCCACGTCACCCTTCAAATTCAAAGACAGCTCTCTGTCTTCCGAAATTTTCCAACGGGTGGGCCCCCACTTGCAAGAGCTGACGTCATCAGCTTTTTTACTCAAACACATCACGTTATTAACATGCTGTTCAAATCCTGTGCCCCCCCAATACATTCTCTCTCCAACCATTTACATATATATATATATATATTCCCTTCTAAATTACGGGTTATTACATACACCCCAGCTTTAGAAATCAACGTCCTCGCTGAGTACTGGGCATGCACATCTAGTGTAGGATCCGCTTTTCTAGCCGATGTGGCGTCGTCATCGATCCCGGAGATCAATCACTCTCAACACCGCAGATCGGGTACCCGAAGATCAATCACTCTCAACACCGCAGATCATATCCGATCCCAGAGATCAGTGACCCTCAACATTGCAGATCATACCCGATCCCGGAGATCAATGACTCTCAACACCGCGGATCATACTGAGGCCCTCTTCTACACCCGGTGTCGAAAGTCGGCTCTGATACCATTTGTAATGCCATGCCCCAATACTCAGACAATTTTTATTATTTTTAGAAGACAAATTAGATACAATGTAGTACAACTGCCCATCACAGGCTACCTCTCAAATGTTGGTTAACCGATTAGGTGACTCTTGATCATAGGCAATTTTATTTATACTCAATTAATTTTTGTATACTCCCGATATGGGACTAATTAATACTCTCTTTCCTATCAAATCCTGTGCACATACGGAAAGTATGCCACATCACCCTTCAAATTCAAAGACAGCTCTTTGTCTTCCGAAATTTTCCAACGGATGGGCCCCCACATGCAAGAGCTGACATCATCAGCTATTTTACTCAAACACAGCATGTTATTAACATGCTCTTCAAATCCCGTGCCCCCCCCCCCTAATACATTCTCTCTCCAACCATTTATATATATATATATATATATATATATATATATATATATATATATATATATATATGGCAAATGCTCAGTTGAAAATGGGTCTAGTTTTCACGGGTTGGAAAACAGCGATCTGAGCTGTTGGATCGCTCATGATCGTGATCAGCGGCTCAGATCTGGCTCCCCATAACCCGTTTCAATTGTTGAGCGGAGGGTTATTTTGGGAATTTCGTCCCAAATAACTCTTCGCTGAACAGATTCTAAAAAAATTGATATAACCTAGGCCGTTGTTGGGAACAACAGCCTAGGTTATAAAAAATTTGAATTATAGGCCGTTGTTTGGAACAACGGCCTTGTTCTATAACCTAGGCCGTTGTTCCCAACAACGGCCTAGGCTATAAAATTTCTATAAAAATTTATAGAAATTTTATAGCCTAGGCCGTTGTTGGGAATAACGGCCTAGGTTATAAATATTGAAAACAAGGCCGTTGTTCCAAACAACGGCCTATGATTCAACTTTTTATAACCTAGGCCGTTGTTCCCAACAACGGCCTAAGTTATATCATTTTTTTTCAAAACGAATCAGGCAAAGAGTTATTTGGGACGAAATTTCCAAAATAACCCTCCGCCACTTAAGTCATATAGGGTGATGGGCGGGCTTGATCTGAGCTGTTGATCGCGATCATGAGCGATCCAATGGCTCAGATTCGTGTTTTCCAACCCGTGAAAATTAAACAAACCTGTTTTCAATGGAGCATTTGCCTATATATATATATATATATATATATATATATATATATATATATATATATATATATATATATAATATTCCCTTTGAAATTACGGGGTATTACACATGCCGAGCGGCGAGGACCTGAGAGATTGTAGAAATCTATCGTTAGGGTCGAAGTCCACACCGAGCGGCGAGGACTTGAGAAATAGTGGTAAATGTCTCGTTAGGGACCGAGGTTCATGCCGAGCGGTGAGGACCTGAGAGATTTGTTAGAAATACCTCTTGTATTGCAATTGCTTGGGCTCTGAAACCAGAAGAGTTGCTTTGGAAACAAAGATTTATTGCTTGATCGCCAAGGGCTGGCACTTATTACAATTGCTAATACATGTGCAGACCACTATGGTCGTTCATGGAACTTTTCAATTGTTTCACGTTCCAGGTCCTCTTAACAACCCTACTCCCCACGATAAGTACCGGGCGCACCACTTTGGAGACCTTGTATGGGCCCTCCCAGTTCGAAACCATCTTTTCTCTCTTGGTTGGTTCAGAGAGATTGAACCTTCTGGGTACAAGATCACCCTTTTTGATGTTCATTGGCTGGACCTTTTTTTTTGTAGAATCGCTCGATGCGCTATTGCTAAATATTTCTTCTGATGGAAGATATTTCACAGACTTCGTCGAGGAGGTCCAAGTTGACCCTGAGGTCATTTGAATTCGACCCATCATTGAAGCCTATAATCTTTGGCGAAGGTAGTCCAACCTCCAAGGGGATAACGACTTCTATTCCATAGGTCAGGTTGAAGGGTGACTCACCGTCAGGACCCTCTTTGTGGTTCGGTAGGACCAAAGAACACTGGGTAGTTCATCGACTCATAACCCCTTGGGGGATTCATCCAACCACTTCTTGAGGCCCTCAAGGATTTAACGCTTTGCGTTCTCGGCTTAACCTTTGTATTGGGGTGCAAGATCAAAGAGAACCGCTGTTGGATCCCAAGGTCTTTGCAAGATTAAAGGAAGCCTTTGCCCGCGAGCTGGGTTCCATCAGAAGAACTATTGAGCTTGGTGTTCGGAGATGGTGGCCAGGGGTTCTGCTTCAATCCACTTAGTAAAGTAGTCGATGGCCACGATGAGAAAGCTCCTCTGACTGGTCGCCTTATGAAAGAGACCAACAAGGTCCATTCCCCACATGGCGAATGGTGCGAGACTGGCGAGTGATTTCAGCAGGGCTTAGGGGGCTTGCTTGATAGAGGAGAATCTTTGGAACTGTCCACACATTTTAACCATGTCTTAAGTGTCTTGATGGCGGGTTGGCCAATAGTAGCCGTAGTTAAGGACTTTTCTAGCGAGAATCTTGCTACCTATATGGCAACTACCAATTCCTTCGTGCATCTCTTTTAAAGTGTATTTGGGTTCTTCCAAGATCAGACACCGTAGATAGGGTCTCCCAACGATCTTGGTGTACGCACGCTTGTAGAGAACGTCATCCATAATCACGAATTTCTCAGCACTGACTTAGACTTTTCTAGCCTCGGATTGATCTTATGGTAGTACGCCGTCTCTCAAAAGGTCCAAGATTGGGTCCATCCACCGTGGCATCTGCACGGGTGGAAAGAGGTAGAGGATCTCGGTGTTCTCTATACTCGGTCGCTGGAGAACCTCCACCATGACTGTGTGATCGAGGCCATCAAAAGAAGAGGAGGCCAACTTGGGCAGGGTGTCTGCTCGAACATTCTGTACATGAGGGATTCTGGTAACTAAGGCATCTTCGAAATCTGCGAGGAGAAAGTTTGACGCGCACCAGGTATCACACCATTCGGGCATCGCAAGCTTCATACTCCCCACAAACTTGGTTGACGATAAGCTGAGAGTCACTGAATGCTTTTACTCGCTTGGTCCCAACCTTCCGGGCTAGTAGAAGTCCAGCAATCAAGGCCTCATACTCTACTTTGTTGTTTGACGTTTTGAAACTAAAGCATAGGGAGTACTAGAGGACGAAGCTGTCCGGACCACTTAGTATGACTCTTGTAACATCCTAGATTTTTAAATAATTTTTTTGAGATTAATAAATGAATTAAAATAATTTTTGATGATTTAATAAATATTTTTCTGAAATTTATCTTTTTACACGTGCAAAACACGTGCAAATATTTTCTTGGGAAGTTAAAAGTCAGAAATTATTTTTGGGAAACCTATTATTTATTAATAGGTATTAATTGTAAATTTTATGGATTTTTCTAATATTTATTTGACATATTTGCAAACATTACAAAAAGATGGATTTTTGTGTAAAATTACCACTTTGAGTGAAAACTCCAGATTTCCAGATTTTTGGGCCGAGCATGATGGCTAGCCAACTCAGAGGTAAATAGTTTACTTTTTATTTCAATAGATTTGGTTTATTTATCAAATTTATTAAAGAAGGGTCTTTTTGCAAAATTGCCACTTAGAGGCAAAAAGTACAAATTTCGTTTTCTGGACTTGAACTCAGTGTCGGCTAGTATTAGGGTGGTTATTTTCATTTTTAAATTTAAATATAATTGGTTTATCTAATTTCCAAGTATAAGGATTTATATATGTAAAGATATATTCAAAAGGGACATTTTGCAAATCTATTCAAAAACCCTAATTACCTACTACCGGCCTAATATAAGGGGTGGTGCGGCCATCTCTTTGCTACACTACATAAAGGGTTTTCTTTATTATTGATTTCTTAGAGTTTCGTAGCGAGGATCTTGGTGTTCCTGTGAAAGGAAGGATTTTCTTATTCTCTTTATTATCTTCGGTTGATTCTTCAATAAGGTGAGTGATATATGTTTTTTTTGTATTGTTATATGCATGTTTTATGTAATGATTTTTCTATTAGGAAGAATGTTAGAGGATTGAATGATGGTATGATGAATTTTGATGGATGGGCGAATTAAAAATTGAATCTTTCATGAAAACTATGCTATAGTTGATTAAAATTCTATATAGATGACTTGAGATTGTTAAGAACCTAATAGAAATCATGAGTAGGTTGTTTTCTTTTATATACTTGTTGATTTGAACATATACATTGAGTTTTATGATGATCATTGCAAAAAGTGAACAAAAAGCTATGCATACTGTGTGTGTATATATATGCTCTTGTTTGGATTTTTGATGAATAAGAATTTGATTAATACGCGGTGTATTGCATATAGTTCATGGGAAAACTGATGTGAGTAATTGTGTATGTATTTAACAAAGTTCAAGAGGGGTTTTGGATCAACAGAGATTATGTTTTGAAGTGGGGTTTGAGTATTTGAATTCGGACCTGATGGTGTATGGCCGAAAGTGACTTTTTTTGTGATTTTGTGAAGTTTTTCAATTTGATCTTGAGTTGTTTGATACTGAGATGGATTTGAAACTTATACTAATCCTATTTGATGGATTTTTGATGATTTAGCCGATGCAAACACACACATATACACACATACATATTTATATTCACTGTTTTGAAGATTTTGATAAAATTTGCTCTTTTGTGAGTTTGATGTGATTTTGATTTGTTTTATAAACTCCAGTAAGTTACACAAATTGTATTTGATCATCTCAGAATTTTTGTTTTGCAAATTTGTAATTTTACAAAGTATAATTGAAGTATCAGTAAAAAGGTACACGATTATTAAAGCTGTCGTTTTTGGAACTTGACAGTCAACCGCTTCACATTTTGTACTAAAGATGACATTCAACTGTCAAATTCTTTATTTTCGGACTTTTTACTTGACAATCGACCGTTGATTTTTGAACGGGTTTTGACAGTCGACCGTCAATCATTTTGCTTGCTATTTCTTGAGTTTCTTCGTTTCCTTGAACGATTATTTTTTCGGTATTATGGATTATTGATCTACTGTTTTAGATGATGTTTTTGCTACAGATTTGTTACATCTTGATTATAATAGAATTTAAATTTTATTTCTATGATTTTATAAAGCGAAATATATATGATTTTCGAAGTAATTGATATTTTGTGATATTCTACGACTTCAAAGTATGATTTTCAGTTATTTAATAGATTTAATATTTTACTTCAATTTTGCAATTTGTGAGAAAACTGAATGAGTTTGGATTTTGTTGATTAAAGAATTTTTCTTGATATAAATATTTGATGATGAAATAAAGAGTTTTATTGAAAGTTTTGATATTCGATTTGTGAGTCTCTAGGAGTTGAGTGAGAGTCCTGTGAACCGGCAGTTGAGGTTTGTGAATTATGACCATTTGGGTCTTGGGGTTGTTGTTGTGGAATTAAGTGCGGCAGGATACACTAACTCTAGAGAGGGGGAATTTGTGTTTTAATAATAATCAACTTAAGGACATGCACTAATGAAGATGTGATAGAACTTGGAAAACGTATGTATATGCTCTAGGTGTCTAGTCCAACGGATGCGTTCTAGGACTGTGTTGTTCTGTCTCGAGAGGACATTTGGTATGTTTGTGTGTCGACGGTGTGGAGGCCTATTCACGGAGCATACAGGTGCATTCGCGTGTCGAGGGTCGGCGGGCCTATTCACGGGATGTACTAGCGTATCTGCATGTCGAGGGTCTCGCAAACCTATTCATGGGGTACACGTTAGGGAGATGATTTCTTCCTGGGGGTCAGAGTTATTCTTACATGATGCTTGCACGTTGAGGGTTGTGATGCCTATTTGCAGAGTATTTTGGATCTTGTTTCTATCATCTTAGTTGGATTTGTTGCATAACGAGGGATCTAACCTTATAAAGTAGAGAACGATAAAGACTTGCACCGGACCAATGTAGTATGGAATGCATAGAATCCGACAAGTATGCATTAGAGAGCCATCATATTACATTTGTGTTTTCTTGACTTGGTTTTATGCATGATTGTTTCCTGTTTTCTACACTTGACACTTAGTCTAATTTCACTTGATGTTTTCATGTTTAATTTATTGTTTTTTTTAATCTTCCATTCGTTATTACTATTGGTATGTGTTGATCGTGATTTTATTCTTTATTTTTTATTTATGTTGTATTTCTTTTGATGTCACTCACACCGTTGTGGCTGACCCCTGTAGTTTTGGGGGTTAGGGTTGTTTCTAGCCTCATGTTTTACAGGTAGGTACCTATAGCTTGGGATTTGGATGCTTGTGGTAGAACGATAAAAATTCTTATGTAAATTGTAAAAGAATATTTTGTGAAAGAAAGAAAGAATTGTAATTCAAGGTGTTTAATTTTCCGTTGTATTTTGTAAAGAACTAGATTTGCCCGTGGGCACGTGCCTACAGCACGTCTTCGGAACGATACAACATATGAAAGTTTTGTAAACAGAAAACAACAATTATGCAGCTCAAGTTTGAATAGTAAAACAAGAATTAGTTGTAAATAAAAGTCCATGTTTCCATTAGTATATGTTGAAAAATAATTATAAATGGGGGTGTAAAATCCAACTTCTTAGAACTTTGAGTGTGGAAAATGATGAAATTTAACTGTTGATGAGATGCTTGCTATTTTCAATGTAACATGAGCAATAAAAAATGTAAAAAAACTGAAAATTTATAAACCTCAATCTGAAAATATAAATTTATGAGTAAATTGTGAGAGAGAGAGAGAGAGAGAGAGAGAGAGAGAGAGATAAATAAATAAATGAAGGAGTTGTTTTGAGGGGATTTGAATTTGAGTTTTGGGGGGAAACTTTTGGGCGGAGAAATATGTTTTGTGAGGTTAGATCTAGACCATTGATTTCAACCTTATTGAATGAGAGCCACTTAATAGCTTTCTTTGTGTTTTATTATATAGATTGTTGTAATAAAAATTGAAAATTTTATTTGTATTTTGGCTCTGTTTAATATTACATTGAGGTTGATGCTGAGATTTATGTCACGTATTTCTGAGATATTATATTGAAAATTCGAGACGCTACAACTCTAGCTCTGCTCCCCTCTTCACAAGAAGAACCATCTACGTAAAGCTCCGACATAGGCTCATCTTGTCGTTCCTCGGGAGTCTATGAGATCGTGTACTCTATGATGAATTCAGCTAGTGCATGTCCCTTAATAGCAATCCTCGGCTTGTAAATAATATCATGTTGGCTTAGCTCGATTGACCACTTGAGTAATCGACCAAAATTCTCTGATTTGTTGAGAACTTGTTTAAGGGCCTGATCAGTCAGCACTTGAACGGAGCGGGCCTGAAAATTGGGACAGAGTTTCCACGCTACCATGACTAGGGCATACATGGCCGTTTCCATTTTAGTGTAGAGGAGCTGGACATCATGGAGGACTTTGCTAACGTAATAGATGGGTCTTTGGACCCCCATCGTCCTCTCTGAATAGGACAACGCTTAGTGCTTGTTCCGATGCAGCTAGGTAAAGCCATAGGATCTCGCTCGGCTCAGGCTTGTTGAGGAGGGAGGGACTGGTGAGGTAGTGCTTTAGCTGGTCGAAGACTTGTTGTTGGGGTTCTTCCATTCGAAACTCTTCGCCTCCTGGAGGGCCTTGAAAAAGGGGAGAGACTTCTCCCCCGATCTTGATAGGAACCGCCCCTGGACTTCCTTCACGTTCTTAGGATGGGCCATGTCTAATACGACCTTGATCTTCTCCGGGTTTGCTTCTATCCCACGCCGATTAACAATGAAGCCAAGAAATTTTTCCAGAGGTAATGCCAAAGGTGATTTTGGAGGGGTTGAGTCTCATGTTGTGCATCATCAGGACCCCGAAGGCCTCCTCGAGGATTCTCACATGGTCCTCCCCTCTCAGGTTTTTGATGAGCATATTGTCGACGCATACTTCCATGTTGCATCCTATTTGCTTGAAGACTCGGTTGACGAGTCTCTGGTATGTGGCACCGACGTTCTTGAGCTCGAGTGGCATGAATATATAGCATAAAAGCCCCAGGTCGGTCACGAAAGCTATCTTCGGGATGTTGGGGGGAGGGGGGATTATTCAGATCTGGTTATAGCTTGAGAAGTCATCCATGAAGCTTAGTAATTCATGACTGGAGGTTACATCAATCAGAGCAACGATGCTCGGCAGAGGGAAGACATCCTTTGGACATGCCTTGTTGAGGTAGTGAAGTCGATGCATATTCTCCGCTTGTCATTTGACTTCTTGACCATAACAACGTTGGCCAGCCACTCCAGATAGCTGGCCTCTTGGATGAAGCAAGGGGAGAGAAGCTTCTCCACCTCTTCCTTCATTGCCTTTACCTCTTTGGGGTGAAATTTCTTTGCTTTTTCTGTATAGGCTTGGATTCCGGCAGGATGCTCAATTTATGCATTATTATATCCTCAAAAATCCTAGGCATGTTTGAGGGGGTCTAGGCGATTAAGCTTTGGTTCCGCTGGACACAATTGATGAGGTCATTTCTGAGGGTCGGGACAGAGTGACTTCCTTACCCAGAACCATTTAGAGGGATCCACCTCGGAGAAAGGGACTTCTTCCAACTCGTCCACGGGCTTGAAGCCAATAGGACTTCAGTTGGATGGTAATTCAACTGCATCGAGGGAGAGGACCGAGCCTCCCACCATGGCCATATAGCAGGCTCGAGCAGCTTCTTGGTTTCCCACGACGACCCTGACCCCGGACTCAGTTGGAAACTTCATCTTCATGTGATAGGCAAAGGGCACTGCATGGAGGGAAGCGATCCCGGGAAGACCGAGGATGGCATTGTACGCAGCCTTGACTTTGACCACCATGAAATCCATCACCTCGGTTTGGGAGGTCGGGGACTTGCCTGCTGTGATGTCTAGCGTGATGATTCTCTCGATTTGGACCGGGACACCCGAGAATCCATGAAAGGTGTAGCCTGCTGGCTTCAACCTATCATGAGGGAGCTTCAGCGCCTCGAAGATCACAAGAAACATGATATTGACCGAGCACTTATTGTTTACAAGGATTTCGTGGACCTTATGATTGGCAAGACTGAGACTAATGACCATGGCGTCGCAATGAGGGACCTTGATGCCATCAAGGTCTTTGTCCGAGAATGAGACTGATAGCCCGGGAAGTCGAGGCAGAGGGCTGTTATGGACGAAGTTGACTTCGCAAAGAAAAGCTCGGCGGGAAGAATTTGAGTCCCCACCCATAGGCCCACCTAGACACAGTGGAGGATACCCAATCCCTCGGAACCCTGAGGCTCGGCCTCTGCTTTGGGTTGCTTCTTGGCACCCGGAGGAGGAGGATAGAGTCTCGGTTCATCTCTACTAAACTTTTTCAGATATCCCATTCGGATGAGGGCTTCGATCTCATCCTTAAGAGCCTGATAGTTGTCGATCTCGTGGCCGTGGTTCCTGTGGAAAAGGTAGTAGAACCTACTGTCCATTTTCTTGTTACCATTGCTGGATAGAGGAGGATGTCGAAAGACGTCATCACCCTCTATCTCCATTAGGATGGTGGATACACTCACATTGAGTCGATTGAATTTGTCAAAACTGGGCACTGGAGGTGGGCGCCTCTACCCGAAAGCGTGGTCTGGGTTTTCTTTGGTACCTCAGCACCGTCCGCCTTCCTCTTTCCTCTTGTGGGGGAATCCCTTCAGCCAGTTGGGTGCAATGCCTTTTCGGCTCAAATATTCTTCTCGTTCCTGAGAAGGAGGTCGCGAAAATCTACTGGAGGCTTCTTAGCAAGGGAAACCTTCAACAAGTCATGCTGAGATTATACCGAAAAGCAGCAATCGCCACCCCAAGGTCTAGGGAGGGATTGACTGTGCTTCGGCGGTGAACCTCCGAACAAAGTCCCGAAGGGACTCCCCGGCCTTCTGTCTTAGGTCTAGTAGTGATGCGCTCGTCTTCTAAGCCTTACGGCTAGTGACGAAGTGGGCAAGGACGGCTTCCTCTAGCTGGTGGAAGAATAAAGTGAAATTGGAAGCGAGCCGGGAGTACCATTCTTGAGCTGGACCTTGTAATGTGGCAGGGAAGGCACGACAGAGAAGAGCATCTGATGTGTTGTGAATCTTCATGAGGGTTTTAAAATCCTCCATGTGATCAGTCGGATTCGACTCTCTATTGTACGTTTCGAAGACTGGGGGCTTGAAGGTTCTTGGGATCGGGGCCTCCAGGACGTGAGAGGAGAATGGAGGTTGAACCGATCGGTAACCCCCGGTTCAACTGCCTGTCTCCTTCTCCGATTCGAGCCTAGCAGTCTTCTATCTCTTGGAGGCGCCTTAGGATTACATCTCCCCGACCCTTCCGGTCGAGCCATGAGATTCATGATTGTTATCTCCTCCGGTACGAAGGTCCTCTTCACCATGAGGGTTGTAAGTATGCTAGCTCCGAGCTCCGCCTTGGAGGGCCTGAAGGACTTCGTCCCGGAACTCCCAGAATGTGGCCTCCTTCCCCTTGACCATTGGGAGCCGATGACCTCATGGAGAGTGGATGCACTTCCTGTCATTTTGATGGGAGGAGTGGTGGCCTCGGCTCGGACCGCGGTCAGGGGGGGCCTCGTTCCTAGAGTGGCTGAGGCGGTTGTTTATGATGTTTCGAAGGTCTTCAGCTTTTGGGACCACAGGAATTCGAGCGACCGAGCGAGAAACACTCGGAATGGGAGTGCACTGATGCTCGGCTCATCGATGCTGAAACCTCTAAGGCTGCGACCCCTGAGTGATTGCTTGGCTGCGTGACTGACGGGGCAGAGGTAAAGGGTTGGCCTGGCAGCTTGCAGTGATGGTTTTCCTAGCTTTGGGAGCCATTGGAGAAGAGGTTAATGAGAGCGGGATTTGAAGAAAAGGCTAGATGTGCGCAATTTTTCACAGACGGCGCCAATCTGATGCTGCTATTTTTAGGCTGCAGGAGAAACAGATAATGAGTTCGATTTATGAGGGGAAATGATAGATCTCAGCCGTAGATTTGGATCTGATGTGAGGTTGAAGAAGCGGATCTGGTGGTGGTCACCCTTGCAGTTGGCCGCCGGACTCATGCACAAAGTCTAGAAACACCTGGAAATTTTCCCGGTGGTCGACCCTCTGATGATCAAGTCAGTGACTGGAAAAATGAGATTTGGGGTTTTGGAGGCTAAAAGTTCATTACCTGATCACAGTGGAGGGGGTCTGGTATTTATAGGCAGAGAGATGGAACCCTAATGGACCTGGTTGACCCTTCCCTGTGGGCTGGATAGGTGCAGAGGACTGGCTAGCGGCCCATGGAGCATACAGGCTTGCTCTAGAGGATCTTTGGATCTTGATGGGATCAGACGGCTCAGATGAGACCGAATTTTTACCCATATCAGTAACCTTCAACGTCGACACTGCCATGGAAAGTTAGAATATCTGCCTTGATGCGGTACTATTTGTTGTTGTTGGGTGGATAAGGGGTATGATGGTGAGGGGATACTAATGGCGAGGGAACTCTTCGTGCTTTTCATACTCGGGAATTTCAACAGAGTTGATGAATTTGTCAAAATCCTTTCACTCCTCGTGTGGTCGACGAGATAAAGGTCGATCATGCCTTGAATCAGATGAGTTATTAAACACTGCACGAGTCCAGCCTTCCGACGCTTTCAACTCCATAAGATGCTTACAAAAGCCTTCGTTAATCCCGCTTTGTAGATCCCTACAAAAGTCGTCGTTAATCCCGCTTTGCAAATCCCTTATGCTACGCAGAAACTCTCCTCTTGTCAACGGCTTTTGGAGATCATCACGATCACTGCTGAAAGGGTTATCATCTTCATGTCTATAGTTGACACCTGACATTCTAGGGAATGACTCTTAGGCTCTGATACCGCGGACGCAGGATGGAAGATAGACTATTTGTTTGTGCTCATAGAAACTCTCAGTTATTGAATAAACAAGGGTTTTTTCGAAAAATCAAGAAGGTAAATTGAAGAAAAAAGTCCTATTTTTATTGAAATAAACTAACCCAATCTTGAAGGAAAGAAATAACAGAAATAATCTGAAACTAGAAAAACAATAAAAATTATATATTTTCAAATATGACAAGATACTGAAGAACAATAAAAAAAGCTTGCCAAAATTAACCAATTCAGTTTCGAGGTCAACTGCCAAAAGCCGCAGTTGTCTGCAAGTAGCAGCGGCCTTCCTTGATGCTCTCGACTTAGGTAGCAGTCGGCTACCATTTGACACAATCGACTGCTGTTGTTCCATTGTTTCTTTGATGCCTTCTACTGCTGCTTTGTACTTGCTGAATTGTGCTCCGTAGCAGTTACAAACTATCAGGGCCGGCCCAACACTTATTGAGGCCTAAAGCGAACTCCAAAATGAGGCATTTTAAAAGCTTATAATAATATTTTGTTAAAATTAATATATTTTTATTTAAATGTTATCTTTCGAGCTTTTTGAGATGCAAAATCATTTATTATATTACCGTAATCAATATATCGAACTTTTTGGTATGTGAAGAGGTCTTTATTATTATATTATTGTAATCAATTTTGAAATTTTTGATATGTGAGGAGGCTTTTATTCTTTAGATAAATTTTATTTTTTGAAGCCTAAAATCCTAGCTTTGGTTGCTTTGCCCTTAGGCCAGCCCTGCAAACTATAGTACAAAAGTATTTGCCACTGAAACTTGCTCTCTACGGTGGAAAGCATGCGCGTTTCAGACCTTTCAAAACTGTTTTTTCTTTTAACATTTAATTGATCTATAATAAAAATAAAATTATCAAGTGGGGCTTATAAAAGATGATTAAATAGGATACACGAATATAAACACCATTTGCACACAAAATGTTTAAAGTGGGGATAAATAAAATTATAAAAATTAAAAAAAATTGTTATATGTAGATAAATATGCATTTTCAAATCACATGTGTAATCTCTTTGAAACTAGTAAGAAAGTTATCATTTAGTTTACATTTCAAAGCACATGGAAGGAATAGGCCAAGAAAGTTAATTAAGCAAACGCAAAAAATTATTAAGCTAATAACAAATCAATTATTAGTCATGCAAGTTATAGGATTTGTTACGACTTAAGAAGAGAGAAGTTCAAAAAGTTATTAGATTGAGATCTGGTCACTATCTATGCTAATCAAAGTACACTCAGAAGGTGAATTAAGAGATAAGTTAATTAGGTTAATTATAGTCTTATTTGAGCACAAGAGAATTGACTAATTTGTCATGGCGGCTAGCTGTTGATCTACTTGATAATACTTGCATTGAAATGTCATAATCAAAATAGACAAATCTCCATGGTTTGAGCATAAAAACAATTTTTGTAATCATAGTTGATTAGTCCACGAATTGAAACAAGTATAATAAAGAAAAACGAAAGTGTGTTGTCGCTTGTTGTCGCTTGACAATCTATAGAACACAAAGCCACATGTTTAAAGTTAAAGATTAATTATCTATAGCCAAGTTCTATAATAAATTGTTATGAATGTAGCCGAATTCTTCGGCTGTCTTGCAAAATGAATTGACTTTTTATACTTCACAATAAAAGCAGAGAAACCATAAATAATCAAAGATCAGTGATAACTCTGAGAACCATGATATGCTGTACAATGGAACAAACAAGATGATTAGTTTTTTTATTACTCATTCCATTTCAAAATATAAATTATTCTAGTTTTTTTTTTTGTTACAAAATATAAGTTACTTTAGATTTTTTAGGCAAATATCTTATCATTATTAATTGTTCATCAAGTAATTTTTTATGAGATTTTCAATTTTTCTCTTATCTTTTTTATAAAATGAGTAATACTAAAATTATAGAGGAGGATGATGTGGGAAAAACCGTGAGCGATCCCCACCGATGATTCTGGTACGAATCGTGTGACGCCCCGCTTCCCAAAAAGAAAATACGAAATACGGATGTGTGACTAAGCCCAGCGAATGATTTTCATCATCCATAAGCTGTCAGGATCTTTACAACATTTCACAAGAATAATCAAAGTCGGAAGCAAAAAAAATCAACCACGCATGCATATATGAATCAAAATACCAACAGGAATACTTGAAACAAAATATATTAATCTCAAATAAACCAGATCTGAACAAGTCAATAATCCTGGGTCACATTGCCCAAATAAAAATAAATCCAAGTATCAAATACAATTGTTCAAATAGCAACAAGAACTAATAATAATAGCAGGAAATCATGATAGCAAAAACTCCAGCAACTAATATCTCATATCACCAACTCCATCAGGCAATTGGTCACCCTGATCTGCAATTTAGTTAATTGCAGAAAGAGCAAAAAGAAAACAAATTCCCGTCAATGCAAGTTACGGGCCGCTTGTAGTGCAGGATACAAGTACATAGGAAAGGATAAACTACATAGCATAGAATAGACATGATAATGAAATAGAACTAGCATGGATCATGAACACGATCAAGTAATATAATGTGTTAACAGAGTACAGGTAACATGTATCAAGTGTCAAGCAAACAGGTAAACCGAGAACATATAATCAGGTATACAGGTGTCAAGTATCATGTACATGTATCATGTATCAGATAATCATGTAACAGGTAATCATGTAACATGTATCATGTATGTCAAGTCTTGTATTTATTACTATCTAGGTAGCACTTCATGCGTCTCAGGTTTTTACCACATGGTTGCTACATTTAAACAAGTTACATTTAGGCCTAGTGGTGGTATCTATAGGGCCGTGTACTCATGCGTCATGTAATAGGTAACAGGTAAACATGCATGAATCACGTAGTCGTAAAATGCATCAGCAGGAACAAGCATGAATCATGTAATCATGAAATATGGCAACATCTATATAATAAATTACAAAGAAAGCTATCAAGTGGCTCTCATTCAATCTCTCCTAAAACCAATGGCTTAGATTGATTCTCACAAAACATATTTTTCCGCCCAAAATTTCAAACCCCAAAATTAAAATTTTCCCCTCAAAACTAAAAAACTCATTACTTTATTACTATATCTCTCTTCTTTCTTCACTTTTTCATATTTCTCTCTTTCTCTCTCTCCCTTTCTCTCTCCCATTCTTTCCTAACTTACTTAGAAATTTAGATTTTAAAATTTCAGGTTTGTAAAATTTTCTGAATTTTCATGTTTTTTTTATTGCACATGTTATATTGAAAATAGCAAATATCTCTTCAACAGTTAAATTTCATCATTTTCCACCCTTAAAATTCTAAGAAGTTGGATTTTACACCCTCATTTATAGTTATTTTTCAACATATACTAATAGAAACATGGACTTTTATTTACAACTAATTATTGTCATACTATTCAAACTTGAACTATATAATTGTTGTTTTACTGTTTACATGGCTTTTCGTATGTTGTATCGTTCCGAAGATGTGCCGTAGGCACATCTCCACAGGTAAATCTAGTATAGTAATAACAGGCATGAATCATGTAGTTGTGAGTTCATGGCATAATATAATAATAACAGGAATTAATCATGTAATCATGAGTTCATGGCATAATATAATAATAACATGCATGAATCATGTAAGCACGAAACATGGCAAAAGGTAATGGGATCATGGGCCCCCTTCTGATTACACATACCTATATTGTCTACTACTAAGGTCTTTCCCTTAACCCCGGCTTGATTATTTGTTACTATTTAACAGGCATGAATGTGCCACCAAACAGAGAAGGAATAACATGGCATGGACAAGCAACAGGTACAAGATGAAGAATAAACATGTACAGGTAAAAGATAACTCATAACATGATAGAACAACGAAAATTCTAGTTCAGGACAGCAAGAGAGTACTGCACTAAATCTGGAATTTCCGTTGCTACAAAAGTGCAAATCTGGGTCCGTTAAAGAATCTGGAAAATAGACTCCTGGCCGAATCCAGCAAATATATAAAAGTCATATGGTATTTCACAACAACAGCTCTCAAAACATATTTGAATCCAGAAAACACGTTCAGGCAGAAATCAGAAGATTGTATTCAAAGTCAGGAAAACAAAATCAAAACTCACTAATTAAATCCATGAAAAATCTGGGGTATTCCCTAGTATGTTTAGTAAAAGAATAAAAAGTTTCATAATTTTTCAATATAAATAGTTTAGTTAACAAAAATCAGAAAACATCAAGATGCAGTAGTTTTGTAAATCTGGAATTATAAACACTGCAGTACGAAAATAGCAATATCTCACAAACCATAATTCGAAATTCAGATCCGTCGAAAGGGTAATAAAATAGTACAGTAGGCTATAATTCATATTCACAAAGTTTTTATAGAAAGAAAATATAATCAGGTCGAAATTATGTATCTTTACTGAACAGTAAGAAAATTCTACTAGTATAGTTGTTATTTGTGAGCATAGAATAGTTTGTAAAACTCGTCAAATAAATCAACAAAAATTCAGGGTTAACCCCAATCAGGTCTAGTTATACTGTGCAAAATATTGGATCAAAATAATATTTTTAACATCATGATGAAAATAGATTACTCTTCAGAATTCATAGAAAACAAAATCTGGAAATCTCTCTACACCTCTGTAGTAAAATAGACATATCTCACAATCCATAAATCAAAAATGAGATCTGTCAGAAGGCTTGGAAAATAGACATATTTCTTTACAGTTCATATTCACAAATATTTTTAACATACTGACCTTAATAGGGTCTAAAACACTGAATGCAAACGGGGTAACAGAAAATACAAAATTGTTCATCATGCACAAATCAACATAGATCATACGGAAATTGTCCAAATCATAACCAAACATGAAATATGGTGTACTAGATGTCCAAACAACATGGTATAGGGTATTCTGCAAGTCAACGACAAGTATAGCACGAATAACACATCAAGCACACGATATCACAAAATAACATGCATATATACATCCAAAAAGTGGTCATCCCTAGTTGTTTCATATCATGTATGTCGTGAGGCAACTATGGTCGAATCAACATAATAGAGACAATATATAACAGATGATTCACACACGAATTGTCTCTAGAACCTAACTACACTACAGGCAGTATTTAGTACTTGTATTAGATAAAAAAAAGAATACAAGTTACTTGCCTTAACCGACGTCGAAAACGATGCAAATACCAAGAATAACGGGAACGGATTCCCGGAACACGAATCTCAATGAACGAACTCAAACACAGCACACGAACTACGAATGGGAACCACCAACCAATAAAGCACGCGCAAGGGCGATACACGGGCACACCAACAAAACCCAAGCAACAAGAGAACGACGCACAGGAAACGACACGGTGATGGGCATTGCGATGGCTATTGTGCAGGCTGCCGCTGACGGAGAGGGATAGCACAGGTGCTGTCATTGCTGTCCTCTGGTCTACAATGAGGGGGAAGCATCGGGAGGTGATCAGCGATGCTGTGGCGGCGCGACAGGGAGCAGGGGAGACCAGTGGGGCGACGTCGGCTCAGGTGCAGGGCGTTGAGGTCGGAAGGAAGCACAGGAGGTTAGGAGAGAGAACGAAAGAGGGGCACAGGTGGGTTTCGGTAAGGATGAGAGAAAGAGGCGGCTAGGGCTTAGGGTGAAGGAAGGTGAACAGTCGGGTACATTTATATAGGGGATATGAATGCATGGGTTTAGGGTTAGGCTAAAGGGAAACGACTGAGGGGTTTGGGTTGGGTTTTTGGGATTAATCGGTATGCGTAGCATTAGGGTATTGGGTTTTAATTGAATGGATTTTTTATAAACAGGGGAAATGGGTTATTAATAGGTATTAGGGTAGTGTATTAGGTTAAAGAATGGGTCTTGGTATACAGGGTATAGTTATAAATGGATTTTAGGTTTCAATGGGTATTATAAATGAGAACAAGGTTTAGAAGTAGGATAAATCCACAAGGAAGAAGAAAAAAATAGGGTGATACAAAAATAAGATGGCACAGAAAAATGAACAAACAAACTAGGCACGAACAATAGAGAAAAGAGGATCACAAACAATAGTTCAATCCAACAAAGACGAAACAAGTGAGACAATTGAATCAAGGAGATCAAATAAAAGAGACAAAAATCAAGTAGATGAATATATTGAGAATAATATCCAATATACGGTCCAAAAAGAGATACAAAGAGAAGAAATATACCAAAAAGAAAAATACACCCAAAAATACATAAAATATAAAACAGGAATTACAAATCGCGAAGCATCAAACTATGCCCAATGCCAATATCTTTACTGGCCAATGCGAGATTTGTGAGCCTTCCGTAGGCCCAATCACGTGCCCAGAAGAATCGCCCACCGTTTTGGATGCTCCATTGGTTACGCCGTAATAGCACTCCTTAAAATCAAGGGAATAATCAATCCCAGATCCAAGATTAAGGAGATTTCGATACCACCCTAGGATCTAGGGGCAACGGATTTCTCTCTGAACCTATAAACACAGCATGAATTGTATCGTGATGGGTAAGGACTCTTTTTCTACTAAATCCCCTCCACTAAATAGCTATTGTTACCGCTAAATCTGGTGTGGGGGTAAACAGATAGAATTTGTGAGTTCGTGGAAAACTTGAATAGCAAACCTCTAACCTGTTCCGCCGGAGATTGACCGTTGACTCCCGCCGTTGACCTGCAAAAAGTGCGAGACACCGGGGTTGATCCCGGCGACGCACCCTCCGACGCTTAAGTCAGTAATCAGAAATGATTAAGAAAGAGCGTAAATTGGAGAAGTATTGATTACCTCTTAATGGAGATGGATGGGGGGTATTTATAGGCGTCTTTGGGACTGGATTAGGAATGTAATCCCCGTGATTAGATAAGGAATATTCTCCTAGTAATCAGATAAGGAATTGAATCCCTAATTCCCAGTGAAAAGATAGATGTAAATCAGGGCCGTTGATTAAGGTCTAATCAGGGACCTTGATTGTATCTTGCTGGATCGGGTGTGCAGCGGTTTGGAACCCATACCCAGTTGACGTGGGTCCGTTCATGGGTTATTGGGTTTTGAATAAAGACCCAGTCCCCATTTCGGACCCGTTTGTGGGTGAAATTACCGTTTTACCCCTGAGCTTTAAGATTCGTGTCCGATAAGAACGGTCCCGATTTAATCCTATTTTTAGCCATATCACGAGCCCCCCACTCCTAAAGACTGAGTTTGATCAGCCTTTGAGGAGTAGTTTACTGTTCTAATGGCGTATGGGATTTTATCGGTGTTCTTAAGGGAGTTTGGATCTTGCTCGGGGGTGTAACGGTGTTATTCTGGGCTTGTAATATACCCAAAAATATCCTCAGAATTTTCTGGATTTTTGGTGATTTTTCCAGATTTTTCTGAATTTTTTCTCATTTTTTTTGAATTTTTTATTCAGTTTTCGAATTAAATAATTAATTATCGAAAATATTAAATAATTATTCTAATTAAATAATTATATTTTTCAGAATTTTAAAATAATTTTTCTGAATTTATAATTATTTTTTGAATTTTTATTTAATTTTTTTCGATTTTTAAATATTTTTTCGAAATTTTTAAATAATTAAAACAAATAAATAAATAAATAAAACATTACCTGGACACGTGGCGCGATCGTGTGCGTTGATCACGATCAAGTGAGCGCGCATCGGGAGGAGGAAGAGGAGGCCATTTTTTGGTGTAAGAGGGTCGGTTCCATGAATGCTCGGCAAAAAGTGGCGAAGTCCACGTGGACGCCACGTGGCAAGTCAAAGGTTGACTTTTTCTCTCTCTTTTTTTTTTTTTTTTTTTTAAAATTTTGCGCCAGCTCTTCTTCTCCTCTGCTTTTTCTTTTCTTCTCTGTTTCCTCTTTCCTTCGTTTTTCTTCTCCCCCGTCCTCGACTTCACCACCTCGTCCCCAACCTCTTTACCTATCTGACTTCGTTCTTCGAGGAGGTCGTCGGCGAGGAATACGAAGTTCGGCGGGAGCACGTTGGAGCTCGGCGGTTTATTTGTCGAGGGAGGAGACAGAGCTCGGATATCGACGAGGGAGAGAGGAGTTGGGAGCTTTCGGCTACGAGCTTCGAAGAGGAGGTTGATAGCGGTCGTGAGTGGGCCTGACGAAGCTCCGAGCTTCGATGGTGAGTTTTGGCTGCTCATGCATGTTCGCCGAGGAGAAGAGGCACGCTCGGAGGCAGCGGATGTGGAGCTCGGTGTGCGGAGGAGCTCGGCAATGGTGATGGAGCTCGATTGTGGGAGAACTCGTCGCAGTGGTGAGCTCGACGTTGGAGCTCAGTATCCGGCAGAGCTCGCTCGAGAGAGCTGACGGAGCCTGTGATGGCGTTCGGAGCTCGTTGAAGTGGTCGTGGAACTATGCGACGACGGGGGAGGAGCTCTGCGGTGAATCTAAATGGAGCTCGCTATTGGAGTTGATGCTTCGGAGCTTGGTGACGGAGCTCGGTGACGGAGCTCGGCAACGTCGGGAGCTCGTGAAGGTGGTGTTGGATGCGAGCTCGGGATGGGGAGCTCGACGCAGTGGTGGATGTTTCGAGCTCGTCGTTGTGTTGGGTTTGGAAGCTCGTCGACGAGGCTAGGAGACGGAAGAGGCTCGTCGGAAGTTGACGAGGCCGAGCTTGGTGACGGAGCTTGACGACGGAGGGGGTGAGAGCTCGTCGGTTGTCGTCGAAGGGGTGAGTTGGGTATTTGAAGATGGAGCTTGAAGATGAAGGTGACGAACTGGGCTTCTTGGGTTTGGCGCCAAAATACTGAAGAAGAAGGGGGGGGCGACGTGGCAGTACGGTTCGGGTACGGAGTTCGAACCCGAACTGCCGACCCGTTAGCCCTTCAATTTTTTTTTTTGTGTTGTTTGTGGGTCGGTGCTGAGAGCGTTTGGCAGCTGGTGCCGAACCACAATTTTTCCCCGTAACGAGGTCGGTGTCAAGAACGCTCGGCAGTGGGTGCCGAACTCGAATTTTTCCCCCATCACGAGGTCGGTGTCAAGAACGCTCGGCAGTGGGTGCCGAACTCAATTGGTGCCGAACTCAACTGGTGCCGAACTCAAGCCCGTAAAACGGTCGGTGTCAGGAACGCCCGGCAGCGGGTGCCGAACTCAACTGTGCCGAACTCAAGCCCGTAAAACGGTCGGTGGCAAGAACGCTCGGCAGCGGGTGCCGAACTCCAATTTTCCCTGCAGAGTTCTTCTTGATTTTTCCGGTGCTACGTAGGTCGGCTCGGGGCGTGCGACCCCTTGTTTCGAAGATAATTCGAAGATCTACGACTTTTCTTTAGGAGTGAGATGAAGTTTCACCCTCCTTCCTAGTCAAAACAGCCAGAGAATATCCTTGTATACATGAGGTTGAGGAGAGTTTTCGATGTTCCCGGTGCTACGGAGGTCGGCTCGGGGCGTGCGACCCCTTGTTTCGAAGCTAACTCGACGATCTACGACTTCTCTTTAGGAGTGAGACGAAGATTCACCCTCCTTCATGGTCAAAATAGCCCCGCAACATTCTTGTCTTCATGAAGTTGAGGAGTATTTTGGCTTTTTGCTTGGGATCGGCGGCAACTTTGTTGGAGAAGAATGGGAGGAGAGAGAGAGTTTGGGTTTGGATCCTTAACGGGTCTGAACCCGACCCTATAGCCCCCCTCTTCTTTTTGTGTTGTTTGTTTGGTTGCTTGTATATGAGAGCGTTCGGCGAAGGGGTGTCGAGGTCCAATTTTTCCCCCGTAACGAGGTCGGTTCTGAGAACGCTCGGCAGCTGGTGCCGAACTTGATTTTCCCCCCGTAACGAGGTCGGTTCCACGAACGCTCGGCAGTGGGTGCCGAACTTGATTTTCCCCCCGTAACGAGGTCGGTTCCACGAACGCTCGGCAGTGGGTGCCGAACTTGATTTTTCCCCCGTAACGAGGTCGGTGTCACGAACGCTCGGCAGTGGGTGCCGAACTTGATTTTTCCCCCGTAACGGGGTCGGTTCCACGAACGCTCGGCAGTGGGTGCCGAACTGGAATTTTCCCCCGTAACGGGGTCGGTTCAACGAACGCTCGGCAGTGGGTGCCGAACTGGAATTTTTCCCCATAACGAGGTCGGTGCCACGAACGCTCGGCAGCTGGTGCGGAGCTTGATTTTTTCCCCCGTAACAGGGTCGGTTCCACGAACGCTCGGCAGTAGGTGCCGAACTGGAATTTTTCCCCATAACGAGGTCGGTGCCATGAACGCTCGGCAGCTGGTGCGGAGCTTGATTTTTTCCCCCGTAACAGGGTCGGTTCCACGAACGCTCGGCAGTAGGTGCCGAACTGGAATTTTTCCCCATAACGAGGTCGGTGCCACGAACGCTCGGCAGCTGGTGCGGAGCTTGATTTTTTCCCCCGTAACAGGGTCGGTTCCACGAACGCTCGGCAGTAGGTGCCGAACTGGAATTTTTCCCTGCAGAGTTCTTCTCGATGTTCCCGGTGCTACGGAGGTCGGCTCGGGGCGTGCGACCCCTTGTTTCGAAGATAATTCGAAGATCTACGACTTTTCTTTAGGAGTGAGATGAAGTTTCACCCTCCTTCCTGGTCAAAACAGCCAGAGAAAATCCTTGTATACATGAGGTTGAGGAGAGTTTTCGATGTTCCCGGTGCTACGGAGGTCGGCTCGGGGCGTACGACCCCTTGTTTCGAAGCTAACTCGACGATCTACGACTTCTCTTTAGGAGTCAGACGAAGATTCACCCTCCTTCATGGTCAAAATAGCCCCGCAACATTCTTGTCTTCATGAAGTTGAGGAGTGTTTTGGTCGTGGGGATTTTGGAAGAGGAGCTCCACTCCTAGGGGCGGAGAAGCTGTGCTGGGAAAACTCTTGTGCCAGGAAGACCCTTGTAAGAGCCGTGGGAAGACCCATCCTTTGAGGTGAGCAAAACGAAGAGCTTGGCTTTAGGAGAGAGCCATTTGGAAGACAAGTTTGAGGAGCAACTCTAGGAGAGAGTTGTGAGCTCCGATCTTGTTGAGAAGAGGTCCGCTTCGGAGGCGAGCGGAGCAAAGAGCTCGGATCTGGAGGAGAGCTATTTGTGAGGCAAGTGTGAGGGGGAACTCTAGGAGAGAGTTGTGCTCCAAACTTGTTCGAGGAGAGGTCCACTTTGGAGGCGAGCGGAGTGAAGAGCTCGGCTCTAGGAGAGCCATCTGGGCGAGGAGTTTGAGGAGCAACTCTAGGAGAGAGTTTTAGCTCCGAATTCGTTGGAGAAGAGCTCCGCTTTGGAGGCGAGCGGAGGGGAGAGCTCGATTTGTAGAAGAGCCATCTGGAAGAGGAGTTTGAGGAGCAACTCTAGGAGAGAGTTTTAGCTCCGAACTCGCTTGAGAAGAGCTCCGCTTTGGAGGCGAGCGGAGCGAAGAGCTTGGCCCTGAGAAGAGGAAGGGGAGGAGAGGCATTCGGGTTCTCTTCCCTGCCTCGTTCTTTCGCACAGTGAAGAAGAGCAGAAGTGTTGGGTACTTTTGGCGGGAAGACTGAAGAAGGAGAAGAATGAAGGAGCTAAGAAGGGTATGGGTCGGACCGTTGGTATTGGATCCGACCCTGACCCGTTAGCCTCTTTTTCTTCTTGCTCTTCATCTGCTTTGCCGCTCGGTAGATGCATCTTGTTCGACAAATCCGAGCACGGATTTTGGGGCACATTTTCCGCCACTTTGCTTCTCGGTAGATGAGTAGCTCGGCTCGGATGGTCGTGGGGGCAGTTCGGAATGGCCATCTTCCTCCGGCCCGTTTAAGGACGAGCCGGTGAAGTAAAGTCGAGCCATAGGACCCCGACCATCGTGAGGTTAGTTTGAGGGATGCAGAAGCAGTTTCGAATGGCGAGCTACTTCTAGTCCGCTTAGGAGCGAACTTGCGAAGTAGAATCGAGCCAAGTGTTGGACTCCGATCCATTCAACGGCTGCAGGAGCAATTTCGAACAGCGATCTACTCCTGGCTCGTCTGAGGACGAGCCGAGGAAGAAGAGTCGAGCCGAGTGCTGGACTCCGAACCATTGTGAGGTTAGTTCAAGGGATGCAAGAGCAGTTTCGAATGGCGAGCTACTTCTAGTCCGCTTAGGAGCGAACTTGCGAAGTAGAATCGAGCCAAGTGTTGGACTCCGATCCATTCAACGGCTGCAGGAGCAATTTCGAACGGCGATCTACTTTCGGCTCGTCTGTGGGCGAGCCGAGGAAGAAGAGTCGAGCCGAGTGCTGGACTCCGAACCATCGTGAGGTTAGTTTGAGGGATGCAGGAGCAGTTTCGAATGGCGAGCTACTTCTAGTCCACTTAGGAGTGAACTTGCGAAGTAGAATCGAGCCAAGTGTTAGACTCCGATCCATTCAACGGCTGCAGGAGCAATTTCGAACGGCGATCTACTTCCGGCTTGTCTGTGGGCGAGCCGAGGAAGAAGAGTCGAGCCGAGTGCTGGACTCCGAACCATCGTGAGGTTAGTTTGAGGGATGCAGGAGCAGTTTCGAATGGCGAGCTACTTCTAGTCCGCTTAGGAGCGAACTTGCGAAGTAGAATCGAGCCAAGTGTTGGACTCCGATCCATTCAACGGCTGCAGGAGCAATTTCGAACGGCGATCTACTTCCGGCTCGTCTGTGGGCGAGCCGAGGAAGAAGAGTCGAGCCGAGTGCTGGACTCCGAACCATTATGAAGTGCTTAGCAAGTTGTGGGAGCAGCCATGTAGAAGAAGCCGGACTCCGAACTCGTTGAGAAGAGGTCCGCCTTGGAGGTGAGCGGGGCAAAGAGCTCGGCTCTAGAAGAGAGCCATTCGTGAGACAAGTTTGGGGAGCAACTCCAGAAGAGAGTTGTGAGCTCCGAACTCGTTCAGAAGAGGTCCGCCTTAGAGGTGGGCGGAGCAAAGAGTTCGGCTCTGGAAGAGAGCCGTTTGGGAGAAGAGTTTGGGGAGCAACTCTAGGAGAGAGTTGTGAGCTCCGAACTCGTTGAGAAGAGGTCCGCTTCGGAGGTGACCAAAGTAAAGAGCTCGGCTCTGGAAGAGAGCCGTTTGTGAGACGAGTGCGAGGAGGAGCTCTTGGTGAGAGTGGTGAGCTCCGAACTCGTTGAGAAGAGGTCCGCCTTGGAGGTGGACGGAGCAAAGAGTTCGGCTCTGGAAGAGAGCCATTTGGGAGAAGAGTTTGGGGAGCAACTCTAGGAGAGAGTTGTAAGCTCAGAACTGTCTGAGAAGAGGTCCGCTTCGGAGGCGAGCGGACCGAAGAGCTCGGCTCTGGGAAAGAGCTGTTTGCGGGACGAGTGTGAGGAGGAGCTTTTGGAGAGAGTTGTGAGCTCCGAACTCGTTGAGAAGAGGTCCGCTTTGGAGGGGAGCGGAGTGGAGAGCTCGGCTCTGGAAGAGAGCCATTTGTGAGATGAGTTTGAGGAGCAACTCTTGGTGAGAGTTTTGAGCTCCGAACTCGTTGATAAGGGGTCCGCTTCGGCGGCGAGCGGAGGGAAGAGCTCGGCTCTGGAAGAGAGCCATTTGGAAGACAAGTTTGAGGAGCATCTCTTGGAGAGAGTTGTGAGCTCCGAATTCGATGAGAAGAGGTCCGCTTTGGAGATGAGCGGAAGTGAAAGCTCGGCTCTGGAAGAGAGCCATTTGGAAGACGAGTGTAAGGAGGAACTCTAGGAGAGAGTTATGCTCCGAACTCGATGAGAAGAGGTCCGCTTCGGAGGTGACCGAAGTGAAGAGCTCGGCTCTGGAAGAGAGCCATTTGGGAGAAGAGTTTGGGGAGCAACTCTAGGAGAGAGTTGTGCGCTCCAAACCTGTTGATAAGAGGTCCGCTCCGAGGTGAGCAGAGTGAAGAGCTCGGCTCTGGAAGAGAGCCGTTTGTGAGACGAGTGCGAGGAGGAGCTCTTGGTGAGAGTGGTGAGCTCCGAACTCGTTGAGAAGAGGTCCGCCTTGGAGGTGGACGGAGCAAAGAGTTCGGCTCTGGAAGAGAGCCATTTGGGAGAAGAGTTTGGGGAGCAACTCTAGGAGAGAGTTGTGCGCTCCAAACCTGTTGATCAGAGGTCCGCTCCGAGGTGAGCAGAGTGGAGAGCTCGGCTCTGGAAGAGAGCCGTTTGAGGAGCAACTCTAGGGGAGAGTTGTGGGCTCCGAACTGTCTGAGAAGAGGTCCGCTTCGGAGGCGAGCGGAGCGAAGAGCTCGGCTCTGGGAGAGAGCCATTTGGGAGATGAGTTTGAGGAGCAACTCTAGGAGAGAGTTGTGAGCTCAGAACTGTCTGAGAAGAGGTCCGCTTCGGAGGCGAGCGGACCGAAGAGCTCGGCTCTGGGAAAGAGCTGTTTGCGGGACGAGTGTGAGGAGGAGCTTTTGGAGAGAGTTGTGAGCTCCGAACTCGTTGAGAAGAGGTCCGCCTTGGAGGTGGGCGGAGCGAAGAGCTCGGCTCTGGAAGAGAGCCATTTGTGAGACAAGTTTGAGGAGCAACTCTAGAAGAGAGTAGTGAGCTCCGAACTCGTTCAGAAGAGGTCCGCCTTGGAGGTGAGCGGAGCAAAGAGCTTGGCTCTGGAAGAGAGTCATTTGGGAGAAGGGTTTGGGAGCAACTCTAGGAGAGAGTTGTGTGCTCCGGACTTGTTGAGAAGAGGTCCGCTTTGCAGGGGAGCGGAGTGGAGAGCTCGGCTCTGGAAGAGAGCCATTTGTGAGGTGAGTTTGAGGAGCAACTCTTGGAGAGAGTTTTGAGCTCCGAACTCGTTGAGAAGAGGTCCGCTTCGGCGGCGAGCGGAGGGAAGAGCTCGGCTCTGGAAGAGAGCCATTTAGGACCGCTCACCCGGACGTTGTTGGCGGGAGGCTCCCTCTCGGGCCCGCTTCTCGTCCAGACGGTAGCGCAGGTCCTCTTCCTTCTGCCGATTTTGAGGATTGTGGGAGGCCATGGAATCCGTAGAGGCGTTGTGTACGGGGACGTGGTCTTGATGGAGAGGTTGCTTCATGCGGGAGCCCCCCGCACCGGCATTCTAAGGACCCTTGGGGGGTTGTTGATTCTGAGGGAGAGGCTGATCTTGTTGAAGAGGGTCCTCTACTTGAAGCGGGGGTTGTCCCTGCTGCGGAGCGGGTTGGACGGGGACTACCTCTTGCTGATCGGCGGGGTTGGGTCCACGGTTGGACCCTCTGGATCTTACTTTCCTAGGAGGTATGGTTGGAGAAGATCTGACCAACGGGAAGAGGAGGGGCTGCTATTCGTATGGTTCCCACAGACGGCGCCAATCTGTTACCGCTAAATCTGGTGTGGGGGTAAACAGATAGAATTTGTGAGTTCGTGGAAAACTTGAATAGCAAACCTCTAACCTGTTCCGCCGGAGATTGACCGTTGACTCCCGCCGTTGACCTGCAAAAAGTGCGAGACACCGGGGTTGATCCCGGCGACGCACCCTCCGACGCTTAAGTCAGTAATCAGAAATGATTAAGAAAGAGCGTAAATTGGAGAAGTATTGATTACCTCTTAATGGAGATGGATGGGGGGTATTTATAGGCGTCTTTGGGACTGGATTAGGAATGTAATCCCCGTGATTAGATAAGGAATATTCTCCTAGTAATCAGATAAGGAATTGAATCCCTAATTCCCAGTGAAAAGATAGATGTAAATCAGGGCCGTTGATTAAGGTCTAATCAGGGACCTTGATTGTATCTTGCTGGATCGGGTGTGCAGCGGTTTGGAACCCATACCCAGTTGACGTGGGTCCGTTCATGGGTTATTGGGTTTTGAATAAAGACCCAGTCCCCATTTCGGACCCGTTTGTGGGTGAAATTACCGTTTTACCCCTGAGCTTTAAGATTCGTGTCCGATAAGAACGGTCCCGATTTAATCCTATTTTTAGCCATATCAGCTATCTACTGACATAAGAATCGGAGGGTCTGTCACCGGGAATACTCTCGGTGTTCCAGGCTTCATTTTGTAGGTCTGCGAAGCGGTCATCCATCATCAAACCCATTCAATACTCTCTTAGAACCAGAGCGAAGGATAGCATCACTACATTTTTCTCGAATCTTAGAACTTACATTATTTGTCACCCCAATAAAAAGATCGCAACAAATTGGCACCGTCTGTGAATAATACGCAAATCAATCCTACTCCCGTCCCAAGTTCTTGTCCGAAGTGACCCACTCTCATGGCCCCCAAAACCAAGAGAATCGCTGCTGCGGGGCCTTCGGTGCCTCCTCCCCCATCGATCCGTAGCCCCGTTAACACTCAGTGATCGCGGAGGAAGCGGACAGAGAATCCACAGGGACCGGCTCCGAGCGCGTTTCGCTCCATCGCAAGGTCGGTCAAACAACCTGTGGTGGGCAACCTCCGAAATGTCATCAACAATCATTCCAACCAAGGGGACCTCCGAAACCAGCTCAGTCGTTCGAGAGGTGAGGCCACGCCCTCAAACCCGGCCCCGAGCCACAATGTCCTTCGGTTCCGAGGACAAGATCAATGGCAAAACCACTCCCAAGGAGATCGCCAATTTTCTAATGACCACGGCAGAGAGGGTCACATCACGCCAGCCGAGTTCCAAGAGTTCCAGACCGAAGTCTTACGAGCACTCCGCAGAAATGTCCGGGACAAACGACCATCAGGCAAGGAACTAATCGAAGACTCCGAAGAACAAGAATCCCATAGGTCGACCTGATTCGAGAATCGACAGGATGATGTCCAAAGGCGACCCCAGAGATGGAAGACTGTCTCGCACAGATAGGCGAGAACGGGGGACAGCTCGGATGGGTTCGTCAACCATCTAGACCCCCCTTCTCTTCCCGAATCCTCGACGCCCCTATTCCGAGGAACTCCAAGCCTCCATAGTTCGAGATATACTACGGGGAGACAAATCCTGTTGGTCAAATAGATGAGTTCAAAACCCACATGATGATTCACAGTGCCTCGGATCCTCCTCTATGTTGCACCTTCCCTGTCACTCTGCGTGGACCGGCTCGAGAATGGTATTCGAAGCTCGCCCCTGGAGCTCGAGGAAAATTTCGTCGTGCACTTTGTGACCAGCGCAAGGCAGAGAAAATAAGCACTTTCCTTCTGGACCTAAGACAGAAGGACGGAGAGCCCCTCTGTGTCTTCGTCTGAATATTTATAGCTGAAGCTAGGTCAATCTCCTCCTTTGACGCCGGGGTCGCCTCGGCGGCGTTTCGACATAATGTCCACTGATATGGCTAAAAATAGGATTAAATCGGGACCGTTCACATCGGACACGAATCTTAAAGCTCAGGGGTAAAACGGTAATTTTACCTACAAACGGGTCTGAAATGGGAACTGGGTCTTTATTCAAAGCCCACTAACCCATGAACGGATCCACGTCAACTGGGTACAGGTTCCAACCCGCTGCACACCCGATCCAGCAAGATACAATCAAGGTCCCTGATTAGATCTTAATCAACGGCCCTGATTCACATCTATCCTTTCACTGGGAATTAGGGATTACATTCCTTATCTGATTACTAGGAGAATATTCCTTATCTAATCACGGGGATTACATTCCTAATCCAGTCCCCAAGACGCCTATAAATACCCCCCATCCATCTCCATTGAGAGGTAATCAGTATTTTCTTAATTTACGCTCTTTCTTAATCATTTCTGATTACTGACTTGAGCGTCGGAGGGTGCATCGCCGGGATCAACCCCGGTGTCTCGCACTTTTTGCAGGTTAACGGCGGGAGTCAACGGTCAATCTCCGGAGGAACAGGTTAGAGGTTTGCTATTCAGGTTTTTCACGAATCCACAAATACTATCTGTTTACCCCCACACCAGATTTAGCGGTAACAGATTGGCGTCGTCTGTGGGAAAACAAACGAATAGCAACCTTCCCTCTTCCTGTTGGTCCGATCTTCTCCAGCCATGCCTCCGAGGAAAGCAAGGTCCAGAGGGTCCAACCGTGGACCTAACCCCGCCGATCAGCAAGAGGTAGTCCCCGTCCAACCCGCTCCGCAGCAGGGACAACCCCCGCTTCAAGTGGAGGACCCTCTTCAACAAGATCAGCCTCCTCTTCAGAATCAGCAACCCCCCAAGGGTCCCACCGGTCCTCAGAACGCCGGTGCGGGGGGCTCCCGCATGAAGCAACCTCTCCACCTAGACCGCGTCTCCATACACAAAGCCTCTACGGATTCCATGGCCTCTCACAATCCTCAAAACCGGCAGAAGGTGGAGGACTTACGCCACCGTCTGGACGAGAAGCGGTCCCGAGAGGGAGCCTCCCGCCAGCAACGTCCGAGTGAGCGATCCCCACACCGCCGAGATTACAAAAGGTCCCATGTCCGAAGGGGAAGGAAGGAATCCCCCGAGCACTACAGAAGAAGACATCGTTCCCCCGCCGATCGGCAACACCCTAGGAACGATGAGGCACCTATCACCCGTGCCGAGTTCCAACAATTCCAAGCAATGGTACAACAGGCTCTCAACCTCCGTCCTCATAACTACAATGCCCAACGGGATCCTACACCCCCGCGGGTCCAGAGTCCTCACCACCGGCAGCATACTCCTAGCCCTCGCCGTTCCCAGGGTTACCATCGCCACAGTCCTCGCTCCCCCTCCTACGAACACGAGTCCAGAGGCTCGTTCGACTACAGTCGGAGGGACGATGCCCTCTACCGCCGTCTCCATGAGATGGAGAGGCGCATTGGCCGGATCAACCGGAGAGAGGAATAGAGGGGCAGGACCCTCTGTCCAAGCCGACCTCCTTTTTCCCGAACCATAATGGATGCGCCAGTGCCAATCGGCTTTAAAACTCCTCAATTCGAGACCTACTCCGGGGAAACTGACCCCGTTGACCACATTGAGAGCTTCAAGACTCTCATGCTCATCCATCAAGCTTCCGATGCCCTGCTATGCAAGACCTTCCCCGCAACTCTCAAGGGTCCGGCTCGAGAATGGTACTCTCGTCTTGCCCTATCCTCGATATTCTCATTCGAACAGTTCGAGACCCTCTTCGTCACCCACTTCGTGAGTAGTCGCCGAACTGAAAAGACCAGCATTTCGCTACTCTACCTTAACTAGAAGAAGGGTGAGAAGTTGAGAGACTATGTGAAGAGGTTCACAGCTGAAGCCAGGTCTATAGCTTCCCTCGACCAATCCGTCGCAACGGCCGCCTTCCAATCCAATGTCTTCAATTCCAGCCTCCGTTCCTCTCTTGCTAAGAAGCCTCCACAGAACTTTGCCGACCTCCTTCTCAGGTGTGAAAAGTACATTCGGGCCGAAGAAGCCCTCACCCCTTTGCTCTGGAGGAGACATCTTCCGAGAACAAACGGAAGAACACAAGTGAAGAGGGGTCCCAAAAATCCCAGAAGGACAGTAATGGCCAGCGCCGTTCGACTCCACGTTTTGAGAAATTCACCCCCCTCATTGCTAATATATCAGAAGTCCTTATGGAGGTGGACAAGGAAGGACTACTCCGCGCTCTCCCTAGAATGAATACCCCTGGCAAGAAGAGGGACAAAGATAAGTGGTGCCGCTTTCACAGGGACCACGGCCACGACACGGATGATTATCGGGCTCTCAAGGAGGAGATCGAAGAACTCGTACAGCGGGGACACCTGACCAAGTTCATCCAAAAAGAGGGGGCCGAGCTTCCCCTCTGAGGAGCCAACAAACGAACCGAAGGGCCCGGCGAGCTTCAAGACTCAGAACCTCCCAGCTCCTCCCAAGAGGTCTTCACCTTATCGTAGAAGTAGGATTTTGATTTTCAATAAGGCCGATGCTTGTAACCCGGCCAATAGCATGTAATAATGGCTCGCCCTATTGAAGCAGCCACTTAGTTTATTTCAATAAAACTTTACATTTTTTCATTGGAAATTGTTGCTCTTGCTTCATCTCAATCTCTCCGAGTCACGACTCGTTAAATGGTGATTTCGGAGTCCAGCTTCTTCTACATGGCTCCTCCCGCAACTCACTAAACTCTAACGATGGTTCCGGAGTCCAACACTTGGTTCGATTCTGCTTCGAATAACTTGCTCTTAAGCGGGTTAGAAGTGGTTCGCCATTCGGAATTGCTCCCACAACCGTTGAACAACTCTAACGATGGTTCCGGAGTCCAACACTTGGTTCGATTCTACTTCGAATAACTTGCTCTTAAGCGGGTTAGAAGTGGTTCGCCATTCGGAATTGCTCCCACAGCTGTTGAATAACTCTAACGATGGTTCCGGAGTCCAACACTTAGTTCGATTCTGCTTCGAATAACTTGCTCTTAAGCGGGTTAGAAGTGGTTCGCCATTCGGAATTGCTCCCACAGCCGTTGAATAACTCTAACGATGGTTCCGGAGTCCAACACTTGGTTCGATTCTGCTTCGAATAACTTGCTCTTCAGCGGGTTAGAAGTGGTTCGCCATTCGGAATTGCTCCCACAACCGTTGATTCTCTCACGTAAGCAGCGAGTTCGGAGCTAAAGCTCTCCCCTAGAGTTGCTCCTCACACTCGTTTCACAAACAGCTCTCTTCCAGATCCGAGCTCTTCACTCCGCTCGCCCCCGAAGCGGACCTCTTCTCAACGAGTTCGGAGCTCACAACTCTCTCCTCGAGTTGCTCCTCAAACTCATCTCACAAATAGCTCTCTTCCATATCCGAGCTCTTCACTCCGCTCGCCTCCGAAGCGGACCTCTTCTCCACAAGATCGGAGCTCACAACTCTCTCCTAGAGTTGCTCCTCACACTCGTTTCACAAATAGCTCTCTTCCAGATCCGAGCTCTTCACTCCGCTCGCTCCCAAAGTGGACCTCTTCTCAACGAGTTTGGAGCACAACTCTCTCCTAGAGTTCCTCCTCACACTTGTCTCACAAATAGCTCTCTTCCAGATCCGAGCTCTTCATTCCGCTTGCCTCCGAAGCGGACCTCTTCTCAACAAGATCGGAGCTCACAACTCTCTCCTAGAGTTGCTCCTCACACTCGTTTCACAAATAGCTCTCTTCCATATCTGAGCTCTTCACTCCGCTCGCCTCCGAAGCGGACCTCTTCTCCACAAGATCGGAGCTCACAACTCTCTCCTAGAGTTGCTCCTCACACTCGTTTCACAAATAGCTCTCTTCCAGATCCGAGCTCTTCACTCCGCTCGCTCCCGAAGTGGACCTCTCCTTAACGAGTTTGGAGCACAACTCTCTCCTAGAGTTCCTCCTCACACTTGTCTCACAAATAGCTCTCTTCCAGATCCGAGCTCTTCACTCCGCTTGCCTCCGAAGCGGACCTCTTCTCAACAAGATCGGAGCTCACAACTCTCTCCTAGAGTTGCTCCTCACACTCATCTCACAAATAGTTCTCTTCCAGATCCGAGCTCTTCACTCCACTCGCCTCCGAAGCGGACCTCTTCTCAAACAAGATCGGAGCTCACAACTCTCTCCTAGAGTTGCTCCTCAAACTCGTCTCCCAAATGGCTCTCTTCCAGAGCCAAGCTCTTCGTTTTGCTTACCTCAAAGGATGGGTCTTCCCACGGCTCTTACAAGGGTCTTCCTGGCACAAGGGTTTTCCCAGCACAGCTTCTCCGCCCCTAGGAGTGGAGGTCCTCTTCCAAAATCCCCAAGACCAAAACACTCCTCAACTTCTTGAAGACAAGGATGTTGCGGGGCTATTTTGACCATGAAGGAGGGTGAATCATCGTTTCACTTCTAAAGAGAAGTTGTAGATCTTCGGATTAGCTTCGAAACAAGGGGTCGTACGCCCCGAACCGACCTCCGTAGCACCGGGAACATCGAAAACTCTCCTCAACCTCATGTATACAAGGATATTCTCTGGCTATTTTGACCATGAAGGAGGGTGAATCTTCATCTCACTCCTGAAGAGAAGTTGTAGATCTTCGGATTAGCTTCGAAATAAGGGGTCGTACGCCCCGAGCCGACCTACGTAGCACCAGGAACATCAAGAAGAACTTTGCAGGGAAAATTTTGAGTTCGGCACCAGCTGCCATGCGTTCTTGACACCGACCCCGTTACGGGAGAAAAATCGAGCTCGGCACAAGCTGCCGAGCGTTCTCGGAACCGACCTCGTTACGAGGGAAAAATCGAGTTCGGCACCAACTGCCGAGCGTTCTCGGAATCGACCTCGTTACGGGGGAAAAATCGAGTTCGGCACCGGCTGCCGAGCGTTCTCGGAACCGACCTCGTTACGGGGGAAAAATCGAGTTCGGCATCAGCTGCCGAGCGTTCTCGGAACCGACCTCGTTACGGGGGAAAAATCGAGTTCGGCATCAGCTGCCGAGCGTTCTCGGAACCGACCTCGTTACGGGGGGAAAATCGAGTTCGGCACCAGCTGCCGAGCGTTCTCGGAACCGACCTCGTTACGGGGGAAAAATCGAGTTCGGCACCAGCTGCCGAGCGTTCTCGGAACCGACCTCGTTACGGGGGAAAAAATCGAGTTCGGCACCAGCTGCCGAACGCTCTCCGCACCGACCCACAGACAACACAAAAAAAAAGAGAATAAAAAGGGAAAGAGGGTAAACGGGTTGGGTATGGATCCGATGAGGACCCGAACCTTCAACCCCCCTTCTTCTTCAGCCATTTTGGCGCCAAAACCCAAGCAAAAACCAAAAAACGAAGCCGCCTCCTTCAAACGTCGAGCTCCGCCGAACCCACCTTCGCGCAAGCTCGACCTCACCATCACCGGTCTCCACCACGGCGCGAGCTCCGATCGCAGCCAAGCTCCGTCGAGCTCTCGCCTCGAGCGAGCTCCGCCATGGCCATCGTCAATGCCGAACTCACCCCTTCGTCGCCAACTTCCGACGAGCCTCTTCCGCCTTCTAGCTCCGTCGTCGAGTTGCCAAACTCCTTCGCCACCTTCATCGGAGAGGTCCTCGCCACCTTTTCCTCTAGATGAGCCCCGAACTCCGAGCTCGCCTCTTCTCCTCGCCGTGAGCGCACGAGCAGCCAAAGCTCAGTCGAGCTCGAACCCATCACCATGGCGTCGACGAGCTCCATCTTCACCAAAGCTCCCACCTCGAGCGAGCTCCGCCGTAGCCAAACATCTGCAACCGAGTCCTCCCCAACCTCGACACCACCGTGTCGTCGCCAACCCATCAACGAAGCTCGAGTTCTCTGTCGAGCTCGAGTTCTCCAAAAACACAGTTCGTCACCTCCAAGCTTTACGCCGTCGCCGAGCTCCAACATGTCGAGCTCCAATTCCGACGAGCTCACTCTGTCGTCGAGCTCCATCATCACAAAGCTCTACACCGAACAACTTCGCCGAGCTCCACTTCCAACGAGCTCACTCCGCTGTCGAGCTCCGAACCCACCTTCTCGCGAGCTCAACCTCACCATTAAGGAGCTCCCCCCTCCGTCGCCGACTGCCTCCGACGCCGAGCTCGAACACATCGCCATGGCATCGACGAGCTCCATCTTCACCGAAGCTTCCATCCTCGTCGAGCTCACCACCGCTTCGAGCTCTCCCACAATCGAGCTCCGCCACAGAGCTCCACTTCCTCCTCGTCGAGTTCACCGATGCCGAGCTCGAGCCACTTCAGCCGAAGCCCAGTCGAGCTCGAACACGTCGCCATGGCATCGACGAGCTCCATCTTCACCGAAGCTTCCATCCTCGTCGAGCTCACCACCGCGTCGAGCTCTCCCACAATCGAGCTCCGTCACCGCCTCGACGAGCTCCGAACTACGCAAGCTTCGTCCCCATCGCTCCGCTGTCGAGCTCCCTTCAAATCCGAGCTTCATTCCCTGCGACTTCACCTCCTTCATCGTCGAGCTTCCCCTCACTGAGCTCCAACCTCGTGAGCTCCCTCCTTCGTCAACCTCGCCAACCTCCGTGGCGATGAAGCCCAGTCAAGCTCGAGTTCTCCTTCGCCAACTCGACAGCCACGGCCTCGCCACCTCCCAAAAACTCAGCATCTCTCCTCCCTCACTCCGCCACAGAGCTCGACCTCACCGATACCAAGCTCGAAGAAGGAGTCGAAGGGAGACGAGAGAGAACAGGGGTAGGATGGAGAAGCAGAGAGCGGGAGAGAAGGGAACGAAGAAGAAAGAGAAAAAAGAAAAAAAAAAGTCAAACTTTGACTGCCACGTGTCGTCCACGTGGACTTCGGCCACCTTTTCCGAGCGTTCTCGGAACCGACCATGTCACGCCCAAAAAATGGCTTCTTCTTCCTCCTCCCGATGCGCGCTCGCTTGATCGTGATCAACGAACACGATCATGCCACGTGTCCAGGTAAGGTTTTATTTATTTATTTATTTGTTTTAATTATTTAAAAAATCCGAAAAAATATTTAAAAATCGAAAAAAATTAAATAAAAATTCTAAAAATAATTATAAATTCAGAAAAAGTATTTTAAAATTCTGAAAATATAATTATTTAATTAGACTAATTATTTAATATTTTCGATAATTAATTATTTAATTCGGAAAATGAATAAAAAATGAGAAAAAATGAGAAAAAATGAGAAAAAATTCAGAAAAATCTGGAAAAATCACCAAAAATTCAGAAAATTCTGAGGATATTTTTGGGTATTTTACAAGCCCAGAATAACACCGTTACACCCCCGAACAAGATCCAAACTCCCTTAAGAACACCGATAAAATCTCGTACGCCATTAGAACAGTAAAACTACTCCTCAAAGGCTGATCAAATTCAGTCTTCGGGAGTGGGGGGCTCGTGATATGGCTAAAAATAGGATTAAATTGGGACCGTTCACATCGGACACGAATCTTAAAGCTCAGGGGTAAAACGGTAATTTCACCTACAAACGGGTCTGAAATGGGAACTGGGTCTTTATTCAAAGCCCAATAACCCATGAACGGATCCACGTCAACTGGGTACGGGTTCCAACCCGCTGCACACCCGATCCAGCAAGATACAATCAAGGTCCCTGATTAGATCTTAATCAACGGCTCTGATTCACATCTATCCTTTCACTGGGAATTAGGGATTACATTCCTTATCTGATTACTAGGAGAATATTCCTTATCTAATCACGGGGATTACATTCCTAATCCAGTCCCCAAGACGCCTATAAATACCCCCCATCCATCTCCATTGAGATGTAATCAGTATTTTCTCAATTTACGCTCTTTCTTAATCATTTCTGATTACTGACTTGAGCGTCGGAGGGTGCGTCGCCGGGATCAACCCCGGTGTCTCGTACTTTTTGCAGGTTAACGGCGGGAGTCAACGGTCAATCTCCGGCGGAATAGGTTAGAGGTTTGCTATTCAGGTTTTTCACGAATCCACAAATACTATCTGTTTACCCCCACACCAGATTTAGCGGTAACATCCACCATGACCAGCTTCAGGCCTCCTTATCCAAGAAAACTCCCCTCGATTTTTCTGATCTCCTTCGCAGGGTCAAAAAATATATTCAGGCTGAGGAAGGTCTTCATCCCAGGGGTGGGAAAGAAACCCCAACGTGGGGGAAGAGGAAGGCCAATGAGTCTGAGAACCCGAGAAAATCACAAAAGGACCCCATTGGCCAGAGACGTCCGCCTCCCGTCCCTCGGTTTGAGAGATTCACCTCACTTACGGAAAATGTTTCGACCATCCTCATGGAGATTGAGGACAAAGGTATAGTCAAATATCCATCACCGTCCACCAACAACTAGGAGAAGGGATCGAAGATTCTATTGCCGATTCCACCGAGACCACGACCACGGGACCGACAGTTATCGTGCTTTCAAGGAGGAGGCTACATGGCTAGGTTTACTCAAAATACTAGATGAGCCTCCCTTCGTCCAAGGGTGAACAAGTATCCTGCAATGGGCCCCGACCCTTCTGGAGCCGACGAACTAGCTATTCTCCACTGCATTCACGTGGACCAATGGACGGAGACTCTAATACCTCCAGCAAGGCTTTCACCCGAGAAGTCAACACGACCCACCAACGACCTCCTCTCAAGGGTCGGGGGCTATCAATGTAACACCCCGAATTTCAAATACAACTGAATTCGAGATTTCCACAGGATCTTTACACTTCATTCGGTACAATTTCACAAGGAAATAAAACTTTTCACTTTACATCAGAGTTACATGAGATTTCACACTTTACATTTTACAGCGGAAGCATATATCACAAATAATTTACATGTAATAACAGCGGAAGTGATTTACAACATTATACAAAGATGCAACGATAAAAAATCTTTAAGCACCAGTTCTCCTCTAATCTTTACCAAGCCATTTATCCTGCATATAAAACTGTGGGTACGTCAGTTTATTCAACCGACGAAAATTATACATGGCCATCCTCTCTATGCCAGAAACAGTATAACGATTCTCATTTCTTAACAAATCACAAACTTGTTCACAAACAAAGGTAAAAGGGACTATCCTGTTGATGTCGTGTTGTGATTGTGCACTTAATCCTTAATGCAATTATTATATTATATGACACTAATGCGCACTTGTTCGGATTCTATGCATCCCATACTACATAGGTCCGAGGGCAAGCCCTTAATCGCACTTCATTTCATAGGGTTCAATCCCTCGCCATGACTTAATCTACTACTGTAACTACGGTAAGTATCCTAGATGATCTATGAGTACAAGCACGTGTACAGAAAACCTGGAGGGGAATCCCACGCCATGTCTTGACTCATCAAGCATGCATTCTGTGGCAATTCAGCCTCCTTCATGACACACGATCCTCTTGTAGTCACCAAACATCCCACAAGCGTTGCCAAGGTCCAATCATTCTGAGTAGTGCCCACGCCATGTCTTGATTCATCAAGCATGCATTCTGTGGCTCACCCCCGCATCGTAGACTCGAGACTCTCATGTGTTTTTCTCTCACTTTCATCACATCTCCACTATGTATCTAGTCCTTATTTAGAATCATGAAAAAATCAAAGCTCTAGAGTTAGCCTCTCCACTATACCGGACTTAATCATTCATTCAACATGACCCAACCTTGGCCTTTCATTTCAATTTCCATTTCATTTCATTTCTTTCCAATTGCCGGTGGGAGACTTAGCCACTCTTTTGTTTCAATTTCAATTCACAATTACCAAAATTGAGCGTTTCCAGCTCATAAGTTCATTTTCATAATCACAACAGATTTTTCTCTTTTCATGCTCATAGCTTTCACATTCATACAACTTTCATAAATTCAAATAAATGGTTCACTTCATTTCATGTATAATTCGTGCAAAGACAAATAGAGTTTACTTCTTTTAAACTGTCACACCCAATAATCATTTAACATAAGATTCGCAATCTTTATCATAAAACAAATCATAGAATTTCTGATATGCCAAAAAGTGATCTGGACAGTCGACTTAGAGCTTATCCAGTCGACTTGTTCAGCCAAATAAAGTTCTTCAATAACTTGCTCGGAAGAGTCGACTGCTGCACATGGCCAGTCGGCTGTTCCGCAGCGTTCAAAATCTAAATATACTTTACGGGGAAGTCGACTGTCATTCGTACCAGTCGGCTGTTTTGGATAGTTCAACTATACAACTTTTCATATTCAGTACAGTCGACTGTTACATACATTCGGTCGACTGAACAGGGTTAAATTTCGAATTAAGGGATCATCTCTTTCTTTTGTTCTTCAATTAGCACACAGCATTTTTGTCACACTACAATATGTTCATTGTCAACACAAACATGTGATTTTTATTCACTTATCATCATCATAACATATTTTACGATTAAATGTAAATTTCACATAACTAATATTTCCTTTCACCCAAATACCATTCTAACTGTACATTTGTCTTTTGCTCATTATTTGTCTACGGAGATGAATATCAAATCCGAATTAACATGTTGGGAAAGTCAAGATACGACACATATTAGATATATCATTTCAGGGAATTTTGAACTGCACATATTTTATATTCCTCGTACCAGTCGACTGTTCACATAACCGGTCGACTGTACAGGTAATCTCCAGTCTTTTTAAATATTTTTAGTTCTTTATCATTCATTCACATTTTCCACCTTATGTATAACATAGGGGATTTCAATATGACCATTATTTTATCAATCAAATTTTCCACACACATGATAACAAACAATCTCAATTCTAACATGATTCCTACTCTAGAAGTCATGAGAAACACCCACCTTGTTGAAGAAATAAACGAAATCCCGTAAGGCTTCTTAGTGCGATGTACGTCTCCTTGCTCCTTGCTCCTTGCCACACACCGAAGGCTCCCTCTGTAGTGATGACCGGCCTTCCAAAAGGGACACTCACTCACAACTCTCTACAATATATTTTTCTTCTTTCAAGGGATTTTAGTGTAGAAGATGTTTAAGTGAGAGGGGTATTTATACACCATTTTTGGGTGAGATGGAGGGCTAGGATTTAGTAGATAGTTGTAGGATCAAGGGCTAGGATGAATTAAGGAGTTGTAATAACTACCCATACTCTAGATAACCACCCATGCCTTATATCCCACTTCTTTACAAAAACCGGCCCAGAAAGGTGTGTTCATGCACGTGTACGTGCAATGCACGTGCATGCACTAGTCTCCATTTAAAGTTGTACATTATAAAAAAAATAAAAATCTTTAAAAGGTTTTCCACATTACAAGTTGTAAATAAAAATAGAATTAACTCATGGGCTTTAATTAATGGGCTCAAAATAATAGCTTTTTACAAAATAAATAAATTAGAATTGGGCTTATGTTTATTTTAAGAAAAGGGCTTTTATAAAAATAATTTAAAGAACACATATACATATATACATACATATGCATATACTCATCACCCATAAAGAAAAATAATTATAAGATTTCATATTACGAAAATTGCACGTGCACACTACTTGCAAAATAAATAAATAATTTTCATAAATGAAAATCGGGGTATTACAATCAATCTCATTCTCGAACGAAGACCTCAAGGGTGTCCGACTCCCATATCGTGATGCCCTCGTCATTAGCCTCGGCTTAGAGAATCACAAGGTCTGCCGTGTTTTGGTTGACAACAGGAGTTTGGTGAACATTCTGTTTCTAGAAGCATTTGACGCCCTAAAACTCCCCAGGGAAAGTTGAAACCGGAAAGGTACACACTCCAGGGGTTCTCATAAGCTCTTGTTCAAATCGAGAGAATCGTAACCCTCAACGTCTCTGCCGGACAGGCTCCGACTTACCAAACCGAAACCAGGGACTTCATGGTGGTAAATGTCCAAGCTGCTTACAATGCCATCCTCGGTCGAACCGGCCTTACGTCTCTCCAGGCAGTACCCTCGGCGTACCACATGAAGATGAAATTCCCTACTAAACACAGGGTAGACGTTGTCCGAGGTAACCAGGAGGCCAGCCGATCTGCTACATGGACGCTATGGGAGTGACAGTCTTGTCCCTTGATGCGGTTGACCTCCCCTTTGAAAGGAGTACAATTGTTTTAGAGCCGGTCGATGAGCTGGAAGAGATCCTATTCTCCGAAGACGACCCATCCAAATGCTTCCAAGTGACCCTACCCCTTCCCGCAGACCTAAGGGAAGAGATCATCAACTGCTTCCGTCAGAGTCAAGATCTATTTGCTTGGGAACCCTCAGATATGTCAGGAATCTCCGAGGATCTTATAATGCACAAACTAAGCATTCACCCGGACTACAAATCAGTGCAATAGAGGCACCGTATGTTCGCCCCTAATCGGCTACATGCGGCCAAGGAGGAGGTACCAAAACTCTTCTCCACCAACTTCATTCAGGAAGTGAGCTACCCTGAATGACTAGCCAATGTTAATGGTCAAAAAGACCAACGGGAAGTGGAGGATTTGCATCAATTTCACAGATCTCAACAAGGCTTGCCCGAAAGATCCTTTCCCCCTCCCGAGCTTCGATGCCCATATCGACGCGACGTCCGGACACGAGCTCCTCAGTTTCATGGACGCATTCTCAGGCTACAACCAAATCTGAATGTACCATCTAGACATTCCCAAGACTGCTTTCATAACCAACCAAAGGCTATTTTGCTACCGCGCCATGCCTTCCAGGTTGAAAAATGCCGGAGCTACATATCAAAGACTCGTGAACCGGGTCTTCAAAAACCAAATAGGTCAGAACATGGAGGTTTATGTAGACAACATGCTCGTCAAAAGCCTCCAGGGTCGAGATCATATGAAAGATATAGAGGAAGCGTTAGGCGTCCTTCAATCCTACAACATGAAGGTGAACCCATCAAAGTGCGCCTTCAGTGTCACCTCTGGGAAGTTTCCTGGATTCATAGTTAGTCAACGGGGGATAGAATCCAACCCTAAAAAAATTCAAGCCATCCTAAACATGGCCCATCCAATAAACTTCAAGGAAGTGTCGTGCCTCACTGGTCGGTTAGCAGCTATCGGTCGCTTTCTCCCCAAATTTCGGGAGAAGTCACTGCCATTCTTTAAAGCTCTTCTGGGAGCTAAAAATTCGAGTTGGGGGACCTCCAACAACAAGCTTTTGGTCAGTTAAAGGTATACTTGGCTAATCCTCCGCTCCTCAGCAAACCCGAGCCGAACGAAGTACTTTCCCTCAACCTCGCTACTTCCGAACATGCACTCAGAGATGTCTTAGTTTGGGACAAAAGTGGGTCATAGAAGCCGATCTTTACGTCAGTAAAGTTCTTCGTGATGCCGAGTTTCGGTACTCTAAGGTAAAGAAAATGGCATATGCATTCGTAATGGCAGCAAGAAAGCTTCGCCCATATTTACAGGCCCACTCCATTTAGGTCCTTTTGGAACAACTCCTCAAACAAGTGCTCCACAAATCCGTGATGTCAAGCCATTTGATCAAATGGTCCATTAAGTTGAGCTAGCATGACATCAGCTACAAGACCCGAGCTGCTATCAAGGACCAGGTGCTCGCTGAATTCATAATCGAATGTACTATTCCCGATACTCCCGGAGTGTAAGAAGGTGAGCCCGAGTGGGAACTCTATGAGTGCAAGAAGGTGGGAGCAGAGCCAGAGTCATACTAAAGGGACCGGACACCTTTATTCTCCAATACTCTCTTCGTCTCAATTTTCTGGCCTCCAACAACGGGGAAAAATATGAGGCGATGATTGCGGGACTCCTTCTGGCTCGAAAAGCAGGAGCCAAGCACATAAAGGTTTTCAGCAACTCCCAACTTATGGTCAATTAGATCTCCGGAGAGTACGCGACCCACAACTCTCGAATGATCCGGTACCTAGCGTGCGTTCGCCTTATCCTCTCAGATTTCTCGAAAATGATAGTGACTCAGATTCCTCGAGAATTGAATACCTAGGTTGATGCCCTCTCCAAGCTGATCTCCTCCTCCTTCGAAGGATTGGATCACACTGTCTCAGTGGAGGTCCTCCTGAAACCCAGCATCGAGGCAGCCGTGCCTCTCAAGGTCAACTACATCGACTTAGCTGCGGGATAGACAACTTGGATTGATCCAATTCTGAACTTCCTAAGGGTAGGCAAACTACCCCAGGATCCATCTGAAGTTAGAAGAGTTCAGGCCCGTTCAGAGAGGTTTGCACTGATTAATGACGCATTATTCAAACGCTCGTACACCAAAGCAAATGGGAGACCTTACCTCCACTATCTATGTCCCCAGGAAGCTGAGTATGCGTTAGGGGAGATGCATGAAGGGATCGGTAGCTGCCACATGGGTAGCAGAGTGCTTGCAAAAAAAAAACTCAACCACGGGTACTATTGGCCGACCCTCCTTCAAGATACTCAGGACCTTGTGAAGAAATGCGGCCCCTATCAAAGGTATTCCTCCATCCGACACACTCCCCAAGCCCAGCTGAAATCGCTAGCCAGTCCGGCCCCCTTCGCTATGTGGGAAATGGACCTGGTCGGCCCCTTTATAATGGAGAATGAGCAGAAATGCTTTCTCATCGTTGCCATAGACTATTTCACTAAGTGGGTCGAGGCCAAACCACTCACCACCATTATCAAGTATCAGTTGCAGCAATTCTTTTGGAAGAATATCATTTGCTGATTTGGTATCCCTTGGATATTTGTAACCGACAATGGCACCTAGTTCACCGACAAAAAATTCCGCAATTTATGTACCAACTTGGGGATCCAGAAAATGTTCTATTCAATCTCACACCCCTCTTCCAATGGCCAGGCCGAGAACGCCAAAAAATAGGTCCTGGACGAACTGAAGAAATGCCTGGATAACTCACCAAAAGGCTTGTGGGTAGAAGAGCTATCGAGCGTCATGTGGGCCTATGAACTACCAAAATGGTGCCAACATGCGAATCCCCATTCAACTTAACTTATGGAGCCAAAGCGGTCATCCCTCCGGAGGTCGGCCTCCCCTCTCCCCGCATCGTAAGTTTTGATGAAAGTTCCAACTCCACTGGCCTGAGAGCCAACCCTGATCTCCTTGACGAGGTCTGCGAGAAGTCGGCCATCAGAAGGAAAATCTACCAACAGAGAGTTGAACGCTTTTACAATCAGAAGGTTCGACCGTCCAATATAAAAGCGGGCAACCTTTTACTCTGACGCTCGCCATCTTCGAACCTACTAAGAAAGGAAAACTCACTCCAAATTTGGAAGGTCCTTATAGGTCTCCGAAGTGATACGTCCGGGGACCTACCGACTGGAAAACCTAGAGGACAAGGTAGTCAAGAGAACTTGGAATGCAGAAGACCTGATGAAGTTTTATGAAAGCCCTTAAAAAGATTCAAACTCGTGATAAGGCAATTGCAATAAGCGTCGTCTCCCACCGACCGCCGAATAAAGTTGAATAAAGTTGTCTTAGTTTCGTCAGTCAATCATTGCCTACTTCTTTTTAAAGCACCTAAAACATCGAAAAGAGTGACTCAAAAGAGCACCTCACTCTGAGCTTGCACAGTTCTTACTGCTAAACCTAAACCTCAGAAAGAGTGCCTCGAATTGGAGTCTTACGCAGTCCTCACTGCTAAGTCTAAACCCTGGAAAAAGTGCCTCGAAAGAGCACATCGAATCTGACTCTTACGCAGTCATCACTGCTAAGGCTTAAACTCAAAAAGAGTGCCTCGAAAGAGCACATCGACTCCGAGTCTTATGCAGTCCTCACTGCTAAGTCTAAACATCAGAAAGAGTGCATCGAAAGAGAACTTTGACTCTGAGTCTTATGCAGTTCTCACTGCTAAACCTAAACCTCAGAAAGAGTGCATCGAATGAACAACTCGACTCTGAGCTTACACTGTCCTCAATGCTAAGTCTAAACATCGGAAAGAGTGTCTCGAAAGCGCACCTCAACTCTGAGTCTTACGCAGTCCTCACTGCTACGTCTAAACCTCGAAAGGTAGCCTCGAAAGAGCACATCGACTCTGAGTCTTACGAAATCCTCACTGTTAAGTCTAAACCTCGAAAAAAGTGCTTCGAAAGAGCACATCGACTCTGAGTCTTATGCAGTCCTCACTGTTAAACCTAAACCTCGAAAAAAGTACCTCGAAAGAGCACCTCGACTCTAAGTCGGGCACAGGTCTCACTGCTAAACCTAAACCTTAGAAAGAGTGCCTCGAAAGAGCACCTTGACTCTGAGTCTCATGATCTACATGGAATCCTCTACTACCAAAAGTTCAACATCCCAGATCTCAACAAAAAAAGAAGAGAAACATTTTATTAATCGAAAGATGATTACAAAGGCGGTTGCCAGTCCACAAAAGGCATATAGAATGTTAAGGTCTAAACCTACATCTATACATGAGACACAAGTGACTCTCCAAACGGCGAGGAGGTGAAACAGGTGAGGGCACCTCAGTGGCCGACCCCAGGACTCCATTATAGCGAAGAAGGGCACTCATGAAAGAACCAGAAGGAGCTGAACCAACCAAATGCCACCAGGTACCTCTCAGCTTGTCAGTTCCCCTTGCCGCCACAGCTCGGCGACACCCTTTTGGCGCAGAAGAGACATCATGTCCGATGAAAAGCATTGATGATGAAGCCCCTCAGGATTCCCCGAAGGAGGATGGAAGTTGAAGCCAAAAACAGCTCGAACATCCGTTGCTCCTACCGGCCCAGCTAAGAAAGTCTCAAGAGAAGGATGAAGAGTCCTCTGATACAGGTAACTCCACATGCCCGGGCCTCGACCCTCGATCGGAGGTTCCAAATCCTGTGAATTGAGTCATAAGTGACGAACTTCGACATGATTCTGCTCCAAGTTCCCCTCGACTCGGTGATGATAAAGCATGAACTTCAGACCAGAAAATCACGACCAATCTCCTAATCCGAGCACAGACATGGAAGAAAGAATTTTTCAAGGGTCGGTCATGATTGATACAAATCTTAAAATCCAAGTCGAGCAGGCTGAGACAAGGCCTCAGCACTGTGAGCCCTCCAAAGGCAAAATCTCGAGAAATCGAGCCACTCTCCAGAAATTTTATCAAGGAAACATTCACTTGTTGGAGCAAATAGCTTTGAGACCAAGGAAATTTATAGGCAACTCAGCCAACCACCTCATTAAGTATGAATTCAAACAATCAAAGCTTCAACTTCCAAGACATACAGTGACCTCGATTATTGCGAAATAAGTGACCTGAGCAAATACGTGGCAATTATCTACGCATAAGCACCAAAGCGCAAATACAGAGATGAAATCTCAGCTACCTAGACCCAACTCAACAACGCCCTACACGCAGACCGTCCCTCGCCCGGATCGCCCTCCAACCTCTTCTCCAAATACTTCACCCTCACCTCCAAAGCCTCAACGCATTCATGCTCTTCTTCGCAGCTCTTCATGTATTTCTCTGCCATTCGAACTGCTAGGTCAAGCAAATGCTTGTACTGCCTCTTCATTTCAGTACTATAGAGAGCAGCTTGCAAAGAAAACTTGGAATGTCAACAAGGAACAATTACGTTGACAGAACAGGGCACAAAAATACTTGCTTGTACAACCTCTTGGGAAAAGCGAAGGAAACACGAAGTAGTGGTCTCTTGGGTGAGGGCCTCCTGATTTGTCAGACGAAGAAGATTCTCCACTATTTTTCGAGCCATTTCCAACTCCACGACAGATCCTAACTCTCTTACGGGCCGATCCGTTGTGGAATGCCCCACGGTCTCTTCGGCGGTCCTCAACAACCAATCGATCAGCCTGTTAGTGTATGCTCTAGATGCTAGTTGTGTATTGACATTACTAGTTAACATTGTATCATGACATTTATTTCATATTTAGCTATTTCATTTATTGTGTTATTTATTGTGAATTAAATGAGCATAATGAAGTCCTTAAAATAGTAAGTTCAATGTCATGGAATATCAAATGCATGACTTGATTGTGAGACCCTATTGACAGAAATTAGAACATTGTTCTTAAATGTCCCTAATAAAGTATTATTGTGAATTAGGAAAACGATAATACATAGAGACTAGTATAGGCATAGACTAACGACCATTCTCACGGGTCATGAATATGAGATATCAAGTCTTCACATGGGTACATATTTGATTAATAATGTACTATACTGACCCACCATAAGAATGCTGTATGGACCGTTACATGAGTGTCATAAGCAGTTTCCAAGTGAACATGGTGTACGTAGTTCTTTGACTTGAATTCACTATGGTTCCCTACATGAGAAGTTATATGTTTTAATGCCGTTAAATGTTGCCTGTAATAAGGTGATTATAAAATCGACTATTGGATATACTAAAAATTATGCGGAGGGATGTGAGTAACTTAGATAAGATTTGTCCCTCTTAAATAACAAGAGCGATATCTACGAGTTCCTTAATTGAGTGAGACTGCAAAATGTATGGCCGTGCTCAAATGAGTCAATATGAGATATTGATATCATTTGTTTTAGTAAGTCCACTCGGAAATCAAGAAACCAAAGATTGAACCATACAAGGGTGACACACTCTATCCCTTGTGGTCAATTAAGAAATCTGGATAAAGGGACTAGACTACATGGTAATATTAATCACGGATAGGTTATGTCAAATAACTGATATTCACGTTACTTGAGTAGCAGTGATGTATTACTAGATACTGCTCACTATTTGTAATACTCAAATATAATTTTAGTATTACTGTAATATTCAAATATACTTAAACATAATTTTAGAATGGATCAAAATTAGGATTTAAATTCATAAGATGAATTTAATTAGGGATCCAAGTAAGACTTGGACTCCTGACATTGGTTGGATATTTGATTAGATTAAATTGGCCGACTAAAGTTCAAAGGCTCTCACACGAATTTGACCCAGGTCAGATTGTGAGCCCAACAACATCATTACTCTCTTTGGGTTGGTTTTCTGCACCTATATATATGATATATGTCTGTTGAAAGGACACACGTGAAAACCCCTAGTCGTCACATAAAAGTGAGAGAGAGATCGTGAGGAGGAACATCCCCTTTCTGCAGCTAGCACCGCGGTCTGAGGGAGAGTCATTTTTCGTTTCTTTTGTGTTGATACCATAGAGGCACCGCAATATTACAGGGCTGTGATCGACATACTGTGGAGACAGCATATCAATCTCAAAGGTATAACTCCTAAACACGATTTATGGTTTTCGCATGGATCCATGGCTAGGTTTTGATATTTTTATAATTTTTTTCGCTGTATATTTAATCTGTGATTGCATTCGAATCCTAACAGTGGTATCAGAGCCACTTGCGAAACCATAATTTGGTTAAGTAGGATATGTGATTATTCATGATATGTTTGCACTTTTGAAAGAAAGATTCATATGTGATATAATTTTTGCAACAATTGCAATATAAGGATTCGTTTGTGTTGGTTGTTAACATAGATGTCATACTAGGGTAGCTCTCGGCTTGGAACCAATAAAAACCCTGGAGTAGTAAGATGTGATTTGCAGTGACGTTAGGATTTCTTAAAGCATGAAGAGTTCATGAAGCTGTATCGTTTGCAGTGGCATTAGGGTTTCTTAAAACATGAAGAGTTAATGCTCTGGCGGTGGCAAGCGACGATAAGGCAAATTTTTGCTCCGGGGTGCTGCCCCGCACCCCACAAGGGGTGGCCTCCCCTTGACCCGCGTGCCAACTCTGTGTATATTGGTTCCCCGAAAACCAATTCTTTTTAAATAAACTAAATAAAGTCATAACAACATATTCTTTATTTATTATGTTATGTGATGCATGGCTTAGTTCTGTGATGCATTGTTTATGTTCTATGTTGTATTGTTTATATTTTGGTATTTTTGAATATGACTTGCGTGTTGTGCCTTTCTCTCTACATTCTTAATGTAATCATTTCTCTCTACGCTCCGATTGTACATTCTTTTTTTATATGTAAATATAATCTCACTGAGGAGGCAAGGAATTGACAAACATACATGGATAAGATTGGGAAGCTACTTGGAGAAGACGGTATACTTCGTTCAGTTTTTGATACTCTCATTGGCTTGGGAGAATCAGTGTGTTAGGGTAACAACCATGTCACATATATTTTATGCTTTTAATTTTTATGAGATGCATTATTTTAGTTGTATGCTAATGGATGATAAATGGTGAGATCAATTAATAAAATAATAAAATCCTTCAAAGTAAATATTAAGTCGCAATAAGATATCTTCTAATACGTGGCACTCATCTAGGCTAGACCGATTAAGTGCAGGTCTGCTAAAGCAGGGTGCCTTTATCTATCATAGTGAGACGCGATGAGATTAAAGTAATATTCAATTGACAACCATTGGGTCTAACTTAACTAGGCTATTTCAATAGGATTCAAAGTTTAGAGGCATAGAGTTAGGCTTTAGTCGATGAGATAGATTAGAATAAGTGTTGTTCACCCAACTATCCAAGAGTTACATACAATATAATTGGGAAGTGTTCCCTACCTAAATAACTGAATTTTGGGTGATCAGCTAAAGCTGACTCAGAACTAGGTGAAATATGAATTTTGGCATACTAGAATATCTTATGATGAGATTTTCTGAGTCAATGTTGAGGGTCGTTGGTTTGAATAAAAATAGTATGAGGTATATTTAAAAAATACCTTATTAAATATTTCAATGTCATCATACATATTTTGCATATTTTTGTTTAATATTTCAATGAAATGATATTTACTTTGCAAATTTTTGTTGATAGATTACCATGGCATCCAATACATCAAATAACCTATCATTGCGATCTTTCCTTAAGAAGGACAAATTGTCTGGATAAATTTCCTAGACTACTACAGAAATCTGAGGATAGTTCTCAGGCATGAGAAAAAGTTGTATGTTCTAGAGCAGCCTATTCCTGAGCCACCTGCTGCAAGTGTTAGGTTTCGAAGGCAATCACAGATTAAATACACATAATTTTTTTTAAACAAATATCGAAACCTAGCCATGGATCCATGCAAAAAGCATAAATCGTGTTTAGGAGTTATACCTTGAAGATGGATCTACTGTCTGCATAGTATGCCGATCACAACACTACAATATTGCGGTGCCACTCCGGTATCCACACGAACGGATCAAATCAAGATTTCCCTTACGCTGTGGTGCTAGCTGCAGGAAGGGGATGTTCATCACGATCTCTTTCTCTCACAATTTCTGTGACGGCTAGGGTTTTTCTCAATGATTTCTTTTCCACAGATACATATCATATATATAAATAGATGCAGAAAATCAACCCTAAGATAGTAATGAGGCTATTGGGCTCACAATCTGACCTGTGTCAGATTCGTGTGTGGGCCTTTGAACATTAGTTGGCCCATTAAATCAAATTAATTACCCAACCATGTTAGGAGTCCAAGTCTTACTAGGATTCCCAATTAAATTCTTCTCATGAAAAAATCCAATTTCGATCTATTCTAAATAGTGACCCTGTAGTTTCCATTCATTGACAGTAAAACTAAAATCATATTCTGGTGTTACAAACAGTTGAACAGTATCTAGCAATACATCATTGCTACTCAAGTAACAAAAATGTCAGTAATTTAACATAACCTATTCGTGACCAATGTTACCATGTAGTGTAGTCCTTTTGTCCAGATATCTAATTGACCAGAAGGCATAGAGCGTGTCACCCTTGTATAGTTCAATCTTTGGTTTCTTAATGTCCGAGTAGACTTACCAAAACAAATGAGCTTAATATATCATATTGACTCATTTGAGCACGACCATTCTTTTTACAGTCTCACTCAATCAAGGGGCTTATAGATATCACTCATGTTATGTAAGAGGGACAAATTATATCTAAGTCACTCACATCTGTAATATCCCGCAAAATTAAGTTATGATAGTTTTGCCCCTCGTGTGTTAAGCACGTATATTTTGTACCATTTCGAGTAATATCTGTAACGTATTTTAATACGTGTTTTGTTTTTCGACTATTTATGCATTTTCCCGTCTTCTCGGAATTTATTCTTATCATATTTGAGCCAACTCAAATATTAAATTTTAATTTTTGTGTTTTTACGTGCATTACATGTGTTATCGATGCACGTGTCAATTACGTATATTATACAGTTACGTGTAATATTTTCGATGTGTTTTAATTATTCATTTTTATGACGTGTTCGAATTCGTTTTATAAACAGAAATTCTTTTTTCTCCTATTTTAATTAAAATATTTTTTTTACGTGCGGTGCACGTATTTTCTATGTACGTGTTGATTACATTATGGTATATGTATAACAAAATATATTTTCGTATGTTATATTTCGATTATTCATAATCATTTTTCCGTCGATAAAATCTATTTCGTATTTTAATATTTTTACGTGCGACGCACATATTTGCAGTGCACGTGTTAGATGTATTCTTTTTCAAAATAAATTTTTATATTTATGCACATGCATTTGCACGTAAAATCTTATGTGCATTTTGTTTCTAAATTTTCTAAAGAGGTAATATACATGCTTCACTCATTTTTAAACTACTACACTTTGCAATATATATTTTTATAAAGCTCATGGGCCCAAAAATATTTCCAAAACTCATCAAAGAAACCAATTTTATTAATAAGCCCATTCACATCTCTTTTAAAAAATATATATAATAAGTAAATGGTGTGGTGTACACAAGCACGTGCACGTGCACACGTGCAATGTGCACACCAAGAAAAGTGGCATCCGGCTGTTGTGTTTGACTGGGTAAAGGAGTGAGGTGTAGTGGAGTAGAGTAGTGGGGGTAGTTATGATAACCACCCTAAATAAATCCCTATAATTATTCCCTAATTACACTTAACCTTAATCTAATCTAAATCAAAATCAAAACAAAAAGTAAAGAGGCAGAGAATAGCTTACGGGTTACTGTTGATATTTGGATTTTTGGTGGAATGTTGGGTTGTTTTTGGGATTAATCTTTGGAGCCTTGTGAGGGAGATTACTACTAGTACAATCTACAAGAGGTGGGTGTTCCTTTATACTCTTGAATTTGTTGAGTAGTTGCATGTGTAGATATTCTAAAAATTTAAATTGTAGATGTAGAATGGTTTAATTTATTCTCAGTGATTTTGATGCATGTGGTAGAAGAAACTCTATAATTTTGAATGAAGTACATGTTAATTAAAGTAGATTTATGAAATAAAAGTTTAGAAGTTGTGTAAATTAGCATGTGCAATATTATAAAGATTTTATAGAAGAATTAATGGAGTATGAATTTAATTGATCTTGAAGAAAATTTCTCATATATGTGATGTAGATTAATATTTCGTAAATTCTTGTGGTAATTAAATTATTCTATGTGTGTTAGAAATTTTTATATTGTGTAGAATTATTGTTGCAATGAAATTCATTATAGTTTTCCTCTGATATTTTAGAATGTGTAGCTTGATCGCATTAATTTAATGAGACGAACAATAGAGTTTGAATGTGTGTATCTTTGAAAGAAGGAAATTAACCGAAACCAATACTTGAGGAGTTGAACACTATATAGGTTGTGATCTGAGCTACGACTCAATGGGTAGGCGCTTCGTCGCCTCTTTGTCTGCGCGGGTTCGAGTGGTGTGGTGCTTTGTTGAGTTTCCAAAATTTTTAGAAAGAATGAAATGCGAAGAGTTTGGGTATTTAAAAAAATGCTAGATACTTTATATCATGGGTTGGCGTTTAGCCCAGTGATTTGGCGCTTGGGCTTCTCCTCTACTGGCGCTGGTTCGAGCACTTGCAGAGGCTTGACTTTAAATTTAAAAACATTTTTTATCTATACTTTCTTCTTGGATTTTGAGTATAAAATGTTGAGAAAAATTATGAGAAAATTTGTAGAACATTATTAGAATAATTTGGAGATTTTTATATACTATTCTAACAGATAATTTTGGAATCTAAAGAGGTATGTTTTGTTATGTCGAGTTGGGCTTCAAAATTGAAAAAGCATTTAATTGAAGATTATTAAGTTTGATTTTTAAATAAAAGTGAGATAAAGTTAGGATTTGAAATAAATAAATGTTGGGCATGATTTAATGAAGTTCGGAAAATTTTGAATGAAGATATGAGTTTTGTTAGAAATGTAGATTAATGTGAAAGGAGTTATAAATGTGTGAAAGTGAATTAATTTAAAGAAAATGAGTTTCGAGAAGGCTTTGAAAGTGATTGTCTTGATTGGCTATTTAAGAGTTAATTATAAGGAGTTTGATTGGGAGATTATTAGTGAGCAAATGTTGAAAGTTGAATACTTCGAGTTTGAAGAAAATTGTTGTTTTGAAAATTTAAATATTATTGTTGAGGTTGAATATAACCTATTGATCTTTAGAATGAGATAATTGTTGGAATCTAGAGGCTCGGAGAGACACTAATAATCGGTAGTATTATTAATGAGATTTGAGGAGCAACCAGTGTGGGTTGACTCTCTCTTTGAGAAGTAGCCAGTGTGGGCTGACATTCTCTTGTGGGTTTAAGTCCGGTAGGGTAAGCTAGCTCTAGGTTGTGATAATTTTCAAAACTAAAACTTAGGGTTAGGCACTAGGGGGAGATGTGATGAAGTATGGACAAACATGGGTATGAGGGCCTAGACAGCGCAGTGAGAGATATCTCCAGAATTACCGGGGTTGAGGCTCACGGTGGGTGATATTACTCCAGAATTACTAGGATCGAGACGACGCTCTTGGGGTATTTGTGTGATGAGGTACCAATGATAGCGCGGTGTGAGTATTCACCTCCAGAATTACTGGGTGTGAGGCAGTGTGTCCAAAATCACTTGAAGTGAGAGTGCGATACTCAAGAATTATCGAGGTCATAGCTCACGATGTGGGTATTCATCTCCAGAATTACTGGGTATGAGGCAATGTGTCCAAAATCACTTGAAGTGGGAGTACGATACTCAAGAATTATCGAGATGGTACTAGATACTCACAAAATATGTAAAACATACATTAGTCACCGTAGTAGTAATTCATGGCGAGAGATTAAAACCTATATCGAGGAGTACGAAAAGGGCTTGCCCTTGGACATATGTAGAATGAGATGCATAGAATCCGAACAGGTATGCATTAGTGCATCGTAGCGTAGATCTGCATTAGGCATCTAAGGCATAATATGCACTGTCATGTTTAGGTTAGTCACCCTTCACACTTTGTTTGCATTCCAGTTGTGTTTGTGTTTTGCTATATTATAAAGAATCGTTATATTACGGCATAGTGAGAATGGCTATTTTATAATATAGCGTAGGTTATAAGCAACTGACGTGCCTACAGTCTTCAGTGCAGGATTTGGATTTGCAAAAGAACACAAAGATGATTTGGTGCTAAAGATTGCTGTCAGATTTTAGTTGTTGTCATTCAAGTTGTATTTTTTATCGTGTTGTAATTATTTATTTTCCCCCTGCGTTGATGTAAAAGAAAAATCTTGTATGAAAAGTTTTAAATTCCTTATAAAATTGTACGAATTTGAAGTAAAAGATCATGTTGTGCTATGAATTACCGTGTTTTGGAATTCGGGGCATTACAACATCCCTCCGCATGATTTGTAGTATATCCAATAGTCGACTTTATAATCACCTTATTACAGACAACGTTTGACGACATTAAAACATATAACTTCTCATGTAGGAAACCGTAGTGACTTCAAGTCATAAGACTACGTACACCATGGTCACTATGAGAACCGCTTATGACACTCACGTAACGATCCATGCAACATTCTCATGGTGGGTTAGTCCAGTATATTACTACTCTAATATGTACCAATGTGAAGACTTGATATCTCATATCCATGACCTGTGAGATATGGTGATCAGTCTATGCACATACTAGTCTCTATGTATTATTGTTGTCTTAATTCACAATAGTACTTGACTAAAGATATTTAAAAATAGTGTTCTGATTACAACCAATAGGATCTCACAATCAAGTCATGCACTTGATATCCCATGGTATTGAACCTACTATTCTAAGGAGTTTATTATGTTCATTTAATCATAATAAACAACACAATAAATGAAATATCTCATATATGAAATAAATATCATGATACAATATAATAGTTATGTCAATTCACAACTGGCCTCTAGGTCATACACTAACAGCAGGTGCCTATCGCATTGAAAAGGATGCTCATAAGAAGCATCAAGATGACGACTTGGACGTTGGTTGTCTCATGATAGCCACCATGAACTCTGAACTTCAGAAGCAACATTAGAACATGGATGCCTATGATGATCGTACACCTCAAGAGACTTTATCAAGAGCAGGCTAGGCATGAGAGGTTTGAAGTCTCAAAGGTATTGTTTCAGTGCAAACTGGCAGAAGGAAGCCCTGTTGAAACTCATGTGCTCAAGATGATTGGGTACATAAAGAACCTTGAAAGGCTTGGTTTTCCATTGGGTTAAGAGTTGGCCACTGACTTGGTCTTTGAATCGTTGTCGGAAAGTTAAGCCAATTCGTCATGAACTACAACATGATGAAATTGAAAAACCTCAGTCAGAACTGCTAAGCATGTTGAGAACTGCTAAGTAGAATATTAATAAGAGAAAGACCATTATGATGGTCTAAAAGACCAAAGGTAAGAGCAAGGGAAAAAAGCAGATTAAGAAACACAAGGGCAAGGGAAAGGGCAAGGGCAATATCAAGCCCAGCACTTCTACCTTGAAACCTAAGGGTGGGGTGGCCAAGGAGGGCACATGCTTCCACTGTGGTGAGACCGAACATTTGAAAAGGAACTGTCATAAGTATCTGGAGGAGCTTAAGAAGAATAAAGGCAGTGAGACTTCCACTACATGTATTTTTGTTACAGAAGTCAATTTATCTACTTCTGCATCTTGGGTATTAGATACTGGATGTGAATCTCACATTTGTGTAAATGTGCAGGATCTCAAAAGGAGTGGTCCATTGGCTAAGGGCGAAGTTGACCTACGAGTTGAAAATAAAGCAAAAGTTGCTGCTTTAGCTGTAGGAACTTGTCATTTATCATTGCCTACTGGGCTTATCATTGAGTTAGAGAACTATTATTTTATGCCTGGTATTAGTAGGAATATTATTTCTATTTCTTGTTTGGACAAGAAGGAATTTTCATTTATAATAAAGGACAAAAGTTATTTTATTTATTTGAATAACATTTGTTATGCTAGTGCACTATTGAGTAATGGACTTTATATTCTTGACCTCGAAATTCCCATCTATAATATAAATACTAAGATGTTCAAATCAAATGATACGAACGCAACTTACCTCTGGCATTGTCGTTTGGGCCACATAAATGAGAACCACATATCCAAAATCCATAAAGATGGATTCTTGGACTCATTTGATTTTGAATCATATAAGGTATGTGAACCTTGTTTGTTGGGCAAGATGACAAAAAATTCATTCACTGGAAAATATGAAAGGGCCAGTGATCTTTTAGGTCTCATACATAGTGATTTCTGCTGATCTTTCAACCCATTGGCTAGAGGAGGTTTTCAGTACTTCATTACATTTACTGATGATTTCAGTAGATATGGGTTTGTGTATATAATGAAACACAAAGTCAGGGATCTATCCCCTGAAAAGTTCAAAGAATTTAAGAACGAGGTACAAAAAAGTATTATGGCCATTCGATCAGATTGAGGTGGTGAGTACTTAAGCCAAGATTTTGATGATCATCTAAAAGAGTGCGGGATAATATCTCAACTCACCCCCCCTGGAACACCACAATGGAATAGTGTCTTTGAGAGGAGGAACCATACCTTGTTACACATGGTCCGATCCAGGATGAGTCATGCAGATCTTCCAAGCTCCTTATGGGGACATGCTCTATTAACAGCTGCGTTCACACTTAACCGTGTTCCATCTAAAACGGTTCAAGAGATATCATATGAGATATGGACTGGGAGGCATCCTAGTGTGTATTTTATGAAGATTTAGGGTTGTGAAGACTATGTAAGGTGCCAAGTATCTGATGAACTTGGTCCCAAATCTGATAAGTGCTTCTTTGTAGGATATCCCAAGGAAATCAAGGGATACTATTTCTATATTTCCACTGAAGGCAAAGTATTTGTCGCACAGACAGCTGTGTTCCTAGAGAGAGAATTCGTCTCCAAGAGAACCAGTGGGAGAACAATAGAATTGAAGAAATTTAAACTTCGCAAAATAGCAGCGAACCAATGGTGGAAATGGAGCAGGCTCCACAAATCATTGTGGAACAACAACCTACTTAAGTAGCACAAGGCCTACGTAAGTTTAGTAGGATACCTCATCAACTCGAGAAATATGGATTTCTCGTGACTCAACATAGTGATGTATTGTTCATGGATCAAGATGAGCCTACGACTTATGAGGAAGCTGTAAAAGGCACAGACTATGAGAAATGGCTTTAAGCCATGACATCTGAGATGGAATCCATGTATGCCAACCAAGTACGGACCTTGGTAGACTCACCTGAAAGGGCAAAACCTATTGGGTGCAAATGGGTTTTCAAAAAAAAATTGGCATGGATGGTAACGTGTAAACCTTTAAGGGACGGTTGGTAGCTAAAGGTTTCAAGCAAGTTCAAGGTGTAGACTATGATGAGACTTTTTCCCCAGTTGTTATGCTTAAATCCATTCGGATCTTGCTTACTATTGCAACATATCATGATTATGAAATCTGACAGATGAATGTCAAATCTGCTTTCCTAAATGGAAATCTTTTCGGGGATGTGTACATGACACAGCCTGAGGGTTTTTTCACTCCAAAGGATACTAGAAAGGTGTGTAAGCTGCAACGATCCATTTATGGATTAAAGCAAGCTTCTAGAAGCTGGAATCTTCGCTTCGATGATGCAATTAAAGAGTTTGGTTTCATCAAGAATGAAGATGAACCTTGTGTCTACAAGAAAGTTAGTGGGTGCACAATTGTCTTTCTGGTGTTATATGTAGAAGACATACTACTCACCGGGAATGACATCCCTACCTTACAGTCTTTAAAGACTTGGATAGAAACATGCGTTTCCATGAAGGACTTGGGTGAAGCTACCTATGTATTAGGCATCAACATCTATAGAGATAGATCGAGAAGATTGTTTGGTCTGAGTCAGAGTACATACATAGACAAAGTATTGAAACGTTCTAATATACAAGAGTCCAAAAATGTATTTCTGCCTATGTTGCATGGTGTAAGTCTGTCTAAGGCTCAATGTCTTACAACTCAAGATGAGAGGACCGTATGACTAAGATTTCATATGCATCTACAATTGGATCTATCATGTATTCCATGTTATGTACTCGTTCAGATGTCTCATATGCCTTGAGTATGACGAGCAGGTACCAGTCAGATTCCAGTGAGTCACTGGACTGCTGTCAAGAACATTTTTAAGTACTTAAGAATGACTAAGAATTCTTTCTTGATATATGGAGCCGAGGAAGAGCTTGTTGTAAAGGACTACACTGACGATAGCTTCCAGTCCGATAAGGAAGAATCCAAACTGCAATCGAGTTTTGTGTTTTGCCTAAATGGTGGAGCTATCAGCTGGAAAATTTTGAAGTAAGAGACGCTAGCCGATTCTACCACAGAGGCTGAGTATATTGCTGCTTCCAATTCAGCAAAGGATGCCATTTGGATAAGAAAGTTCATCACTGAACTTGGCATAGTTCCTAGCATTGTGGACCCGGAGGACCTCTATTGTGATAACAACGGAGCCATTGCACAAGCTAAGGAGCCTAGATCTCACCAGCGATCCAAACATATACTTAGGTGCTTCCATCTCATTCGAGAGATCATCGATAAAGGAGATGAGAAGATATGCAGAGTACCGACAGATGATAACATCGTTGACCCACTGACAAAGCCTCTTGTACAGCGAAGGCATGAGGGTCACACTAGATCTATAAGGATTAGATCTATGTCTGATTGGCTCTAGTGCAAGTGGAAGATTGTTGTTTTATGCCCTAGATGACAGTTGTGTATTGACATTACTAGTTTACATTGTATTATGACATTTATTTCATATTTAGTCATTTCATTTATTAGGTTATTTATTCTGAATTAAATTAACATAATGAAGTCCGTAGAATAGTAAGTTCAATGTCATGGGATATCAAGTGCATGACTTGATTGTAAGATCCTTTTGGCTGAAATCAGAACATTGTTCTTAAATGTCCCTAATCAAGTATTATTGTGAATTAGGACAACGATAATACATAGGGACTAGTGTGTGCGGAGACTGATGATCATTCTCACCGACCATGGATATGAGATATCAAGTCTTCACATGGGTACATATTAGAGTAATAATGTACTAGACTTACCCACCATAATAATGCTGCATGGATCGTTACGTGAGTGTCATAAGCGGTTCTCACAGTGACCACGGTGTACGTTGTCCTTTAACTTGAAGTCACTACGGTTTCCTACATGAGAAGTTATATATTTTAATGCCGTCAAATGTTGCCTGTAATAAGGTGATTATAAAGTCGACTATTGGATATACTACAAATCAAGCTGAGCGATGTGAGTGACTTAGATAGGATTTGTTCCTCTTACATAACATGAGCGATATCTACTGGCTCCTTGATTGAGTGAGACTGCAAAATGTATGGTCGTGCTTAAATGAGTTAATATGAGATATTGATCTCATTTGTTTTAGTAAGTCTATTCGGACATTAAGAAACCAAATATTGAACTATATAAGGGTGACACGCTCTATGCCTTGTGGTCAATTAAGATACTTGGACAAAGGAACTAGACTATATGGTAACATTGGTCACAGATAGATTATGTCAAGTCACTGACATCCCCGTTATTTGAGTAGCAGTGATGTATTACTAGATATCGCTCACTGTTTGTAATACTCAAATATGATTTTAGTGTTACTGTCAACGTAATGAGACGTACAGAGTCACACACTTAAAATGAATTGAAATTGGGATTTAAATTCATAAGATGAATTTAATTAGGGATCTAAGTAAGACTTGGACTCCTGACATTGGTTAGACATTTAGTTAGATTAAATGGGCCGACTAATGTTCAAATGCTCACACACGAATCTAACCCATGTCAGATTGTGAGCCCAACAACCTCATTACTCTCTTAGGGTTGGTTTTCTGCACCTATATATATTATATGTGAAAAGGACATATGTGAAAATTCCTAGCCATCACAGAAAGTGTGTGAAAGATCATGAGGAGGAACATCCCCTTCCAGCAGCTAGCACTGCGGTTTGAGTTTGTTCGTGTGGATACTGTAGAGGCACTGCAATATTACAGTGCTGTGATCGGCATACTGTGGAGACAGTGGATTCATCTCAAAGGTATAACTCCTAAACACGATTCATGGTTTTCACATGTATCTATGGCTAGGCTTCGATATTTTTGTAATTTTTTCGCTGTGTAATTGATTGCATTCGAAACCTAATACGGCCGCCCCCTCGGAGCCCCCTCCGGGTCACGGACCTTCGAGGCCTTAAGCTTCTTCGGCTAGTTCCCCAAGGCGACACTTCGATCTTCCACTTGCCCTTACGGTCAACCTTCGGCGCCTCTCGAGGTTCTGATGACAAGGCAACCATCACAAAGTAACCTACGAAGAAAAACCGATACTAGATAAAGCAAAGTAGTAGTACTCTGAGCCGTGGTAAAAGAACCTACCCGAGCCAAAGAAGCTTAAACCAGCATCGTACAACCTTTCTTCCGATACTTGCTGCTAATCGACACTAGCACCTTCCCCAAAGAGTTTCTGAAACTCGGCACTCTCCTCTAGGCTAGGATCATGAGGTGATGGGGGATCCACCTTCAGCGGGCCCTCGTACGACGACCTATTAGGGACATCTCAGGGTTCGCTACTCCAGATAACAAAATATCTCCTCTATCAGCCCTTAATAGAGTCGGGATGGCCATACACCACTTTGTACCCCAGATGCGGCGAGACATACCATCGGTAGGCGTGACCCAGCAATGCTCTGAAGCCCAAACACATCTGGAAATATTTGAGGAGGAGCGAGACCCTTCTCTCATAGTAGATCATGATGAAGCACGTCAGCTGCTTCCATGAATTCGGAGCATACTACATTGGGCTCAGGTCAGCCCAATTTAACACCTCCTTCTTAAAGGGATGGAGGGGGAGACACAAACTAGAATGGAACATGTCGACATTCATTACGCATAGCGGCCCTGGAAGGTTGGTGTTCTGTTCAAGACCAAAGTTCGGGAGCATCAATTCGAACCGGGAAGGAATGCGATAAACCAACCGAAGCGACTCCTGTTCACTGCCAGCCAAGACGCTCTTCACCTTGTCGACATCCGCTATCGACCTATTGGACGGAGGCAGAACATCGAAATCAGGCTCACCCTTCAGAAATTCAGGGTACATTCGGATGGACTTCGTCTGCACAAGCATTTGGTCCAAGCCGAGCTGAGCCCCCTCAGAATTCAATGATCCCTGCTCCCGGGGAGGGGCGGCCAATGGGATCTCAGCCTCCGAGACTACCCCATCATGAATGCTCGTGAATCTCCCCTCGATTGCCACAGACTGATCTCCGCCCCCCGGTCGCCTCCACCCTCTGAAACCTCGAGCGACTCCTAAATATCCCTCACTAGACCACCCCCGGTGCCACTAGACCTAGCCTCATCTCCGGCCTGGCTATGGTCCTCTCCTTCAGGATCGGAGACCCTAATGATATCCACCTCTGATTCTGACGAGATCACGTATGTAACCCCTGTTCTCCATTTTCTGTATTTTGGGTGTATTATCTTTTTTTGTATATTTATTCATATTGTATTCTTCTACTCCTTCTTGAACCATGTATTTGATCTTTATTATCAATATATTCAACTATTTGATTTGTCGTCTTTTAGTTTATCTTCTTGATCCCATTGTTTGCCTATTGATTCATCTCTGATTGATCGAGCTATTATTTTTTATCCCCATTATTAAATTGTTCACGTCCCATTTTAATTATTCATTTTGTTCCTACCTCATTATTCCTAAAACCTTATATGCTATTGGATCATTAAACCCAATTATTCCAAAATTCCTTACCCGTTTAACTCTCTACCTGTTAATACCCAATAGCCCATTTAAAAACCACCTACCCGTTACCCCCCCCTCCCCCCCCCCCCCCCCCCCCCCCGTTAACCCTAATATACTACCCATATATATACCCCTCTTAATATACATGTTCATTTTCAGTAACCCTAGATGCTGTACTTCTTCAACCCATGTCCCGATCCTCCCATCTGTCGACCTCCCTTTCCCTCACCCCGGTGCACCTCCCTACCTCATGACCTCACCTCGACAGCAGCCCCAGTAGTGTCATGCCACCCTTCAGCCGACGCAACCCGAGACCACAGCGCCTTCCCCCTGCCTCCATTCGACAGACCGCAGCAACAACAGCAACCTCCAACGCAGCGCTGTCTCCCCCTTCGACTCCCCATGCTGCTTCCCTCCCGATCACAGCAACCAGCACTGTGCACTCCCGACTGTAGTGAGCAGCTGCAACTTCACCGCGGTCCGTCATCTTTTTCTCTCTTGGTGCGTGCACCCACTGTCGTTGCTTGGATCTTGTGGGTGTGTGTTGTTCTTATGGGTTCGTGTGGTAGGGGTTCGTAATTCGTTCGTTCGTTGAGTTCGTGCCCGGAAATCCATTCCCATTATTCTTGCTCTTTGCATCGTTTCCGTCGTCGACTATAAGGCAAGTAACTTGTATTCTTTTTGTTGTATAATACAAGTACTAAATACCGCCTGTAGTGTAGTTGCTTCAAGATCTATCCTCATGAAAACCCTATTAGAACTTGTCTCTATGTGTTGATCCATCCGTAGTTGTCTCATTACACACACAATATTAAATAACTTAGAAATAATCTACATTCTTGATGTATATATGCATGTTGTTCGTGATCCATGATATGTTGTATGATCTTGTATACATGATGTGTTAGTCGTAGTATATCTTGTTGTAGACTTGTTAAATATCCTATACCATATTTCTTGGACATCCACCAAACCATATTTCGCATTTTTCTATGATTTGGATGTGTTTCATATAAACTAGTTGATTTTATGCATAAGGAAGATTTCTGTTTTGCTGTTACCCCATTTTTGTTCAGTATTTTAGACCCTGTTGAGGTCAGTAAATAAAAATTATTTGTAAATATGAATTACAGAGAATTCGGTTTACTTTCCAGAATTTCTGACAGATCTCAGTTTTGATTTGTGAGTTGCAAGTTATTGCTGTTTTACTATAGAGGTGTAGAAAATTTCAGATCCTATTTTATATGAATTCTGTATGGTTATTTATTTTTATACTGATGTCAAAGATAATATTTTGATCCAATATTTTGCTGAGTATAACTAGACTTGATTGGAATTAACCTCTAATTTTTGTGGATTTAATTGATGACTTTTATAAACTATTCTATGCTTGCAAACAACTACTATACTAGCAGAATTTTCGTGCTGTTCAGTAAAGAACCTTAATTTCAACCTGATTCTACTTGCTGTTGATAAAACCTTTGTCAATATGAATTGTAGCCTGTTGTATGTATTTTATCACCCTTTTGACGAAACTGGATTTCGATTTATATTTTGTAATCTATTGCTATTTTAGTACTGCTGTGTTTAAGATTTCATATTTACAAACTTGCTGTATCTTGTTGTTTTCTAATTTTATTTAAGTATACTATCTGTGTTGAAAAATTATGAAATTATATTTACTGATACTAAATATACTAGAAAATACCCCAGATTTTTCTTGAATTTAATTAGTAAGTTTTTAGGCTGTTTTCCTATTTATGAATACAAACTTCTGATTTCTGGTTGAACATGTTTTATGGATACAATTCTGTTTTGAGTCATGTTTTTGTGAAATATCATATGACTTATATATATATATATTTGCTGGATTCGGCTGAGTGTCTATTTTCCAGATTTTCTGACGGATCCAAGTTTGCATATGTGTGACAACGGGAATCCCAGATTTGGTGCAATACTGTCTTGCTGTCCTGAACTAGAATTTTCGTTGTCCTACCCTTTTATAAGTTGTCTTTCACCTGTGCAGGCTTATGTCTGGCCTAAACCTGTTTCCTAGTTCATGTCATGTTATTCTTGCCATATTTTGTACACGTACATGCCTGTTTGATAATAATAACAAATAACCAAGTCGGGGTTAAGAGAAAGATCGTAGTAGTGGACAATATAGGTATGTGTACTCAGAAGAGGGCCATGTTCCCATCACTTGATGCCATGATCTCATGATTACATGATTCATACTTATTATTACTATATGATTTCATGATTTCATGATTACATGATTCATGCTTGTTATTACTATATGATGCCATGATTTCATGATTACATGATTCATACTTGTTATTACTATATGATGCCATGATTTCATGATTACATGATTCATGCTTGTTATTACTATATGATGTCATGATTTCATGATTACATTATTCATGCTTGTTATTACTATATGATGCCGCGAGTTTACGATTACGTGATTCGTGCTTGTTACTTGTTACTTGTTACTTGACGCCTGAGTACACGACCCTATAGAAACTCACCACTAGGCTTAAACGTAATTTGTATGAATGTAGCAACCATGTGATAAAATTCTGGGATGCATGAAGTGCTACCTAGATAGATTTAATATAAGACTTGAACATGATCACTTGACACTTGCCACTTGTTACTTGTATATGATACTTGATTACTTTACACTTGTTACTTGTTACTCATTTACATGCTACTTGACACTTGTTACATGCCACTTGCACTCATTCATCTTACCATGCTAGTTATTTCTGTTCTAGATTTAGAGTTAGTTTTCTATTTTGTTGTTACATCCTTTCCATATTATACTTGCATCCACTGTTACTCTATATTTGTTTATCTTTTCCTGTACTTATTGCCCGCACTACAAGTGGCCCGCAACTTGTATTGACGGACGTTTTGTTTTTCTTTTCCCTTTCCTTGCAAATTATTAAATTGCAGATTATGGTAATCAGTTGCCCGATGGAGTAGGTGATATGAGATTCTAGTTGCTGGAGTTCTTGCTATAATTTACTTTCCTGCTATTCTTGAATAAATGTAATTTGCTACATGGATTATTTGTATTAGGCAGTTAACCCAGAATTTATAACTTGTTCCAGATTTGATTTATTTGAGATTCATTTATTTTGTTGCAAGTAAATCTTATTGACTATATTAATTCAGTTATGCATGCGTAGTTGACTATTTCTCTTGTATATCTCTTGTTCATACTTATGCTTGTTGTAAAGATCCTGACAGCTTATGAATGGTGAAAGCCATTCGCTGGACTTAATCACGTATCCGTATTCCGTATCTCCTTTTTAGGAAGCGGGGCGTGACAGCATATGGTGGTCTCAAGTTCTCAAAACTCGTATGGTGATGGTGATTGGCTCAGCGAACGGGTGGCTGACCTGCTCCCGAAAGATCTTGCTTCTGATCCACAATGGTCACCGGAAAAACTCGAGCTACCGATCTCTACGATCAACATATCTAGGATTATGATCTTGAAGAGAAAGATTCCAGGAATCCAGAATATAACCCCTCATTGTGTTGATGGGGGGGAGCAAATTTATAGGGGACGACTGACTCTCGAACTATCGACACGTGTCGCGCCTTTGAATTTTTTGATTGAAAACTCTTCGAATGACCATTGTCACGTGTCGACTCCTCGAATTCCGCGAAAACTGACTTGACAATAGGCCAAGTGGACAGGAAGCCCCACATGGGAATATCCCGGCATCTTGACTACAACCAACACTGAGCTTCCTACCAAACACAATACCTGCTAAGCTCATAGCACGGACTCACACCGAACACCGCTTCTGTTTCCCCTTCCAGAGCAACGACCCAGCAATCCGACACGACTGTCATATCGTCGCTTTTTCCACAAGTTATCTACTCCTCGAAAACGACCAACGGCGCATTTCCGAGAGTGGGGGGCTCATGATGTGGGAAAAACCATGAGTGATCCCCACCGATGATTCTAGCACGAATTGCGAAGCATTAAACTAGGCTCAATGCCAACATCTTTACTGGCCCAGGTCAAAGAGACCTGTGGGCCTTCTACAGGCCCAGTCACGTGCACGAAAGAATCAGCCACTGTTCTGGATGCTCCATCGGTTTCGCCATAACCGCACTCCCTAAAATCAAGGGAATAATCAATCCCAGATCCGAGATTAAGGGGATTTCGAAACTGCCCTAGGATCGAGGGTAACAGATTTATCTCCGAATCTATAAATACAGCATGGACTGTATCGTGACCGGTAAGGATTCTTTCGCTACTGAATATCCTCCACTAAATAGCTGTTTTCTGACTTATGCATCAGAGGGTCTGTCATCGGGAATACTCCCGGAGTTTCAGGCTTCATTTTGCAGGTCTGCAAAGCGGCAATCCATCATCAAACTCATTCAATACTTCCCCAGAACTAGAGCGAAGTATAGGATAACTGCATTTTTCTTGAATTTAAGAACTCAAATTATCTGTTTCTCCCACACAGAACAAAGAGACTGCAACAGAGGACAAATTGGACATTTTATAATTAATAGCTCATTTATATGCTTCAAAAATTTAGAATATTAGTATTTTTTGTCAATCCTAAATTTTTTCTTAATAGACGTGTATAAATCTAGAATAACTTATATTTTGTACCGGAGTGAGTACCTAATTAGAATCAATACTATCCGAGTTAAGATTCATCAGGTGTTCGAAAGTTTTGGGATGAGAGAAGCCCACCAATTCGTCCCAAAATGTACATTGTTCATCTGACTCTTCAAAGTAGGCCACCAACCTCGCATGTTGATAGGTGGCCCTTGAATTGAAGTTTACTGGATTATAGGAATATGCAAATAGTAACAATCTATAAGGTACTCATGTATAAATACTAGTAATTTACACGTGCAATGCACGTCTTAATAAATATAGTTTTTTAAAATAAAAATTTAGACATAATCTGGATTTGTACTTAGAACTTCCTTTATAATAGTTATGCACGTGTATTGCACGGGTTGGTAGATTGATAAAACATTTACAAATAACACTACGGCCTTCTCCCATTATAATATTAGAGATAGGAGTATTTCTTAAGTGGGGGTATATGCTAATTTTTACATTTTAAATGGGGGCATTTGCTAAAATATCTCTTTTTTAGGGGCTGCATGTGCATCACACGGCTATATTTGGTAGATTTAGTTTGGCAGTATATTGTACGGGTTTGCTCAGTTACAAAATTAGGGTTTGTTTGTTTACAATCCCAACTCTCCCATTAAAGAGTAATGCTACATCTACTACCAAGTTCACTACATTTCTCTTCACTATCTTAGGTGGCACATTCCAATAGGTAGGGAAAGATAGAGTATGTGGGAGAACTCTCCAATAGGATATGCTACCTAAGGTAGTGAAGAGAATGATAGTGAAATTGATAGTGGCTAAAGCATTACTCTCCATTAAAATAGTAAAGACGAGATTTTTTAAGAGCGAAGAAGGGAAAAAAAAAAAGAAAGAAAACGGTGCACGTTAGCTAGCAGCGGTACCCTCGGAACCACCTCCCAACTGCCCACCACGTAAGCATCTGAGCTGTTTCGACACCCAGAGACTCTCCTGTTCCGCCACGTGGCACGATCCTGTAAGCCTGCGAGTCTCGTGCGGCTCTGCCGCCAAATCGTCACGTGGCCCCACTCACGCGCGAATCGGACGGTCCATTTTGCACGGCCGATTCCGAATCTCAACGGATGGTTCACAGTAGCCGGTCCGTAATCCCATATTAGCTGTCCGCCTGTAACTAAGAGTTACTGTCATTTTTATTAAATTTTAATTAATTATTATTAAATTTTATTTTTTGGACACACCCTATGGCCGTTTTGGAAATGTATCCAATATGAGAAAACAAATTGCGAATGATTCGAAGCTCGAACTCTCATTTCATTTCATGTCAGCTTTGACGTTGATATTAAAACCCCCCCCCCCCCCCCCCCCCCCCGCGACCACACACACAAAAAATATATATATATATATTTTTGAAGTTGATATTTCTTTTTTTTTTTTAATTTATAAAAAGTATACAACAAAGGATAACTTGTTTTCGTTAGGAAATAGGTTTGTTAGCGTCATTTACAAACTAGTTTTGAAGCAATTTTTTAGTAAGATCATCATGAATTAGTGAAAGATCTTGATGGATTTGTGTCTCCTTAGAGCATCCACAGTCGTTTGCTAAATAATCAAAATTTAGAAATAGCTTTAAGAAATAGGCATGCAGTCGTTCGCTAAAAACTCAAAATTTAGAATAGGAGTCAACAGTAGGTTGCTAAAGTTAGAAGTGGGTTTAGCCGATTGCTAAATATAGGGGACGGAGGATGTTAATCCGTTTGTGGATTGGGACGGGTGAAGATCATCCGTCTAGGAAAATAAAAAAATAAAAAAAACGATAGACGGGTGAAGACACTCCGTCTGTGGGTTGGGACGGATGAAGATCGTCCGTTTTTGATTTTTTTTGATTTTTTTATTATAAAAAAAAAGTTAAAACTCACCAAACATATGAAGATCATCCGTTTGGTCAGTTTCCGACTTTTTTTAAATTTTTTTTAATTTTATTTGATTTTTTTATACTTTTAAACAAATTAAAGAAAATTAAAAAATAAAAAAAAAGTCAAACCTAACCAAACAGATGATCTTCATCCGTTTGGTATGGTTTTGACTTATTTTTTATTTTTTTTTATTTTTAAAATCACCGAATAACTATTAAAAAAAATTTCCAAAGATGGATGATGTTCATCCGTCATTTTTAATTTTAAGATTTCGACGACTGCACCATGCAACTTCTATTGCTATTCTTAAATGCTATCTTTAGCAATGAGAATAGCAAACGCCTGCGGATGCTCTAATGGACTAGATCAAAATTATATATTTACTTACTCAAAACGGTTATCGGGTGAGGCAGTTGATTTCTGAAAAAATGAGTTGAGGGACTTTAGTCCCATATAGGACACAGGGCCGGCCCAACACTTATTGAGGCCTAAAGCGAACTCCAAAATGAGGCCTTTTAAAAGGTTATAATAATATTTTGTTAAAATTAATATATTTTATTAAAATGTTATCCTTCGGGCTTTTTGAGCTGCAAAATCATTTATTTTATTATTGTAATCAATTTCACTTAACATTTCTTTTTCAATTGATAATAAAGCCAATCCATTTAATCTTTATTGAGACATTGTTGATCTTAGATAAGATTTTATTAATTTTAGTTTTGAAAAACTTCTTTCCGCCGAAGCAACAGTTACGGGAATTGTTAACATTATTCTATAAGCAATATATGCATTTGGAAAAGAATCAAGTCTTTTAATATAATTAAGTATGTCAATTGGTGTATCATTTTCCACTTGTATAATTTCTCTTAAAATTTTCAATTCTAAAAATAAATCTAACCCAACGGTATCTGAGTTGTCGTCATATTTTAATGATCGTTCAAGGTTAACACAACTTTCTTTTAAAATTTCAATTTCTAATGACTTTAATTTCTCAATACTAAATAGAAAACCAAAAATATCTTGATATATTTTAAATTGTTCAAATCTACTTTGGAATGAAATAATTGCTTGATCTATTATGTACAAGAAGTAGTCAGTTTTAAATGATTCTTCAGGAGATTTTAAAACTTCATTGTTCATAATCTCATCGAATTGTTTCTTTCTACGAATAACACATTTTTCACGAAACTTGGGTTCTATATCCATTTCAATAGCAATTTCTTTAGCAGAAATTATAGTATTTTCTAATTTATCTTCCCTGTATTTTTCAAAAAAAGAAATAAGACCTTTCAATTGTTCTATAGCAACATCTATCCGCATATCCTTTGATTGAAAGTTTTTACTAACTGAATTTACCGCAAACAATATCTCATACCAAATAGTCATGCCTAACAAAAACTCAAAATTTTCAAGCTCATAAGTCGCTAAACATTCAGCTTCACTTTTTATTTTAGGTTCATCATTAACTTCACCTAATTTCAATAAAGCATCTCTTATTTGTGAAGTTTGAAATCTTAAAGCTTTTATACTTTCAACACGACTTTCCCAACGTGTTTGTGACAATGATTTAAGAGTTGAGCTAGGGATATGATCTTGTAGAATTTTCCATCTTTTAATTGAAGAAGAAAATAGTGTATATATACGTTGCAACACTCCAAAAAAAGATGTAGCTTTAAGACAACAATTAGCCATATCACAAAGTACCAAATTTAAACTATGACAACCACATGTAGTATAAAATGATCTAGGATTAATGTCTAAAAATCTTTTTTGAACACCCTGATGTTTTTCTTTCATATTAGACCCATTATCATAACCTTGTCCTCTCATATTACTAATATCAAGTCCAATTGTATTTATTTCATTGATAATAGCATCAAATAGACCTTTTCCAGTTGTATCATCTACTTTTAAAAATTCTAAAAAATATTCATTGATTTGTACTTTGGTTGAAGAAGTATCCACACAGCGTATTACAATAGACATTTGTTCTTGATGACTTATATCAGGAGTGCAATCAAGTATGACAGAAAAATATTTTGCATTCAAAATTTTTGTTAAAATTTTAGTTTTAATTTCATTTGCTAGCAAATTTATTAATTCATTTTGTATTCTATATCCAAGATAATGATTATGAATTTCATTATCTTTAATTCGACGAATGTGTTCTTGCATTATAGGATCAAATTTTGTAATCATTTCAATTAGGCATAAAAAATTTCCATTATTTTCTTGATATATCTTTTCGTTTGTCCCACGAAAGGCCAAGTTATTTTTTCCAAGAGTTTTAACAACTGCAATAATTCTAAATAATACATTCCTCCAATGCTCCCTATCTCCGTTTATTTTTTCTTGAACATGTTTGTCAATTGTTTTATTTTTTAACAATCTCATTTCCAAATCACTCCATGAACTCATATTAGTGATTTACTCATTACTTATCTCATGACTCTTCAACTTAGAACTAATATTTCTCCAATCCCTACTACCTTCACTTGCTAATTTACTTGTACTAGAAAGAGCATTAAATAATTTACAACAAAAACAAAATACTTTATCTAAATCTTGGGAATATACCAACCATCTTCTTTCACGCTTTTCTCCGTTGGACAACTTTTGAATGTAAAGTGATGACGAAAAATGTCTTGCAAATTTATCCTTAGGAAAATCTATATCGGTAATTTTAATTGGACCATTTTCTACTAATAAATCTCTCAAACTTGTATCAATATTTGTCCATCGACTTGGATCAAATATATTTTTAATAGTGGATTCTTCTAATATTTCTTCTCTATCTTCACTATGAGTATGAGAATCAATACAATCTTGTTCATTAACTAATACTTCTTCTCTATTTTCATTTTCATTAGTAACTTGTTCATCATCTAACATTTCTCTATTTTCATTTTCATTAATAACTTGTTCATCAACTTACATTTCTTCTCTATTTTCATTTTCATTAGTAACTTGTTCATCAACTAACATTTCTTCTCTATTTTCATTTGTGTCTATATTGTTAACTTGTTCATTAACTAATTCATTATTTTTTTTGTTTGTTTTAACAAATTTATCTAAAGCACATTTTTGTGATTCAATTAAAGCTTCAACTCTTTTTTTATAGTTTCGAATAACCTGATTCAAATTTCCTAGTTGACATATATATATTTAAAAATAAAAAAAATAAAAATTAACACTAAATAAAGGCATCACTAAATTAACACTAAAAATTAACACTAAATAAATTAACAATAAAAATTAACACTAGAGAAAATTAAATATATAGAATTCAAATTAAATAGAGTTACAGAGGAGTTAGAACAATACAACCTAGTCGCCAATGTGGCTGCAGTCGAGCCGCGAGCAGGGCCGGGGCTGCGGGGGCCGGGGGAAGCGAGGCAGAGGCACAGAAATTGGAAGCGACTGGCGACACTCGACTGGGACAGAATGGCGACTGCAGTTAGTAGTCACTGCACTCGAGCGCCGAGCGGATTGTGGTCTGGTCGCACCGTTGCAGGTTGTGGGCCTTACTGGCTGCACTCGAGCGGAGCGGGGGAAGCGAGGCGGAGCCGCAGTGGCGCCGACTGGGCAAGGGAAGTGGAGTCGTTGAGGGAGGCTACCAGGCTGGGAGAGTGGGAGCGATCGGAATTGTGGGCCTTACTGGCTGCACTCGAGCGGAGCGGGGAAGCGAGGCGGGGCCGTGGTGGCGCCGACTGGGCGAGGAAAGTGGAGTCGTTGAGGGAGGCTGCGAGGCTGGGAGTGATCGGAGATAGAGAGAATTTCGGAGAAAGAGAGATCAGTGAGAGATGTGAGATGTGGCTGCACTGGCTGGATTGGGATTTGGAGGATTATAATTGAAATTTAGTAAGAGGCCTTTCGGAAATCAAGGAGTCATTTTTGGAAACCAAAGAGACAGACGTAAACAACTAAGAAAGGTGAATAGGCGGGAGTCAGTAGAATAAAAATGAAAAAATGGAGGCCTAAAACAAGGGGAAAAATTGAAGGCCTAAAGCAAGGGCTTTAGTTGCTTGGCCCTTGGGCCGGGCCTGATAGGACAAATCAAAGGAATTAGAAGGGTGTACATATTAAACCATTTCTTGGCATTGAAAGATAGTAAGTCAAGAGGCTCTCATTCGCACGTGTAGGGAGGTGGAATGTGCAAATCTTGAACTGGCACATGTGGCTTGTGTGCGCCGCACATCTTGCGGACACGATTGCTGGACCGACGTGAACCTCATCTCGTGCAGAGACTCTTTTTGCTATAGTTTTGATTTTACTAATCTATAACGGCTGAAATAAATGCATAAACGAATTTGTCTGCCATTTATTCATGTTTTAAATTGCAGAAACGGTTTTGTCTGCTGTTACGGTTTTCACCTTGTCTCTATAAATAGAGGCATCTTCTCCCCTCATAAAACACACCAGAAACTCTCTTCACTTCCTATATGTTCTTTTGTTTCATCCATGTTCCTATCTAGTCGTTCGGTGATGAATTTAGGCACCACTAAAGTTCGGGAGTGTGGTGTGGTGCCTTCGTCAACACTCTTCTGTTGTTGCATCTGGGAGACAGACGCCTCTACAAACTCCAGTACCCAGATGAGGGAAATCTAATTTAAGTAGATTATGTGCACACAAGCATCGACACAAATCTGTTTGGTTTTTTATATTTTTTTTGTCATTTCCTTATTCTTTTTCATTTGTTGGTTTGCTTGTTTTTCTCCTTCTCTGATTTTGTGCCTCTCAATCAAAGTTGCTTTTATTGCGAACAATATTGTAACAAACTTAAAACAGATTTTTAAAAATATTTTATTTCTTTGATTTTGAGGCACTCCTTTTATTTTCATTTACCAATCTGAAAATTTACACTCGTGTAGTGTGTTTTCAGAATCGAAACGATAACTGTATCGGAGAATGTTGTTGTGACTGAAACAGTCCAAGTGCTGACTGCTGATACGATGCAAGTGTCGATCATTGGTGTGGTGCGAGTGCCAGTACCTACCGTCGTTGTGGATCGGGTTTGCTTGTTCATCATCCAGTACCTAATATTCTGATACCAATTGTTAGGAAATCTGTTGAGTCTAGTGACAACTGGTCCTACTAACGAACAATCAAACAAGTAGATTAAACCAATCACACAAAGTACACAATGATTTGTCCTGATCTGGGCAAACCTAATCCGAGGGAAAAAGAAGGATAATATTATTTCAACTAGAGAATATATAAAGTATTATACTCGCACCAAGGACCTATCTATCTCTCAAGCCTCACTAGAAAATAGCATGTTGTTTACAATGGAGAACTCTCAATCTCAACTCTCATATGAAGTACTCTCTCTTGTCTCTCAAACAAGACTTACACAATAATATATAGAGATCTAGAGAAACCCTAGATTGTAGTCTCGATACAACAACCATCTGATATATCTTGTAGACGAAGCCATGCGATAAGGGCCGTATAATCTAAATTGGAGGAGAAGTTTGGCCCAAAATGGATCACCAAGACCTAGTCCAATAGTTTTTGCAGGCCGCTGACGGTTGGCTGCCCAAAGTGGCAGTCTACAAAGTTTGGTTAATCCAAACCAGAGAGCATGACAGTTGCCTGTGACTATTGAGTCGACTGTTGGCTGCTGGCTACTGCTCTCTGATATGTTACTGCTACCGTTGCTTCGTCTTCTCTAATCGAACATAAGTATGTAAGACATACAATTCCAACATTGTTTAAGAAGCAAATTTGTCTTATGTGAAGTTTTTCGCGCGTTGTGGATGAAGGACTACCCCTCCACCGATGATGCACTCTAGGTGGGACAACGACTTGTGAAATATAGGGAAAACATGGAAGAGACCTTGTACATAGTTCTCGCTACGACGATTTGGATTCTATACCATACATGAATAATATTTACCAATGTTCAAAAATCTCCCTAGGCGGCCGCCTAGGCGCTAGGCTGCCCTCAGTCGACTCGCCTAGGGCCTGGGTCTTTTAAAAAATTGGTTTGGCTGCCTAGGTGGATCTGGGGCGGGTCTAGGATTCTCAAAACCCCCTTGCCTCTCTCTCTTTCTCTCTTTCTCTCTCTCTCTCTCTCTTTTCTCAAAAAACCCAAATCCCTATATCAAAAATTTCCCAAACTGCTCATGCTTTTTCTAAATCCTCAAAATCTCAATTCTTCAAATCTCAATTGATCGTCCTTTTTTATTGGAATCTAGATAATGGGCAATACACAAAACAAGAGCTTTACCATTGATTCCCAATTATGGTTTTTTGAGTTATTTTTTGAGTATTATATAAATCTTGTATTTTATGCAATATCATATTTTTTTATAAATATATTAAAATATATATTAAAAACCTGCCTAGCCCCGCTTCTAAGGTCTATATACTTCAATGGGACAAGTAAAGTCCTTGTTTATAATATTACTGCCACATTAACTCATATAATGCATCTGAGTTATTTTCAGTACTGTTTCTTTCTCAATTCTCTGAGATTGTTTCATTATATTCTCATTAATGGAACAAGCCACATTTTCTTTAGAATTTTTTTTTTCTAATGATTCGATGTTTTGCATGAGAAATGTATTGTTAAATTGTAATTGATGGTAAAAATATTCTTGTGAAGGTGTGGCTCAGTAGATTTTATCGTGAGGACTTTTCATAATCAAGGCTTTAGAAGTTCTTTATATATTTTAGAAGTATTGTTATTCGCATTGCCATGTTGGATAAGTAGATGTGTGATGCAGGGTGTTACAGTGCTGGCGTTGAGGACACTCGATAGACAAATCTTTTATAAAAATAAAATAACAGTATGGGCATTCATCAATAAGTTATTTTATAAAATGGAAGAGTAAAGGGAGCATCATACTTTTAGGAGGAAAACTTTTTTATGTGGAGCACTTGTACTCGTATGGTGGGACTTTATATAGACGATTCATATCGTTTATTAAATTTACAATGACATAAAATGCATGCATATAGAAAATCAAGTCGTTCAAATTTTTTATTCCCAAGCATCGCATGATGCCAATATCTAAATAATATATTATGCTAAGACAACTTTTGGTCCAAAGAATTTTCTCCTTCTTTATTTTTGAAATATAAAAGTAAAGCGAATGTAGGAGACAATCCCTCATTCTTTCTCCATCCAAAATTTGAAATTGAATCTTATCCCTTAATCAAACCACAAATTTCGTACAATATTGTATAGATGTTATTTAACACCCCGCAAAATTGGAAATGACAATTTTGTTCTCGGATATTACGCACGTGCATTTTGTACCGTTATTGGTGATATCCATAATGCATTTTGATATGTATTTTGAATTTCGACTATTTATACATTTCCCGTATTCTTAAAATCTCATTTGAGTCAACTCAAATGCTATGTTTCAATCTTTGTGTTTTACGTGCTTTGTTCGTATTATCGATGCACGTGTCGATTTCGGGTATTCTACCGTTATGTGCAATGTTTTCGATGGGCTTCAATTATTTATTTTTATGACGTGTTCAAATTCATTTTATAAATGGAAATTCACTTTTTGTCTGTTTTGATTAATATACTTTTATACGTATAGTGCACGTGTTTTCAATGTACGTATTAATTACGTTATTGAATGTATATATTAAATATATTTTTCTTGTGTTATATTCTGATTATTTATAAATATTTTTCGGTCGATAAAGTCAATTTTGTATTTTTGAGATTTCACGCGCAACACACGTGTTTCAGTGCACGTGTTTAAGCGTAGTCCTTCAAAATAAATTTCATGAAATGTGTGTGTGTCTATTTTAATTGTGCATGAAAAAGTATAATTTTAATTAAATTAATTTTATATACATCTTATATATTATATACATGGATTTTAATTTAAATAAGTAATTAAATTTGTGAATGAAGTGTGTGCGCGAACGGAGCACGTACACGTGTTTTGCAAAACAGAGGGAAATGGCCAGTGGGAATTTTTGTGTAGGAGGGAAAAATGAATTTGACTTTGGAGAATGGAGATAGTGGACGAGTGGTTTGAGTTCATGGGGTGTGTAGTTATTATAACTACTCTTTTCTCCTCATATAGATACCCCCTAATACCCTACATTTCTCCTCACCCCTTCCTCCTTTCCTTCTTCTCTACTCTGCCGAAAGTCCCATGTCCCATCAACATTCATGTTTTGCTTTCTCCACCGTACAATGTGCATTGTGTGTATACATATTTATACATATGCTCATACCCTTTTATATACATATCTTTTCTTCTCTCTCTCTGTCCATTCCGAAAACAACCTAGAACCCCCTGTTGCTTTCTCCAAACTTCACCTACCACACTTTTTGCCTAATCTACCATGCATATACATAATTATATATATATATATATAGGGAAAAAGGGGTATGAGCAACTTGCTCATTTAGTAAATGAGCAAGTGATGAGGTGGCATGCATGTGATTGGGAAATCATAAAAGTGATTAGATACTCAATGTATCACATGCATGCCACCTCAACAATTGCTCATTTATTAAATGAGCAAGTTGCTCATATCCCTTTTACCCATATATATATATATATATATATATATATATATATATATATATATATATATATATATATATATATATATATATATATATATATATAGTATGTGCATATATGAAGATGCCAATGAAGTTGGACTTGCCTTTCTTAGATGCTGCCGAAAATGGAGATGGAGTGTGGGGCTATATATATATATATATATATATATAGTATGTGCATATATGAAGATGCCAATGAAGTTGGACTTGCCTTTCTTAGATGCTGCCGAAAATGGAGATGGAGTGTGGGGCTTGCTTTGGTGCGCGGATTTCGAGGATTTCTTCTTGGAGCTTTTGAAGGAATTTTCTAGGAGTTCCTAATTCTAGGAGTTTCAATTGAGTACAATTACAAATTCTTCAATCTTGGGTGAGTGTTTCTTAAATCCTTTCTAATTTAGGAGTAGAAATTGCATGATATATAATATACAATTATTTGTTAATTGGTATGATGAATTTGTATGCTAGTTAAAGTTTAAATTGCTAAATTTTAATTGGTGTGGTAGATGTGAATTGCTTAATCTATTCTCTAAAAATTGTTATGATTGTTAGTTTGAAATGCTAGAATTGAAGAAGCGTGATTTGTATGGAAATTGAGGCATGTTAAGACATTTGTTAAAATAATGCAAATGTGTAGAAAAGAATTGTTTGATGCTAATGTGGTAAAGAAGTGCAGATCTAATCTCACTAATATTTATGAGTATGGAAATTTCATAAGAAAAGTTTTGGTGAAAGACAACATTTTTTTTTGGAAAATTGATTATATGTGTTTTCATGCATTTTGAAGAAAAGATTTTAGTATATTGCAAAAATGAGAAACTTATGAATTCGAGAACAAGTACGATATTGTTTTTCAAATGAATACATTCCGGAAATGATTTATATTTTTATAGAAGTACTAATCAATTGAAAGATCATGTTTTAATGAAACACCCTTTTGTGGAAGTGTGTTGTCAAATTGTGAAGAAATCATTGTTACTTTTCAATGTCGAAAATATATTTATGATCCACTTTAAACCGAAATCTGGTGCAATCGACAGTCGACCGAATTAGAGTCGACAGTCGACTGTCAAGTATTAAAATTTGGATTTTTGTCTGCAGGACAGTCGACTGTCTACTTTTCCACAGTCGACTGTTACTGTCTTGATTATTGGTTTTTTTTAGTTTCAAAGTTTTGCAGGACAGTTGACTGAACAGTCGACTGAACTGACTGTGTTTTTGAGTTTCAAGTTTCGCAGGACAATCGATTGGACATTTTTTCACAGTTGACTAAACTGGCTTTTGGTTCTTGAGTTTTGGGATCTCGCAGAACAGCTGACTGGCCACTTTTAATAGTCGACTGCCACTGTCTTGGCTGATGGATTTTCTTGAGTTGGGATTTGATTTTTGATATGTGAGAGTTGAGTAAGATTAAATATGAGATTTTATGATTATTAATACTTGATTAAGATTACTTTATTTGAACACAATGTAATAAGAGATTAAATTGATAAAGAGGTTGAACTGAAATTGTTCTCATGTTATGAGATTATAAAAGAAATGTTTTTGAGAAAGAGTTTGTGAATGAAAGAAATGGAAATGATTATTTTGACATTGATTATGACTTATTGTTGATCTCTAGAAAGAGATAGTTGTTAGAATCTAGAGGCTTGGCGAGTCCCTTGTGACTGGCAGTTTTATTTATGATTTGAAAGCTAGCCGTTGAGGGTTGAGCGTCTCTTGAGAAGTAGCCAGGTAGGCTGACTGTCTCTTTTGTTTTGATTTAAGTCCGGTAGGGTAATCTAGCTCTAGGTTGAGATGATTTTCTTTAAAAAAAACATTGCAAGGATTAGATACATAGTGAAGATGTGATGAAAGTAAGAGAAAAACATGAGTATGAGGGCCATCGGATTGGCAGTGTGAGAGTGATTCACAGACTGCCTGCTTGATGCGTCATGACATGGCGTGAGCACTACTCCGAAATTATCGTTCCGGTGACGACGCTTGTGGGGTGTTTGGTGACTACGGGTGGTGCCATCGTTCCATGGCGGATATTGAATTGTCCATAGTCTGCCTGCTTGATGCGTCATGTCAGTGCGTGGGATTCCCCTCCAGACTGCCTGGACATGGGCTCGTAGATCATAGAACATCTAGGATACTTACCGTAGTTACCGTAGTAGTTTAAGTCATGGCGAGGGATTGAACCGTATAAAATGAAGTACGATTAAGGGCTTGCCCTCAGACCTATGTAGTATGGGATGCATAGAATCTGAACAAGTGCGCATTAGTGTCATGTAATATAAATAACTGCATTAAGGACTAAGTATACAACACAACACGACATCAACATGATAGTCCCTTTGTAGCTTTGTTTGTGATCAAGTTTGTGTTTGCTAAAGTATTTAAGAATCGTTATACTATTCGGAATAGCGAGGATGGCCGTGTATAATATTTCGTCGGTTGTAATCAACTGACGTGCCCACAGTTTTACATGCAGGACTTAGAGTTACAAGAAGATATAAAGATGATTTGATGCTGATGGTCATTTAAATATTAAAGTTGTTACAGTTGTACAATTGTTATTGTTGTAATTTATTTATTCCGCTGCTTGTTGATGTAAAAGACTCTGATGTAATTATTGGTGAAATAAAAGTTTTAAATTCCTTGTAAAATTGTACGAAATGAAGTGTAAAGATCCTGTGGAACTTCGAATTTAGTTGTATTTGGAATTCGGGGTGTTACATGTTATTAGTTAAATTTTCCAAAAATAGTTTTGTTTCTTAATCTTTAAAAACTCTATGCAATATTACACAGGGTTATCCTGGTGTTGTAGTACTGAAAACCGTTCATTTTGTTAGAGCATCTGTAGTCGTTGAATGTAAAAATATCCATATATGGATAAATAGAAATAGGATTTCCAAGTTTTCTGCACTCGTGCAAAGCTATTTTTTAGCAAACTATAATAAAATATTAAGCGACGGCACATGAAGTGCCGTCGGAGTGGAAAAATGCCGTCTTCAAGAACGGACGGCACATGAAGTGCCGTCGGAGAAGGAAAAAAAAAATAATCAAATGGACATGGACGGACGGCACATGAAGTGCCGTCCAAGCCACTGTCCACTTTTGTTGACCTTTTCTACTTTTTTCAAAATTACAAAAACATTTCATTAATTACAAAAAAATTTCAAAAAATTACAAAAACAATTCATAAATTGCAAAAAAAATTAAAAATTGCAAAAACATTCTCACAAATTGCAAAAAAAAAAAAAATTTTAAAAATGCAAAAACCTCCGGACGGCACTTCAAGTGCCGTCCGAGGATTTCAGTTGAAAAAAAATAAAAAATTCAAAGGACGGCACATGAAGTGCCGTCCGACGGATTTAGGGGATTTTTTAATCGAAAAAATTATAAAAAATCAAGCGACGGCACTTTGAATGTCGTCCATCACTTATCGATAAAAGCTATATCGATTCTCATTTATAGCAATCGACCGTAGCGATTTATCGATAAAATGGATATTTGGCAAACGAGTGCAGCACGTTCGTTTGCCAAATATCCATTTTATCGATATTTGGCAAACGACTACAGATGCTCTTACAAATTAAAATATGGATAAATGATCTTCAAATCACTTCATATTATACAACCATACATATAATAGCATATTAAACTGAACTGGGTGGATCTTCGATAGAGAAATTCGACAAATAGTTATAAATACTCTATTGGAAGAAATCGCCGCCTACAAATATGAGGTCCCCTACAGGGAAATCGCCTCATACACCCTTTTCTCAAAAAAAAATTATAGGCATTTATCAATAAAATTCTAAGAGAGAAAAAAAAATCAGCATTTACCAAAAAAAATTCTAATGGAGAAAAAAAATATCCCCCACCATGGGGCTTGGATCGTTGATAGGAAAATACTCTATTGGAGGAAACCACCGCCTACAAATATGAGGCTACCTAAGGGGAAATCGCCTTATACACCCTTTTCTCAAAATAAAATTATAGACATTTATCAATAAAATTCTAAGACAAAAAACAAAAATTGAAGATTAAAAACATATCAGTATTTATAACAAAATGGAGTAAAAAACATCACCTACCGTGGGGCTCGAGAACCCATGACCACAAGGTTAAGAGCCTTGCGCTCTACCAGCTGAGCTAAACAGGCTTATTGCATCACTAATAAGGCTATAAAGTAGTAACGTTTTTAGTCTTCACTGATCTTTTTGAAAAAAAGGAATAATAATGCATCTGCATTAATCTTTAATAGGGGTGGCATTAGGGCAGGGCTAGCCCGGGACCGGCCCGACCCGACCCGGCCCGCTCGGTCCTCGACCCTGCTCGGCCCGCCCAAACACGGGCTGAACCGGGGCCAACCGCCCAATAGATTTCCTTTTTTTTTCTAGGATTTTTTAAATTGTGTTTGTGTAATTACTGAAAAACCCCCCCATGAATTTATACTAGCTAGTTTTTTTTTGGGGGGGAGGGGGGGGGGGGTGTTATTTTGGAAAATTAAAAAAAATGCATATTCTATATAGACAACCACATTTCATTCAATTCTGTTCACAATTCACTCAACTCTCTCTACTATCTCTCATCTATCTCAACAAATCAACAACATTCAACTACTCTCTTGCAATGATCACCATCAACAACATCAAGAACATCCAACAACAATCAACAACATCAATAACAACACTACAAACTCTCAACTCTCTCTACCTTCATTCTTCAATCTACATTCTACACTCATACGGTATTTTTGTATTTGTATAATTTTTAGAATTAGCATTGTTGTTTGTTCTCATTTATTTTTCTTAATCAGATTGTGTTTTGTTGTAATTCTTCTTCTTCTTCTTCTTCTTCTTTTTAGTTTTTTTTTTATAAAAAATTTAGAAAACATACACTAGTTTATTCATTTAATTGTTGTTGTTTTATTGAAACATTTCTTCTTCTTTTTTAGATTTTATTTATTCACATACACCGGTTTATAAAAGAATTTTATTTAACTTTATTTGTTTTGTAGAATAATTTTCTATAACATATACTAGTTTATCTATCTTCACTTATTTTGTATAATTAAAATTTAAAAAATACACTACAATTAATTTTTAAACATACATTAGAATTAATTTTTAGAACACACACTAGAATTAATTTTTTGAACATACACTACAAATTTTTAAAATATACACTAGTTTAGATGACATCTAACCGATCATGCGATAGACATAGTACCCAAGAGTCCACTAGTAGTCGTTGCATTCCTTCCATTCCAATTCCATATGTAGAGAGTGAAGAAACACTTATAAATTTGATAGTAATCCCGATTTTCATGAAACACACACGGATCAAGTAGAAATAGAAGACATATAGAACCACAACCATCAAAACATAGCACTTCTCAATCCCGTAAAACAAGAGGGAACACTTCCGAAGTACACAAATATTTTGACTATGTCCTTTTACAAAATGATAAGAGTGTAGGATTATAAATTTATAAAAAATGTCAAACACCTTATAAGTTTAAAATAGGAATGGAAATGGGTACACTTCAATGTCACAGAAATAAATGTCAACCCAAAATTTCTAAAAACAATCTCACACAACAAAAAATACACCCTAAGACGGGTCAAGTAGATAGTCATAGCTTCGATCACGATATCGTTCGTAGGAAAATGGCTAACTTATTAATTAAAGATGAATTATCTTATTCGTTTGGTGAAAGTAGGAATGTAGAGACTTTTGCACAAACCGCATTAAACCCCCATTATAAAAAAATTACTAGGAATGTAGTTAAGGGTGATTGTAAATTAGTTTACAATGAGGCTAAGAATTTTTTAGTAGTAAACACTAGAGTTTCTTTGACAATGAATGGGTGGGTAGGAGTGAACGGCGTAACAATGATGTGTGTAACATGTCATTGAATATATTTTGATTGGCTACTTCAAAAGAGGATAATTTTATTCGGATTTGTTAGGTACCCACAAAAAGGGAAAATAATTGTCACACACATCATAAAAGCACGTAATAATTATTAGAGATTATGAGAGATAATAACAATAGAAATTAAGGTTAATATCCTAGGCTAAGGTGCTTGAGATATTTACCCTAGGTATCAAGATTGGAATATCTAGACTACTATCACAAGCTAGTATTTATAGGATAAATGCTGGTTTAGGTACTGGGTTCTAAACCAACTCAACTCGTGGCCCGATATCGATACAATTAGTACGTGTAATACACATGTTACCCATAGAATAATATTATACATAATATTACTCATATAGTGAGAATATACTTATATATAGTCCTCCTATATTCTCAGTATATAAACGTATTGGATTATCTCATCAGTTCAACATGAAGCTGACTGGCTGATTGCAGTTTTAAATAGAAGAAATGCATCACACAATGTACAGTTCATAAAGACTAAATCAATTATAAATCTGAATAGTTCAAATAAAACTAAACCAAAATAATTAAATAGTTCTCAAATCATATCACAACAGAATAATTCATAATGACTAAACCAACTGAAGACATTTGTCATAGTTTTAAAATCAAATAAAGCAAATAAACTTCAAGAACGAAATAAGAGTTTTAAGCTCAATGAACACAAGAGTCTTAAACTCAAAAGAAGTTTTACCAAGCAAGTGACTAATTTATTCTCGGGAGAAATAAACTGAAACTCTATCCTTGCATACTGCTTTATGTTTACTCCATTTTGAGCAAATCATTATTTTGAAATCTATGTTAACAGATTCAACTCCTCCATCTTTGCTAGCATATTACAAACAAGAATATTATGAGATACATCTCTAAGAATTCTAGTGAATTTAATAAAGTATCTAGTTCCACAAATGAACTTAGTACGATTTAAAATTAGCTTAACAAAAATATAACGTAAGCATCACAATCGAGTTTCTTTAACAAAATAAAGAACAAGAACTATTATAGTTTCTACATAAGAATTATATTATGTTTCAAATTGGAATGATAGAACAGTCAAATAAATTATGGTTAAATTCAGAATGATCAAATTTTGAATGATACATGAATCCATAAAAGAGATATATCATCAAAATTAGAATGATATAACGAAAATTCTAAACATCAAAAACACATCGACAAGTTTTCACGCTTTCTTTTGGAATAATGAGATGATTCTAAATAAATTATGAGAATATATAGCATCATCAAAATTTGAATGAAATCATATTAGCAAAATTTACATTGAACTTTTCAAATTATCTAAAGTATGCCAAATGACTAAAATTGATGCTTAATTTTGAACTTCTCTATTGCTCTAATTGGATTCTAAATTTCAAAACAATTAGGATGTTGAAGTTTTTGACTCAATAGCTTTTAACTTCATTTCCCCACAGTTTTGATAATTATATCACTTTCAAGTCTTTTAGCAAGAGCATTAGCTATACTTTGTCTCAATTGCACTTTATCTATGAGAAAGTTCAACTAGGCTTCTTTTAGCCTTAATGTACTCCTCTTACCATTATATAGTGAGTTATGAACTACAGTGCATTGTAGTTTGTTAGTCGCAGTATAGAATCAGAGAGTTTACTTTAAACTTCTCAATGGATGAGTAGCAACAAGCCCTTCAATCCATTCAGACTCTTCCCTTACAGAGAGTAACACATAAAAGTCTGATTTCATGGATGATAGCGCATTGTATGTTTGCCTTTGATTTCCATAATATTTCTGCTCATCCTAGTGTAAACACATCCACTAATTTTGATTTTTACTAAATTCTGAGCACTGTAATGCATCAGATCATCCATTCAATTCTAAAGGATGACTAGAGTAGCACAAAGCAAACTCTTGAGCACCTCTTCGATATCCCATTAGCTTCCTAAGGGCACTACAATGTGTATTATTAGGATTACTAGTGAATCTGCATATCATACCTTTCTCAAAGGTTATGTCTGGTCTAGTGCAGATCTTTATATAATGAGACTTTCGATAAGTTAAAAATGATCTAACTGTCTTATATTTGCACTATCATTAGGTGTCAACCATTTATCATAATCATAAGGTGTTTCAAAACACACTGTCAGTCACTATATCCCCACTCTTGGAACACATTAGTGATTTGATGAGTTTGACTATGGGTTATCCCTTGCCAACCGAAACTCAACCTTATACCTAATATGATGTCCACAATACCTAGGTGTTTCATGTTGAATTTTTTGGATAGCACAACTTTAACTCCATTTATAATAGAGATGTCACTTCCAACAACAAGAATGTCCACATAAACAAGTAAATAATAGCCATTATATTTGACACACCATAAAGTTAAAGGCATTGATCTGAATTACTTGATTCAAATACTAGACTCGTTAGAAAATTTGTCAAGTTATTTATCCGTCAGCTATAATACATGTTTTAGAAACATACAATGATTTTACTAAATTGTAAATCTTTTTTGCTAAACATATTAGTGCAAAACTCTTAGTACAGAACTGTTCAGTACAAAACTTTTCAATACAAAATATCAAGTACAAAATTTTTAGTATAAAACTGCTTTTAAACATCTTTTATGAGTAACAAAATTTTCAATAGATGTAAGGACAAGAAGAATACTTATCATAGCAATATGACAGACATGTAAGTAAACATCAAACAAATTTATCCCATTTATCTCAGTCAATATTTTAGCTACTAAAAGTGCATTAAAATTGTTATTGAACAATCAAAACTAAGCTTCTTCTACAAAACCCCACATACTTACTATAGTTTTAGCCCATTTCAGCAAATCAACTAAATTTAAGCATTATTTTATAACAAAAAATTTATTTAATTATCTACTAAAGACTCTTCTTGGCTCATCTGCCATTGAAGTTTTAAGTGACAATAGTGTTGATTCTTAATTCTAACTGTGAATTATTGACCGTGTCTGTATGACTAGATAATTACATACATTTATCTTTGATGAACGCATCATCAAAGAACTCTGCAAGTCTATATTCTTCTAACATAAATTAGATAGATCCAACATCTGTCCATAGAACTAAATTATGCACTATCTAAGCACACACAAATATTTGTTATAGGTCTTACTTTAGGCTTTCTAGGATTATGTACTCTAACAAATGTACTGCACCACATATTTTCACTTTCACAAAATTATTTGTGTTTCTATCCCATAGCCTACAAGGTGTAAATAATTTAGAGTGTAGTAACATATTAGGAATATTATTAACAATACAACATCACCATAGTTACACAAAATTAAACAACAATCAATTTAACTTTTTCACTATCGTTTGACAATGGTAAATAGAGTGCACTAGAGATTATGATAAATGCATACTTCTCTAAAATTATTAAGATATTTTCACCACCTCTATCAAATCTGAAACCTCTTGATCTTAGCATTTAACTAGATTTTTAATTCATTAAAATAACAAGTGCTTCATCCTCCATATATATGACAAACATTCAATAATCATCTCCAAGATTGACTAAATACTTCTGACCAATCATTATCTCATATAGTCACAAAGTTACTGAGATCACAAATATCCGAATTTACTGACTCAAAAAATTGTGTACTCCTAGAGACCATACTAAATGGTTTTCTAGTGACCATAATCTGAGCACAAATTTCACAATTGTCATATTTAGTGAGGTATCATTTAGCAGAGTTATGAGTTTTAGCAGGAACAAACAATTTAATATATAGTTCACATGTCCTAGCCTATTATGCCGTATTCAATGACTACACAAATTAGAGCTACTATTATCAGTTGCTTCGTTTGTTAAACTCAACTTACACATGCAATAGACTATATTATGCAAATTAAAATAATAATAATAAATATGAGTTAATACAAAATTACTCTATTACATTTCACAAAAATGTTTGCTTTCTCTCGTGGTTCTTAACAATGCCTAATTGCTCAAACACATTGAGCGAAGAGTTCTTTCCTATATTCGTTCTTCATCATCTTCGAAACGTTAAACGAGATAATGACCAATATTTTATAATTCAACTTTCCACACATAGTACAATAAACGAGAAAGAACAAAACGTAACTAATGGAGTCATATCATGCATCAAAAGATGCTCTCTCCTAAGTTACATACATTTGGTATACATCTTATACATCAATCTTTATTAGAGAAGCAAACATACAATCTCACACAAACTACAAATAATGGATTTAGCCAATATGTCTATACGCATAGTATGACAAGGCACACTAAACAATTTTAAATATGATAGTTTTCAAAATGAGACGAATTATGATCTAAAATTCTAATCAGGTGATCAAATGCACAAAACGTTAACACATTCATCACATAAAAATACTGAAAGATTAAAGTAGATCATACCGACACTTCAAGTTATAAGTATTTTCCAAATTCGATGGAGAAGCCTGCGTAGTGCAGACGTTTTCTACCATGATGCAAATCCACAGTCTCTAACACAGTTTGTAGGCAACTTTGTTCCATCGGCATGTCAGGTGGCGGGTCATTATCATCTCCTCCAACCTGCTCATTGATCACCTCCAAGACCTGGCCAGCCTCCAGTTGTTACTGTGGCTCCATTTCTTGTACCAGACCCTGCCTTCCAAAGTTTACATCAAATTCATATTCTTCTCTCAAAATCAACACAAATCAATGGAGACCAAAGAACTGGGGTTTCAAATTGGGGGTTCTTGAAAAGAAGAGAGGCAGTGATTAAGGGAGATCTTAGCTTGCTGGCACTGGATCCTCCTCATGGCCATGCTAGCGCTGGAGCACATGTTACGCACGACGAAGCATTCGTCGAGGCACGCCGTTGACGACGCAGCGAGCTAGGGAACGGCTGAGATAGCGACGCATGATATCGCACTGTTGGGGGCCGTAAAAGCGGTAGTGGCACTCGGTGAGTGCGCGGTGGAGTGTACCGCAGGTTGGTGGGACCGGTGCTGGCCGCGATGGTGGAATGCGACAGCGCCAGCTTGGGGGACGTCGGTACCGGCAACTAGCGGCGATGACGACGAATTCCCAATGAACGGAGATTTCGACCACAACAACGATCTTTCTTAATCTCCCAATTAAAATATAAATATCTCAAGATTGTTAGAGATTATGAGAGATAATAACAATAGAAATTAGGGTTAATATCCTAGGCTAAGGTGCTTGAGATATTTACCCTAGATATCAAGATTTGAATACCTAGACTACTATCACAAGCCAGTATTTATAGGATAAATACTGGTTTAGGTACTAGGTTCTAAACCAACTCAACCCGCAGTCCGATATCCATACAATTAGTATGTGTAACACACGTGTGACCCATAGAATAATATTATACATAATACTACTCATATAGTGAGAATATACCTATATATCCACAATAATTTCAATATTTTTGATAAATTTTTTGCTATTGCTTTTGATAACGCCTCTAATAATACTAAAACAATCGTTAGTTTGAAAATTACATTAAATCCCATAGAACCGGAAATTTTTCATGTTAGGTGTGTGTGTCATATTTTAAATCTTTGTGTACAAAATGCAATAAAATATGGACACGATGAAATTGAGGTAATGAGAAATTGTGTTCATTTTATTACGTTGAGTGGTCTAATATATCAAGTTTTTCATGATTGGTGTCAACTTAGGAAAATTGTATTTAAACATTTTCCGAAATATGTTAAACATCGTTGAAATTCTACTTATGATTTATTAGGTGTTGTTTTTCACTATCGTTTTAATCTTAGAGAAATTTGTGTTGCAATGGGTATGCAAGATTGTATGTTAGATGATGATTTTTGATTTTTTGCCGATAGTTTGTATAATTTTTTAGAACCTTTCAATGATGCTACTTTACAATTTTCAAAAATATATACATTTACATATAGTGGTATTTTACTTGCAATTGTCACTATGATGACAACAATTAAAGATTTGATAAATGACCTTTTTATTGGAGAAATGGTTTATGCCGCTTATATTAAAATTTTAAAAATCATCCACTTCCTATGTTATATTGTGTTGCTAGCGTAATAAATCTCATGATAAAGTTAGAGGGCACAAAAAAGTTAATTGATATTTTTTATAATTATGCTCCACATGATGAAATACAAATTTTTGATCATGTTGTTTTCACTACAAATTTTGAGCATGTTTTAACTAGTTTATATGATAGTTACAATAGACTTTATTCATCTAACACTTCACAATCACAAAATGTTAGTTCTTCTTCTTTTTCTTCTATATTATCAAAAGGAAAGGGACTTGCTACTAGTAGTGTTTTCAATCTCAGAAAATCAAAAAAACCAAGAACCAATTCACCAAAAGAGTTGAATTGGTATAATGCACAACCTCCCATTGATGATGTAGTAGATATGTTTTATTTTTGGAAAACCAATGAAATATTTTTACTATTCTTTCTCGTATGGCTAAAGATTTGCTAACTATACCGGTGTCAACCGTTGCATCAGAAAGTATTTTTTCTCTTGGTCACAGGATTATAAACCTGAATAGAAATCGCTTGATAGAAAAGAGTTTAGAGATGTTAGTATGTGCCGAAGATTGGATGAGAGCGAAAGAGAGGACCCAAGATTTACATGAAGCACACAATGGCTCAACAAGTAGCGACAAATGAACATCTAGTACAATGAAGTTTGGATAATATAATCTAAATATTTGGGAAAATGTAGGGGATGAGATTCTATATTTAGATTAAGTAGAAGTGAACGACAATAGTCCATTGCATTCTCTTCATTCTAAATAGAGGTAATCTCGATCTTTAAATACAAATGTTTCCCTCATAATGTAAGTTGATAAAATTTGTATGAAATGTTACTAATCCGTCTGATTATATATTAAACTTTGTATATTATAAAAAAATTTGATTCATCTATTAGAATTTTTTTCACATATACCCCACATATACACATTTCCATTTTTTTTTCTTCTGAAAACGGGGCCCCCTTTTATTAAAAAAAATAAATAAAAATCGATTCATGTATTAGAATTTTTTTCGCATATACCTCACATATACACATTTTCAAATTTTTTCTTTCTTTTTTTCTGAAAATGGGGGCCCCCTTTTTTGTTTTTGATTTGGGGGCCTGATGCAAATGTTTCATATGCATCAGGGGTGGGCCGGCCCTGCTCCAAAAACCTAATATAATATATTATCTAAAAATAATTTGACAACATCTTAATTAACAATATTTGCATGTCAATTATTTGAAACAATTGAAATTATAAATTCAAAACAATGTAAACTGTACATGATAGAAATCAAAGTCAATAATTCATACTTACCCTACCTTATAATAAGTCATTCTAGATTTCTATACTCATATTAAGCAATATCATAGGTTAGTGTAAAAGAGAGTGTTAAAGGTATGTACTTTTTAATGTACCCAATAATTTAGTTGATATGTTGGATTCTTGTATAGAATCCGACTGACATGAACAATTATGGTATGTATCATGACCTAATAAAAAATTGGTAAAATTAATTATTATTTTTTATTATACAGACCATATCAGTCCGTGCCATTTAAATTTCACATATAAGTCCAACACATCAACTGAAATATTTTTTTGATGTAAGCGGATAGAGTCCGTAGACTCTAGCCCGATCAAAAAATATATTAATAAAGCTGAGTAAACTGTACAACATGCTAATAAGGGTTTTACAAGGAGTAAAACGAAGAAACTAGACGGAATAAAAACAGCAGGTAACAGACAACAAACAGGGACTCGCAAAAGAATTACAACAAAACAGAACAAGAAGATACAATCTGGAGAGGAGGTGGGCTGGTCGGGACAACTCAACACGAGAGCAAGACCATCAGTTAGAACTGACTGCAGAGAGGGCGACAGTGATGCATGCGCGCAGGCGGACTTGAGGAGAGCAGCAAACACGAACGCTCCAAAGAGGGCAGACCCATAAGCAGACAGATGACGATCATCAAGAAGCAAAACGCACAGCAGTAGAGGTGGAAGCCTCCAGCGATCTAACTCAACGGGAATTCAGAGTCATCAGCAAATAGGAGGGGACCCGGAAAAAGATCCCAAACCTGGATAGCTGAACAAATCAAAGGCTACAACACAATCGAGGCAACTGATTCCGGGAGCGAGAGAGAAAAAACATCCCAGTCTGAAAGACCTGGAAGGAGATCTCACGCAAAATATAGAACCAGAGGCCAGAATACACCAATCGAAATCTAGTGATCTAAAAAACAAAACGTCGATAGCAGACTGAAATGGATAAAAAATAAGCCAGCCATGGCGCAGAAACACTCGCGGGAATAAAGCAGGGCTAGCGAAAGTGCTCAAAATTAAACATTGCCACAACAACTGGGGGAATTAAGCCCAGTTGAAACAAATAAACAAATGAAGCATGAATACTAAAGAAACGAATGCAGCATGAAGGATGCACAACAGGGGCAAAAAAGCCAGCCACTAATAAACGCCAGATTAAAACATAACCAGAGATCATAAGGAAACATCAAACAAACGGGCACTTAAGCCAAAGAGATAGAATGCTAATAGCATCATCTCGCGCTCACCCTCCTAACTTAAGTACACGGATACATTAAAGTTGATAATTACAAACAAAGAGTAAACGCTATAGCAGAACATCAGAGCTACACCAAAAACCAGAACACGACATAGCCCAGAGGAATCCCGACCCAAAACCCAGACCCAGATCAAAAGGAAGCCGCAAAAGATACCAGCAGCCTATCAGGGGACCAAAAAACCAACAGAGCCTGAGAGGCAAGGCTAACAAACCAAAGATTACACCTGCGAGAAAAAAGGCCCAATGAGTGAATAGATAGAGCATAGAGGTTAGAAGTTAATAATACAACACAGTACAAATGAGAAGAGAAAGCAATAATTAACTGAGTGAAAAAGAAAATTTATGATGCGTTAAGATTAGAAAGCACCGAGAGGGATGCATCTAACCGATGATAGAAGTAAGACTGTCTATCATCATCTTTCTGTTGAGATGACCAAAACTTAAAAAGAAAAACAAATTCTTCTATAAGGGAAATGATAGAGGTTGTTTTGTGTGAGAACAACCTGCAATTCCTTTCCATCCATAAAATCCACATAATTATATGGACGGAGAAGCTCCAACACTTTCTAAATCTTGGGGGTACAGAGGGGGAATGCCAGCACGAAAAAAGGTTAATAGGTAATGTTGGGTTACCCCAAGCAAGAGCCACGATTTTCCAAAGTGGAGCGATGTAAGAGCAAGCAACGAAAAGATGGTTAACATCCTCCGAAGCAACAGAGCATAGGGGACAGAGCTGACCCCACGCTAAGTTCCTTTTGTTGAGCACTTTCACGGTAAGAAGCTTGTTGTTGAGAGCTAACCAAGAGTTGATTTTAACTTTGAGAGGGACACAGGGTTTCCAAATAAAGTCAGCCGACGAGGAGACCATCCCACGGAAATTGAGAAACTTGTAGAACGATTTAACCGAGAAAGAACCAGAGGCGTTCCATCGCCAAACGATATCCTCCGATTGGTGCCACTCGAAGAGATTGAGGGAAGTGATCAGGTGTTGCAGTTCAGCAATCAAAGGTTGAGATAATGGGGTGGTGAAGGGAATGAACCAGTTCGTAGATGAGAAAGTCCGAATGACTGATTCCTCAACTAAAGCATCCGGCCTGACCGCAAGATTGAAAAGAGAGGGGTAGGCTGACGCGAGAGACATGTTACCTAACCAAAGATCAGACCAGAACATGGTCCTCGACCCGTCAGAACAGTGCTTAGAAATACTGGACTGAAACGCGGGGGCCGCCTTCCAGACTCCTTTCCAGAAGGGCGAAGCAAAATGGTGGGTAGGGGCGTTGAGAAGCCACCAAGGAGAGGAATTAAAATAAAATTCCTTGATGCACTGAACCCACGATAAATGGGGAGATTTATGGAATCTCCACAGCCATTTACCTAAAAGGGCGAGATTTTGGTCATGCAAATTGAGGACACCTAAACCCCCGTTAGCTTTCGAAGAACAAACGATGTCCCAGTTACACAGGTGCGAGCCCTGCTTATACTGAGTAGCACCAGACCAAAAGAAATTGCTCCGAATTTGATCGATTCTCTTGATGACCCAAGATGGGAAGAGATAGAATGACATCATATATAGAGGCATAGCCGAGAGGACCGAGTTAAGGAGAATTAATCTACCACCTCGGGATAGCAGTTTACCAGTCCAAACTTCCAGTCTAGATTCAATTTTATCAATGACCGGAGCCCAGTCCGACCTGTGGAGCTTATCCCACCTAAGAGGGATGCCAAGGTAAGAGATGGGAAGGGACGCAATTCGGCAGTTGAAAAAAAGAGAAACTTCTTGATGGCGAGCGTCATCCCCACCGAGCAAATACACCGAAGATTTGTTGAAGTTGATAGCAAGACCAGAAGCTTGTTCAAAGCAGTAAAGCAAGAGTTTCAGGTTGCGCATGGAAGCGCGCTCAGGTTTGGAGAAAATGATAGTATCGTCTGCATATTGCAAATTGAGGATCCCATCAAAATTACGGGAACGACCGATACCCTCAATGACGTGTGCTTCGCGAGCGTTGCGAAGCAGCTTGCTAAAAACGTCGGCCACAAGGGCAAACAGGAGGGAAGAGAGCGGATCTTCTTGGTGGAGACCACGCTTGACCTTGAATTTATGGCCTTCCGAGCCGTTAATAAGGATAGAGGATGTGCCGGCATGCAAACTCGATTTAATCCATCCCATCCATTTCGGACCAAAGCCCCGGTGGGCCATAATGTCAAGAAGAAAATCTCAATTAACATTATCGTAAGCTTTTTGAAAATCCAGTTTAAGGAGAATACCCTCAACTTTATGATGATGGCTTAACGATATAATCTCTTGGGCGGCTGCGACACTGTCAAGAATAAAACGATCCTTAATAAAATCCGATTGGGCCGGGTCTATCAACGGAGGAATAATAGCACTAAGCCTAGAAGCCAGAACTTTCATAATGATTTTGAAAGTCATGTTAAGAAGGCTAATGGGCCTATAATGCGATACCGCATTGGCACCAAACACTTTTGGGATAAGAACGATGTGGGCGTAATTGATGCGGTCAAAAGACAGGGAACCTTGGTGCAGATCCTGGAAGAGATCGAACAGGTCATCCTTAATCCAAGACCAGAATTTTTGGAAGAAAAAAGCCGGGAAGCCATCCGGCCCTGGCGCGGAATCACTTTTTAAAGCGAAAACGGCCGCCTTTATTTCATCCAGAGTGAAGGGAGCCTCAAGGGAAGCTAAGTCAACATAAGGGGGACCGTATAGATGTTGCCAGTTGAGGGAAATCAAACGAGGTTTGGAAGAACCAATAAGATCTTTGTAGAAAGAGAGGAAAGCACGATGAATATCAGGATCCGATCACAATTTTGCGTTTTGGTCCAAGATCACCGGAATATGATTGCAGCGCCTGCGATGCGAGGCGAAGTGATGAAAGAAGGCAGTGTTGCCATCGCCCTCTTTCAACCAATTCACTCTAGCCCTTTGAGCCCACTTAGAGTGATCTTGAAGGAGGATGTCAGCATAATCCCGCTTACAAGCTAAACGCTCGTTGCGAGCTTCGATAGAAAGAGGAGCTTGTTCCTCCAGAGATTCAAAAGCCTGGATGGACCCCAGGAGAAAATCTTTGAGGAAGTTGGTATTGGATTGCCTTTCTCGACGCCAAATTTTACAGCCGTGTTTGATGGCGTGGAGTTTAAGAAGAAGGTTGCCTAAACCACGAGAACCATTAATGGCGGCGAGACAATCCTCTACTAATTTAACGAATAACTGGTCTTGCAGCCAGAACTTTTCGAATCGGAATAGATGAAGATGAGGAAAGTGAAAGTCCGAGAAAAGAGGGATGGGCACATGATCAGAAGACGGGTTGGGGAGGGCTTTCGTGTAGGAGTTGTGAAATTTAGTGAACCAGGAGTGAGAAACAAGAAAACGATCTAGTTTGGCGAAGGAAGGGATAAGGCGTTGGTTTGACTAGGTAAAACACCTACCATTAATAGGGATGTCGGATAATTGGAGATCGCGAATGCAATCATTGAAAATGCCTGATTGCGGATCAAGGGAACCCGAGTTGGACCTATCGGAGGCGTAATGAGTAACGTTGAAATCACCGCAGAGAAGGCCAAGACCTTGAACGAAATGGTCAAGGGAGCGGAATTCTTGCCAGAAAAGTGGGCGGTGGTCGTAGGTCGATGGACCGTAAACCGAAATAACCGTTAGGATGCAATCGAGGAGTTTCCAGTGAAGTTGAACAATTAGGAAGAAATTAAGGCGATGGACAGCCATTAAGGAGAAGGTCGAGTCTCGGAATCCGAAAAGGATCCCACCCCTAGAACCTATCGCATCTAGGGAGATCCAGTTCGAAATGGCCGAGCCCCCTAGAGCGCGAAATAGGCGAGGGGAAGGAGACTCGATTTTAGATTCTTGGATAGAGACGATATCACAGTGAGACGACGCTATGAGGTCGAAAATGGCCCTTTGCTTGGCGGGACAGTTGAGACCCCTAATATTCCAGGAGACGCTAATCATAATAGTGACGGTGCTCCTAGACTCGGGTACGTTCAATCTTTCTAAGAGTAGTGATGGGGGAGGAAGAATTGGAGGAGACGGTGAAACCTAGTGAATGGGTGATAGACAACATTTCAGCATCCGATAAATCATCAAATTGAAGGTGATAAATAGAACCTAAAAGGGAGGGGTGAGGAGATAGGGTCGGAGGAGGACCCAGTTAGATTGTAAGTCGCCAATTTAGGCGAGGAAGCCGATCGTTTAGCCTTGAGCCGGGCGCTCGATCGGACTAATCGATAAGTGTTGCTACTCAATCTGGGAGAGAGCGAAAGATCCGGGGATGATGGGTACAGAGAATTAGAACAATTCTCAATAGAAACCACTAGGGGTTTCAATGATGGATCGAGGGGGGAGGAGGAGACCGATCCGGCCACCGTGCGGATCCGAGGAGGCTGGACCTTTCGAGAGTCACAACAACGGTTCCAAAAATAAGTAGGGAGCTTAATGAGAGAAAATGGAAGAGGGGAGATGGAGAAATAGGCCTTCACCAGGGAAGCTGATGACCGCGAAAAATACGGAAAAGTAATCTCCAAAGCGAAAGAAAACTGACTAGTAGAGACTAATAACTGAAATAAAAGGCTGAAATTAAGAGAGATAGGGGAGAGATCGACCTGTTTGGGCTCTTTTCCGCTTTCCAGCTCGGTTAACTGAAATATTAGATACAACTAAGTACTCATAACATTTCTCTAGTGTAAAAGTTATATATAAATATTTTTAATTATTGAAGCTCTTAAATGAGCTAACAATTATAAAATATCATATTTGCTCTCATCTTGATTGAGTTAGTAATTCTTTTAGTTGATAAATTAAATGATTGTACAATGACAAAATAGATAGTCTCAGAGTAAAAACATTAATTTGCGTTTAAAAAGGTCAGACATTTTTCTAGATAACCTAAAACGATATATACTGTAGGATACTGTAGGATAAAAAAAGACTAAAATAATTTATATTATGGAATGTAGGGAGTAATAAAACTCAAGGAGTCGCCTCAAATCTGAAGTGTAAATTATTTGAAGGAGTGTAAATTTTACTCAATCACTAATAATTATAATTTTAGCCAAGGATAGGACGGGTAAAAGGAGATGCATGTCAAGTTCAGAATCGGCGTCACACTTCATTCAAAACATAATAATTTAATTTTCTTACAATCTAGAATCCTGATCTTCCTATGCTCATCTTGGGATGGGATGACAACTAGATCGGGTTAACCTGCGACCAGCCCACGACCCCCGCACCCAAATCCGGTCCGCTACAATGCGGTTCAGGTTCGGGGCGAATCCGCAGGGCTACCCGGGTCGACCAGGTCGTAAAATTTGCAAACCAAACTCGTTGGACCTGGCCCGCTCGATCAGTTGACCGAGTCAAACCCATCAGCCCCCGCGGGTTTGGATCCGTTTGAACCGAACAGGTCAAACGTTCGACCCGCGGGGGTCGAACGGTCCAGAGAGCCGTTGGCTGCTATTTTTTTGTTTGTTTAATATTTATTTTTCTCTATAAATACCCTCTTAATTTTTTTTTGGATGAATCGGATAGAGCCAAAAGGCTCCAGCCATCAAAAATATATATAATACCCTCTTAATTCAATCTAAAAATTTCCATACCTTACTCTCTTACTCACTCTACTACTACTACTCAATTTAATCTCAATTCAATCAAGTTTTTCAATAAATTAGCACGCAACAAAGAAGTAAAAATTTTCGATCGTATCGAATTGTGTTGATTCAACTTTCAACTATGTCTATTTCAACTCCTCCAACAAAGAAGTTCTCTCTCTCTCTTTTTCAAGTTTCAACGATTATCGGATTACCGACTACTCTCTACTTTTATTCCGTCTCTCAATTGTATATTTGATTATCCGCGAAGTACTCGATTATCCATGAAGTACGGTATCAAAATTTCACAACCCTCCTATTGTCTTAAATTTTATTGTAGTTTTAATTTTTCTATCATATTTGTTTGTTGGTTTTTCGTTTTTCTCTCTCTCAACCCTTCTATTGTTTTTTTTAGATTTTATTTTTAACATATACCTCATAGGTTGTTTTCTATTATTTCATATACACTAGTAAAATACTAGAAATCTTTTTTTTCTTCACATACACTATTATAATGTCAAGATCACAAGGTAGCGGTCGTAGCCAAAGTGGACAAGATTCCGCAGGTACTTCACACCGGCCTCCAATAGTTCCACAAATTGAATCCGAATTTATACATAATCTTATGGTAGGACTCACGATATTCCTCCATACGAAATAGAAGAAGAAATGCATGATGTTGATTCACAAACACAACAAACCGAACCCACTAGTAGTAGAAAAACTAGAGGGAAAATATGTGATTGACACAGATTTTATGACTATATCTCAGATGAGAATAATCTGTGTGTAGGACATAAGATTTATAAACATTGTGGAAAAAGTTAAAAATGGAAGAAAAGTGAGGGAACAGGTACAATTTGTAACACCCCGCAAAATTGGAAATTTCAATTTTGCCCCTGGGTGTTACGCACGTATATTTTGTAATGTGTTTCACTACATATTTTGGATTTGTACTATTTATACATTTTCCGTATTGATTTCAGTCAACTAAAATATAATATTTCAATCCCTGGGATTTACGTGCTTTTTACGTGTTTTGATGCACGTGTTTCCACCACTACATACAATATTTTCTATAGGTTTAAATTATTTATTTTTATATATTTAAATCTATTTTATAAAACGAAAATTTATTTTCTCCTTGTTTTGATTAAAATGCATTTTTCAATTTTCTGCACATATAATGCACGTGCTTTCTACGTGTAGTGATTTCATCATGAAATTAGTAAATATAATTTTTCTTATGTTGTTTTCGATTATATTTAATAACTTTTCATCAATAAAGTCGATTTTCGCATTTTCATGTTTTACGTGCGACGCACATGTTTTCGGTAAACGTATTTGTATATATTTGTTTTCAAAATAAATTCCAGAGTGCGTGTAACACCCGTAGTTTAAAAAAAAAAAGAGTATAAATAAATAAAAATAAGGTATATATATGTTGACAGATAGTTACTGTTTGGTATATGTGATTAGGTTACTAATATGTTGAAATGGTAATATATGTATATGGCTTAAATGGAGTGGGGGCCCACGTTGGAGCTTTGAAACAGCAAAAGCTTTAAAACTGGGCTGGTGGTTTATATAGTTCATGGGTATGGAATGTGTAAGGTGAGGGGCCGAAGGTTTAAATAAAATGGGTTGTAGGTTATTTTGCTTGGAAAACATATAAGACAATATGTTTATTGAATAGGTTAGTATAGTGAACAGATTACCGGATTTATAGTATATTATGTGTGATTGATGTATAGGTGGAGACCATGGGATTAATGCACACATGCTGACCCGGATGGTATACCCAGGGTAGGCCGGTTGTACATGTAGTGGGGAGAGGAAGAGATAGGAGTTACAAGGAGGTGAAGAGTTTAGGAGTTTTGAGGGTTATAAAATGTGAAAGGTTGAAGATTAATTTTAGTAATTTATTAGGTGTGTAATTTTGTAAATTGAACCCTAGCAAAGACCTATAAATAGCCCACCACTCTACTCTCTTCTCACACCAAAGAATAAGGAAAAGAATAAGAGTAAGAAAAAGAAAGAGAGAAGAAAGTTTTGTGCTTGGAGGTCATTGCTAGGAGGAGAAGAGGAATTAGGAGTCTTAAAGCTAGAAGTGGTGTTCTTTCTTTCATTGTCAGACTTCTATAAGGTGGGCGTTCTCCTACTTTCTAATTTTTAGAATGTACATGCTAATAAAAGTGAATGAGTAGTTTTGATAAAATAGAATAACTATGCTATGATTGTGGTGAATAGTGAATCATGCTATGTTGACAAATAGATTAACATTGTGTTAATGTACAAATATAAAAACTAGTAATTTTAGAAATGTTTTGAAGAGATTTTTCTTTTAAAAAGAAGTGGTTGTAAAATAAAATGAGCATGCATAGCTTATAAATAATTTGTTGTAAGAGAACACAAATCTTCTAGTTGATTAAAATGAATGATTGAAATTCTTGTATAATCAAAGAGAAGAAATGAATTTGAAATTAGATCTATTATCAAATATGAAAATTTTATAATCCATAAGTTTCTGTTGTAATAAATCTCAGTTTATAATAATCACTTACAGACTGATGAAAGTTTTGATTAAAAGAGAAAAACTAAGTTTTACGAGATAACCTTTCGAGTTGCTTGTGAGTCGTTGGGTACGGGTAGCCTAGCGGTCTGACCATGCGCTGCTTCCTGGTTGGCTCGAGTTCGAAACTTGATAAGTGCAAACTTTTTTTTTGTGATTTATCATAATGCATCAAGAGCCCCACTTTAAGTACAAAAGGAGTTGGAGTTAAGAAATCTGACATAGAGTCCATTTGGACTCTTGGCTTTTGGTCTGTTGTTGGGGCCTTGGCTGTTGGCTCACGGGATCAAAACCCCATAGCCCCTTTTATTTATTTATTTTTGAGTATTTTTCAAATGATTTAATGAGTTGATTTAATGAGTCTAATGTGGGAAAAATATTGTGTTCATAAAATGTTATAGAGAATCTATTAAAAATAGTTTTAAAGATTTCCATGTATATTCTTGAGGAATAAAAGAGACATTGAGATATAATGAGATATTGTATTTAAAATAAATTAGTGAATAACATGATTTAAATCCTTAGAAGAAAAATAAAGTGTTGATAAGAGAATTAATTCTCTTAGAAAGATATTTTACTTTTACTTGATTTAAGAAATATTTTGCGATGGTTGAGACATATCATATGAGTTCAAATTGTTAATGAGTTTTTGACACAAATAAATTATTAAAGGATGCAAGCTTTATATTCTTTTTGAATACTGATTCATTCATGTGATTTTGATGTGATTATACACTCACTTGATTTAAGACATACTTGGTTTGGGTTGATTATGAATATGTGCTTAAGTTGTTAAAAAGATTGATAATGGATGAAAATTCTGTTCATGAAAAAGGATTATTTTTCTATGGGAAATTATGAATGAATGAATGAATGAATCATGGGTAATGCAAAAATGAGACATTGATTAAGTTATGAATAAGTTAGAGATATGAAAATAATTAAGTTTAAGACATGTTTACAATGGGTATGTGTACCATGTTTCTTGTAAATGAAAGTTTATGATTTAGAGTTAGTAAGACCTCGGTACCGGCATTATTGAAAGAAAAGATTTGAGAAATGATTCGGAGATATGGCTAAGGAGCTATCTCGTATTTGTTGATTAAGACCGGTAGGAGGTAAAACTAATTCTTTGAATGGAAATTATTCATGTCTTGAACTTAAGAAAATTTAGGCACATAAGTGAAGATGTAGTAAACTTAGGAAAACGTAAGTGAGGTGCTCTATATAGTCGGCGGTGGACTCCAAGACTATAGACCCAGTTGGTGGACTGAGGTTGCCCTGTGGGAGACGGATTATTATATTTTTCCGGGACTATGAGGACGGGTCAGCGGTGGACTCCGGGATCTTGAGTAGTCGGACGGATGAGTTTTTGTGTTTACCGTCTCCAATGTATATATATATACTGGGCTAGAGGGTCACATACGGGACGATTCGCACGATGTGGAATCTGTTATAACAGCCGGCGGTGGACTCCAAGGCTGGAATTCAAATTCGTGGAATAGTCTGAACTTTGTTTTGCTACCGGGTAGTTTTCATGGCGAGGGATCGAGCCCTGTATTGTGAAGAACGTAGGCGCTTGCCCTCGGACCTATGTAGTATGAGATGCATAGAATCCGAACAAGTGTGCATTAGTGTCATCCTAGTGTAGAATGGTATGCATTAGGCATTATGACATGACATACACTTATGTTTAGAATAATCACCTTTGACACTTTACTTGTTCATTCAATCTTTTTTTGTGATTTGTTAAAGTATGAGATCGTTATACTATTCCCGGCATAGAGAGGATAGCCGTGTATAACATTTCGTCAGTTGTAAGTAACTGACGTGCCCACAGATTGACATACAGGTAATGGACTATTCATGGAGTTATAAAGTGGATATGCCGTTGCTGTTTAGAAGTTAAAGATGTTGCAAATGATGTTAAAGTTATACAAGTTGTATTTCATTGTTGTAATCTTTTAGTCTTTCGCTGTGTAAAAACCAAGTGTAAAGGAACTCTGATGTATTGTGAATGCAAAGTTTTAAATTCCTTGTAAATTGTACGAAGTGAAGTAAAGATCCTGTGAAATCTCGAATTTATCCTTATTTGAAATTCGGGGTGTTACACAATTAAATGACACATTTTAAATGTATACAAATATTTAGTACAAGACCAATATGGCTAACAAAAAATCAACTCTAGGACCAGACAAATAGATAGTCAACCCTATAATCCTGAACTTGTTCGTCGAGAAATGACCCGATTAGTTATTAAGAATGAGATACTTTTTTACTATTCCGAGAGTATGAATGTTGAGTATTTCAACCAAAATGTACTAAATATATTAGAAGAATTCCTAGAAACACACTAAAGTCCGATTGTTTTAAACTTTACAATGAAATGAGAGATGATTTAATTGCAGACTTATATTCTTTAATTTCTAGAGTATCGTTAACTTCCAATTGTTGAAAATGTAGTAAGGATATTCTGATGATGGGCTTAACATGTCATTGGATAGATAGTGATTGGATGATTCAAAAGAGAATCATCTCACTTGCGGCTTTGCCATATCCCCATAGTCGACTAGATATTGCAACATGTATTTTAAAAGTTCGTGGTTTAATTATATTCGTGATAAAAAATTTACTATTAGTTTTGATAATACATCTAACAACAATACTTCGATTAGTACATTAGAAACACAATTAGCTCCTCCATATAAGAAAAACTTTCATGTTAGATGTGCGTATCATATTTTAAATTTATGTGTACAAGATGCTTTGAAAGTAGCCGATCCATATATAATTGCAATTAGAAATTGTGTACATTTTATTGCTTTGAGTGGTCATATGCTTCAAGAATTTAAAGTATGGTGTAAAGCTAGGGAATATCATTTAGAAAATTTTCTTAAAATGTTAAACACTGATGGAACTCTACTTTCGATTTAGTAACTAAATACAAAGATATTATAAACGATTTTGGTCTTGCAAAAAACAAGTAAAATTTTCAAATGACTTCCGAAACATGGTATTTAGCCGAATCTTTATTACAATTTTTGGAACCTTTTAAAACCGCAACTTCAAAGTTTTCTACATCTTATGATTCTACTTCTACTAGTATTTTTATTTCAATCATTACTATGATGCAAACTTTTCAAGAAATGATTTCGGACGAATACATTGGCCATATTGTTCTTCCCGCTTATAAAATTTTTTGAAGTATTTTAAACGCCCTCCTATCACTAGTAGAAAATTCTACATTCGCAACAGAAATTTTCCTTGTTGAAGAGTGCAATTCCATGGTTACTGTACATTTGTAAGGGATTTTTTTTTCATTCCAAAATCTCTTCTGGTTAATGTACAAATCCGCAACGAAATTTTAACTATCTATTGTGAATGTTAGCCATAATAGAATATCTGCAATAGAAGTTGTACCTTATTGTCCCCATATATGAGAGAATATCTACAACAAATTTTTTCCTTGCAAGTGTGTTTTAAAAGTGATTTTTCCCTTTGTTAATGAACTATTGCTACAAAGATTTGCAAAGTACTCATTCCCTTGCAATTATTACCTCGCAAATGCAATTGCACGCGTTTTCTCTTGGCTTAATCAAATATACAAAGACTGTATTTTTTCCAATCAAGAACATATAATTATTTCACCTGTTGATGCACACAATTATATAAGGAAAACACAATAATGCAAAATATGTAATTTGAACAATCAGTACATATTTAGATTATAGTAAACTTAAGAAAACCAAAATAAACTTTAATATTATAGAATTCAGAACCTTCTCATTACAAAATTATATATTTATTTCAAAGTGCTAAAACAACAACAATACATTCTAGAAGAAAACATGAGTTTTCAAACTCCAAGTAACACAATAGATGTTTTCAAAAATACTTTTAACCTGCTAATGCTTCCATGTATCCCTAATTTCACTTTTCTCGTAAGGTCTTCTGCATGTTCCTCATTATCCTCAACCTCATAGTCATCGCCACCTCCAACATGCTACATGAAAAAGAAACAACATAGAATTAGAATTGGAGACTATACACATTAAGGTACAGAGACGGGCCTACCTAATGCCTAGCTACCTAGATAACCACACAATCGATAATTGACAATGAACTTGTGGACTATATACAGTATTTTTGTAGATGCTTTGCATTAATTGGAATGAAGAGAAAATGAGAATTGTTTCGGAGTTGAAAGAGATGCACTAATTAATAACTCAGAAGAGGAACTGGTGGATCTAGATATATTAAATTATAAAACCATTTATAGTTTCTCTTACAAGTTTATGCTCCGTATGCGCATACGAACTTGATCCCAAGTGATGATCAAAATCATTTGATAGTCAATTTCTGCTGCACTGCAACAATTTTTCTGCAAAATTTTACAAACAAGTAAAAAATATTTGATTTTTTTTTTGCGTCATTCTCAAGAATATAGCATTACAGCAACATTTTCATTGAATACACTACATATATGATGGCAACATTCTATACATTGCGAACATAAGGAAACTTGTACTGTTTTAAATGTCATATATCTAATAAAATATAAAACAATTATGCAAAATATGAACTGTTCTAAGGGGCAAAAGAAAAGCAAAAAGGAAGCGAGAGAAAGAGGCAGATTAGATGATTCATAGCTAACCAAGTAAAATCTCAATATCTATTCATACCATCATAGTTAAGCTACTAACTATTGTTCTTCATCAGCTACTTCTAGGATCACAGATTTACATATATTCTTAACTAAATACTAAGGCAATATGAAAGGAAGCAATGGACCTAATGAGTAACAAAAAGTTACGGAAAAATATGGTAACAAAAATGATAAAACAACACTTTGAAACATAGTATACTTGCAAAGGTGAGAACATAATTGTAGTATGAATCACAGGAAATAGGCATTGAATGTACCAGCTCCAATGTCTCCCGTTGTCCATGCATCAAAGCAACCCTGGTGAGATTGGGGAAAGAGGGAGATTAAAAAAAAGTTAGCTAATACCTTCTGCAGCAATATCAAATATATAAATAAATGATTATGTCCATGAAGAATCAAGAAACGTAATAATACTAGAAGCAAATGAATCCGCTTGTGATAATTGCCACTGTGATATCTTCTAATCTGAACACTATGTCTCCATCTCCAATAGACTTGGCAACACAAGCAAGAAAATTTAATCTTTTGACTTCATGAAGGCAGCGAGTGACAGAGAGCAGAATGAACTATCATAAATAGATTCTAGAAATGTATTCACATTAGGATATCAATGAAGTCCTGTTCAGATTTACTCAATATGAGGCAGTAAGTTTCTTACTGTTTCTATTTCTTACTGCTATGAAATCTAGACAGAGAGCAGAATGAACTATTATAAACAGATTCTAGAAATGTATTCACATTAGAATATCAATGAAGGCCTATTTAGATTTACTCAATATAAGGTAGTAAGCAGTAGGCTATGTTTCGAATCACAAGTTCCTTCCGGTGTAATGCCCTATAAAGGGTTCTTAATGTTGATTTAGCATTTATTTTCCAACTCGAAGAAGATATAATTTGAATTAAAATGTGAAACAGATACTTTTATATAAACATATTGAACACATATTCAGTCATTTATATTTTTTGCTTGAATATACTTTTGGAGCAATTAAATATGACAACTCTTTCATGATGATATATATACGACTTCGTTAAATTATGCTACGTCTCACCATGTAAAGAAACAAGAGCTTAGAAACATGATTTTGCTTACAAACTATTCAGCTCAAGCTTATCCTACTCAGCAACGTCAATACAATAAGTACCAACTTAATTAGTAACCAAAAAAGTTTAAATACCATCTTACCAACATCTTGCAGGACTAAGTTGATCTTCAGATGAGACCAATTAACATCAAGATGCTAGACTCCTCGAATTCTTGGCAGCAGGCTCTGGATAGGAACCACAAGGTTCATTCCATATGAGCTTAATGCCAACTTATGTGATTATCTGAATATAAATAGGATAAAGACAACTTAAACTTCTACGCATATACAATGAGAAGAATGTCCAAAAAAGTTATGCGCCCCAGTTGTCCAATTCCAACAAATCACATCTAATCTATCTCAAACTATAAAAAAATGAATTAAAATTCAAACTTTAGGAGCATCAACATATTTGATGTAGAACCACTCCTCTTAAACCATCTTAGTTCTACTTCAATTCCCTAATTAATCTGATACTATCTTGAATTACAGACAGAGGAAATGAGATGATGCACTGGATCTAATAATAGCCCTCTAAAACTTGTTGAAGAAGAGCCATTAATTAAGGTAAAACTCTACTAGTAAAATCCCCATGTCCCAAATCAATACCAGTGTTATTCCATATATGGACATTGAAATACTAAACCATCAAAATCCAATCTAAAATCCAACTTCACCAAATCAACCAATTCACCAAATAAGTTTAAAATTGAAGATCATTCACTTCAAGTCTGCCATAAACTGAAAGGGGAGAGAGAGGGAGAAAGAGAGAGTTAGGGCATACCTAAGGACAGGGTGGGGGACATTTGGTGTCACGCCCCGCTTTCCAAAATACGAAAATACGGGTGCATAACTGAGGCCTAGCGAATGATGCGAAAATACCATTCATAAGCTGTACAGGTACTCAACAACAAGATAATAAAGTAAACCACGCAGGCATGTAAAAATCACAATATGATAATGAAAGTTCATGACATAGTCCATAACATAACCAACAACTGGAAAAAATAAATAGTTACTGGTCAAACAAGCACGAATTACAATAAAAAGTAGTATGAATAAAATATGAACTAACGCAACATGAAGAATAAATAAAATTTAAAATACTTGATCAGCAACACCTTCTGGTAACTCTCCATCCGGGTCTGCAAGTACATTATTACAAAAAAAGGAAAAAAAAAGGAAAAACAAGAAGACGCCCGTTAATACAAGTCACTGGCCGCAAGTGGTACAAGCTAAGGGAACAAGTATGAAACAAAACAAAAGAAGAACAGGAAAAGAGCAAGAAATCGAGAGTCATGAAATAGGAGAAATCCAATATGTAAACATGATTATGAACAAGGGATTATGGAACAAGTGGCATGTAAACAAGTAATAAAGTAAATAAATATCAAGTCAACATGAACATGTAACATGTAATTGGATCATTAAAGTGCACGTGTTAATCTTAAGTCTAATGTTTGTTTCTATCTAGGTAGCACTTCATGCATCCATCTTTTGACTACATGGTTGCTACATATAATTCAGTTGCGTTTAGACTTAGTGGTGGGTTTTATAAGTCACGTACTTGAAAAAAATATGTACATTCAATATTGTATCGAGATACGTGCAATGTGGAACTTGTAGAGTGTGAACTTATAACGTGAACATGTAAACTTGTAATTTGCAAACTTGCAACTTGTAACTTGCAACTTGCATCGGAAAACTACGAGCTCCCGTCTGAGTACGCTCTTCTATATTTTCCACTACTTAAATCTTTTCCCTTACTAGCTTGTCACTTTTATTTCAATTTAATATGATCATAATGCAATGAGAACGATGTCAAGTTATGGACAGGGAACATCAAGGAATCATCATGAAATACGTTCTAAGTCATGAGGTACAAAAATATGTAGTCTTAATGTCATATCTGGGTCTAATTTCTATTACAAGTCTGGGTCAACAGTATTTTAGGGTTATATAAAACAATATTGCGACTACAAAGTGATCGATGATATGTATAAAACTTAATCAAGAATTAAAAGATATTATAATAACATTCAAACTATTAACATAGGTAAAATAATCATTCACATCATCATGTATAATCCTAAGAGTACATATATGTGTATTAATCGTGTTCATGTAATGCATGTGGCAACAAAGTATTCACGATCATATGTGAATACGGGATCGATGGATTAGGTATAGAAACATATTTCAATTTGACTTATGAATGCGATTTAGAGTCAAGGAATATACGTGATATGACTAAAAATAGGATTAAATCGGGACCGTTCACATCGGACACGAATCTTAAAGCTCAGGGGTAAAACGGTAATTTCACCTACAAACGGGTCTGAAATGGGAATTGGGTCTTTATTCAAAGCCCAATAACCCATGAACGGATCCACGTCAACTGGGTATGGGTTCCAATCCGCTGCACACCCGATCCAGCAAGATACAATCAAGGTCCCAGATTAGACCTTAATCAACGGCCCTGATTTACATCTATCTTTTCACTGGGAATTAGGGATTCAATTCCTTATCTGATTACTAGGAGAATATTCCTTATCTAATCACGGGGATTACATTCCTAATCCAGTCCCAAAGACGCCTATAAATACCCCCCATCCATCTCTATTGCGAGGTAATCAATACTTTTCCAATTTACGCTCTTTCATAATCATTTCTGGTTACTGACTTGAGCGTCGGAGGGTGCGTCACCGGGATCAACCCCGGTGTCTCGCACTTTTTGTAGGTTAACGGCGGGAGTCAACGGTCAATCTCCGGCGGAACAGGTTAGAGGCTTGCTATTCAGGTTTTTCACGAATCTACACATACTATCTGTTTACCCCCACACCAGATTTAGCGGTAACAGATTGGCGCCGTCTGTGGGAAAACCAAACGAATAGCAGCCCCTCTTCCCGTTGGTCCGATCTTCTCCAGCCATGCCTCCGAGAAAAGTCAGGTCTAGAGGGTCCAATCGCGAGCCCAACCCCGCCGATCAGCAAGAGGTAGTCCCCGTCCAACCCGCTCCGCAGCAGGGACAACCCCCGCCTCAAGTGGAGGACCCTCTTCAACAAGATCAGCCTCCTCTTCAGAATCAGGAACCCCCCAAGGGTCCCACCGGTCCTCAGAATGCCGGTGCGGGGGGCTCCCGCATGAAGCAACCTCTCCATCAAGACCGCGTCTCCATACACAAAGCCTCTACGGATTCCATGGCCTCTCATAATCCTCAAAACCAGCAGAAGGTGGAGGACTTACGCCACCATCTGGACGAGAAGCGGGCCCGAGAGGGAGCCTCCCGCCAACAATGTCCGGGTGAGCGATCCCCTCACCGCCGAGACTACAGAAGATCCCCTATCCGAAGGGGAAGGAGGGAGTCCCCCGAGCATTACAGAAGGAGGCACTCCCCCGCAGATCGGCAACAACCCAGGAACAATGAGGCACCAATCACCCGTGCCGAGTTCCAGCAGTTCCAAGCAATGGTACAACAGGCACTCAACCTCCATCAAAACCCTAATGAGTCGAAGGCCCCGTCCCCTCCTCCAGTCCGAAGCCCTCGCCGACGGTCCCCATCTCCTTGTCCCGCTCCTACCAACTCCCGGCGTACCCCAAGTCCTCGTCGCTCCCGAAGTTACCATCGCCGCAGCCCTCGCTCCCCCTCCTACGAAGACGAGTCTAGAGGCTCGGCTGATTACCGTCGGAGGGACGACGCCATGTATCGCCGTCTTCATGAGGTAGAGAGGCGCCTGGGTCAGATAGGTCGAGAAGAAGAGCTTAGGGGGAGGACCCTACATCCTACTCGACCCCCTTTCTCCCGAACCATTGTGGATGCACCTGTGCCGTTCGGCTTCAAACCTCCCCAATTTGAGACTTACACCGGGGAGACTGACCCCGTTGACCACATTGAGAGCTTCAAGACTCTCATGCTCATCCACCAAGCCTCCGATGCCATGCTGTGCAAGACATTCCCTGCTACTCTCAAGGGCTCGGCTCGGGAATGGTACTCCCACCTCGCCCCGTCTTCCATATTCTCCTTCGAGCAGTTCGAAACACTCTTCATCACCCACTTCGTGAGTAGCAGGCGCACGGAGAAGACCAGCATCTCACTCCTCCAGCTTAGGCAAGAGAAAGGTGAGAAGTTAAGAGACTATGTGAAGAGGTTCACTGCGGAGGTCAGGTCCATGGCCTCCCTCGACCAATCCGTCGTAACGGCCGCCTTCCAATCCAATGTCTTCAATTCCAGCATCCGTTCCTCTCTTGCTAAGAAGCCTCCACAGAACTTTGCCGACCTCCTTCTCAGGTGTGAAAAGTACATTCGGTCTGAAGAAGCCCTCGACCCCCTTGCTCTGGAGGAGACATCTTCCGGGAACAAACGGAAGAACACAAGTGAAGAGGGGTCCCAAAAATCCCAGAAGGACAGTAATGGCCAGCGCCGTTCGACTCCACGTTTTGAGAAGTTCACCCCCCTCATTGCTAATATATCAGAAGTCCTTATGGAGGTGGACAAGGAAGGGCTACTCCGTGCTTCCCCTAGAATGAACACACCTGGCAAGAAGAGGGACAAAGATAAGTGGTGCCGCTTTCACAGGGACCACGGCCACGGTACGGATGATTGTCGGGCTTTCAAGGGGGAGATCGAAGAACTCGTACAGCGGGGACACCTGACCAAGTTCATCCAAAAAGAGGGGGCCGAGCTTCCCCTCTGAGGAGCCAATAAACGAACCGAAGGGCTCGGTGATCTTCAAGACTCAGAACCTCCCAGCTCCTCCCAAGAGGTCTTCACCTTATCGTAGAAGTAGGATTTTGATTTTCAATAAGACCGATGCTTGTAACCCGGCCAATAGCATGTAATAATGGCTCGCCCTATTGAAGCAGCCACTTAGTTTATTTCAATAAAACTTTACGTTTTTTCATTGGAAATTGTTGCTCTTGCGTCATCTCAATCTCTCCGAGTCACGACTCGTTAAATGGTAATTTCGGAGTCCAGCTTCTTCTACATGGCTCCTCCCGCAACTCACTAAACTCTACCGATGGTTCCGGAGTCCAATACTTGGTTCGATTCTGCTTCGAATAACTTGCTCTTAAGCAGGTTAGAAGTGGTTCGCCATTCGGAATTGCTCCCGCAACCGTTGAACAACTCTACCGATGGTTCCGGAGTCCAACACTTGGTTCGATTCTGCTTCGAATAACTTGCTCTTAAGCAGGTTAGAAGTGGTTCGCCATTCGGAATTGCTCCCACAACCGTTGAACAACTCTACCGATGGTTCCGGAGTCCAACACTTGGTTCGATTCTGCTTCGAATAACTTGCTCTTAAGCAGGTTAGAAGTGGTTCGCCATTCGGAATTGCTCCCACAGCCGTTGAACAACTCTACCGATGGTTCCGGAGTCCAACACTTGGTTCGATTCTGCTTCGAATAACTTGCTCTTAAGCAGGTTAGAAGTGGTTCGCCATTCGGAATTGCTCCCACAGCCGTTGAACAACTCTACCGATGGTTCCGGAGTCCAACACTTGGTTCGATTCTGCTTCGAATAACTTGCTCTTAAGCAGGTTAGAAGTGGTTCGCCATTCAGAATTGCTCCCGCAGCCGTTGAACAACTCTACCGATGGTTCCGGAGTCCAACACTTGGTTCGATTCTGCTTCGAATAACTTGCTCTTAAGCGGGTTAGAAGTGGTTCGCCATTCGAAATTGCTCCCACAACCGTTGAACAACTCTACCGATGGTTCCGGAGTCCAACACTTGGTTCGATTCTGCTTCGAATAACTTGCTCTTAAGCAGGTTAGAAGTGGTTCGCCATTCGGAATTGCTCCCACAGCCGTTGAACAACTCTACCGATGGTTCCGGAGTCCAACACTTGGTTCGATTCTGCTTCGAATAACTTGCTCTTAAGCGGGTTAGAAGTGGTTCGCCATTCGAAATTGCTCCCACAACCGTTGAACAACTCTACCGATGGTTCCGGAGTCCAACACTTGGTTCGATTCTGCTTCGAATAACTTGCTCTTAAGCAGGTTAGAAGTGGTTCGCCATTCGGAATTGCTCCCACAGCCGTTGAACAACTCTACCGATGGTTCCGGAGTCCAACACTTGGTTCGATTCTGCTTCGAATAACTTGCTCTTAAGCAGGTTAGAAGTGGTTCGCCATTCGGAATTGCTCCCACAACCGTTGAACAACTCTACCGATGGTTCCGGAGTCCAACACTTGGTTCGATTCTGCTTCGAATAACTTGCTCTTAAGCGGGTTAGAAGTGGTTCGCCATTCGAAATTGCTCCCACAACCGTTGAACAACTCTACCGATGGTTCCGGAGTCCAACACTTGGTTCGATTCTGCTTCGAATAAATTGCTCTTAAGCAGGTTAGAAGTGGTTCGCCATTCGGAATTGCTCCCACAGCCGTTGAACTTTTCTAACGATGGTTCCGGAGTCCAACACTTGGCTCGATTCTACTTCGCAAGTTCGCTGTTAAGCGAGCTAGAAGTGGTTCGCCATTCGGAATTGCTCCCACAACCGTTGATTCCCTCACTTAAATAACGAGTTCGGAGCCCACAACTTTCTCCTAGGGTTGCTCCTCAAACTCGTCTCACAAAGGGCTCTCTCCCAGAGTCAAGCTCTTCGCTCCGCTCGCCTCCAAAAGCGGACCTCTTCTCAACGAGATCGAAGCTCACCACTCTCTCCTTGGGTCGCTCCTCAAGCTCGTCTCACAAACGGCTATCTCCCAGAGTCAAGCTCTTCGCTCCGCTCGCCTCCAAAAGCGGACATCTTCTCAACGAGTTCGGAGCTCACTACTCTCTCCTAGAGTTGCTCCTTACACTCGTCTCACAAAGGGCTCTCTCCCAGAGTCAAGCTCTTCGCTCCGCTCGCCTCCAAAAGCGGACCTCTTCTCAACGAGTTCGGAGCTCACCACTCTCTCCTAGAGTTGCTCCTCACACTCGTCTCACAAAGGGCTCTCTCCCAGAGTCAAGCTCTTCGCTCCGCTCGCCTCCAAAAACGGACCCCTTCTCAACGAGTTCGGAGCTCACCACTCTCTCCTAGAGTTGCTCCTTACACACGTCTCACAAAGGGCTCTCTCCCAGAGTCGAGCTCTTCACTCCGCTCGCCTCCCAGACGGAGCTCTCCTCGAACAAGTTTGGAGCTCACAACTCTCTCCTAGAGTTGCTCCTCAAACTTGTCTTCCAAATGGCTCTCTCCTAAAGCCAAGCTCTTCGTTTTGCTCACCTCAAAGGATGGGTCTTCCCACGGCTCTTACAAGGGTCTTCCTGGCACAAGGGTTTTTCCAGCACAGCTTCTCCGCCCCTAGGAGTGGAGCTCCTCTTCCAAAATCCCCACGACCAAAACACTCCTTAACTTCATGAAGACAAGGATGTTGCGGGGCTATTTTGACCATGAAGGAGGGTGAATCCTCGTCTCACTCCTAAAGAGAAGTTGTAGATCTTCGAATTAGCTTCGAAACAAGGGGTCGCACGCCCCGAGCCGACCTCCGTAGCACCGGGAACATCAAGAAGAACTCTGCAGGGAAAAATTGGAGTTCGGCACAAGCTGCCGAGCGTTCTCGGAACCGACCTCGTTACGGGGGAAAATTCATGCTCGGCACAAGCTGCCGACCGTTCTCGGAACTGACCTTGTTACGGGGTAAAAATTAAGTTCGGCACTCACTGCCGAGCGTTCGTGATACCGACCTTGTTACGGGGTAAAAATCAAGTTCGGCACTCACTGCCGAGCGTTCGTGACACCGACCTTGTTACGGGGTAAAAATCAAGTTCGACACTCACTGCCGAGCGTTCGTGACACCGACCTTGTTACGGGATAAAAATCAAGTTCGGCACTCACTGCCGAGCGTTCGTGACACCGACCTCGTTACGGGGAAAAAATCATGTTCGGCACCCACTGCCGAACGTTCGTGGAACCGACCTCGTTACGGGGGGAAAATCAAGTTCGGCACCAGCTGCCGAGCGTTCTCGGAACCGACCTCGTTACGGGGGAAAAATCGAGTTCGGCATCAGCTGCCGAGCGTTCTCGGAACCGACCTCGTTACGGGAGAAAAAATCGGACCTCGGCACCCCTTCGCCGAACGCTCTCATAAACAAACAACACAAAAAAGAAGAGGGGGGGAGCTATTTTGACGCCGATCTTCTCCAACAAAGTTGGCGCCGATCCCAAGCAAAAACCAAAACTCTCCTCAACCTCATGTGTACAAGGATATTCTCTGGCTATTTTGACCATGAAGGAGGGTGAATCTTCATCTCACTCCTGAAGAGAAGTTGTAGATCTTCGGATTAGCTTCGAAACAAGGGGTCGCACGCCCCGAGCCGACTTCCGTAGCACCGGGAACATCGAAAACTCTCCTCAACCTCATGTATACAAGGATATTCACTGGCTGTTTTGACCAGGAAGGAGGGTGAATCTTCATCTCACTCCTAAAGAAAAGTCGTAGATCTTCGAATTAGCTTCGAAACAAGGGGTCGCACGCCCCGAGCCGACCTCCGTAGCACCGGGAATATCAAGAAGAACTCTGCAGGGAAAATTGGAGTTCGGCACCCGCTGCCGAGCGTTCTTGCCACCGACCGTTTTACGGGCTTGAGTTCGGCACCAGTTGAGTTTGGCACCCCTGCCGAGCGTTCTTGCCACCGACCGTTTTACGGGCTTGAGTTCGGCACCAGTTGAGTTCGGCACCCCTGCCGAGCGTTCTTGCCACCGACCGTTTTACGGGCTTGAGTTCGGCTCCAGTTGAGTTCGGCACCCGCTGCCGAGCGTTCTTGCCACCGACCGTTTTACGGGCTTGAGTTCGGCTCCAGTTGAGTTCGGCACCTGCTGCCGAGCGTTCTTGCCACCGACCGTTTTACGGGCTTGAGTTCGGCACCAGTTGAGTTCGGCACCCCTGCCGAACGTTCTTGCCACCGACCGTTTTACGGGCTTGAGTTCGGCAGCAGTTGAGTTCGGCACCCCTGCCGAGCGTTCTCGCCACCGACCATTTTGCGGGCTTGAGTTCGGCACAGTTGAGTTCGGCACCCGCTGCCGAGCGTTCCTGACACCGACCGTTTTACGGGCTTGAGTTCGGCACCAGCACAGACCCACAAAAAAAAAAGAGAGAGAGAAAAGAGGGCTAAACGGGTCGGTTTGAACCCGTTAAAGGATCCAACCCGAACCCCATACCGTTTCACTTCTTCTTCTCCACCTTTCCCGCCAAAAACAGAGAAAGAAAAACCCACCTTCTTCGAACAACCGAGCTCCAACTTCGCGCTAGCTCGACCCAGTCAAGCTCCGTCGAGCTCCCACCTCGAGCGCGCTCCGTCGTGGCCAAACATCTGCAACCGAGTCCTCCCCAACCTCGACACCACCGTGTCGTCGCCAACCCATCCATCGAGCTCGAAGTTGTCCAAAAACGCAGTTCGTCACCTCCAAGCTCTACACCGAACAACTTCGCCGAGCTCCAACATGACGAGCTCCACTTCCAACGAGCTCACTCCGTCGACGAGCTCCGAACCCACCTTCTCGCGAGCTCAACCTCACCATTAAGGAGCTCCCCCCTCCGTCGCCGACTGCCTCCGATGCCGAGCTCGAACACATCGCCATGGCGTCGACGAGCTCCATCTTCTCCGAAGCTTCCATTCTAGTTGAGCTCACCACCGCGTCGAGCTCTCCCACAATCGAGCTCCGTCACCGCCTCGACGAGCTCCGAACTACGCGAGCTCCGTCCCCATCGCTCCGCTGTCGAGCTCCCCTCAAATCCAAGCTTCATTCCCTGCGACTTCACCTCCTTCATCGTCGAGCTTCCCCTCACTGAGCTCCAACCTCGTGAGCTCCCTCCTTCGTCAACCTTGCCAACCTCCGCGGCGACGAAGCCCAGTCAAGCTCGAGTTCTCCTTCGCCAACTCGACAGCCATGGCCTCGCCACCTCCCAAAAACTCAGCATCACTCCACCCTCTCCGTCACCGAGCTCACAAAGCTCCGAAGCTTCGAACCCATCGCTCCGCTGTCGAGCTCTCCTCAAACGCCGAGCTCCTTCCCTCGAGCTCTCCGCCATGGCCGCACCTTCATCGAGTTCCGCTGTACGAGCTCCATTGCCGAGCTCCGTTTCCTTCGCCTCCGCTGAGATCGCTCTCCGACGAGCTCCAGCGCTGAGCCTCGACCGAAGCTCGTCGCCGCCCTCATCGACTTCACCCACTCCGTCGTCAAGCTCCGTCGCCTCAAAGCTCCTCTCCACCGCTTCGAGCTCCTACCTCGCCGAGCTACATGGACGAGCTCCAAGCTCTACGCCGAACCCTTCGAACCGAGCGCTACCTCCTCCGTCACCGCCACCGAGCTCGACTCCCTCGATGAACCCCCGAGCTCCAGTGACGCTCACAGTCGGGGTCGCAGGCAGAGCTGGGTCAGAGGCGTCGTTGGGTCGAAGGAAACGAACAAGAACAAGGAGAAAGAGCAGCAGCGAGAAGAAAAAAAAAAAAGAAAAAAAAGTCAAAGTTTGACTGCCACGTGTCGCCCACGTGGACTTCGGCCACTTTTGCCGAGCGTTCATGGAACCGACCTTGTTACACCAAAAAAATGGCCTCTTCTTCCTCCTCTCGATGCGCGCTCGCTTGATCGTGATCAATGCATACGATCGCGCCACGTGTCCAGGTAATATTCAATTTATTTATTTACTTATTTATTTGTTTTAATTATTTAAAAAATCTGAAAAAATATTTAAAAATCGGAAAAAATTAAATAAAAATTCTAAAAATAATTATAAATCAGAAAAATTATTTTAAAAAATTGAAAAATATAATTATTTAATTAGAATAATTATTTAATATTTTCGATAATTAATTATTTAATTCGGAAAATGAATAAAAAATTCAAAAAAATGAGAAAAAATTCAGAAAAATCTGAAAAAATCACCAAAAATCCAGAAAATTCTGAAGATATTTTTGGATATTTTACAAGCCCAGAATAACACCGTTACACCCCCGAGCAAGATCCAAATTCTCTTAAGAACACCGATAAAATCCCGTACGCCATTAGAATAACAAAACTACTCCTCAAAGACTAAAAAACTCAGTCTTTAGGAGTGGGGGGCTCGTGATATGGCTAAAAATAGGATTAAATCGGGACCGTTCACATCGGACACGAATCTTAAAGCTCAGGGGTAAAACAGTAATTTCACCTACAAACGGGTCTGAAATGGGAACTGGGTCTTTATTCAAAACCCAATAACCCATGAACGGATCCACGTCAACTGGGTATGGGTTCCAATCCGCTGCACACCCGATCCAGCAAGATACAATCAAGGTCCCTGATTAGACCTTAATCAACGGTCCTGATTTACATCTATCTTTTCACTGGGAATTAGGGATTCAATTCCTTATCTGATTACTAGGAGAATATTCCTTATCTAATCACGGGGATTACATTCCTAATCCAGTCCCAAAGACGCTTATAAATACCCCCCATCCATCTCCATTGCGAGGTAATCAATACTTTTCCAATTTACGCTCTTTCATAATCATTTCTGGTTACTGACTTGAGCGTCGGAGGGTGCATCGCCGGGATCAACCCCGGTGTCTCGCACTTTTTGCAGGTTAACGGCGGGAGTCAACGGTCAATCTCCGGCGGAACAGGTTAGAGGCTTGCTATTCAGGTTTTTCACGAATCTACACATATATCTGTTTACCCCCACACCAGATTTAGCGGTAACAATACTTGCGGTATTTTTGCAAAGAAAGCTTGTACTAGAACAAACGAATTTATACAAGAGATGCTTGCCTGATTTGACGATTCAAAAAGAGAATAACCGGCGAACTTCCAAAATCATGTGCGAACTACGTGCAAAAAGTGGCGAAGAAACAACCAGCAAACAAAGTAATCACAGCAACTCCGTAGCTCCCACACACCGGATCTGATCCAAACACAGAACGGCAATCAAGATCCAAGGTGGCCAGAACACGGAACACCAATTCCCACCATTGGGATCGCGTCTCCTTCCTTCGGCAAGAGAGAGAGAGCGATCGGGAAATCCTCGACGACGGCAGTAGGCAGCGACGCTCGTGGAGAGGCGAGGGTGGCTAACGGTGGCTGTGCTCGGGTGGCGAGCAACGGTACAGGGAAGCTGCACCGCGGTGAGGGCGAGCGAAGGGGTTTCGGGTTGTTGGTGGTGGCATTGCGGTGAGGCGAGGGAGATGACGACCGGTGGGAACTCTGGCCACGGCACCGCAGTCGGGAAGCGATGCATTGACGAGATGGCATGGCAAAGTGACGGGTGCTCTGCTTTTAGTTCGAAAACAGGGGAGGCTCAGTTGAGATGGGTTCGAGCGGCAAAGGTGAAGTCTACAGGGATGATGACGAGGCTAGGATGGCGAGGCGAGGTGGTAGACGAGGGGACGTTGATCAGAGGTTGGATGGTAGACGGAGCAATGAGGATAGCTGAAGTGTGTAATGGGTTTCGGTGAGTTCTTGGGCGAGACAGGGATGAAGATGGAGGGCGATAGGGTGGTGGTTGGAGGCGACGAGGAGGCGGAGAGGTTGTCGAGGGTGAGGGGACGAGGGATCGCGATTTCGGTGGTTTGGGTTGAAGACAAACAGGGAGGGAGGAGGAAGATGAGGAATGGGTTTCTGTTTGGGGAAACCAGAGGAGGGAGAGAAGAATACGAGGTGAGAGAGAGAGACAGAAGGGAATTAATATAATAATAAAGAGTAGAGAGATTATAGGAAGGAGGGGGTTACAAGATTACATAATGAGGGGGAATCAATAGGCTTTATTAGCAAGTGAATAAGAGATTAGAAAGTAATAAAATTGTTATAACAGCCATATTAATGAGGAGAGATTTTAGGGCTAGCTGTTAGGGATTTAATTTGGGGATTACAGGATGTGGGAGTGATAAGGAGAGATTTTGGGAATTTGTTGATCTGGTGAACAAAGAGAGTTTAGGTTTGGGCTAGTGGGTCAAGATCCAATAGGAGGTGAGTTTGGATCGGGCTCAAAACAATTTAATTATTTAATTACAGGATTAGGCTTGCACTAAATAATTAGACAATTTGGGCTTAAATTAAACAATTGGGCTTGTAATAAAAATTGGGCTCAGATTAATAAGTAATAAAATAAAATAAGAAGCTGGGCTTATAAGAACAATTAGGTTTTATAAGATAGTCATATAATATAATCAATTAAGAAAAGAGTTACAAGATACTAAGAATTTAAAATGCGGAGAAATACTTGAAAAAATACATATTAACGGGAACAGGGGTTACATTTTGGATTCGTTGGAGTCGTTGGCGTGGAGGAGGAGGAGGCAGGGAAGAGGAAGCTTGGAAGAGCAGGATTGAGAGGGTTTTGGTTTGGTGGTGGTGGTGGTGTCGGTGTGTGTGTGTGTGTGGTGGTGGTGGTGGTGGTGGTGGTGGTGGGGTGGAGGGGGGGATTGAGGTTTTTTTTGCCCGCTCAATATTTGAGAAGTGAGGATAAAATTTTAGCATCAAATTGTTGAGCGGCCAAATTATCTGTGTAAAACACGTGTTTATACTTAATTTATTAAAAAATTATTTATTTTATTTATACTTTAGTAATGGAATATTGTTTGTTACAATTCTTACCTTGTAAATTGTCAACACTTGCCAAAAATCAATAGAATCTCTTGCGGATGTTAAAATATTTGCAATGAATGGGTTTGTTGTGATTAAATTATTGTTGATGGTAGCATCAACAATAAATTTTTAGTGCTTGCAAATAATCCATTATTATTGCAAGATTTTCTACTAGTGTATATTGTATTGTATTACTACTGTTATGAATCCTCGTATCAAATTAACGGGTATAAGGAGTTTGATTGAAATTGATTGCAACACATTTTTAGCTAGCTTTGAATCGACATTGAATAACTTGTATGATTATTATGATAGAACATTTGCATCTAGTAGTACAACTATTATAGTTATTTCTTATTCTTCTACTTCTAGAGGTAAGGGTAAGAGTACATTAGAAGATGCCACTTTTAATTTACTTGCTTGTATTCAATCAAAAAAATCTAGGACTAATGCACCTAATGAATTAAATTTGTATAATCGACAAGATAGTGAGAGTTTTAGTACTAAGATTGAAGTACTACAATGGTGGAAAGAACATGAAAATCTTTTTCCTATTCTTTCACATATGGCTAGAGATCTACTAACTCCTTATGTCTCCACAGTTACTTATGAAAGTGCTTTTTCTTCAAGTGGCATAGTTCTAACAGATTACAGGAATCGCTTAAAGCCGGATTCATTGGAGATGCTCGTGTGCAATGAAGATTGGATGAAGGCTGGAGACAGGACTCAAGGAAAAGCTGTATCTACATCAATAAGTGGAAGCAACTCCCCTGACGTCCAACAACAAAATTAGGGAATTTAGGACGATGAGATCTTTGGTTTAGGTTAAGTAGAGGTGCCCGACAGTAGTCCAATGCCGTCTCTTCAATCTAAATCTAGGCTATCTCGAACTCTAAATTATCCTCTTAAACATGTAATTGAAGGAATTTGTATATTTTTTAACAGTATTCGTATGTAAAAAGTTGTAAAAATTTTATACAAGTTGAAATGAATAAATATATACAATTTTGTTTAATTCTTAATATCTTATACTTGTTGTACAATATTTATTTATTTATTTATTTATTTATTTAGGTTAAAATAGATGGGAAAAAACTTGTATTTGTAATTTGTATGTGAAAAACTTATAAAAAAATCATAGTATTTGAAATGAATAATCATATGCATTTTTCACTTTTATACAAGTTAAAATTGTTGTAATTTTTTTAAAGTGAAGTGAAGTTGTTATAAAAATAAAAAATAAAAAATAAAAAATCAAGCGGGCCAACTCACGATCCGGGCCGATCCGAAACGGGTTCGACCCTAATGGATTCGCGAGTTGACCGGGTCGACATTTCCCATTTCCAACCCGGCCCGGTTGCCACCCTGACCCGATCCGAATCCACCCAAGTTATACTTCAACCCGGACGGGTCCGTCCCAACCTAATCCGGTCGATCCGGATGCCAACCCTATAATCATCTTAGATATATGTAGGGCCATTTTAACTTCCATTAAACTTATGAAGAAAAAATAATAATGATAACAGTAGGGACGTTAGCAAGGACAAGGAAAAACCAACCATATTTATGTGATGTGGGCACCCCTTATATGATATCATAAAATCAACCCTATCTAGCTTGTACATATGCATGAACAAAGAAGAGAAGCCTGTCATTGTCATACTTGGATGTATATTTAGTATATATGAAAGGCAGTCCCTTCTAATTTGACCTCTTCTCCTTTCCTATTAGTTTCGCACATCATCCAATCCTTGCCTCCAACAAACCATATGCATGCATGCTCCTTCCTCACATTTTCCCTCCACCATTCTCCATTAAACAATAAGCAGAATTTTCTTCATATCCCTATTTTGAACTTCAAAGTTGATGTGATACGAGAAATAAATGTTAAAATAAGGGTATGGAAAAACATTTCCCTCCAAGAATACCTACCTTTATTTAAACTCCCATCATGCTCGTCATCAAAAACTCAATCCTCATATATACCTTCTCACTGCCAAATATGGACGAGATCCTCAACCCAAACATCAAGAGTTCATATGATATGAAACCACCACCAATTAGGCCAGCAACACTCACCATGAGGGAGGAGTCTCATCCGATATCGAAGTCAAAGCCAAAGATAAGGATAACTCACCTATTTGAGCCGGAGATAATCAATACCGATCCTGCGAACTTCAGAGACTTGGTGCAAAAGTTGACAGGGAAGCCTACAAAAAGAATAGGGAACAAGAAGAAGAAGAAGAAGAAGAAGACGAAGAAGGTGAGTCAATTAGTGAGTAAGGGAAAGTTTATGGAAGGAGAAGGAGAAGCAGTGACTATTAATAATATGTGGGGGTCGTTGGAAGATAATTATGGCACTTCAGGGGGCTATTTGTGTGAATTGGGAGATGTGGACAGTTACTTCCAAGGGATGGTGACTTCTCAATGCTTCCATTGATGAGTTCTAATTCTACTTCTTCTTCAAGTACTTCCACCTCTTCTCATATGTATCATATGATCGGAGAAGCACAAGTAATTAATTAAGTAATTTCACTTTTCGATCTTTTTTTGGGTTGTGAGATCTTAGTTATTCGCTTAATTTGGTTCATTAATGGAGGGTAGAACTAGCTAGGGTTAGTTTGTTTAGGATGAGTCTATTGGTTTGTTAATTTGATGTTAATTATCTTAGAGTGATTCTTTTCTACTTCCTTGCAAGTCGATCTCTGCTATCTCTTGATCTTGGTTCTTGCCCTGTAAATAATAAAAAATAGATACTAATTATTGTTGCTATTTGATTTTGCCTTGTCGTATTAGTTTGATGTATGGTTTGTAACTTGGAAAGTTTGTGGATGTACTGCATGTTCTTTTCTTTCCTTGTTTATTTTCATTAGATGTTTAATCAAAGTTTATTAATGGTTTATTAACAAAATTTAAAGCTATTTTCACTTGCACAAAAAATATATCTGAAAACTCCAGATTGCTTTTATAGTGATAACTTTTGTTGTTGTTGTTGTTGATAAAATAGATAGAATTCTACAAGGATTCCAGCCAATATATCAAAATCAAAAGTAGCCATCAGTGCATTCAGAGTTTTAGTCATACTAGAGCTTATGAAGAAAACACTTCTTCATTTACATACAGCCCCCAAAAAGGTAGAAACAAAGTAGAGTAGAAACCCAAAGTATCAGAAAGATTATACAAAAAACCATAAAATGAAGTAAGCAGTATCTATATCAAAAGAAGCAACTCCCGCATCATTATTCTAAGGATCTATAATATCCACAAACGACTTCTTCCCCATCAGTAGTGATTTCATGTGCTTAATTAATTTATAAGCTGCTTTCATCCAGGAGACGAGCAGAATCCAAGTGATGTAATCCTGTTGGAATGGAGTCATGTTTAAAATTGAATCCAGAGTAGCATAAATTAGGTCAGTATGAACACCTCTAGGATTATCGTTGTTTTATAGTGATAACTTGTAGTAATGGAGTTAAATTTATGTCCCACTCAACAACTACTTGAGTGATATGGTGTAGATGACGTGGCTCCATCAGGGCCATCAGATCCCCTCAAATTCCGTCCCTCCATGATCATCAGGTCAACTGAAGTCCAACGGGCTTCTGCCAACTCAGGCCTACAGGCAAACGGGTCCGACCGGGCCCGTTAGGGTCTCAGGCCCGTTTACCCTTGCCTATAAATACCAGACTCCCTCCTTGCCCAAGTTAATAAACTTTTCCCCACCTGAACCCTATCTACTGTTGCTTTCTCGGTGACTGACTAGATCGCTGGAGGGCCTATCGTCGGAACTTCTCCCAGTGTTTCTAGGCAGTGTGCAGGTACAAAAAATCGAGTCGAGCCTCAAAGATCCGAGCTGAGCTACTAGATCCGAGCCGAGCTACTAGATCCAAGTCGAGCACCCGGCCTCTACCTCTCTGCTGCTACTTCTGAGCCAGTCCTACAGCTTATGATCGGATCAACACCAGTACCACATCTTCTGGTACACAAATTATAAGAACTCGCACCTATTGCCCCCACACCCCAAAAACAAATAGCATCGAGTTGGCGCCGTCTGTGGGAACTTCTAGTACTAAAGCCATCTGATCCCATCCAAGGACGTCATCCCAAATTCAAGCTCTTGCATGGCTCCCAAAGTCAGAAGGGCCATCACCTCTGGACGTCGTCCAGACCCACCTCCCCTTCACAGCTGTGCTCACGCCCAGGGCTCTAACCAACCGCGGGTCAATGGCGAAGCCAGACCCAGGCAGGGCGCTTCTCATTTGGTCGCGACTGATTTACGGCACGTCATCCTGAATTGGCAGGACAGTAGAACAAGGGGAAAGGCCGCTCCCAACTCGGTCCCGAACCACTGTAGGCAGCCATCCCTAGAACGGGAACTAGGACATAGCCACACGCCCTGGGGACCTCCACCTTCGTGTTACCTAGTGGAGCAAGCTCCAGTCACAAGGGCCAAGTTCCAAAACTTTCGTAACAAGGTCCTCCAGGCAATCCGAGGCGGCCCTGGAACCGAGGCGCGCGACAACTCCTACCCCCGGTCAGAAGCCAGAGGCGGCAAATCTCATGGATCGAACCGCCCCATAGAACGGGAAGACGTCGTCCTTTGACGCCTCCAAGAGATGGAGAACTGCATCGCCCATCTCGGCGAGGGCGGGCCAATGCCAGGCCATCGTTAAAGGCCGACCCGACTCCCATTCTCCACTCAAATCTTGGAAGTCGAGATTCCCAGAAATTTCAAGCATCCCCAATTCGAGACGTACAACGGCGATGGTGATTTCGTTGATCACATGGAAGGGTTTAAAACCCTCATGATGATTCACAGCACTTCGGATCCCCTCCTATGCCATGCTTTCCCTACCACCCTGTGAGGTCCAGCTCGGGAGTGGTTCTCGAAGCTCACTCCCGGCTCGATCTTCTTGCTCGACCAGTTAGAAGAAAACTTCCTGGCATACTTCGTGACCAGCAGGAAGGTCGAGAAGACAAGCACGTCCCTTTTAGACCTCAGAAAGAAGGAAGGGGAGTCACTCGGAGAGTTCGTTCGGAAGTTTACCGCCGAGGCGAGGTCTATTTCCTCCCTCGACGCGAGCATTGCTTCTGCAGATTTCCGACACAACGTTCGCCATGACCATCTTAAAGCTTCTTTGGCCAAAAAACCACCCATCGACTTCTCCGACCTACTCAACAGGGTCGAGAAGTACATTTGGACAGAAGAGGCCTTACACCCTGAGGGCACCAAAGAAGCCATAACCAAGGGGAAGCACAAGGCAGACGATGCTGAGCCCGCCAAGAAATTCACGAAGGAGGTGGCTAGTCTGAAAAGAATTCCTCCAATCCCCCATTTTGAAAGGTATACACCACTGACCCATAATGTGTCAGCAATCCTGATGGAGAACGAGGATAAAAGGATAGTCCGACTCCCTCCCTGACTGAGCAACAATAAGAAGCAGGACCAGAGATTCTACTGCTGCTTCCACCGAGATAATGGGCACAAGACGGACAACTGCCGGGCCCACAAAGATGAGATCAAGGCCCTCATCCAATGAGGGTACTTGAGGGAGTTCACCCGGGATAACCCAAGAGATCGGAGGGATCCAATAAATCCGAGGCCTTCACCTCCCCCTTGAACGATCAACTGGCGACCCGAGCGGGACCCCGAGCCCGAGGAGACCGGAGGGCAAGCCATCCTATACACTGCGTTCATGGTGGACCCATGGGAGGGGAATCCAATACCTCCCTAAGGCCTTCGTCCGAGAGGTTAACTCTGTTCAAGACCATGTCTCCCCCCAGATTTAGCAGCGGCCAGTCTCCTTTTTTGGAGAGGACCTGGAGGGAGTCAGGCTCTCACACTGCGATGCCTTTGTCATCAGCCTCGTCATGGCAAACTTTGAAGTCCGCCAATTTCTCGTGGACAACGAAAGCTCAGTTAACATCCTCTTCTTGGAAGCATTTGAGAACCTCAAGCTCCCCCAAGATAAGCTAAAGCTGGCTGGGTACACCCTTCACGGGTTCTCGGGTGTCCCTATACAAATCGAAAGGATCGTGACACTGGATGTAACAATTGGCACGACCCCCATCATACGGACCGAATCAATGGACTTCATGGTGGTCAACGTCAAGGCGGCGTACAACACCATTCTTGGCCGACCCGGGCTCTGTTCGTTTCAAGCCGTCCCCTCGACCTACCACTTAAAGCTGAAGTTCCCCACTGACCTCGAGGTCGGTGTTGTCCGAGGGAATCAGGAGTTTACACGTTCGTGCTACATGACCACGGTAGGAGGCGGTATGTCTCCCCTTAACGCAGTCGAGCTCCCACCTGAAAGAAGCCAGCCCGAGTCGAAACCCGCGGAAGAATTAGAGGAGGTTTCATTCGAGGTAGAAGATAAGTCTAAGTGGTTCCGTGTGAGCCGCTCCCTTTCTCCCGATCTGAGGCCAGGCCTAATTGATTATGTCCGCCGCAATATCGACCTCTTCGCTTGGACTCCGTTCGACATGCCCGGAATTTCTGAAGACCTGATCATGCACAGGCTAAGCGTCGACCCGGGCTCCAAGCCGATCCATCAGAAGCAACGAAGTTCGCCCCGGAGAGGCAACAAGAAGTAAAAGTGGAGGTGGACAAACTGTTGTCCGCCCGGTTCATTCAAGAGGTCAGCTATCCCGAGTGGCTGGCTAACGTTGTAATGATGAAGAAGGCCAACGGGAGCAGGAGGATCAGTATAGACTTCACGGACCCGAACAGGGCGTGCCCCAAAGATCCTTTTTCCCTCCTAAACATCGACGCTCTGATCGACGCAATGTCGAGCCATGAGCAGCTGACTTTCATGGATGCCTTTTCAGGCTATAACCAAATCCGGATATTCCTTCTGGACATCGCTAAGACATCCTTCGTTACTGACCAAGGTCTCTATTGCTACCGGGTCATGCCCTTCGGGCATAAGAACGCCGGTGCGACCCACCAGAGACTCGTCAACCAAGTTTTCAAAGAACAAATCGGTCATAACATGGAGGTATACGTCGACGACATGTTCGTCAAGAGTTAATAAGGGCAGGACCATGTGGCCGACCTCGAGGAAGCCTTTGGCATCCTACGGTCCCCACAACATGAGGCTCAATCCTGCCAAGTGTGCCTTCACCGTCTCCTCAGGAAAATTTCTTGGGTTCATTGTTAGCCAGCGTAGCATAGAGAAAAATCCCAAGAAGATCCAGGCCTTAATCGACATGGCTCCTTCCAGAAACATTAAGGAGGTTCAACGGCTCATAGGAAGACTAGCGGCCATCGACCGCTTCCTCTCTAAGTCTAGAGAGAAGTCCATCCCCTTCTTCAAGGTTCTGCAGGGAGCAAAAGCTTTTGAATGGGGCGACCCTCAGCAACAGGCGTTCGACCAGTTAAAGTCCTACATCGCCAACCTCCCGCTTCTGAGCAAACCCAAACCGAGTAAACCCCTATTGCTATACCTCTGTGCCTCGAAAAATGCACTCAGTGTCGTGCTCGTCCAAGAAGATGACGGAATTCAGAAGCCTCTCTACTATGTGAGCAAAGTCCTGTTCTCGACAGAGACCTGATACGCAAATATCGAGAAGGTTGCCTATGCCCTAGTCATGGCCGCGCGAAAGCTTTGTCCTTATTTTCAGGCCCACTCGAGTCAGGTCCTTATAGACCAGCCTCTTAAGGCCGTCCACCACAAGCCTGAGAGTTCAGGCTGCTTAGTCAAATGGTCGATCGAGCTGAGCCAGTACGACATCAGCTACCAGCCCAGGATAGCTATTAAGGGACAGGCCCTCGCCGAATTCATCACGGAGTGCACTATCTCTAAGCCTTCCGACATTCGAGAGGCAGATCCAGTTTGGGAAGTTTATGTCGACGGCAAGTCTTGCAAGGTGGGAAGCGGTGCGAGCGTCATCCTCAAATGTCCCGACAACTTCATTCCCAGTATTCTCTTCGCCTGAACTTCCCAGCCTCTAACAACAAGGCAGAATATAAGGCTATGATCGCAGGGCTCACCTTAGTGCACAAGGCTGGGGCCAGAAAAATTAGGGCCTTAAGTGACTCCTAGCTCGTGGTCAACCAGATCACCAGGGAGTATGAGGCTCGTGACACTCAGATGGTCTGATACTTGGCGGTAGTCCAGCACTCTTGACGTCCTTCGATTTCTCCTCGGTGGAATGGATCCCTAGGGAGCAAAATGCCCAGGATGATTCCTTGTCAAAACTAACCTCATCATCCTTCGAAGGACTCGACCACACCATCCTAATCAAAGTCCTCCCCAAGCCCAGCATCGACCTCCCCAAAGCCTTTTGCCTCACCACCTAACCTTAACCAGACAACTGACAACTCCCATCCAGAAGTTCCTGGCGGAGGACAAGCTCCCTCAAGATTGGACCGAGGCGAGAAGGACTAGGGTCTGTTCAGAAAGGTTCATCATAATCAACGAGACACTCTTCAAGCGCTCGTACACAACAACGGACGGCAGAACCTACCTTCGCTGTCTGGCCCCCGATGAGGCCAAGTATGCTCTGAAGGAACTGCATGAAGGAATCGGGGGGTGTCACATTGGGAGCATGTCGCTCTCCAGAAAAGTCCTAAACCATGGGTACTACTGGCCGACCATGTTACAAGATGCCCAAGACCTCGTCAAAAGGTGCGGCCCTTGCCAAAGATTCTCCTCGGTGAAAAGGCTTCCACAAGCCAACCTCCGCTTTCTGGCCAGTCCGACCCTCTTTGCTATGTGGGAAATGGACTTGGTCGACCCTTTTCCAAAAGCGACGGGCCAAAGGAAGTTCCTGGTGGTGGCCATCGACTACTTCACCAAATGGATCGAGGCAGCGCCCCTGGCCACGATCACAGAACACCAAACTCAGCAATTTTTTGGAAGCACATCATCTTTCGGTTCGGGATCCTGTAGGTACTCATCACAGACAACAGGACCCAATTTGCAAGAAAGAACTATCGAAAGTTCTGCGAAGACATTGGTGTCCAGCAGTGCTTCTCATCAATATGTCATCCTCAGTCAAATGACCAGGTCGAAAACACGAACCGTCAAATCCTTGACGGCCTCAAGAAGCGGTTGGATAATTCATCCAAGGGGCTGTGGGTCAATGAGTTACCAAGCATATTTTGGGCACACCAGACGACGAAGAGAACCCTTACGGGCGAGTCACCGTTCAACCTAACCTATGGTACAGAGGGGTTATCCCCTTGGAAATCGGGCTCCCTTCGCCCAGGATCATGGCCTTCGATGAGGAGAATAACTCAACGGACCTCAAAGCCAACATGGATCTAATCGACGAGGTTAGGGAAAAATTCGCCGTCAGAAGAAACATATACCAACAACGGATCAAGAGGTTTTATAATAAGAAGGTTTGCCCCACTGACATCAAACTAGGTGACCTCGTGCTCAGAAAACTAGCGGTATCCGACCCCAGCAGAAAAAGAAAATTGGCCCCTAATTGGGAGGGCCCGTATAAAGTCTCTGAAGTGGTATGCCCCGGCACGTACCAACTCACAGACCAAGGAGGAAGGATAGTGAAGAGGCCCTGGAATGCGGAACACCTCATCAAGTTCCTCGAAGGGGAGTACTAGACTCCTCTTGTAATCGAGCTTATGTAACCGACCCCTTGTAATCAGCATTACGTGCCCCTATTTTTTTTGTTTTTTTGTAAATAATAAAGTGTAAACCTTGGCATTTCCTTTATTATTTTTATTTTTGTGCATTTGCCACACCCTAGCTTTCTCACAAGTATGGGGGCTCGACATTCTGTATTGACCTCGAGCAATACCCTAGCTTTCTCAAGCTGTATGGGCTGGGCGCTCGGCAATGACCTCGAGCCATACCCTAGCTTTCTCAAAAGCATGGGGGCTCGATATTCGGTATTGACCTCGAGCAACGCCGTAGCTTTCTCATGATGTATGGGCTAGGCGCTCGGCAATGACCTTGAGCCACACCCTATCTTTCTCACAAGTATGGAGGCTTGACATTCGACATTGACCTCGAGGAATGCAGTAGATTTTTTAAGCTGTGTGGGCTAGGCGCTCGGCAATGACCTCGAGCCACACCCTAGCTTTCTCACAAGCATGGGGGTTCAACATTCGGCATTGACCTCAAGCAACGCCCTAGGTTTCTCAAGTTGTATGGGCTAGGCGCTCGGTAATGACCTCAAGCTACACCCTAGTTTTCTACAAAGCACGGGAGCTCGACATTCAGCTTACGCTGCAGGCGGCGTCCTAAGCTTTCTTACAAGTTGAAGGGATGGAAAAATCAAATTTCATTCGTCATAACGCCTTGAATGGCCACACTAAATAGAGATTATTACAAAGGTTCTTTTTACCCCAACCTAAGTATTTCTTGTGGGGCTTTTTTGGCTAACACGGACCATCTCGAGACCCACCGAGCGGGTCCGTCCTCCAGTGAGCTCGTCCAGCACCACCGGCATCGCCAGTGTAGACGTATCGGCAACAGAGCTTTGTGCATCAGCCGGCCTTGCCATTTCTGGATACAGAGTCCGCGAGGATCCCAAGATAGAGGGGCTGCCTCCCCCAAAAGAGTCGAACCAGGATCTGCCTGTACTGAGCATGACTTTCAAACTCTGAATCTCCAGCTCCTTCTCAACCACGACCTCACGGAGAACGGACTCAGAGGCCGGTCGCCTGGTGGAGGCATCAGACATCGACCAGTTCGTCTCGGTACTCCCCCAGTTCCGATCGGCTATAGCCTTCTTCAGGCATGCCGCCTCTAAACAGAGCTCCTTGGACTTGTTCATAAAATAGCTTACCACGTCCTCCCGATCACGGGCCTGTTTGCGATAGCGAATCAAGACACTCTCTTTGGACTCTAGCCTGTTCCGAAGTCGCCGGACCTCGGCAGAACTGAGGTTGGCTCATAGGGTCTCGTCCATCTGACATAAAGGAGAGGAATCAAGATTTCACTCCAAGCTTTTCAAAAATGACAAGTCATAACAGGTCGTCCAAAACACATGATTATATTAATCCAAAAAAAGATAGTTAAAAAAAAGCGGTGGCCAGTCCGCGCTCGGCAAATACAAAAAGAAAAAGGAAAATATAAAAACTACGTCTTAGGGGGGATCTGCACCTCTTTGTCAGCCGTCGCCCCCTCTACCTCTCTCTTTATGCTCGGGTCTCTCAACGCCTCGTCACCCTCACCTCCGGGAGTCAGTGGAAGCATGGGCGGCTACCAGTCGTAGTGGAGGTGGTCGGTTTTTGCTTGAGGGTAAAGGAGCAGAAAGTGCTCCTTCGCCCGATCATACGCCTCTTCTTTGGCATTCATCAGCTCCTCCCCTGCCGCGGACTGCAGCTCCTCGTACTCTACAGCCGCCTTGCTTCGAACCTCTGCCAAAGCACAAAGGTGCTAATCCTGTTGGGAGGTGAAGTCGGCTTGAAGGGCCTGCACCGTCCCCTGAGCTGCCGTCAGCTCGAGCTTCTGGTCCTTCGCTTCACGCAGGTACTTGTCGGTGTTTCGCTTCTCGGCCTTGACTTCTTTGTCAAAGCACATCTTAAGCTGCGCCCCGACCATTGACGCCTAAGTGGAGAGACAAAAATCAGAAAAAAAATGCCAAGTACAAAAAAGTAAAAACCGATGAACCAACACTTACCACCATGTGGGCATGAGCCCACTTCATGTAGCACGTCTCGACCGTCTCGGTCGCCAAGATGGACCGGTCACGCACCGTGGCAAGGTTATCTACAACCTCGACCGAGATCGGGCCACTGCCAGTGAGTCGCCCTCCTTCACTAACCAGTCTGGGGAGAAAGGCCTTAGCCCCCTCTTACCCACCATCTCCTAGTCGTCAGGTCGCAAGGAAGGGGTCCCTGCCTTCAAGACTTCCGCAACCTTGCGGCTGCTAGAGCTCGACCCTGACTTTGGTGCTTCCCTGACAAAGATGGTCTTCACCCTCTTATGGGGTCGCTCCGAAGGACCTTCCGAGCCCCCATGGGCAGACCCCGCCTTCGGCACCGTCTTCTCGGCCATCCTCTTTTGGGCCAGATCCTTCAGGGCCTTCTGTGTGTCGAGCTTTGCCTGGTTCATCGCTGTAAGAAAGAAGAGGGAATGTAACGCGAAGGCAAAAAGTTAAAAAAAATAAAACGAAAACATACAAGGGTCAACTGGGCTTAGTCCGGTTCGGGCTAAGTGCGATTCTATCACATTCGGCCAACCGATGCTGTGTCCCTCGATAATCCTGTCAACATTATCCCACTCCGCCTCAGTCAAGTCCCCCTGCCTCGGGGGTTTGTGGTTAAGCTTTTAGAAATTCCACGGTATAGGAATTTCCCATGGTACCTCGCTTTGAACCACGAAGTACTTGGCCTTCCACCCCTTGATGGAATCCGGATGCCCGTGCACCACTTTCTTATGGGGGCGAGGCGATATGTAGTATATGCTCTCCTGATCTCCGAGCGAGCTCACCCCTAAGACGGCCCAGAAATACTTTAGCTTTAGAGGCACCTTCTTCTCTTCACACTTCAGACTGAAGCAAACTACTGCTTCCACTAGTTAGGGCTGTACTACATCAGACAGAGCTCCCCCCACCTCAGCACCCTCTTGATGAACGGGTGCAACGGCAGCCTTAGCCCCAAGACGAAGGCGTCCTCGAGAAACATACAGAAGCCGGGGGAGAACTCGGTGGTAGGGCGAAGACCGGGGCTCGGGATCATCAGCTCGTACTCTCGCCCAATGAAGTAGCTAGCCCTTATCACGGGCAGATAGTTGGCCTTCAGGACACACTGAACCCTATCCATCTGTATTTGGGTCCGGCTCGGCAAAGATACCTCCACACCAAATTGAACCAAGTTCTCGACGCGTCAGGATACATCCTGATCGATCGGGGGTTTTTGTAGCATAGGACGTCGAGGCCCGTGCGCTGGCTCGAACTCGTCTAGTGTCCTCGGACTGTCCGGTAAGCGCTACTTCCTCTTCTTCTTCCGAATTAAAGGAGCCTTCGGAGGAGATGGTGTTGCCAAAGGCGGGAAAGGGGGGAGAGCCTCTCCTTCCTCACTACCTTCCTCATCTGCCTCCCCCTCAACCCTTTCCTCACTACCTTCCTGACCTCGGAATGTCGAGGGTTTAGGGGTCGGCAAGGGCGCTGGCGAGCCGTAGCGCTTTCCTGAGAAAGCAACCTTGGTGCTCGGCCTGACCTCGGAATGTCGAGGGTTTAGGGGTCGGCAAGGGCGATGGCAAGCCGGTGCGCTTTCGTGATAAAGCTACCCTGGTGCTCGACCGGACCTCGGAGTGCCGAGGGCTTAGGGGTCAGCAAGGGTGTACGCGAGCCGGTGTGCTTTCGTGGGAAAGCAACTCTGGTGCTCGACCTGACCTCGGAACGTCGAGGGTTTACGGGTCGGCAAGGGTGATGGCGAGTCGTTGCGCTCAGAGTTAGCGCCGAGCTTCAGTCTCCCAGTGGAATTAATTAGGCTCTAGGATTCGCGCGCGACGCTTCAGTTCCCTAGGGGCATTGATGATGCTTCCGGCGTTTCAGCTCCCAAGGGGGAATACGGCATGACGCTTTGCATTCCGTTGCTTGGACTCCCTAAGGTCACAATTGCAGCTTTGGGAGGGCTATAAGTACCCCTCCTCCCTTGTTGCTCTCTTAGTAGAAGAATGTACTGGTAGCTCATTGGCTATCAGAGGTGTCTGCCGCAGGTGGACGCCTAACACTGAAACTTTTTAAGGCCGAGAGCCCTGGATAGGTGGTTCCACTGCTGTCTCTATCTTCCTTTGGGTATGCGGCTCCGAGGGTCGTCTGTCTAAGGGAGACAGAGACAGGAGGCGTACCAACCGATGTCCGGGGTCCGAGGAGACGAGTCTGCCGTTGTCTGGTATTCTTGGGTATATCAATCTGAGCCAATGGTTCGGTTTAGATTGGTATACTTAAGAATATCGGGTTCGGTGGACGCAGGTTCGGCAGAGGGCCTCAGATTGGTGGTTCTCCTGCCATCCTGGCCTTCCTTTAGGTATACGGCTCTGAGGGCTGTCTGTCCGAAGGAGACAGGGATGGGAGGCGTACCGGCCAAGGTTCGAGGCGTGGGAGGTGAGAGTATGCCGCGGCCTGGTATTTTTTGGTATATCAATCTGAGCCCGTGGTTCGGCTCAGATGGGTATACAGAAAAATATTAGGTTCGGTTGACGCAGGTTCGGGTTCGAGAGCCCGGGCACGGTGGCTCTCTTCCCGCCCTCAAACAGTTCCGAGTTTTGGCTTTTAAGGCCGTAAGTCCCGAATTGTTCACGGGTGAGAGTGGTGCCGACCGAACCCCGGAGCTCGGGGTGCTTGCCAAAGGAGAGCACCTCAAATCTTTAAAGTAAACTTTCGGGTAGCGGGCTGTCATCGTCGAGCATAGTGGGGCACAAGGCCTGAAAAGGCCAGAGTACTGCTCAGAGCCAATGCACAACGTTCGACACTTCGGCCTGTGTTTGGCGACGATTGGGTGGAAATCGAAGGGTTGCAGACCGCTTGCCTTGGTGACGTCACTGTCGCGAGTTTCTAGGAGCAGTTATCACAATTTTCTAGGAACTGTTTTGCAAAAATCTAGGAACAGTTATTGCGAGAATCAAGGAGTCTCCTGACTCTATATATATCCCACACCCCCATTTCTTTTTCATTCTTCACTTTTACTCTCTCTCTCTAGAAAACGGTGTCTTTGGCGCTTCTCTCTCTAGTCTGCTGCACTCGCTCGTCTCGCCGAAGCCGATCAGGTTAATTCAGTCGCTTTTTTCCTTACTATGTCTAGGGCTCAGTCCGGCTCTTCGGCTTCGACCTCGAGGGGGGAGGATGACCCCCTCACGGGCCTCGCCGACTCGACATCCTGGGAGGCGGATTCCAAGGTGTACGATGTGAAGCCCCTCCGCATTAGGAGGCCGTTCGTCGTAGAGAGCAGTGATTCTGAGGAGGAGGGCAACGATAGCTCGGATGAGGTGGAGATATTGGATCTGGTGTCGGACGACAGTGGAGAAGAAGGAGAGGCTGAAGTGCCGAAGGTTCAGAAGAAGGGCAAGGGGGGAAAATCAACGGTTCAGAGGCAGGGCAAGGGCGCAGGCTCCTCTTCGTCTGCGACGGTCCTCGAGCCCTTGGCTACGCCTTCTCCGGAGAAGGCCAAGAAAAAGAGGCAGCCAAGAAATAAATGGACGATGCCTAGCAGTCCGGACAGGACGACCCCGGTCCGTGATTTGGCGACTGGATTCTTATCGCAGCCGAGGTCGATCAGGCAGTATCCTGACAATCTTTCAGACAAGATCTTGTACGGGGTACAGCCGTCTTCGCCGACCTACCAGAAGATAAAGATGGATGTCACACTGTCGATTCTGGAGGCAGATGATTTGCGTGTCATCCGTTCGGCCTTCCACATTAGACTAGAATCAGAGCTGATGTTGCTGAGCCCAGGTCTTTGGCCCACCGACCCTTTGTCTGAGTGGTACTGTATCTTCCCAGCCGATGCGTTCGGTTCCGGGCTGCGATTGCCGATCCACCCGTTCATTCAAGAAGTGCTCAATTGGGCGTCTCTGGCTCCGATGCAATATGGGCCGAACTTGTGGAAACAGATGGTGTGATTCGTGCTACTGTGCGAAGAGAGGAAGCTGCCGCTGAGGCTGGATGTGTTTCGAGTGATGCTGGGGATCAGCTCGTCTGGGGAGTTCATGGGCATCTTTTATATCTCTCCTTGGGGCCGAGGGAAAGTATTTCATGGCCACCTAGACTTGATCAAAGAGTTGAAGAGGAAGTACTTTGTGATTCGGAGCAAAAAGCCTTGGGATATTCTCACTCGATGGAATTTCTACAAGCCGAACTTCAAGGCACCGAGACCGAAGGACCTGTCCGCCGAGGAGTGGGGGTACGTCGAGTGCCTTTGGAAGGGGAACAACATCAGCTGGCCGAAGGTGACGGAAAGGTCACATGGCCCGCGTCGGACTGAGCCCGGCTACATCTAGTATGTAGTTTGTTCCATTTTGTTCATTCTAGTATTCTTTTATGCTCATTGTTCTTAATGGGTCTTCTTGCAGGTATGAATACCGAATCGATCAAGGATAGGAGGATCTCCCTGAAGAAGGAGAGGGCTGAGTAGGGTGAGCAGGGGAAGAGAGCGAGGGGTTCCTCACAGGTCATCTCCGACGCCCCCATCGAACCGAGGGCAAAGAAAGCACGCCCTGAGGCAGGCAAGGAGGTGCTCGTCCCGCCGAGCCCAGGTGTGGCCACAGTGACCGAACGCGCCAAGGGGAAGGTCCCTCCGCTCCGAGCCGATGCGGCGAAAATTGTGGGCGAGGAGATGTTGCAGCCGTGGGCCCCGAATTGGTTGATCCATAAGGGCGACAGTTTGACCGAGGGGGCCATTGCCATCGAGGTCGCCAATAAGCTGGCGACTCCCCAGAATCGCAAGAGCATGAGCAACGACACCTTGGAGGTGGCCTACATGCGACTAGCGCAGGCGAACGTGCTGGTAAGATTTGTCGGCCCTTTTTCTTTTGTAACTTTTTATACGAGGCGACTCTTTTTTCGAACCACCGTCCATGCCGCAGGCTTGTCTGGAGGGGGACCAAGAGATGAAGCTCCATAAGAAGGCCCTGGAGCAAGAGTGGGAGTGGGCAAATAAGTACCAACAGGAGATGAAGGAGATGAAGATCGAGCTCGAGGGCTCCCATAAGAGGGAGCAGGAGATGAAGGCCGAGCTTGCTACCATGGAGAGCGACTGCGTTCCGAAGGTGGACCTGCTGAGGAAGAAGTTTGAAAAGAAGAAGGAGCTACTCACGACGAAGGCCCAGGATATGATAATCGAGGTCCAGAACGAGGTCTATGAGAAGGCCCTCGGTCATGTGAGGCATTTCTATCCGACCCTTGACCTGACCAACTTCGATTATGATATGGTCATCGAGCCGAACTTGAAGACTCCCGAAGGGGGTGAGCAAGACGAGGAACCCAACGCCCCAGCTGTCGACCCCCCCTGACCAAGCCGATCCAGAGGTGGGGAATTAAGCCGCTTGCCTCCTTGTTTTTGTTTTCTCTTTCATCTTTTTTGTATTTGCCAACTGCGAACTGGCCACCACATTTTCGTATTACGAATTTGATTTATGAAAAAAGGAATTTTTTTGTTTGGCCAAGTGTTTTGACTTCGACAGCTTATTTTGGGGAAGTGTTTTGGCATTTGGAATGATGGTTGTTTCCCCCTATTAGGTGCCAACCCTTTCTTCCGGGACGGACCCTCGCCACTCCGATGTGGCGTGGCTTCGGAGCAAGATCAAGGTCCTTGAGTCCACGTTGGTCCGCTACTGGGAGGGGGCTCGAGATCAGGATGCCACCTTTCACTACTACCGAAACAAATCTGAGGTGCTGAGTGTGGAGGCGACCAAGCTGAAGAGGGTGATGGTAGATCATGATCTAGGCAGCGCCGGCCTTGGGCACACTATGTCGAGTGCATCGATGTAGCGACCCTCGTCGGAGAGACTCCTTCGCGACATCATAGTGGAAAAAGAGATGGAGATACATCATTACAAGATGATGCTGGGCATGTCTGGGACGAGGACGGGCTCTTCTTCAGGAGGTCGTCGAGTGGGGGGTGTTCCCGCGGCGCTGATGTTACTGGAGTATACTCGGCCGGCCGATGCCCAGAGCTCCGTGGCCGGTATCTTGACTTTGGTCGATCCCAAGGATCATTGTGACGAGGAGGGAGGCCCCGGTTGTTCGGTCGGAGTCGGGTTATCCTGTGCCGGACCCGAGGGGCACTGAGGAGTCTTTGATTTTTCTTTTTTTAGCTGAATGAAGTGGTTTGTAACATTCTTGTTCTTCCGACGGTGCTTAATTAATAAAAGAGTGTGAATAAGGAGTTTCATTTCTCTTTTTGCTCTTGCAACCTGTTTTCGGGAAAACTACCGAGGACAGGAGGGTAGGCGCCCAGTGTTCGGACTTGGGTGCCATAGCTTAAGAGAGCTACCCCTGTGCTCGACATTAGATCGGAGCTACGGAGCTACGGAGAAGTTGGGCGTTGGTGCCCGGTGTTTTGACTTGCGTGCCATAGCTTGAGAAAGCTACCCCTGTGCTCGACATTGGATCGGAGCTACCGAGGAGTTGGGGGTCGGCGCCCGGCGTTGTGACTTGGGCGCCATAGCTTGAGAAAGCTACCCCTGTGCTCGACATTGGATCGAAGCTACCGAGGAGTTGGGGGTCGGTGCCTGGCATTGTGACTTAGGTGCCATAACTTAAGAAAGCTACCCCTGTGCTCGACATTGGATCGGAGCTACTGAGGAGTTGGGGTCGGCGCCCGGCGTTGTGACTTGGGCGCCATAGCTTGAGAAAGCTATCCCTGTGCTCGACATTGGATCGGAGCTACCGAGGAGTTGAGGGTCAGCGCCCAGTGTTCTGGCTTGGGCGCCATAGCTTGAGAAAGCTACCCCTGTGCTCGATATTGGATCGGAGCTACCGAAGAGTTGGGGGTCGGCGCCCGGTGTTCTGACTTGGGTGCCAAAGCTTGAGAAAGCTACCCCTGTGCTCAACATTGGATCGGAGCTACCGAGGAGTTGGGGGTCGGCGCCCGGCGTTGTGACTTGGGTGCCATAGCTTGAGAAAGCTACCCATGTGCTCGACATTGGGTCGGAGCTACCGATGAGTTGAGAAGTTTAACGAAAAGAGCTTTTTTACTTGAGCCTTTTAATACATGAAGAGAGGTGCTAACGACCTTTTACACAGGGCAGGTTACAAAAGTGTTATTTACATAAATTAAACAAAACCCCTACTTTTGCCCTTTCAGAAACTTGATCAGATGTTCGGCGTTCCAGGGTCTCTTGACCGCTCGACCCTCCATATCCACGAGTCGGTAGGTGCCCGGGCATATAACCTCGGTTACCTTGTAGGAGCCTTCCCAGTTGGGGGCCAGCTTTCTCTTTCTCGTGGGGTCGGAGATGGATAATTTGCGGAGCACGAGGTCTTCGGCCTTGATGTTAGTGGGGCGGACTTTCTTGTTGTAAAACCTTTCGATCCGCTGTTGGTAGATGCTTCTTCTTATGGCAGACTTCTCCCTGACCTCGGCAATGAGGTCCAGGTTGGCCCTCAGGCCGGATGAGTTGTCGGCTTCGTCGAAGGCCATGATACGTGGAGAAGGGAGGCCGATCTCGACAGAGATAACTGCCTCCGTCCCATAGGTTAAATTGAACGGGGTTTTGGCCCGTAGGGATTCTCTTTGTAGTTCGGTGCACCCATAGCACGCTGGGCAGCTCTTCTACCCACTGTCCCTTAGAGGAACTGTCGAGGCGCTTCTTCAGGCCATCGAGTATCTGTCCGTTCGCATTCTCCGCTTGGCCGTTTGACTGGGGATGGCATATGGCAGAGTAGCACTGCTGGACACCGATGTCTTCGTAAAACCTACGAAAGTTCTGGCCTGCAAATTGGGTCCCATTGTCCGTGATAAGGACCTGAGGAATCCCGAACTGGCAAATGATGTTTTTTCAGAATAATTGTTGGGTTTGTCGCTGGGTGATTGTGGACAGGGGCTCGGCCTCGATCCATTTTGTAAAATAATCGATGGCGACTATTAGGAATTTTCTCTGTCCGATTTCCACGGGAAAGGGGCCGACCAAGTCAATCCCCCACATGGCGAACGGGGTCGGACTAGCCAGCGAGCGGAGTTTGGCCTGAGGAAGTCTCTTGATAGGGGAGAATCGTTGGCACGGGCCGCACCTCTTGATCAGGTTCTGGGAGTCTTGCAGCATTGTTGGCCAATAATACCCGTGGTTCAGGGCCTTCCTGGCAAGCGATCTGCTTCCCATGTGACATCTACCGATTCCCTCATGAAGTTCTTTAAGCGCGTAGCTAGCTTCCTCATTGACGAGGCAGCGAAGGTAGGGCTTCCCGTCTGCTAGGGTGTATGAGCATTTGAAGAGGACGTTGTTGATCACGACGAACCTTTCAGCTCAAACCCTGATCCTTCTCGCCTCGGCCCGGTCTTCGGGGAGCTCGACCTTTAGTAGAAACCTTTGGATTGGGGAGGTCTAGTCGTCCGGACCGGCTTTGTTGTTCACACACATTGCCTCGGGGAGATCGATGCTTGGCTTCAGGAGGACTTCGATGAGAACTGTTCGGTCAAGACCCTCGAAGGAAGAGGAGGCGAGTTTTGACAAGGCGTCTGCCTGGGCATTCTACTCTCTTGGAACTCTGAGGACAGTGGAACAGTTGAAGGATGATAGGAGCCGCCGAACCACGGCCAAGTACCGGATCATTCGGTCATCACGGGCCTCGTAATCTCCGGTGATCTGGTTGACCACGAGCTGAGAATCGCTGAAGGCCCGGATCTGCTTCGCGCCGGCCTGGTGTGCCAGGGTTAGTCCGGCAATCATAGCCTCGTATTCCACCTCGTTGTTAGAGGCCGGGAAGTTGAGGCAGAGAGAATACTGAAGGAGGAAGTGGTCAGGACCCCGCAGGATGATCCCAGCACTACTCCCGGACTCGCAGGAGGATCCGTCGACATAGACTTCCCAGATCGGATCTGAATATTCGATGTTAGGCTATTCGGAAATGGTGCATTCAGTGATGAACTCGGTGAGGTCTTGCCCCTTGATCACCGTCCTTGGCTGGTGGCCGATGTCGTACTGGCTCAGCTCGATTGACCATTTGACTAAGCGACCGAAGTTCTCCGGCTTGTGAAGTACGGCCTTGAGGGGTTGGTCGGTCAGCACTTGGATGGACTGCACCTAGAAGTAAGGGCGGAGCTTCCGGGCGACCATGACCAGAGCATCGGCCACTTTCTCTATTCTCGCGTACCTCGTCTCGGTCGGGAGCAGGACCTTGCTCACATAATATAGTGGCTTCAGAACACCGTCATCTTCTTGGACGAGGACTGCACTGAGGGCGCTTTCTGAGGTAGATAAGTACAGCCAGAGTGGCTCGCCCGGCTCGGGCTTGCTAAGGAGAGGTGGGTTGGCGAAGTACTGCTTTAATTGTTCGAACGCCTTCTGTTGAGGGGCGTCCCATTCGAAGCCCCCCTTTCCCCGCAAAGCTTTGAAGAAAGGTAGGGATTTTCCCCCAGATTTGGAGAGGAAACGGCCGATGGCCGCCAACCTTCCTGTGAGCCTCTGGACTTCCTTAACATTCCGGGGAGGAGCCATGTCTATTATGGCCTGGATCTTCTCAGGGTTTGCCTCGATGCCGCGCTGGCTGACGACGAACCCGAGGAATTTTCCGGACGAGATGCCGAAGGTGCATTTGGCGAGGTTAAGCCTCATTTTATGTGTCCGGAGTATGCCGAAGGCTTCGAGGTCGGTGACGTGGTCCTGTCCCTGCCTGCTTTTGACGAGCATATCGTCGACATAAACCTCCATATTACGACCAATCAGATCCTTGAAGATTCGGTTTACAAGCCGCTGGTATGTGGCTCCGGCGTTCTTCAGCTCGAAGGGCATGACGCGGTAACAGAAGAGACCTTGGTCCGTGACGAAGGAGGTCTTTGCGATGTCCGGCGGGAACATCCGGATTTGATTGTAGCCTGAAAAGGCATCCATGAAGGACAGGAGCTCGTAACCCGAGATTGCGTCAATCAAGGCGTCGATGCTGGGTAGAGGAAAAGGGTTTTTGGGGCATGCTTTGTTCAGATTCGTGAAGTCTATGCAGATCATCCAGCTCCCGCTTGCCTTCTTTACCATGACGATGTTTGCCAACCACTCTGGGTAGCTGACCTCTTAGATGAATCGGGCGGACAAGAGCTTGTCTACCTCGATCTGTACCACCTGCTGCCCCTCTAGGGCAAATTTGCACTTCTTCTGGACGACCGGCTTTGACCCCGGAATGACGCTCAGCCTGTGCATGATCAGGTCTTCGGATATCTCGGGCATATCAGACGGCTTCCGGGCGAAGAGGTCAATGTTGCGGCGGATGCAGGTGACTATCTTTGACTTCAGATCTTCGGCGAGGGAGCGTCTCACTCGGAACCACTTCGACTCATCCCCTGTCTCGAACAAGACTTCTTCCAGCTCGTCCGCTAGTTCGGGATCCGGTTGGCTTCTTTCCAGCTGAAGTTCGACGGCGTCGAGGGGAAAGACACCCCCTCCAACTACTGTCATGTAGCAGGATCGTGCAGCCTCCTGGTTGCCTCGGACGACACCGACCCCCTACTTCGTGGGAAATTTTAACTTCAAGTGGTAGGCCGACAGGACAGCCTGAAGGGAGCAAAGTCCAGGTCGGCCGAGAATGGCATTGTACGCCGCCTTGACGTTCACCACCAGGAAGTCCATTGATTCGGTTCGTATGAGGGGAGCCGTACCCGCGGTGACATCTAGGATCACGATTCCTTCTATCACAACTGGGACGCCGAAGAACCCATGCAGGGTGTATCCGGCCGGCTTGAGCCTATCCCTAGACAATTTTAGGTTCTCGAAGGCGTCGAGGAAGAGGATGTTTACCGAACTCCCGTTGTCGACGAGGATTCGGCGAACCTCAAAATTTGCCATGTTGAGACTAATGACGAGGGCATCGCAGTGGGAAAGGCGGACGCCCTCCAGGTCCTCTCCTGAAAAAGAGACAGGGACTAGCTGCATCCGAGGAGATGGGAGGTCTCGGACGGCGTTCACCTCTTGGACGAATGCTTTACGGGAAGTATTAGACTCCCCTCCCATGGGTCCCCCATGGACACAATGTAGAATGGCCTGCCCTTCGATCCCTCCGGTCTCGAGATCTCGCTCGGGGTGGCAGTTCGGAGTGCGAGTGGGGGGCGAAGGCCTCCGGTTTCTCGTATCCTTCTGCTCCCTCTGGCTTTCCCTTGTGAACTTATGGAGGTACCCTCGTTGGATGAGGGCCTCGATTTCGTCTTTTAGGACCCAACATTGGTCGGTTTCGTGCCCGTGATCCCGATGGAAGCGGCAGTAGAAGCGCTGGTCTCGCTTCTTGTTGTTGCTCGGTAGAGGGGGTAATCGGACGAGGCCCTTGTCCTCTATTTCCAGGAGGATGGCGGACACGTTCTGTGTCAAGGGCGTGTATCTCTCGAAGCGGGGGACCGGAGGCGCCCTCTTCATGCCGACCCCTTCTTTTACTGCTTTCCTGGCAGGCTCGGTCTCGTCGACCTTGCGCTTGCCCTTCCCTGTGGCTTCTTTGGCGCCTTCTGGGTTTAAAGCTTCGTATGCCCGTATGTACTTCTCGACCCGGTTGAGCAGGTCGGGGAAGTCCTGGGGAGGCTTCTTGGCCAAGGAGACCTTCAGCTGGCTGTGTCGGACATTATGCCGGAAGGTGGCCGAGGCGACCCCGACGTCGAGGAAGGAGACAGATCTTGCCTTGGTGGTGAACCTCCTGACAAAGTCACGGAGTGACTCTCCCTGTCTCTGTCGGAGATCTAGTAAGGATGCACTGGTCTTCTCGACCTTCCTGCTGGTTATGAAGTGGGCTAAGAAGTTGGCCTCCAGCTAGTCAAACGAGAAGATCGAGCCTGGGGAGAGTTTGGAGAACCACTCCCGAGACGGACCCCGAAGTGTAGCAGGGAATGCGCGGCACAGCAGGAGATCTGAAGCGCTGTGAATCATCATGAGGGTCTTAAAACCCTCCATGTGATCAGTAGGATCACCCTCGCCATTATAGGTCTCGAATTGTGGAGGCCGGAAATTTCGGGGGATCTCCGCTTCTAGGATGGCAGCCGAAAAAGGCGGTCGGGTCGGCCTGCGGCCTAGAGTAGGGTTCGGATTACTGTTGCCGAGGTGGTCGTGGCGATTCTCCATCTCCAGTAGGCGTCGGAGCACCTCGTCTTCGCATTTCGGGAGATGGGTCGGGTCACGAGTGTGGCTCCTTCCATCGCTCGCCCGGTGGGATTGGTCGAACGTCTCGGCTTTGGGCGCTCCGTGGATGGCCTCCATGATTTCGTCCCGAAAGCTGCGGAACTCGGCCCTTGTGACTGCACCATGGTCAACCGGGTCGTGCTGGACAGCGATCTTTGACCGATGCGGCTGAGTGCCGACGCTCGTCCTTCGGGCGGAGGTCTGGAGTGGTTTGGGGCCGAGTTGGAAGCGGTCCCTCCCCTAGTCTGACTCGCCCTTCGGTTCTGGATGAACCGACGAAGGTCGGGCGTGACCAACTGAGATGCGGCTTGTTGGTGTCCGAGGATGACCCTCGGGTTATTCAATCCGTGAACGCCGTCGAGGGCGTCCTGAAGAGGAGGCCTATTCGGACGACGCGCGAAGGTAACCGCTCTCCTCGGCTTGGGTCCCATAGGAGCGCAGATCGAGGGATGCCGCTGTTGGCGAGGTTCGGGCTGACGTCCGTACCGAGCGAGAGACTTCCCACAGACGACGCCAACCTGATGCGGTTTGTTTTGGGGGAGTATGGGTCCACCAGGCGTGAGTTTTATTTGTTTGTTTTGTGGAAAGGACGTGGTACTGGATAGTACGCCTGACCTTTGGCAAGAGGGGCACGAGCGAGTACTGAGGCGGAGGTTGGATGGTTGGCTCGGTAGTGGAGGCTCGGCTCAGATCTGGAAGCTCGGATCCAGGAGTCTCGTGTACCTGCACTCGGTCTAGGAACACCGGGGTTGATCCCGGTGGCAGACCCTCCGACGGTCTAGTTAGTTACTGAAGTAGAGCAACAGTAGCTAGGATTTTAAGAGGAAAAAGATTGATTACCTTTGAAGTTGGGAGAGGGCCTGGTATTTATAGGCATACCCAACGGGCATGGATCCGTTCGGACCGGGTCTGGATCCGTATACTCGTGGGCTTTGTGGAGTAGAAACCCATGGGCTTAAGTGTGATCTGATGATCATGGATGAGAGCTTTTCGAGGGAATTGGATGGCCTAGGATGTGTCAGGTCATTTTTCTCCTATGTCAGTTAATTCCTTAATTTGGAGGAAGAAGCAGCAAGAAACCATAAATTGTACGATGAAAACATCGTTGTAATGCTACACAATGCTTGAGAATTGATTGGTAGGTGAATGCTACACAATGCTTGAGAATTGATTGGTAGGTGAACAAATGACGGAATTAATTAAGTATTCAGCAACTGAGATATATACTGATATATACTGAAATTAGAGAGAACGATTTTTCTTAAGACATAACCTTTCATTTTCCTCGAAATAAAATTTTCAATGCACTCAGATTACTTGATTAATTTTTGTATATATATTATGAGTAATGTTCCGTTGTGTACTAGGGCTCCGTGTGCACTTGACCTTTTCGCCTTCGTATCGACGATCTAAACCGTTCACATTGATCTACGAATCTAAATTAGTGTAAATATATAAAATTAAATTATTTGAAATTTATTTTCCCATCTATCATGTGATCATAAAAAACAATGATTTTCAGCAATACAATTTTGTAACACTTCAATGGATGGGCAGATGAATTTCAAATAATTTGATTTTACATATTTAGACTAATTTATATGCGTAGATCAATGTGAACGATTCGGCTCATCGAAACGAAGGCGGAAAGGCCGAATGCACACAAGTGCACACGGAGGTCTAGTGCACAACAGAACATTTCTCTATATATTATTAAAATATATTTCAAATTGCATATATACTTAAGAATTAAGTTTCATTAAAAAATATAAATTAAAGTTGGAGATGGGTAACCTAGGTGTTTGAAACTATAAAAGCGTGTGTGAATGCAGAGAGCAGAAAAGGTTTGCTAAAACAAAAGCGATTGCTTAGGTTGGTTTAAAGCAGAAAATAAGATTGAGTGATTGACCTACAAAGATCTGTACTGTGGGGGCAGGAATAACACCTAATACTATATTAATACACTATGTTTGCCCGTGGACACGTGTCTCCACAGCACGTTTCCGTGAACGATGCAGCATCTAAAAAGTCCTGTAAAAAGTTAAATATATGCACGTCTTCGTGAAAAATGATTTATATAGATATGTATTTAGCAGTAGACATTGATGTATTCTGAGTTAAATTGTTTATTGGTTTATATCTTGCAAGATCATTTGTCAGGAGCTCGAGATTGAAAAAGAGATTTCATATATAATGATAGAAACCAAATAAAAATCACATTTCCCAGTCAAAAGTTTAAAGAAAACGTGACTTGTCAAAAGTTCTTATGATTGTCTTCTAAATGGCCAAAGTATTATCTCAGTTGTCACTACAACAAATATGACATTTGATAGCATTCATAAAATGCTATAGTAGACCTACGATAGCGTTTGACAAACGCTATCAAAAGGCCCGCTATAAAAAGTCTATAGCGTTTTGTTAAACGCTATAGAAACTATAGCGTTTTACAAAACGCTATAGATTCTATAGCGTTTTGGAAACGCTATAGAATCTATAGCGTTTTGTAAAATGCTATAGAATCTATAGCGTTTGGCAAACGCTATAGTTGCTATAGCGTTTTGTTAAAACGCTGTAAAGTTTATAGCGTTTCGGCAACACTATCGTTAGACAATCCAGTAATAGAATCAAACATACAACATTTTTAAAACGCTATCGTTTTGATATTTGTGATTTTTTACAGCATTTTAGGAACGCTATTTCGTTTTAACTGTATACAAAAAAAAATCTACGGATACAAATAAAAATCGATTTATCGAAAATGTCAATACACCATTATAACTATAAAAGTTTCGCAAATTTGTGTACAAATATATAAAAACATACCAACTTAGAAGTATGTACACAATAAACTGTTACAAAAGTCATCCAATAAACTTTAAACTGACGACAAAAAATTCTTGAGTGCCTAACATTAACACAACTCGCAAACTTAAAACTGACGACAAAAAATTCTTGAATGCCTAACATCAACACAACTCGCACTCTTCGTTTCATCCACGACGTCTCCAATCTGCAAATGTAGAAGAAAAAATGTCAAACATAAGATTCATGTAGTCATAACTCCTAACTCAAGGAGGTTGATCTAATAGTTACTGAGTACAATCTAAGAAGCTTTAAAGTTGTATACTCACTTGAAATAAGCTTGTATAGTACATTGTGGTTATCAGTAATTTCAGCAGCATTCAAGCAATTTCAATTAAATATAACATCTTCAGTTATTAACAGATTTTTAACCAACCTTATCAAAGTCATCACCACCAAGGTGTCTGTCCCCAAATGTAGATAGCACCTCAAAGACTCCATCTCCAACCTCAAGCACTGCAGACATCATAATCGTATCATTATTACTGTTCAAAAGATCATATATGAAATTTATAAATAACTTACAGTGATAATTAATATATAAAATAGTGTAGTCATCAATGTAAAAACTATACTCATTGTAGCATACATAGCATGTACATGTATACTCAAGGAAGAGCTGATATAAGTCAGTATACGTATTCACAAGATTGTCAGAACTAGCTCAGAATGTAAGAGATACACCAGAGGTCCAGAGACATGTGGGAAACAAATCTGTGTCTGATGTGTAGTTCAATAAAAGATCTACCAGACTAAATAAATAAATGGCTCACTATTACATCTCACTGGATTAAACGTAATTCCTTTCTTTACGTAAGTGATACATCTGAATCTTAGTCCATATCCCTCACTTCCTAGTTCAGTTCAATTTGTATAGCATACCCATAAATGCATTATGAAGATCAAGAAATAGAGAGAACTAGTTGTAAGCTTTTTTGGACGAATGAAATCATAAATGTATCAGCTCGTTTGCAATATAACACGAGGGGACATGTACCAGGACAGGAGCATATAAATAATTAGCCAAAGAACAATAGACAATGATAGTTTTATACCTGAAACATCAAATGTCCCACCTCCTAAATCAAATACAAGTATGGTTTCATTATTCTTTTATTTGAAAATAAAGGAAGCATGCGGCTTGCACAATTTCTGCATGTTTCTGAAAGTATATACCATATAACCAAGTGTTTCCAATACTCAACAAGATATTATATGCAATATGAACCAAGTCCATGCAATTCTTCAAGGTAAAAGAGAAGTGCACTACAGCAAATGATAAAAGCTACGTTGAAGAAGCCTAAAGAAAGGTGAAGAAAGGATAGAGTAGAGTGGTAGTAAAGAGCAAACGATGAAGCAGCTTGAACAGTACTACCTAAATTTGGATAGGATTCGTACTATTTCAAACCTTTTGTAATTCAAAAAAGCATGAAGATTTTTAACCACCGTTCCCTTTTGAAGCTATTACAAAGTTCAAACACGGGAACTAAGAGTTTTGACTTTCATAATTAGCAAACACCAATTTGGAAAAACTCGCATGGTGGGGGAATTCATCATATGCTTTTCACAATAGCTACTTTACAAAAGCGTTAAAAGAAACTGGCTTCAAAACACTGATAGAAAGGCCACACTTCTCATGGAGGCCTCTTTGCAATTGTGAGAAGGATTCATACGCACAACTCAAGCAAATTAATTTACATTTTACTCAGTCACTCGGGAACAATCAACACTAGACGAAATGATGAAAAGAACACTAGTTTCATATCCTGGCCTTTCACTTGAACAAGGCCGTGCATTTAAAACGCCTACCAAGATATAGATTCCAAAAACAACAAAACAAATAGAAGGTACACCAGCTTGGTTAGAAGTTAGGTAAGTGAAGGTGACCTACATATCTAAACTTTGATTCATTTTGCTTGGATTTGTATCTTGAATTCTGATGCTTAGCACTTTTCTATCGAAGAATACTCTCACTTACACTATGCTTTCTGCTACCAGATTTTTCTTCCTAGATGATTTGACTGGCTTTGAAATTTAATGTATCGGATAATGTAGAATTTTTTTATTGGATAGAGGAAAAAAGATGAGAGATGAACAATTTTAAAACAGCTACAGTAAAGCTACAGTAGTTTTCTGCTGGCGCTGAGTTCAGGGGGTTTTTTTCGGATTTCTTTTGGCGCTACAATGCGAATCCAAATCCAAGCAAAATACATTCATCCAAACCCGTGAACAGTTTTTCCCTCTTGGAGTTCTTTTTCTACAATAAAAATACTGCCAACCAAACAACCCCTTACTGAAAAACAATGTTGCGAATAGTGTTTTCTCTTCAGAAAATATTTCCATTAGGTATTTTGCATTGGAAAAATGGCAATTAAATTTCTCAACAAATATGTTCATTTTATCATTCCAACAGGATGATGGAGTCAAGGAACATATCACATGCACTTCCAACTAAACCCATAATCTCTATCCTCAATCAAGAACTCAACAAAATCTAACTACAAGTACGTACCATGAAATTCCAAATTAGTGGGTTACCTCTCCTTTTCATTCCAGGAGCAGAAACCCTCAAAAGGCTCAAAATCAAACATGGAGAATTCTAATTAATATCATCTTTTACTATTACTGAGTATTCTAAAAAAGTGAACAACCACCTCTCAAAATAATAATCATTCAACTCTGTGCATTCTCAAAAATGAAATTGGTCGCTAAACTGCACGAATTCCCGAACTCAGTCAATTTGTCAAGCAATACGTATGCATTTCCCAATTCCATAATTAAAAGAACTAATCAAAAGAACTAACTAACTAATTCAACAAAAATAAATAAACTTACGGGCAATAAGATTTGGAGAAGATGACAATATCATGAGAAGCCACAATCTTCTTCACAAACGCCTCCTCTGCCATAAACGTCTTTGCAGTGCAGCTCACCACTCCCGCCACCGCCACCGCCCTCTGTCCCACCGCTACCACCGGCCATCTCTCTCCTTTCTACAACACGAATCACAAAAAAATATTTTTTAAAAATGAAAAATAGAAGGAAAAAAGTGGAAGGGGATATTACGGTTAGCAGACACCATAAATGTTCTCTCCGGCGAAGGGAGACGGAAATGCCCCTAGGGTTAGAGGGTTTAGAGAGAGAGACAGAATGAGAGAGAGAGAGCGGGATGGATGAGGGAGAGAGAGAGAGATACATAATAAAAGAGAGAGAGAGAATGGAATGGATGTGAGAGAGAGAGAGAGAGAGAAAAAAAAAATTTGGGGAAAAAACTGGGAGGAAAAAAACTGGGGAAGAGGGGGGGAGAGAGAGAGAAGGGTGTTTGAGTTAATTTGAGGGGGGGGGGGGGAATGGTTTTGGGGTTTGAAATTTTGAGAGGAAAAATGTGTTTTGTGAGGTTAAATCTTGACCATCGATTTCCTTCTTATTGTTAAGAGCCACTTGATAGCTTTCTTTGTGTTTCATTATATAGATAATATATACTAAAATTATGGTAGACATCATACAAGAGATCATGTACTAGAAATTACGTGTTGGGGCTCCTCGATCTTATCTTAACAAAGACCAGAAATGATCAAGAGTCATGAAAGTCAGGGAACAGTCAACCGATCAACACTGGAAAACTGACAGTCAACTTATACCAGATCAGCACTAGCTAAATAACTGGAACGAGCCGACCACAACCAACGACCTAGATACTATTGGAGTTTGTGGATCCAAATCCACGATAATGGGATTAGAGAATACATACAAGAAGAAGAATCAAAGATGGAGCAAGCAGCTCAAAGCAACTAGCAGCTGCAGGCAAGAGGCGGTCGACCGACTGCCCGACCGACCTCACAGTCAACCGCACGGTCGACCATCCCGCTCGTTGTTACAACCTTCTACATTTGAAGGAATGACCAGTCGACCGTACAATCGACCGACCCGCTCTCTGTTGGATCCCAGTACTGTCGAAGGTATGAATGGTCGACCGTCCAAAATTGCAGTCGACCGGCGCAGCACTGATTGATGAGCGGCTGAGATTAGATCTTGTGTAAACTATATATATTGTATTGTGTACAATTTTAGAGAAATAAAAAAAAAAGATCTATCAGTCGTCAGAGAGTGACAAAGGGAGATAGAGAGAAATCCTACACCTTGGGGGTGAGTTCTTGAGAGATTTGTAAATTTGTTCTTCATATTTCTAGTGGAAATCGTAGGAGTGCTTCTGCACGAAGGAGTAACTATTGCATTGGGTGAACCTCGAAAAAATTTTGTGTGTTCTTGTGTGATTGCTTTTGATTGCTTTTGTTCTTTTGCTCTGATTCTATTATTTTGCATCTCGTTGGTGAGTTATTCCGCAATTAGAACTCAACAAAGTGGTATCAGGACCAGGTTGGTAGTGTTGATTGAGATGTGGGACAATAGTAGATTCAAGGAGTTTGATGAAACAGATTTCATAATGTGGAAGATCCAAATGATAGCTTATCTTCGACAGAAGGATCTTGATGATCCATTGTTTGGGGTGAAAGTGGAAGGGGCGGAGGTAGATCCGGTTGCGCATGCAGCTTGAAATAGATTGGATCAGAAAATATTTAGACAGATTCAGTTGTCGCTGAATAGGAAGTCGCTATCCTACATTGAGAAGGCAAAGACCGCAAAGGAGGCAATGGAGATATTGACAGATATGTTTGAGAAACCAAATACAGTGAACTTGATTTTTTACTTAAAGAAGTTGGTCAATACGAGGTATCAGAAAGGGGTTCAATGCCAAAGCACATCAATAATTTCTATATGGTTTACAATTAGATGGAATCGTCGAGTTTGAAGTTTGAGAAAATGACACAATCGTTGTTGTTGCTATCAAGTTTACCCGATAGTTACGGCATAGTAGAGCAGACTGTTACAAGCACCATGACCGATGCGACAAATCTGAAGGATGTTATAAGTAGTATCATGAATGCAGATGTAAGAAAGAGACATGAAGAGTCTTCGGTGTCATATCCTAGCAACGCTGCACTGTCATTTGATAACTGTGATAGAAGTAACAACAGAGCGAAGTCGCAAAGCAGGAATCACATGTCCAAGTCAAGAGCAGAACATTGCAAAGATGAGTGTTGGCACTGCAAGAAGCCGAGACACAGGAGAGACCAATGCAAAAAGTATAAGAAAGCACAAGTAGGGTCACAAGTAGCCAATGTGGTAAGTATCGAACACCGTTTAGATGAATTTTGTTTATCTATTGCATTAGATATTATGCAAGATGATTGGTGTATAGACTCAGGTGATTCTTATCATTGTACACCCATGATGGATATTTTTTAAGGATTACTAGTTTTAGTTGGCAATGAGCAAATATGTCCAGTTGTAGGTAAAAACACAGTGAAAGTGAAGGCTCTCAATGGCGGGCAATTTGCTTTGAATGACACAAGACACATTCCGAGCTTAAGAAAAAAAATTGATCTCGATTAGTAAACTAGACAATGAATGATTCATAACAACTTTTGGATATGGGGAATGGAAGGTGACTATACAGGTTCTAGGTTGGTGGTAAAAAAAAACGTGGTGGCACATGTACTACTCTGAGGAGGTGATTCAGGTGATATCATTGCTTCAGCATTAGCAGGTAGTTCTTCTTCAATTCTATGTCATGTCAGGTATGGGCACCTTGGTGAAAATGGTGTCAAGCAGCTTTGTTCTAGGGATCTTTTGTCGGGGCTTAAGAAGGTTGAGATGAATTTCTGTGAGAACTGCGTGATGGACAAACAGAAGACAATTTGCTTTCAGTTGAGTGGGAGTGAGTAGACACTTGGGAAGCTAGAGTTGGTACATATAGATGTGGGGTTCGGCTCAGAAATTTTCTTATGGTGGTAAGAGATACTTCGTTACATCAACAATGCTACAAAGAAACTCTAGGTTTTTGCAATTCCTGAGAAATCAGAAGTGTTTTAGGTATTCAAAGCTTGGAAGGCCGGGGTTGAGAATAAGACGGGTTGGAAGGTGAAAGCATTAAAGTCAGACAATGGTGGTGAGTACACAAGTAAAGAGTTTGTTGACTATCTGGCAAAGGAAGGTATCCAAGGAATCAGAATGGTTCCTAGGACTCCACAGGAGAATGGAGTAGCAGAAAGAATGAACCGCATGATACTCGAAAGGGCGAGATGCATGGGACTTCATGCGGCTATTTTAGTCTATCTTTGGGCAGCTACAATGGATACAACAATGTACTTGATTAATCGTTGTTTGTCTAATGCCCTTGATGGAGCCATTCTGCAAGAACTATGGTTCGGTAAAACTTTCAATTATTCACATTTGAATGTTTTTCATTGTATTACATTTTCACTAATTAACCGGGAAGAAAGAAAGAAACTAGATTATAAGTCCAGAAAGTGTGTATTCATTGGCTACAACGGCGATGAGTTTGGTTATAAACTTTGAAATTTTGTGTATAATAAGGTCATTCGCAGCAGGAATGTAGTGTTCAATGAAGATGTCTTATACAAGCACATACACATGGGTTAAAGCAGTACAACTAATTTAGAGTAGATGTTGGTTCAGACGCATATTTAGATTCAGATTTTGAAGACGACCTTAGTGGTGGGGGCCGTACAGTGCAGCAGCAGGTACAGGTACAACAGACATCACATAAAGCTTATGATGAGCCTATTAAGAATGAGAAAGTTTTCCAAGATGAACAGGTATAGCCAGAGCATTTTGAGGAACCTGAACCGGTCGGTGAACCAGTACCCACATTGAGGAGATCGACCTGAGAGAGAAGGCCAACCAAGATATTCAATCTATCAGCTAGTGTTGTTCACGAGCATATTCTGTACACGGATTCAGGAGGGCCATAGACTCGTGAGGAGGCTTTGAAGGATGAGTCTCAAATTCAGTGGGCGTTAGCCATGAGGGACGAGATGAACTATGTGGAACAGATCCAAACTTGGGAGTTGACCAAGTTACCTGCAGGAAAACGCGCTGTAATGAACAAATGGATTTTCAGAGTTAAGAATGATGGCGATGGCAGTAAGAGGTATAAGGCGAGGCTTGTTGTGAAAGGGTTCTCTCAAAGAAAATGTGTTGATTGTAATATCCCTGTTGGATATTATATTTGTAATATAATTATTTTAAAAATTAAAATATTTCTTATGGAAATTACTTAGTTTTAATAAATAATCATTATATATATATATATATACATATATATATATATATTACAATATATAATATCCACCAAAATTATTTCAATTCTGCAAATAATAATAAAATAATAATAAAAAAATAATTTTTAATACAAATATTTTCTCAAAAACGCATTTTATAGGATTTTGTACAAGTGCACTAAACCGATACAATATATATACAATATATATATTGTATCGGTTTTGTGCACTTGTACAAAATCCTATAAAATGCATTTTTGAGAAAATATCTGTAATATCCCAGGCTGATATTAAAAATTATTATTTTATTATTATTTGCAGAATTGAAATAATTTTGGTGGATATTACCCGGTTTTACTAATAAACATTATCTATATATATATATATATATATATATATATATATATATATATATATATATATATATACTAGTCTGTATATATCTGTTTTGTATCAAATTGGTACTGAAATCTTCCAAGCCGATAATAAAATTATTTTTATTATTATTTCTGAATTAAAATATTTTTGGTAGAGATTATTCTTTTTAACTAATAAAAAATTATCTGTATAGACAAATATGTATGTATATGTATCGTATCGATTTCGCATGTTTATACGAAATCATGTAGTATGTGATTTTGGAAAAATATCTCTTACTTTTTATCAATCATGATCAAATGAAGGGTTAGAATTAGACTAGGGTGTGATTGCAATTTAAATTTGTAAATTAATCACCAAATTGTTTTGACCACAAGAATGAGAACACATGGCTTCTTCTCACACCACAAATTCACCCCTCCTCTCCTATAACCCCCCCCCCCCCCCCCCCCCCCCCCCCCCCGCCCTCTATTGGCCGGCCAACATTCCAAAGGGCAAGAAGCCCTTTCATTTTTTTGTTTCCCCATCTCCTTCTCATCTCACTCTCTCTTCAAATTTCTTTTTCTTCTTCTACTTGTTTTTATTTTAGAAAAAAATTGGGAAGAAAGAAAAGAAAGAGAGATCAAATCAAAAGAAAAAGAGTGGTTCATTCTTGAGGTTGCTCTTTAAGAGGATCAAGAACAAGGAGCAAGGAGGAGAAGAACTAGCAAGTCCTTCCTACACTTTTGGGTGGGGGTTTCTCTACTTTTGTGTTTTGATTATTTATTTTTATTGTTGTATGTTAAAGAACTTGGACTAAAACCATGTGCATATGAGAATGGATGGACTGGAATAATTGGCATACAAGGATTGAAGTGGTAGAACACAAAATAAAACACTAAAGATTCAATCTTGTTGTTTTTATAGTTAGAATTAATTACTTGTGCTAAAGTTAGAATTTTGACTCCAACTTAATTTGAGAGGTTCTCATATGTGTTATTACTATGCTCTAATTTTTGTAGAATTTTCTGGGTTAGTTTGATGGGTTAAACAAATCGTTTTCCCAAAACAGCGAGTTCTTCAGCCGAAACTGCTTTTTTGTTGATTCAACTTATGTTTAAGAGACTGGATTTTGAGTTCCTTACGGAATCTGAAAAAGTGTTCAACTAGAGAGTTGTAGTATATGTTCTTCCCTTTCCAAAATGGACAATTTTTTTAGATTCCGATAAGTATAGCAATAGTTGTGAGGTTTACAAGTTTCAGCTTTTGCCGTCCTTTTTGTTGTTCTTAAAATGTTTTCAAAGAGCTGGATTTTAAGCTCTATAAGGAATCTAAAAAAGTGGTCAACTAGAAAGATATAGTAGATGTTCTGAGCTTTCCAAAATATCCAATTTTGTTAGATTCCAACAAGTATAGCAAAAGTTACGAGCTTTACAAGTTTCAGCTTTTTTGCTGTCTTCTGTTGTTCTTGAATTTTGTTCAAAGAGCAGGAATTTGAATTTCATAAAGAATCTGAGAAAGTTGTTAACTAGGAAGTTGTAATAGATGTTCTCTCCTTTCCAAAAAGTCCTATTTTGTTAGATTCCGACAAGTATAGCAAAAGTTACGAGCTTTACAAGTTTCAGCTTGTGTTGTCTTTTGTTGTTCTTTAATTGTGTTCAAGGAGCTGGATTTTGAGTTCCATAAGGAATCTGAAAAAGTGGTCAACTAGAAAGTTGTAGTCGATGTTCTCCCCTTTCCAAAAAATCCAATTTTGTTAAATTCTGACAAGTATAGCAAAAGTTATGAGCTTTGCAAGTTTCAGCTTTGGACTGTCTTTTGTTGTTCTTGAATTTTGTTCAAAGAGCAGGGATTTGAATTGCATAAGGAATCTGAGAAAGTTGTTAACTAGAAAGTTTTAGTAGATGTTCTTAGCTTTCAAAAATTCCAATTTTGTTAGATTCCGACAAGTATAGCACTGGCAAAGACCTTTACAAGTTTCATCTTCGTGTTGTCTTTTGTTGTTCTTAAATTTTATTCAAAGTGCAGGGATTTGAATTCCAAAAGGAATCTGAAAAAGTTGTTAACTAGGAAGTTTTATTATATGTTCTTAGCTCTCCACAAATTCCAATTTTTTTAGATTCCGACAAGTATAGCACTGGCTATGACCTTTACAAGTTTCAGCCTTTTGCTGTCTTTTGTTGTTCTTGAATTGTGTTCAAACAGCAGGGATTTGAATTCCATAAGGAACCTGAGAAAGTTGTTAACTAGAAAATTATAGTAGATGTTCTTAGCTTTCAAAAATGTCCAATTTTGTTAGATTTCAATAAGTATAGCAAAAGTTGTGAACTTTACAAGTTTCAGCTTTTGCTGTTCTTTTTTGTTATTTTTAAAATGTGTTTAAAGAGCTAGATTTTGATCTCTATAAGGAATCTAAAAACGTGGTCAACTAGAACGTTGTAGTAGATGTTCTGAGCTTTCCAAAATATCCAATTTTGTTAGATTCCGACAAATATAGCAAAAGTTATGAGCTTTGCAAGTTTCAGCTTTGTGTTGTCTTTTGTTGTTCTTGAATTTTGTTCAAAGAGCAGGGATTTGAATTCCATAAGGAATCTGAGAAAGTTGTTAACTACGAAGTTGTAGTAGATGTTCTTATCTTTCCGAAAATTCCAATTTTGTTAGATTCCGACAAGTATAGCACTGGCTATGACCTTCACAAGTTTCAGCTTTGTGCTGTCTTTTGTTGTTCTTGAATTTTATTCAAAGATCAGGGATTTTAATTCTATAAGGAATCTGAGAATGTTGTTAACTAGGAAGTTATATTAGATATTTTTAGCTTTCCAAAAAGTCCTTTTTTGTTAGATTCCGATATGTATAGCAAAAGTTACGAGCTTTACGAGTTTCAGCTTATGCTGTCTTTAGTTGTTCTTTAATTGTGTTCAAGGAGCTGAATTTTGAGTTCCATAAGTAATCTGAAAAAGTAGTCAACTAGAGAGTTGTATTAGATGTTCTCCCCTTTCCAAAATTTCCTATTTTGTTAGATTCTAATAAGCGGAGTAGGAGTTATGACCTTTACAAGTCACAGCAGCTAACCTTTTGGCTGAAGCTTCGCTGTTTAGATTGTTTGAAGTTTTTCTACCTCTTATTGACTAAATCTGAGAAGGTTGTCAACTAGAAAATTGTATTAGTGGTTCTCACCTTTCCAAAATGCCCTATTTTTTTATATTCCGATAAGCGGGGTAAGAGTTATGACCTTTACAAGTCACATCAGCTGGCCTTTATTGGCTGAAGCTTCGCTGTTTAGATTGTTTGAAGTTTTTGTACCTTTTATTGACTGAATCTGAGAAGGTTATCAACTAGAGAGTTGTAGTAGAGTATCTCACCTTTCCAAAATATCTTATTTGGTTATATTTCGATAGGCAGAGTATGAGTTATGACTTTTACAAAGTCACAGCAGCTGGCCTTTATTGGCTGAAGCTCGTTGTTTAGATTGTTCGAAGTTTTTATACCTTTTATTGACTAAATCTGAGAAGGTTATCAACTAGAGAGTTGTAGTAGAGGTTCTCACCTTTATAAAATGTTCTATTTTATTAGATTTCGATAAGTGGAGTAGGAGTTATGACCTTTACTAGTCACAACAATTGGCCTTTTTTGGCTGAAGCTCGCTGTTTAGGCTGTTTGAGGTTTTTTCTACCTCTTATTGACTAAATCTGAGAAGGTTGTCAACTAGAGAGTTTTAGTAGATGTTCTTACCTTTCTAAAAAGTCTAATTTTGTAGAATTCTGATAAGAGTAGCATGTTTAATTGCTTCTAGGATGTTAGAAGACTTTTATGTTGTTTTCACGAATAAAAGATCAAGTTTTATTAGTAGTTTGAATCATGCACTTGATTATGAGTAATATGTGTTCCTTGTGTTCATAAGTAGCATGTTTATGTTGGGATATAGTTCACGCTAATTTTTAGCGAATTTTTGTCGCATACATAGCCAGTCGGCTCGTATGTAAGTTGTTTTGCTCGTATGTAGCTTATTAGCTAGTACGCAGTTATTGTACTCATCTAGGGTGATATCATTCCCCTAAGATCCATCGACCATTAAGACGTGTATTTATTTTTACTCCTCATGGACTGTGGACGAGTCACCCCTCGTTCACCGTCAGATCTTAAACGGTGTAGGTTGATCGCGGGCCGGGAGTGTAGACGGAATCCATGTTCAGAGTAGTAGCATGTGAATAAGTTTGTATTGCCGTTGGATCGATAGGCTATGAACAGGATTGTGGTGGGGTAAAAATGGCCTGGGGCCCAGCCAAGGCCCAGGATGGCTCACTCGAAAAAGACAATAAAAATCAATCCGGCTCGGCCCCGGACCACTACAACCTCGGCACCGAGCCGTAAATTCACCCCCACAGAACTGGTCTCCTCGTATCCGACGAGCCTCGATGGCCCTCGGCCTCCGATCAGCGACAGCCCCACGGGCCGTCCTCCCAGCCTGGCGAGGAATGAGGATGACCTGGCACAACCTATGCCATCCGATTCTCCCAGAAGCACAGGAGCCCCATGATCAGCCATGTCAACTCCAAATACCACCTAGGGCTTTGCCACGTCAGCCCTATACCACTCTTGGCACTGCCACGTCCGCCCTAAACCCCCTGGGCCTCCTGCCACGTCAGGCCCATGGGCTTTCGGGTTCAGACCCGGCCCCCAAGCGGATCCAAACCCGGTTGGAATTCCCTATAAATACCAGACCCTCACCCACCTTTTCAGGTAATCAATCTTTGCCACCTAAATTCCCCTAGTTATTGCTACTCTCTCACAGAGACTGACTAGATCGTCGGAGGGTCCGCCACCGGGATAAACCCTGGTGTTTCAGGACCGTCTGCAGGTACTCGAGGCGAGGCCATCCGAGCCGATCCTCAAGTGCCGAAGCGAGCCCCTCGCTCACCGTCCGGCACCGTACTTTTCCCTCATTACAAATTGAGTCCGAACTCACACCTGGTGCATCCACACTGCGACCAAAAACAAATCGCATCAGGTTGGCGCCGTCTGTGGGAACCCTTTATTCGGTAGGACGACAGTCCGAGCCTCGCCACCGACGCTCTCCCTCGACCCGATCTCCCATGGCTCCCCGAGCCCGAAGATCGGCCCATTCCGCCCGACCAGACGGGCCTCCTCCCAAGGGGGCCCTCGACGGAGGGCAAGCATCCAATAATCCGGGTGGAAACCCCGGACCCCAGCGAAGCGCTTCACACGTCGCCGAACCCGACCTTCATCGGGTCATTCTGAACAGAAGGGCTAGCCAGGCTAGGGGAGGGACCGCTTCCAACTCGGCCCCGAACCATTCCAGGCCTGCGCAAGGGACCAGGCCGTCGGCACTCAGCCGCATCGGCCGAATTCCTACGCCCCGACTCGACCCTTCCGACCATGGCGCGGTCACCAGGGGCGAGTTCAGGAGATTCAGAGATGAAATCATGGAGGCCCTCCATGGAGCGCCGAGGTCCGCGACCTATGGCCGACCCCCTCAGATGAGCGAAGGGAGAAGTCACACTCGGGCGCCGACTCCCCCTCCTGAGCGCACAGACGAGGTGCTCCAACGCCTCCTAGAGATGGAGAATCGAATCGAGCGCATCGGCGACGGGAATCCCAACCTAGTCCAAGGACGTGGGCCCTCTCGACCTCCATTTTCCGTCAACATCATAGAAACGGAGATCCCCCGGAACTTCCGACCTCCGCAATTCGAGACTTACAACGGCGAGGGTGATCCAGCTGATCACATGGAGGACTTCAAAACCCTCATGATGATTCACAGCGCTTCGGATCCCCTGCTGTGCCGAGCCTTCCCGGCCACCCTCTGGGGTCCGGCCAGGGATTGGTTCTCCAAACTCTCCTCTGGCTCGATCTTCTCGTTCGACCAGCTGGAAGCCAGCTTCCTGGCCCACTTCATTACCAGCCGAAAGGCTGAGAGAACGAGCGCTTCCCTGCTCGACCTCACCCAGAGGGAGGGGGAGTCGCTCCGTAACTTCATCAAGAGGTTCACAACCGAGGCCAGATCCGTCTCTGCCCTCGACGCAGGAGTCGCCTCGGCAGCTTTCCGACACAATGTCCGGCACAACCAGCTAAAGGTCTCCTTAGCAAAGAGGCCACCTCTGGACTTCCCTGACCTTCTCAACCGGGTCGAGAAGTACATACGAGCTGAAGAAGCTCTTAACCCAGAGGGCAGCAAGGAAGTCGTGGGGAAGGGCAAGCGCAGGGTCGATGAGATCGAACCTGCCAAGAAAACAGCAAAGGAAGGGGTCGGCGCGAAGAGGGCACCTCCGGTCCCTCGCTTCGAAAGGTACACTCCCTTCACACATAACGTGTCCGCCATCCTCTCAGAAATCGAAGACAAAGGCATTGTCCGACTACCTTCCCGACCAAGTAACAACAAGAAGCGAGATCAGCGCTTCTACTACCGTTTCCACAGAGATCATGGGCACGAAACCGACCAATGTCGGGCCCTGAAAGACGAGATTGAGGAACTCATCTCACGAGGGTACCTCCGAGAATTCACCAGAGAAGGCCCACGAGATCGGCGAGATGCTAGGAACCGGAGGCCTTCGCCCCCGAACCCTACTCCGAACCGCATCCAGGGTCGGGACCCCGAACCCGAAGGAGCCGCAGATACGCCATTCATCTTGCATTGTGTCCACGGAGGGTCCACGGAGGGCCAATGGGGGGAGAGTCAAATACTTCCTGAAAAGCCTTCATCCGAGAGGTGAATGCTGTCCAAGACAACCCCTCGCCCAGATTGTAACCGGTGCCTGTCTCCTTCTCCAGAGAGGACCTCGAGGGCGTTCGCCTCCCTCATTGCGATGCCCTCGTCATCAGCCTCCACATGGCCAATTGTGAGGTTCGCCGAATCCTCGTCGACAACGGCAGCTCGGTAAATATTCTCTTCCTCGAAGCCTTTGAGAATCTCAAGCTCCCCAGAGGCAAACTCAAGCCAGCCGGATACACCTTGCATGGATTCTCCGGTGTCCCTGTCGTAATAGAAGGGATTGTTACTCTCGATGTCACCGCAGGATCGGCTCCTGTCAAGAGGACCGAGTCCATGGACTTCATGGTGGTAAACGTCAAAGCGGCTTACAACGCCATACTCGGCCGACCCGAACTGTGCTCCCTTCAAGCGGTACCTTCGGCTTACCATCTGAAGCTTAAATTTCCCACCCCGCAAGGGGTCGGCATCGTCCGAGGTAGTCAAGAAGCAGCACGGTCGTGCTACATGACCGCCGTCGGAGGGGGTGTGTTCCCCCTCGAAGCCGTTGAGCTCGAACCCGAGAGGGACGGCCCCGCTCCCGAGCCTGTCGACGAGCTGGAGGAGGTTCCGTTCGGCGCCGAGGATGAATCAAAATGGTTCCGGGTGAGCCGCTCGCTCCCCGAGGACTTGAAGCCAGGCATAATCGCCTGCATCCGCCGCAACGTTGATCTCTTCGCCTGGAAGCCCTCCGACATGCCCGGGATCTCCGAAGACTTGATCATGCATCGGCTGAGCGTCATCCCAGACTCTAAGCCGGTCGTCCAAAAGAAGCGCAAAGTCGCCCCAAAGAGGCAGCAAATTGTGAAAACCGAGGTCGACAAACTCTTGTCTGCTCGATTTATTCAGGAAGTCAGCTACCCCGAGTGGTTGGCTAATGTCGTCATAGTGAAGAAGGCAACCGGGGGCTGGCGGATCTGCATCGACTTCACGGATCTAAATAACGCATGTCCAAAAGACCCTTTCCCCTCCCCCGCATCGACGCTTTAATCGACACAACCTCGGGGCATGAGCTACTGTCCTTCATGGATGCATTCTCAGGGTACAATCAGATCCGGATGTTTCCACCGGACATCTCCAAGACCTCGTTCGTCACCGACCAGGGTCTTTTCTGCTACCGCGTTATGCCCTTCGGGCTAAAAAACGCCGAAGCCACATACCAACGGCTCGTCAACAGAATCTTCAAAGACCTGATCGGTCGCAGCGTGGAAGTCTATGTCGACGACATGCTCGTCAAAAGCCGGGCCGGGCCGGACCACATCGCCGACCTCGAGGAAGCCTTCGGAGTCCTCCGGTATCACAACATGAGGCTCAACCCGGCTAAATGCGCCTTCGGCGTCTCCACTGGGAAATTCCTGGGGTTCATCGTCAGCCAGCGCGGCATCGAGGCGAACCCCGAGAAAATCCAAGTAATTATTGACATGGCCCCGCCCTGGAATGTCAAGGAGGTTCAGAGGCTTACGGGCCGGTTGGCTGCAATCGGTCGTTTCCTCTCCAAGTCAGGGGAGAAGTCTCTCCCCTTCTTCAAGGCCCTACGCGGAAAAGGGGGCTTCGAGTGGGGTACCCATCAACAAGAATCCTTCGAACAGCTGAAGCAGTACCTCGCCAACCCTCCTCTCCTCAGCAAGCCCGAGCCGGGCGAACCATTATGGCTCTCCCTGTCCGCCTCGGATAGCGCCCTCAGCGCCGTCCTCGTCCGAGAGGAAGATGGGGTTCAGAAACCATTGTACTATGTGAGCAAAGTCTTGCTCCCCGCCGAGACGAGGTACGCAAAGATAGAGAAGGTGGCCTATGCTTTGGTCATGGCAGCCCGGAAGCTTCGTCCTTACTTCCAGGCCCACTCCGTCAAAGTACTGACCGACCAGCCACTGAAAATTGTCCTTCACAAGCCTGAAAACTCCGGCCGCTTAGTCAGGTGGTCAATTGAGCTGAGTCAGTTCGACATCAACTACCAGCCGAGGACGGCCATTAAAGGGCAGGCCCTCGCCGAGTTCATAACGGAGTGCACCGTCTCCGAGCAGCCCAGCACCGAGGCCTCGGATCCGACCTGAGAGGTCTTTGTCGATGGATCATCATGCGAAACGGGGAGTGGGGCTGGCATCATCCTTCGTGGCCCCGACCAATTCTTGCTTTAATACTCCCTTCGCCTCAACTTTCCAGCCTCCAACAACGAGGCGGAATACGAGGCCATGGTCGCTGGATTGACCCTAGCACATCGAGCCGGAGCCAAGCAAATCCGGGCCTTCAGCGATTCTCAGCTCGTGGTCAGTCAGATCACCGGAGAATACGAAGCCTGTGATGATCGCATGGTGAGGTATTTGGCAGTGGTCCGACGTCTCCTAGCGTCCTTCTGCCACTCCACAGTCATTCGAGTCCCTAGGGAGCAGAACGCTTAAGCAGACGCATTGTCAAAGCTCGCCTCTTCCTCCTTCCAGGGTCTCGACCAAACAGTACTCATCGAAATCCTATTGAAGCCGAGTATCAACGATCAAGACCAGGAGGCAATGTGTGTCCAAGACGGTGCCAGTCCAGACGACTGGACCACTCCCATCCGGAGATTCTTAGTCAGTGCCGAGCTTCCTGAAGACCGAGCCGAAGCTAGACGAGTCAGGGTCCGAGCTGAAAGGTTCTTCATGATTAATGACATCCTCTTCAAATGCTCATACACCTTGGCCGACGGCAAGCCGTACCTCCGCTGTCTCACCAGCGACGAGGCCAGCTACGCGCTGAAAGATCTTCATGAGAGGATCGGCGGATACCACATGGGGATCAGGACGCTCGCTCGGAAGGCCCTGAATCAGGGGTACTATTGGCCGACCATGCTCCAAGACTCGCAAGACCTAGTCAAGAGGTGCGGCCCATGCCAAAGGTTCTCCCCTATCAAGAGGCTGCCTCAAGCCAATCTCCGATCCCTAACTAGCCCTACGCCATTCACCATGTGGGGCATGGACCTTGTGGGCCCCTTCCCCGTAGCGGTAGGGCAAAAGAAATTCTTGATAGTCGCCATCGACTACTTCACCAAGTGGCTCGAAGCCGAGCCGCTATCCAGCATCACCGAGTGCCAAGTACAACAATTCTTTTGGAAGAACATCATTTGCCGGTTCGGAATCCCTCGGGTCCTCGTCACGGACAACGGAACCCAATTCCAAGGTCAGAACTTCCAAACTTTCTGCGCGAACATCGGCATCCAGCAACGTTTCTCCGCTATTTGCCACCCTCAGTCCAACGGCCAAGCGGAGAACGCGAACAGGCAAATCCTCGACGGCCTCAAAAAGCGCCTCGACAGCTCCCCCAAAGGGCTGTGGGTCGAAGAATTGCCTAGCGTGTTGTGGGCGCATCGAACCACCAAGAGGATCCCCACGGGAGAGATGCCGTTCAGCTTAACCTACGGGACGGAGGCGGTTATCCCCGTCGAGGTCGGCTTGCCTTCTCCCCGTATCATGGCCTTCGACGAAGCTGACAATTCATCCGGCTTGAGGGCCAACCTGGACCTCGTCGCCGAGGTCAGAGAGAAGTCTTCGATCCGAAGAAGCATCTACCAACAACGGATCGAGAAGTTTTACAACAAGAAGGTCCGCCCCACAAACATCATGGCGGGGGACCTCGTGTTACGGAAACTGTCCGTCTCCGACCCAACCAAGACGAGGAAATTGGCTCCCAACTGGGAAGGCCCATACCGTGTAGTCGAGGCTGTACGCCCTGGTACATACCGACTGGCAGATATGGACGGCCGGCTGATCAGCCGACCCTGGAACGCCGAGCACCTAATGAAGTTCCTGGAAGAGCGAACATAGGTTCTAGCTTGGTTAATGTAAATAATATTTTTTGTAAGCTTTCATGTGTAAAGGGCCGTTTTAGCGACCCTCCCTATCATATATGAAAGAAATCTCTTTTTGTCAAACTCCAAACGCCTCGGCAACCCCGACCTAACACCGGACAATGGGATCAGCACCCGAGTCCTCACTCCGGTATCGTCCCCAGCATCTCGGTAGGTCCAACTCGGCTTCAGGGCAGGGAGTCATCCTAATGCCCAGCGCCGATCCCTCACGGATCGACGGAGCCGAACCTCACTTCCGCCATCATTCGCTACACTATTGACCAAAGCAAAGAACGAAAAGAATTCTTTATTCATACTCCCTTATGAGTTCTGAAAAAACAAACAAAGACCGTTACAGGACCACTCCACTCATCTCAAACTGAAGGAAACCGCCATTTTAGGGTCCCTCGGGTCTGACGAATGGCGGGACCACTCCGATCAAACGACTAGGAGCCCTCTCCTCGTCATGGTGGTCCTTAGGCTCAGCCACGGTCGACACACCAGCCACAGAGCTCTGGGCATCGACTGGTCGCACACGCTCCAACAGCAGCAGCGCAGAGGGAACCCCCTCCGCTCACCGACCTCCCGAGGAGGATGCCGAGACACCCAGCATCATCTTGTAACGGTGTATCTCCATCTCCTTCTCCACAATGACATCACGAAGTAGCCTCTCAGAGGAGGGCCTCTGCACCGAAGCACTCGACATGGTATATCCAAGGCCGACACTTCTGAGGTCCCGATCCACCATCACCCTCCTCAGTCGGCTCGCCTCCTCACCTAGGGCTTCAGACTTGTTCCGATAATAGTTAAAGGCCGCATCAGTGTCACGAGCCCCCTTTCGGTAGCGAACCAACGTGGCCTCCAGGGCCTCAACCTTGCTCCGGAGCCACGCCACGTCGGAACGATGGGGGTCCACCTCGGGAAGGGGAGCCGCAACCTACAAGAGAACCAGCCCACTCAAAACACATAAGCAAGGAGGTTCGGAAATATCCGAGGTCAAAACACTTGGCCAGTCAAAAATCCTCTTTTATAAATAGAATCACTTCATACAAAAAATGCAGTGGCCAGTCCGCGGAAGGCAAATACAATCGAGAGAAGAAAAAAGAAAGACAAAACTATACAACTTATTTTCCCACCTCGACATCGGCCGGGTTCACAGGGGGGTCGGCAGCCGGGTCATCAACGGGCCCTTCCTCATTAGGGGTCTTCGGTGTCCCCTCGATCTCCATGTCGTAGTCAAAGTTGGACAGGTCGAGGGTCGGGTAGAAGTGCCTCACATGACTGAGGGCCTTCGCATAGCACTCGTCCTGGGCTTTGATCACCAGGAGCTGACCCGTCTCCGTCAACTCCTCCCTCTCCTTGGCGAACTTCTTCTTCTGAGCCGCCATCTTCTTCGCCCATTCCGCCTCCTTGGCTTCGAACTCGACCTTCATCTTCTGCTCCCTCTGGTGCGAGCCTTCGAGCTCTATCTTCAGCTCCTTCACCTCCTGCAAGGCCTTGTCAGCCCGGTCTCGCTCCCGCTTCAAGGCCGCCTCGTAAAGGCCCCTCACGTGGGCCCCCTGCACGGTCGCCTGTAGCAACCAAGCGCTACTGAGAAAACCTCCTTTACAAACATTTTACAAGGCAAGTGGGTTCGGCAGACTTACCAGCACATTAGCCTGCGCGAGGCGCGTGTACGCGTCCTCCAGGCCCTCGGCGTTCATCTCCGCGCGGTCCCGAGGGGTCGCCAGCTTAGCCGCCACTTCGACAGCCTGGCGCCCTCGGGTTAAGCAGTCACCCTCACGGATCGACCAAGCCGGCACCCACGGTCGCCGCAACCTCTCCTCTACCTCTGCCTCCACCAGGGGACCCTTCCCCTTATCAAGATCAGCTGCCTTGCCCGGGTCCGAGCTCCCCTGAACCGCCACGTCCTTGCCCGTCTCCGAGCGAGTCCTTTTGGCCCTCGGCTGAACTGGGGCCTCGGAGACCACCTGGGACGACCCCCTCGTCTTCATCGCGTCCCCCTTCTTCTCGGCCTTCTCCTTCTTCATGGCGAGCCTCTTTGCCTTGATTGATTCAGGATCCATACCTGCGAAAAGATCCATTAAGAACAATGAGCGCAAAAGAACAACAAGACCGAGAGAAAAGAAACAACTACATACAAAGCACGGCCGGGCTCAGTCCGACGCTCGCCAGGTGACCCTCCGTCACCTTCGGCCAACTGATACTGTGTGACAGACGGAGGTGCTCAACGAACCTCCACTCCTCGGCCGTCAGGTCCCTCGGCCTCGGCGCTTTGTAGCTCGACTTAGAATGGTTCCATCGAGTAGGGATATTCCAAGGCTCCTCACTCCGGATCACCAGATATTTTTTCTTCCACTCCTTGATAGAGTCCGGGTGACCGTGGACGACCTTCCCCTTACTCCGAGGCGAGATATAATAAACACCGTCCGACTCCCCCGACGAGCTGATCCCCAGCATCGCCCGGAACACGCTCAACTGAAGGGGCACCTTCTGCTCCTCACACAACAGCACGAAGCAGATGATCTGCTTCCAGGAATTCGGCCCATACTGCATCGGCGCCAGGGACACCCAATTCAACACCTCCCGAACGAACGGATGGACCGGCAGCCTCAGTCCAGAGATGAAGGCATCCGCTGGGAAGACGCAGTACCAAGCAGGCAGGGGGTCGGTCGGACGCAGGGTAGAGTTTGGCAACATGAGCTCGTAGCCGGGCCCTATGTGGTACGCCAACTGCAAAGCCTCCAAGTCACCCGCCTCCAAGACGGTCGGAAGCGTGTCCATCTTCACCCTCTTCCGGCTCGGCGAAGACGGCTGGACCCCAAAAAGCTCCTTATCAGAAAGGTCGTCGGGGTACCGACGGAACGGCTTCGGTTGTACGGGCGACCCCGTCATTAAGTTGCGGTGAACGGGCGCCTGGCTCGAGCCACCGGTCCACGACCCCTTCTTCTTCGGAACCCTCTTCTTCTTGGCTCTTTCCGGCGAGGGGGTAGATAATCGCCCCAGACCGGTCGGCGTGGAGCTCGAACCCACCCCCGCACCTCCTGTCCGAGCCCCTTCGGCTTTACCCTCTTCTGGGCCACCCTCCTCTTCGGAAGCCGACTCTAGGATCTGGACTTCGTCCGAACTGTCGCTTGCCTCCTCCGATTCGCTACTCTCCACCACGAAAGGTTTCCGGGAGCGTAACGGCCTCATATTGTACACCGGCTCCTCCTCGCCTACCGGCTCCTCCCACGAAATCGAATCGGAAGGCTCCACATCATGTACAGACTCCCCCTCGAGCACGGGCTCCTCCCACGAAGCCGATTTTGAGGCGGGTTTCCCTTCCCCCCTCGACGTCGACGCTGACGAGCCAGACTGAGCCCTGTCCATCTGTGCCTAACAAAAGAAACTTACAAACTAACCTTTTGAATGCCTCGGACTGACGAGCCGGTGCCGCTAAAACAGTCAAAGCCGAGCGCTGAAGTGTTTGATTTCATTTTAAAGAAGACAGCAGGAGAGAAATGAGCAGAATAAAGGAGGGGGGATATTTATAGAGAGAGAGAGGCGACGCCTCGATTATCGCATTACTGTTCCTCGAATAGCGCGCGACTGCCACCAATAGAATCATGCCACGTCATCCTCGAAAAGGGCGCTGCTGACGTCACCTAGCGCCGGTTGGAGACCACACAGAGGTCGGTTCGGATGAAGTGTTCGGCGGAGAAAAATTTTTGCTTAAAGATTTAAGGCGCCGTCCTTAGACAGACGCCCCGGGCTCCAGGGCTCGGTCGGCTCCCCTCTCACCCGCGAGCAGCTCGGGGCTTACAGCCTCGGCAGCCGAAACCCCGAACTGTTCGAGGGTGGCACCATCGCCTGGGACCCTATCGGAAAACAGATCGGCCCACCTCCAATCTCTAACTCCTTTGGGCTGACAGACCATCAAAGACCGTCATCACCAGAAGGAAGACAGAGATCGGAGACGAACCATCCATCCGAGGCTCCTCAGCCCCAGGTCTGGAATTTGGTTGATACCCCTCCCGTCTGGATCTTTCTCGGGCAAACAGCCGTGTCAGGGCCGTCCGACCCTAAAAAGGATCCAGACGGCAAAGTCACCACCAGTCCGAAGCCCCCAGGGTTAAAACCTTTCAGTTCCCTGCCCCCGAGCCCGGACTACGGCTGCCATCTCTTCTGCCTTGTTCTCCCCCGACCCTGACACTCACATTGAGGCCGTCAGGGACGGGAGAAGAACAAGGCAATAGAGTGACCACCCGTCCAACGCTCTCAGGGTCAAAATTTTACTAGAGAGAGACGTCCGCCGAAGCAGACACCTCTGATGGCCGATGGACCACCCTTGCTGTGATCAAACCCGCTGGGGGGAGAGGGATATTTATAGCCTCCCCCATAGACCGGCCATTATGACATTGGGAAAGCCAAACGACGGAAGCCCATGCGCCATGCATTTATTAGGCGGCGCCATTAATGCCCCTAGGAAATTGGAACATTGCACAGATCCCGGAGCGCCTTCAATGCTCCGCAAAGACAGCAGGCCACCCCGCTCAAACCTTCTAAGACACCACGGTTCGCCATCACCCTTGCCAACCCATAATTCCTCGCCAGCTCGAGGTTCGGTCTAGCACCAGGGTAGTCTTCTCAGGAAGGCTCAACGGCTCGCCATCACCCTTGCCGACCCATAATCCCTCGCCAGCTCGAGGTTCGGTCTAGCACCAGGGTAGTCTTCTCAGGAAGGCTCAACGGCTCGCCAACACCCTTGCTGACCCATAATCCCTCGCCGGCTCGAGGTTTGGCCTAGCACCAAGGTAGTCTTCTCAGGAAGGCTCAACGGCTCGCCATCACCCTTGCCGACCCATAATCCCTCGCCAGCTCGAGGATCGTTCTAGCACCAGGGTAGTCTTCTCAGGAAGGCTCAATGGCTCGCCAACACCCTTGCCGACCCATAATCCCTCGCCAGCTCGAGGTTCGGTCTAGCACCAGGGTAGTCTTCTCAGGAAGGCTCAACGGCTTGCCAATACCCTTGCCGACCCATAATCCCTCGCCAGCTCGAGGTTCGGTCTAGCACCAGGGTAGTCCTCTTAGGAAGGCTCAACGACTCGCCATCACCCTTGCCGACCCATAATCCCTCTCCAGCTCGAGGTTCGGCCTGACACCAGGGTAGCCTTCTCATGAAGGCCCAACGATTTGCCATCCCATTTCCACGACCATAGACACTCCTCCACGGCTAACTCCTGCATCCTCGTAGGAGTGGGGGGCTTGTGTGGTGGGGTAAAAATGGCCTGGGGCCCAGCCAAGGCCCAGGATGTCTCACTTGAAAAAGACAATAAAAATCAATCCGGCTCGGCCCCGGACCACTACAGCCTCGGCACCGAGCCATAAATTCACCCCCACAGAACTGGTCTCCTCGTATCCGACGAGCCTCGATGGCCCTCGGCCTCCGATCAGCGACAGCCCCACGGGCCGTCCTCCCAGCTTGGCGAGGAATGAGGATGACCTGGCACAACCTAGGCCATCCGATTCTCCCAGAAGCACAGGAGCCCCATGATCAGCCATGTCAGCTCCAAATACCACCTAGGGCTTTGCCACGTCAGCCCTATACCACTCTTGGCACTGCCACGTCTGCCCTAAACCCCCTGGGCCTCCTGCCACGTCAGGCCCATGGGCTTTCGGGTTCAGACCCGGCCCCCAAGCGGATCCAAACCCGGTTGGAATTCTCGATAAATACCAGACCCTCACCCACCTTTTCAGGTAATCAATCTTTGCCACCTAAATTCCCCTAGTTATTTCTACTCTCTCACAGAGACTGACTAGATCGTCGGAGGGTCCGCCACCGGGATAAACCCCGGTATTTCAGGACCGTCTGCAGGTACTCGAGGCGAGGCCATCCGAGCCGATCCTCAAGCACCGAAGCGAGCCCCTTGCTCACCGTCCGGCACCGTACTCTTCCCTCATTACAAATTGAGTCCGAACTCACACCTGGTGCATCCACACTGCGACCAAAAACAAACCGCATCAAGGATCCTTAGAGATTCTGGTAAGTCTAGGTTGAGCACCTAGTAGAGTTATCTTGTGAAGTCTAACTTAAGACCTAGTATGTTGTGTTAGTACTGTTGTCATCCCCCGGATTGTTTAGGGTTAGTGACATCGTTAGGGTAGTAACTTATGGCTATTACTACTTTAACATTTATTTATTATCATTTCGTCGAAGGAAAAGAGTTGGTATTAAGGGTGATACCTTATGATCCCAGTAACACCCCATGATTTCTAATACACATATATATATATATAGGGTAAAAGAGTTATGAGCAAAGTTGCTCATTTAGTATATGGGCAAATGCTTATGTGGCATCCAAGTGGCAGGATTAGAGACATTTTCATATAATTAGAGTGTTTTATGCACACAAAAAAAATCCCTTAGCTTGTTCCTAACAACATAATTAATTATAGACAACACAACCATTCTTTAATGCCTGTTCATATTCTGTCATTTTCTTCTTCTTCTTCTTCTTCTTCTTCTTCTTCTTCTTCCATTAACTTTCTTTTGTTGTTCACTTCTCCAATCCTCCATCACCATCCTCCAATCATGCACCCATGCCCTCCAACCATACTCCCACGTCATGTTACGACATCCACGGATTGTAGCACACCTGTTGATACTAATCCTCCATTTTGGACACTGCATCCACCACTTCCTTTGCTAAATCAGAGTCCAATTACTACTGTTAATGTTGCTCCTGTATCAACAGAAATCTCCCATTTTTATCGTTTTATGCCCCCATTAGAACTTTATCAACCTTGGTCACTACATACTAAAGCTCCAATTGTCATGGACACTACACTCTATGAATCCTTCTTCATCTCAACTATATTGTCAACCTGCCCCTCTACAAATTTCTCATCCTGTACCATCACCACCATCAATGATGTCGTTGGCTTCTTCTATGTTATTGCCTTCTCATTCAGCTCCACCTCTATCGACTACTCACATCGACTCTCTTCCGAAGAGGACTAATTTGGACCCCAAGGAAAGACACACTTACGCTATGCAAACGGTAATCATTGACACTTTTGATGTCTTTAATATGTTTAGTTATTTTGGATTGCTTCATCATAGAACACATAAAATTTTCATTCATTATTTTCTGTATAAAGAAAACATGGTGTATGAATCATTATGATGAAGTTTGTATGATCTATAAACTGTTAATTATGTTGTACCAATTTTAACTTTCAGGTTAATAGTAGTGAAGTCAGCACTAGGCTCACTACACGAGTGTGATATGAATAGTTTTGATCAAAATATAGTAAATGAAGAGACACAGCATGTTGGACTTGAAACTGAATTAGAAAACATGGGAGGTTGCACCACCATAGATTTATTGAATGAGAAACAATGTCAGATGGCCTACAAACCATATATTGGTCAAGAATTTTCTGATTACATTGATGCCTATAACTTCTATAATGCATATGACAGAGTTAGAGGATTTAGCATAAGAATAAGCTCAACCAATAAAGATCGAAAATCAGATGTAGTAATAAGAAGGGCATTTGTTTGTTCTAAACAAGGCTTTAAAGTGCTGAAGCACAAAGGAGATCCTAGTATACAAGTTGAGTGCAGAAGATCTACAAGAGTTGGTTGTAGTGCAACAATAGTAATATGTCAGAGTAGTAAACAAGGCACATGGATCGTCAGAAAATTCTTTGACGAGCATCTTGGGCATGAGCTTTATACTTCTCCAAGAACAGTTAGGAAGCTAAGGTCTTACAATCGTGTGCAAAAGGTTGTTTGAAAGTCTAAGCCATAAAGGTTTAACTCCTACTACAATTGCAAAGGTCATCAATGCTACAAGTGGAAGCCTAGAGGAAACAGTTACTCCTCAGCAATGCCATGATCATCTAAGAATTCAGCGTGCAAACAACATAGGCCGTGAAGCCATGATTATAGTTAATCAGTTTTGTAAAAGAAGACAACTTGATCCTGAATTCTACTTTAGAGTCCAACTTGATGAGGAACATGCATTAAGAAGTATATTCTGGATTGATGGATGGGCAAGAACTTCGTACCTACAATTTGGAGATGTGGTGGTGTTTGATGTCACATACAAGACAAATAAGTTTCAGCGTCCATTTGCTCCCTTTATTGGAGTGAATCACCATAGGCAATCCACCCTCTTTGGTTGTGCCTTACTAGCAGACGAAACAGAAGAGACTTTTATATGGTTGTTTGAGGAATGGTTGAGTTGTATGTGGGGTAAAGCTCCAAAAGCTATTATTACAGACCAAGACAAAGCAATATGTAAAGCTACCAAGAAGGTGTTCCCAGAAACCCATCACCGGTTTTGCTCATGGCATTTTGGAAAGCAGCTGGTTGAGCATCTTCACCAACTAAATAGCCTTCACGGTGAAGAGTTTTCCAATGATTACAAAAATTGGATGTCTAGTGACAGTATAGTAGAATTTGAAGAGAGGTGGGAAGTGATGAAGAATAATTATAAACTTGATAAGAAGAACTGGTTATTAAAGAAGTACAACCAACGACGTAATTGGGTGCATTTATATATGAAAGAAATATTCTTTGCTGGTATGACTTCAAGCTAAAGAAGTGAGAGCATGAATGCTTACTTCGATGGCTATGTTAATTGTAGTACTACTTTAAAAAACTTTGTAGAACAATATGAAAATGCAGTGGCAGATCGTCGTGGAGCAGAATTAGATGAAGATGTAAAGACAATGGAGTCAATACCGGTAACAATTTCTGAGTTAGATATGGAAGCAACTGCTGGAAAATTCTACACGAGGAAAATATTTGACATATTTCAGGCAGAATTCAAAGCAAGCTTATCATGTCTGATTAAGGAGATGACTGAGGAGGGGCCTACTACCACCAAGTATCTTGTTGGGCTGCATAAGGATCCCAATGGAAAGTGTAGTACCGTTATATACATCGACAATGTTTATCCAAATATAGTTGTTACATGTTCATGTGCAAAGTTTGAGACAGAAGGAATTTTGTGTAAGCATATTCTTAAAATTATGCACTATAGACAGCTAGAAACTATCCCTGAAAAGTACATGTTGAAGAGATGGTCCATACATGTCAGGTTGCATATGTCTACTATTGGGTGTGGAAATTTGGAGACGAACGCGTTAAATGCAAACGAAACAACTCAGCTTATGAATTTGTGCTTAATGATGAAGGTCAACAAACTACTGGAAAAAACTTCAGAGGACATTATTCTATTCAATAAGTTTGACAGAATAGTTTCAGATATGATAAAAGAAATTGATCTTGAAAAGCAAAATCAGAAATCATTGGAGAAGAAGAAGATTACTCAAACAGATTCTAATGCTGACATGTCTCGCACATTGCATCTCATCCCTGAAATTTCAATATATGAACCTAATGGTCCAGTTAATACTAAAGGAAGGCCGAAAAAGGCCATAAGAATTCCATCTGGTATAGAAGTGGCACAATTCCAAAAAAAGAAAAGAAAATGTGTCCACTGTGGTTTAAAAGGGCATTACAAAACAGGTTGTGAACAAGCAAAGGTATGGTGTTTCTATGCCTAATCTTAATAAGAAGTGTATAGAAAACTAATCACACTTTACTGCTTCCATTTTATTTCATTTTTTTCTTAGGAAGAGAAAGCAAAAAAGATTCTTGAAAAGGAAGTTCTCAAACCCCCACTATAGGTAAGGCACAATCAGGCCTTTCTAAAAATGTGCTCATGAATACTCTTTTATTCCTGAGTTACTTCAGTCTTAATATTATTATTTACATTAGTCTCCTTAATCTTATTCTTTATATTCATTTTGAATATATCATTGGTGAACAGGAATGTGCATCCAAAGTGACAAATTCATGTGACTGGTTATTGAAGCTTATTTCTTCCTTAGCTTAAATGTCTTCAACAGGTACTACCCATTTATTTTATCTTATTGTTTGATATATACTATGTTGCCAAATTGATATCTGCTATTACTTTGTGATAGGTGATATTCTACATTTTCAACTCATATGGGACGTGGACTTGGACCATCCATAAGACAAGAAATAATTACCGTTCTCCTTGTGCTTCTAGTTTCACTATATCATGTTTGGGTTTAATGTGGATTTGTTTTCTTAATCTAGTAGTCTACATTGTGTTGGTGATCGGTAAATGGGAAGGTTGTTTCCTTAATCTAGTTGTTATGAGATTTTGTATTGATAATGGTACATGAGACGCTTGCTTGATACAGTATATTTGAAAATTCTTCGATCTTTTTTTGTGTCTAATTCATCTCAGTTTATGCATTTTTTGTGGAGTTTTTTTGATCAGTGAATCTCTTGATCATCTTACTATTATATATAACAAAACTTCTATCACTCTGCTCCCATATTCTATGTTTGTGAAGCCAATCAACAGGTGCAATATGCATGTTATTTATTCTTACTAAGTATATCCATGTTTCCATTAGTATATGGTGAAAAATAATTATAAATTGAGGTATAAAAGTCCATGTTTCGAGATATATACATATATATATATATATATATATATATATATATATATATATAGAGAGAGAGAGAGAGAGAGAGAGAGAGAGAGAGAGAGAGAGAGAGAGAGAGAAATAATTAAATAAATAAATAAATGAGTTGTTTTGGCGGGGGGAGAGAAATAATTAAATAAATAAATGAGTTGTTTTGGTGGGGGGGAGGGGATTTGAATTTGAGTTTTGGGGGGAAAATATGTTTTGTGAGATTAGATCTGGGCCATTGATTTTGGGGGGATTGAAGAAAAGCCACTTGATAGCTTTTTTTGTGTTTTTTTATATAGATATATATTTTATTGTATATATGTATATATATTGTATTGTGTATATATATATATATATATATATATATATATATATATATATATATATATATATATCAATACAATTTTCACTTCATTCACTTTCCGAATTCGACGAACAGTTGCGGCCCGTAGAGCCATTGTCATTGTTCGTGTTGCTATCGTCTTCAAATTGATCGTAGAATCGATCAAATCAAGAAACGATAAAAAGTGGGTAACAACTTTAACCAACTCTTTTTATATTGAGAAATGTGTGCATGCTAGATAATTAATTTCGAAAACAAATAAGTGGGTAACAACTTTAACCAACTTTTTTTATTGAAGAATGTGTGCATGCTAAATAATAAATTGAGTAATCGTGAATGTTGTTTGATTATGGGTGGTAACTTTTGTTAATTAATTGGTGAAATTATGATATGATTATCTTCGAAACATTATAATTCTGTCTGGAATTTGTTCTCACTTCAGAAAAATCTTTTCTTTTAAATACATGGATTATGAAACTGAAACTTTTGTATGTGTATCATGTATGTGTGTGCAACATCCCCTCATAATTTCATAATTTTTGGATGTTGTTTGGTATTTTTAATAAAACCTGAATACATTGCTGGTTTAGAAATGATACAGAAATTCTGGCTGAATATCATACTTATTTTCTAAGAAATCCAATTTCCAAGAAGTATGAGATTTTCTGTGATTTTTTTAAAAGTAGCAAGAGTTGCGATTTCTAGATTCTAAACCTACTGTCTTATAAATGGTTTTAGACATATTTAATTGGGTTGAAACTAAAGGTTCTTAACTACAATGTTGTAGTAGACTCATTAAGATTTAAAATGAGACTAAGAAATCAATTTTTCTAACAAGTATTGGAATTTTTATACTTATTGAAAGTTGTATTTACCTGTCAAGGGGACACGTGCGGCGTTGTCTCGACTGTTAATTTCTGGGATCTAGTGTTAAGAACGGTCGGAAGTTAGGGGATGGACCCATAAGTATCCGTTGATGTTCTATGTTATCGAATATAAATGAGGCGGAGCGGGTAACGCCTGCCGGGGCGTCTTATACTCGTGATAACTTTTAGTGAGGTCCGGAAGCGGAGAAAGACCGCTGGAGTTCGGGCGGGGTAGAATATGTAAGGCCGTGAGTGGCGAAGGACCACCGGGCTGTGCGTCATTATAGATGCTCAGGAGTGGAGAAACCCTCTCCGGCATGACCACTACCGACTGCAATAACGGAATTGGACCGAACAACTGCAACCTTATTAGTCACTAGATAAATGTCAGAAACAGTGTAGAATACATGAGTATATATTGCATAACGAGTGATTGAACCCTGAAATGGGAAGAAACGCTAGGAGCTTACATTCAGGAACTATGTTGTATGGGCGGCATATCATTCCAAACAAGCGTGCATTAAAAGAGAATATTTGGGTTGTGCATGTTTTCCTGATAAATATATGTTTAAAGTTTATACACACTCATATGACATCGTATATTTTACTATTTCATGTTTAAATTTATTGATTTCAGTTTTATTTCAATTATGCTATGTATGTTGTCGTGCTATTTTTGGAGTTAGTTAAAACTGTTGTGATTCTTACCGTCAGCATCACACGCTGACGAACCCACAGATTGTGTTGTGCAGGTAAGAGTACCTGGAGTTTAAGCATAGAGTTGTGACATCTTGTGCCCATCATCTTATCAATTCAAGAGGTTTGGATTTATATTAAGATTTCCGTATTTTCCTATATTATATTATGTTTATGTACTCAATTGAGGAAAAAGATTTCTGGGTGTGCTACGATTTTCCAATGTAGGGAAGTCGGGGCGTTACAAAATCGCTACAGAACAATGCTATACATGAGAGCAGATATGAGAATATGCATAATATAGCGGACGGATCTTAAAGATCCGTCCCAAATATTAAAAAAATTATTTTATCGAATGGATCTTTATGTTCCGTCCCAAATAAGAAATAATTTTTTTTCATATGGGTCCCCACTAAAAAAAAATCATCATTGGGCTTGGACGGATCACTGATATCCGTCCCAACATTTTTTTTCAAAAAACTTTTTTAAATTATTAAAATTATTAAAATATTCAAATTGATTATTAAAAATGCCCAGAAATTATTTTTTTCGCCGGACGGGACTTCGAGTTCCGTCCAATCAATTTTTTTGTTGTTGCTATATTATAGCATTTCACCACTGCGGCAAACGTCGGATTGCTATAGGTATAATATACATTTTGCTATTTTTAGCAATCACGACTGTGGATGCTCTAAGCAAGCATATTTTTTTCCAAGATCGCGTTTTATATCTATATATTATGCTAATAGGAGAGAGAATGTACCTCCTCTCTCCTTTTTCCATTTCAAAATAGAGAAAGGAGAGAAAAAGTAGGAATTCTCACATATATTAACACGTGCACACACCAAACTACCACCTCCGCTCAATTTTTGACCGTCCGATCGTCCAGATGCGTGAACATGTGCATAATCAAGGATCCTGATCGTTCCACGTTGCCACCAATCACCCATGTCCAATTCACTCAGCGGGCGAGCCCATCACGTGATCGACGTCCCAGATCGTACCACGTCATCACATCATCATGTCTCCTCATTCCAATTAGTGGGCGAGCACAGGCGCGATGAGTGATCTAGATCGCTCCAAAAATTGCGCCAACTCAATAAATCAATAAAAATTCCCAGAAAATGATTTAAAATTAGGAAATTAAATTAAATTTCCTGAAATCATTTTTAAATACGGAAATTTAATTAGAAATCCTGAAGAGAAAAAAAAAATTGGAATCTATACAATATATTTTGGTAAACCACTTTTGTCTACGATTTTTCGTATTTTTCCTTTTTAAAATAAAAAAAATGAGAGCAAACGTAGGAAATAACTCCTCACGCTTACTACATCCAAATTGGATTTGGAATCTTTCATTATTATATAGATGTTATTAGATGAAATTTTCAAAAAAAAGTTTTATTATTTTCTTACTTAAAAAAAAAGTATGTGCAATATTGCACATGTTATACTACATATTATATTATATTATATAAGTTTGTGCAATATTGCACAATGGTAGAATAGGAGCGAGAATCCCCCCCCCCCCCCCCCCCCCCCCCAATAGAAAAATGAGAGGAAAATAATGATTCATATCTAACTAACACGTTCACTATGTATGATTTTATTAAAAATCTAAACAAAATAAAAACCCAAATTCCTCAAACACAATCTCTTTTCCTCTTATTTTTTCAAATCCCACAAAATTTCAGAGCTCTTCCCAAACTCACCCATATTCCTACCCCCCCCGAGACCCCGCTACATAATTATTTTAGGCTGTGCTATTTGCACAGGGTAACACTAGTGTTCTATATATAGATTGAGAAACAAGGAGACAAATGGTCGACATTGTTCTATATATAGATTGAGAAACAAGGAGACAAATGGTCAACAGTCAATGAAGTCAATGAGGTCAAACAGAAGATCGACAATCCGTAAGTGATGGTTAACCTCACATATAATGCTCACTTCCAAAATAGTGAAAATAGCTTGGGGTTAATTTTCTCCCTTTGAAACAAAAATAAGAAGTTGTAAAGAAGAGATCAAATAAATTTAGAAAAAACACGAAAAAAGGCGGGGGTTGGAGGGGAGGAATAAGAGATGGAAGAATGACACTTAAAAAAATAGTAGATAAACTGAAGTTATACGTTGTAGTAAATAGAAACATATACAAGTAGAGGAACAGAAGTAAGCTTAGATGCTGAATCAAGCTTACTTGATATCAGATTTCCGTTGGTGGTGGTGGCGGTGGCCAACGATAAGGATAAAGGAAGCCAAGGTACATTGAAATGGGCCATCGAGAACCTCATTAGTATGGGGCAAATCCTTAGCTTGATTCATGTCAACACCAAGAGCAGTAACTTTTTTTTTTTTTCTCCCTTTTGTCCTCTTACCATTTTCTCGGACATATTAAATCAAATTTGTTCTAATTCGAGTGACATTTTCTAATCTTGAAACTATGAGATTGTCATAAATGCAGGAGGCTATAAACTGCAACAGATCCTTCCATTTCCTTGTTTCTGTACGAGAAAAAAAAAAGTGAGTTGTATAATGTATATTTTCCATTATGTCAACACCAAGTGAGTTCTATAGTGAGTTCTATAACAGCTCGAATTTTAATTTTAAACATTTTTTTAATGTATATTTTCCATCATTATTTCCTATTGTTTTCTTGATAAGTTATTCACATTATGTAATTATAAAATTTCCAGATAACTTGTGAGGATGTCGTTATTATTTTTTTTGAAGAAAAGGTGGAGAGGATGTCGTTATTATTGAAGACACTGATGTGCCGAAGGCAATGGTGGAGTTTGTCTCTCAGTCTGCAGTCGAGAAGCTCGTCCTTGGTGCTGCATTCAAAGTTTACTATTGTTGATACTTTACCTATATCAAATGGTTCCTAAATCTACTATTGTTAATACGTCATACTGAAGAGGAGAACTTCGTTAGCAATTCAACTTGCATGCAAAACCAGTTATTCGAAGTCAGAATCTGTCTATAATAAGGATACTACATTTGTTCCAAAGTGAAATAATTCAAGTATCGAGGCTTGTATGTGGATTCAGAAATCCATAATTTAATTGGGGAAGTATTTTCATGTCGGAAGATTCAAGACATCAGACACACCCTCCAACGAATCTAAAGGTGCACCCGATTTTTTAACCGTGTACTATGTCATCTCCTAAGGGAAGGTTCAACCAGTGATCAGGAATGCGGGTTCGGGCAGCACCCACCATCTCACCTCTTCGTGCCCGCCCAAATCCAAACCCAGACCATTGTCAAACCCACTGAACTGCCAGTCCCCGACCCGGTCCTCAATAGGAGGAGCCCCCAATCCTTTATTAGCTCTAGGCCAATCACGTACCGATATATCCTACGTTGCCAAGTATGGACCGTATGTTCCTGCAAAGGCTTTGCGTTCATCGGAGCTTCAAATCCACTAGGAACCCGTACCGTTCCTCAGACTCTTACTGTGTCGGAAATGAATACTCTTTCTTTCCAAAGTAGCGGTGGGAATTCCTACACATCTGAAAGCGTAGTGAGCGCACCCAAATCTAATATGCTAACGTGTTTGAACTTCCAATATTGCTGGATTCAAACAGTACTTTTTTTTTATTTTTATTTTTATTTTAGTAGGATGATGTAGAGGAAGGGATGAAGAGACTGAAGCTAGAGCTCAAGCAAATAATGGGCATGTACAACATAGCTTTGCAAAGAAGCTTTAACAGCCAAACAGAAGGTCTGAAGAAAAAATGTTGGGTTCAATTTAAAAGTATTTTTGATAAGAAAATCTCGAGAAAAAAAAGAGAGAACGAATATATTGATACAATCGTGCCATCACCTTGTAACTTAACATCATTTTGATATAGGCACATGAGTTGCATCAATGGAAAATGGAAGAGGTAAGTGCAACGACTTGAAGAGAAGCCCTACTTGCGAAGGGAGCAGCAGCCGAAAGGGAGAGGGCAAAGTGCAGGGCTGCAATTGAGCAAGCAGAGGCCCACCAGTGGATAGCAGAGACGATGGCGCAAAAAAGAGAATAAACGCAGAGATGCAGGCACTCAAAGACTCCGAAGAGAGGAGGTCAGCAATGGACGGTTTCTCTGGTGAAGTCCGGTATCGGAAGTACATGATCGAAGAGATTGAACAGGCAACAAATTTCTTCACTAAAGGTCGTTAGATCGGAGAGGGAGGCTATGGGCCTGTCTACAAATCCTATCCTGATCACACTCCGGTCGCCATCAGGTTCTTCGCCCTGATGCAGCTTAAGGGAGAGAACAATTTCAACTAGAGGTATTACAAAACTGTTATACCAATACCGACAATTATAACTAGTTTTAAAATCTATTATTATAACGCCAAATCATCTCTGTTTGCCTCTGTCATAGAATCTATTGAGTCTCTATTGAGTCTCTTCCTTTTTGAATATGGCATCACCACTTCCCTTGGCGAACATTTCTAATTTGGAACCTAATTGGTTCAGTCACATGCACTGTATATATATTTTGCCAAAATTTATCTTATTACTCAAAAAGATTCAAAAAAAGAAATTACTATGCCTACCAATTCCCAATATCTGCTATCAAATCTTAGAAAATTTGGAAAGAAAACACAAACAGTGCACGCACTGATAACTCTATTCCCAATATCATCTCTAATCTCCAATCTCTGCTATTATAATGGAAGAGTTGGAGTTGTCATTTGTTATAAAATAATAATAAAAAACCGTGCATTGCCCCTGTATAACTAATATAAAGGAGATCTCAGATTCAAAGCCATACTACTTCGAAATTTCTTACTTTAACAAAATATATTTATTAAGACGTGCATCGCACGTATAAATTAATAGTAACTCTAAAAGGAGGCCGTTATCAACCCTAGTTGCACATGCATATTTTAGATCGGTAGTTACGATAATAAAAAGGAACGAACCTCATTCTGAAATTGGTGCAGACTCAAGTACTAAGTTGCATTCGACATCCCAACATGGTCCTACTCTTGGGCACCTACCCAGAATACAGCTAGCTGCCTAGTCTACGAGTACATGGCGAATGGTAGCCTAGACGACCGCCTATTCAGATGAGAAGACACCCCTGTCATCCCTTGGCAGCACCGATTCCGAATTGTTGTCGACATAGCCACCAGCCTCCTTTTTATCCACCAAACGAAACCTAAAACTCTTGTCCATCGAGATCTCAAGCCAGGAAACATCCTCCTCGATCAAAACTACGTCAGCAATATCAGTGATGTCGATCTCGCCCGTTTGGTTCCTGTGACCATCGCCGATAAATTCACCCAATATCGGATGATGTCCACAGCTGGCACATTCTGTTACAAAATTTGTTTACAATAAAACCAAAGTTTGATCTTTGAGGCACAAAATCAGGAAGGGCGGAGAAGAAGAAGAAAAACCAATAATAATAAAAATTGAAAATGAAAATTACCAAACCAAACCAGTTTATGTCGAGGCTTGTGTACCACACAATCTCCTTAAAACAGATTTCGCTTTTTTCGAATGCTGGAATTTGCGTAGGCGTCTGTCTCCCATGATGCAACGACAGCAGAGTTGACGTAGGTACCACGTCACGCTCTCGAACTGGGTAGCATCTGAAATCTATCACCGAACGACTAAGGATGGAACCTGACTTTGAAGCACAGAACAGAGGGCGAAGAGAAGATTTTCTGGTGTAATCATTCAGGGGAGAGGGGCCTCTATTTATGGGGCCAGGGTGAGAATTGTAATGGCAGACAATGTATTGAATGCATCCACTGCAACGGCAGACAACTCCTTAATGCACCAGCTACAATGGTAGATAGAGATTTGAATGCAATACTGTAATGGCGGAAAAAATCGTTACGTGAATAAATGGCAGACAAAATTGTTTCTACGTTTAATTCAGCTATTACAGATCGGAAAAAAAAACTGTAGCAAAAAATTTCTCTGCATGGGTGGGTACACGTCGGTCCGGCATTCGTGTCCGCAGGACGTGCGGGCGCACACAAGTCGCATGTAATCCTGCCCGAGATTCCCACCCCCCCCCACCCCCTTGCGCGCAAGATAGAGAGCCTCTTGGCTTGCTATCTTACAATGCCAAGAAAGAGGTTATTATATATCCTCTTCTATTTCTTTTATTTTTTCCGATGTGGGACTAAAATTCCTCAACTCATTTTCAGAAATGAAAATGCTTCACTTTGGGAGACAAATTCTCATTCACCCGATAATCGTTTTGAGCAAATAAATATAAGATTTTGATATACTCACGAAGGAGAACTCAAATGCATCAAGATCTCTCACCAATTCATAGAGGATCTTATACAAAAAATTGCTCAAAAACTGGTTCGTAAATAGTGTATAAAATACCTATTTTCTAACATTCCTCACATGAATGAAATTGACGACCACGGACATGACAGACTTGGTAATAGAATTCAGCAGTCGAGACCTGCATAGGATAGGTAGGTGTTACCTTTGAACATTTCCTTATGAAAATATGTTTACTTTACTAACTAAACAGTAGACGCGATGTCCTTCAACTGTTCTGTCATTTGTGTAAAAGATGATATATCTCGCACAGGAATCTTTCTAACGCATTTTAGTTCTCATTATTATGTTCGTTTTGGCCATGAACATACGCCTAGTTTTGCAAAAGTTTTAACAGGAATATTACCCTACATTATTCCATTGGAAGCGGCCCTTCTTCCCTCTCACATAGGTGATATCTTAGTTAAGAGTAACCCGAATTATCCTGCATGGATTTCCAACGCATAAGAATCTTTAAAAGCCTAGCTTAGCCTCTAGCCTTACGGGTATCATTGTTCCTTCATAGGAATGGACATGGGGAAATCCTCACAGTGATTCAATATGGTCTTTACAATTTAGTTGTCCCTTTGAACCTAGATCTTCGGTATTCCAGTGAACTACGTTGGGTGTCCATGTGTAATATCCCGGACGGATATTACCTTGTATAAATTACTATTTTATTATTATTTTATTATTATTTCGTTTTAATTCCAAAATCAAATTATTTTGATAATTTTCGCCGGTTTGTCCACAAATATTGTCTGCGCGCATATATCGGTCGGTGTACATCCGAAGTACATCAAATTGGTAACGCGATCCTCCGAATTGATAATAAAACTTATTTTATTATTATTTTCAAATTAAACTATTTTATGAGAATTATATAAGGATTTTTGGTATACACATACATACACATATACACACATTGTATTGTACCAATTTAGTACATTATACAAAATGTGTAGTATGTACTCTTGGATAAGGCACTAATCTTATCATGGAAACCTAATTAGATGGTTAGGATTTGATTAGGAAGCTTAATCTAGGGTTTTTGTATGCATGAGGAGATTAAGTAAAAACCCCTTCTAGAAACCTTATCTTTTTACCATGCTTCCACCTCATTTCTAGGCCATACCCTACACCTTACCCCTCCCTCACCTAGCCATGACTGGATTGCATCTTTAGGGGGGTTTTGTGCATATTGTTGAGTGCAATTTTGCACTCTCCACCATTCTCTCCACCTATAAATACCCCCTCCTTCTCCACTTGTCTCATTTTTACAAAACAAAAGAAAGGAAAGGAAAAGAAAGAGAGAACCCACCTTTAACTTGAGAGTTTTGTTTTGTAGGTATTAGAAGCTTTCATAGGAGCTTAGGGGAAGGAGAAGTTTAGCTAGCAAATTCTTCCAACAAAGAAAACTAGGTGGGGGTTCTCCACCTTCTCTTTTGTTTGTATGAATTGTGTTTTTGGTTTCTTCTTCTCCTTATCTTCCTTGTTTTGTTTTTCTTTTGTTTTGGGGCTTGTTCTTGTGATGGGTTGTGTGTTGTTGTTGTGTATGTTGTGGTTTAGTATGGATAAAAGAAAGTAATTAGTGGTAGTGCCAACTAAACACATAAAGATTAAATCTTTATAGTTGTAGTTGTTGTTCTTGTTTGGTTAATTGGACTAAAATGAACATATACATATGGACTTGTACATACAACCATTTGAGGTTGTAGGACTTGAATATGGACTTATACATAAAGCATATGGACCTTGTATACAACCATTTTGGGTTGTAGAACATAAACTTGAACTTGGACTAGAAAGAATGCATATGGTTGGTTGAACCAAAATGGAGGATTCTTACTTTATTTTATTATTGTTTATTTTCCTTTATAATCTTAAGTAAGAAAGAACCCATTGTAGATGTTAATTCTAATTATGAAAAAGAAACTAATCTAAATCACTAGTTGTAGAATGATTAAAAAGATCTCTTTTTATGATCACTAGTAATAATAAGAAATAGATGCTAATAAAGATTTAGTAGATATTTAAGTAGTAGATGTTTATGTTTAAATAAAGTAGTTGTAGTAGATGTGTATGTTTCAAATAAAGTAGTAGTAGTGGATGTTGAAATGAAGTAGTTGTAGATGTTTATGTTATGTAAAATTTTGGTAGATGCTTATGGTTAAAATAAAGTAGTAGTAGTAGATGTGCATGTTCCAAATAAAATAGTTGTAGTAGATGTCTACACAAAATTGTAGAAATGTTTATGTTCTTATAAAAGTGGTAGTAGATGCTTATGTGTTAAAATAAAGTAGTTTAGTAGTAGATGTTTATGTTTAGACAAAGATTTTAGTAGGAGTTTAGTAGTAGATGTTATGTTGTAGTAGATGTTGTGTTTAATTAAATTGTAGTAGATGCATATGAATATTAGATGGATGGTTATGCTTATATTGAAGTAAGTATCTACACTTAGATGGTTGTAGGAAAGTTGTATACCATGCTAGATTAATTTATCTACACTTAGATGATTGTAGGAAAGTTGTATACCATGCTAGATTAATTTATCTACACTTAGATGATTGTAGGAAAATTGTATACCATACTAGATTAATTTATCTACACTTAGATGTTGTAGGAAAGTTGTATACCATGCTAGATTAATTTATCTATGCTTAGACGATTGTAGGAAAGTTGTATACCATGCTAGATTAATTTATCTATACTTAGATGATTGTAGGAAAGTTGTATACCATGCTAGATTAAATAAATACTCATGCTTAAGTTAGTAGGTAATGACATTCATGCTTAAGTTAGTAGATGCTCATGCATAATGATATTCATGCTTAAGTTAGTAGACATTCATGCTTAGATGATACCCATGCTTAGATAAGTATATGTTCATACTAAATGTCATTCATAGTAGACGTTCATGCTAAATATTCATGCTTAGCTAGTAGACATTCATGTTTAGATGATATCCTTGTTTAGACAGGTATATGTTCATACTAAATGTTATTCATAGTAGATGTTCATGCTAAATATTCATGCTTAAGTTAGTAGGTGTTCATGCTTAATGGCACTCATGCTTCAGTTAGTAGATGCTCATGCATAATGATGTTCATGCCTAGTTAGTAGACATTCATGCTTAGATGATATCCATGCGTAAGTAGTGTATGTTCGTACCTAAATATTATTCAAGATCGAGCTAGAAGATACTCAAGTTTAACAAATGCCATGTTTAGATTAAGGTAGGAATTAATCTACCATGCTTAGAATGTGTAGGAGTTATAATTCATGCTTAGAATATTGTAGGAGTTATAATTCATGTTTAGGAATATTGTAGGTTAATGCTAATTATATATCCATGCTTGGGTTGTGATGATTAATCATGTTAAGTAATGAAGATCCATGCTTAAGGTGGTAGTAGAGATATATACTCTAAGTAGTAAGTATTCACGCTCAAGTGATGCTTGACTATAGTAAACTTCATGTTTAGATCATAGTGATTATTCATGCTTAAGCTTGATATAAGCACATGCTTAAATCATATTCGTACTTAGGAGTATTGTGGTGGGTGGTTATGTTATGTACCATAATTAGATTGTCGTAGGTAGATGCTTGCAATTGTACGCCATGCTTAAAGTGCTATAGGTTGAAGTAATAAGGAAAGAATCATGTTGAAATTGTAATGACAACTAACCTTATTGTAGTTAATGTTAGTAGGGAGCCCACACATGGTTGAAGAGTATAGTGTAGCATCCTAGTGGAATATTGAACGAACGTAGGTTCTATGTTGCTCTAGTTCGTTTTGAAAGGAAACCGTGAGTTCTAGTGTGTGAGGTTCAAATTAGAATTAGACCCTATCATTGGGACATTCCTCATCCGTAGGGGTAATAAGGATTGGGAAGATCACTAGTAATAGTTAGTTTGATAAATGTTGTTATGTCGCCTTCGGTTTTTCATGGGTAGAATACCGATCATAAACTATTAGTAGATTCTTCTGTTGCTTCTAATAATAGAAGGTCAAGTTTGCTAGTAAGCACATTTGGTTGCCTCTAGGTTGATTACCTGTATGGTTGTTTGCATATGGTTGTACTCGTACGTGGCTCGACTGGCCCGTATGTAGCTGTGGGTCTCATACGTAGTTTATTTGGCTCGTATGTAGGTTGTTGTCTCGTACGCGGCTCGACCGGTCCGTGCGTAGCTGTTGGTCTCATACGCAGCTTATTTGGCTAGTATGTACGTTGTTATCTCCTACGAGGCCCGCCTGGCTCGTAGGTAGCTATTATTTTATACATAGCTTGTTGGCTCGTAGGGGTTCTGGTTACTCGTATATAGCTTATTAGCTAGTACCCAGTTGTTGTGCTCGTCTAGGGTGATATTGTTACCCTAGGGACTATCGACCGTCCAGACATATGTTTTCTTACCCTAAGGAACTGTGGAGGAGTCACTCCTCGAGTACCATCGGATCTTAACCTGTGTAGGTTGATCGAGGACCGGAGTATAGACGGAATCCAAGTTCAGGATAATGGCATGCATATATGTTCGCATTGCCGGGGTTTTGGATCGATAAGCCACGAACCGAATCCTGAAGGGTTCTGGTAAGTCTAGGTTGAGCAGCCTAGTAGAGTTGTCTTGCGAAGTCTAATTTAAGGCCTAGCATGTTGTGTTTATAATATTGTCATTTCTATGATTGTTCGAGTCAGGGATACCATTAAGGTAGTGACTTATAAAGATCATTTTACTTAGACCCTTGCCGAAAAGAGAAGAGTTGGTTGTAGAGGGCACCTTACGACCAACTTGTCCCTTGAGGCAGGCCTTAGGTGGTGATATTGGGTTGTACCTTCCCGTCAAAGGGATACGTACGGTGACGTCTCACAAGTTGGGAACATGGATTGCGTATCTCGCGCTGTTAATTCCTGAAGTACCGTGGCATGGGGTGCCACAGGATGCATTGTGCAGTCCTGCACTTGCGAGACCCCAGGGGTGCCACAGGGTAGGCTTCGCACTACCCTGCGCTTGCGAGACCCTATGATTTTGGATTTTGGAACGAAGCCCGATACATTGGGTTCGTCTGGTTTTGAGTGAGGTCCGGTTAGCCGGGTAGCAGTGGCAAACATGGACACCACTGGCGGACTGCATTAGTGGGACTTGACCACGTCTGCAACCTCGTTAGTTATGTTGTATCTGTCAGGAACAGGTTGTGTACAATTAGAATTCATAACGCGGGTTCAAATCCCTATATATGGAGAAACGGCTTGAGATGGGGTCGCATGTAGTATGGGCTGCATGTTGCTTCGGAGACTCGCTGACATTAGAATAGGAAGCATCCTAGTTCTAGTTAAATATTGCATTAGAGTCTAGTCATAGCACTCACGAACACTTAAACTACACCAACACCATTGCCATGTTTTGTATGTTGTTTGGGAGATTCGCTGCTTTGTTATCAGCCTTTAAGTGTCAGTGAATACTGACGTCCCCACTTCCATAGGTACTGGATCGCCGAAGTATAAGAGCGAGATTTAGGAGGACTCAAGGCAAGGAAAGCAAGGAGTCAATGTCATATTTAGTTCCGCTGTAATATGTGTGTTGACTATCTATTAGTTGAGAAGTACTCAAGTGAGAGTTACCAAGTGTTGTTCTTCATTCCTTGTACTCTGATGTAAGATGTTGAAGGTTGTAATACTCGGGAATGTAAAGGTAATATTGTAACTCTATTGTAAGGTATTGCAGTTGTATAATATTTAGACTTGTAATACATTGGGTGTTGAATAAAAAGTTTTAAATTCTCCTATTTTTCTGTGTATTGTGACTAATTGAAGAAAAGGTCTTGGCTCGTGTCTCGGTTTTCCCAGTATTGGAAATCGGGGAGCTACACCATGGTATCGACTTATTCTTTCATGGGCTTTAGTCTCATTCCCCTCGATAATTTATCAACTAACTCTCTGCTTAACCCTTTGGTTAGCGGATCCGCAATGTTATCCTTTGACTTTACATAGTCCACAGAGATAACCCCAATAGAGAGTAGTTGTCTAATGGTTTTATGTCTTCGACGAATATGTCTAGATTTACCATTGTAAATATTATTCTGTGCTCTACAAATTACAGATTGACTATCTGAATATATGCAGATTGGAGGCACATGTTTGGTCCACCTTTGAATATCCTCAAGGAAGTGGCGTAACCATTCAGCCTCTTCCCCACATTTTTCGAGTGTAATAAATTCAGATTTCGTCGTGGATTTAGCGATCACTGTTTGTTTCGAGAATTTCCAAGAAACTGCTACACCACCTAGTGTAAACACATAGCTAATAGTGGATTTTGAATTATCACTAGATATCTAGTTCGCATCACTGTATCCTTCAAGTACAGTCGAATATCTCGTATAGTGCAGCCCATAGTTACGAGTAAACCGCAAGTACTTCAGTACTCTTATAACTGCTTGTCAATGCTCGCTTTTAGTATTACTTATATATTTACTTAGTTTACTCACTTCATAGGCTATGTCTGGTCTTATACAACTCATTAAGTACATTAGACTACCTATGATTCTAGAGTATTCTATTTGAGAAAAACTCTCACCTTTATTCTTGGATAAATGTAAAGTTAGATCTATTGGAGTTCTGGCAATTCCAGAATTATCTTTATCAAATTTTTCCAGAATATTGTCAATATAATGTGATTGACTTAAAACAAGCTCGTCTGATGTTCTTGTAATTTTAATTCTCAATGTAATATCAGCTAGACACATGTCTTTCATGTCAAACCTTGAGTTCAACATGTTTTTAGTAGATTTAATCATCTTATTATTGCTTCTAACAATAAGCATGTCATCTACATACAAGCATATTATGAGAGAACCACTTTCAGTGTCTTAAACATATACGCATTTATCACATTCATTGATCTTGAAACCATTCGTCATCATGACATTGTCAAATTTCTCATGTCATTGCTTTGGTGCTTGTTTCAAGCTATATAATGACTTCACTAGTTTACAAACTTTCTTATCTTGTCCTGGAGTTGAAAAACCCTCAGCTTGCTCCATATAGATTTCTTCATCTAAATCTACATTAAGAATGAATGTTTTTACATCCATTTAATGTACTTCAAGATTGCGCAAGACTACTATTGCAAGAACCATCCTAACAGAGTTTATTCTCGTCACAAGAGAATATGTATCAAAGTAGTCTAGACATTCTTTTCGTCTATAAACTCTGATTACAAGTCTTTCCTTGTATTTATCAATTGATCCATCAATTTTTTATTTTTCTCTTGAAAATCCACTTGGAACCTAAAGGTTTACTACCTGGTGGAAGATCCACTAGTTCCCAAGTATAATTTTGCAAGATAGAATCAATTTCGCTCTTAATGGCCACTTTCCATAGAGGACCATCACTAGAGCCCACCGCTTCTTTGAAAGTTTGGGATTCACCTTCAACCATAAAAGTCAAGAAATCTGGACCAAAAGATTTTTCGGTTCTTGTTCTTTTATTACGTCTAGGTTCCTTCTCAATTTCTTCATCTTGGTTTTCACTATCTTCACTGATAGTCTCATATGTTCGTTTGAAAGAACTTGGTTCTTCCTTAGACTTATATGGAAATACATCTTCAAAGAACGATGCATTTCTAGACTCCATTATCGTGTTCTTTTTTATCTCAGATATATTAGATTTGTACACTAAGAACCGATAAGCACTACTATTATGTGCATAGCCGATGCAAATGTAATCAACAGTTTTGAGTCCTATTTTTACTTTCTTAGGTGGAGGTACTACCACCTTAGCAAGACATCCCCACATTTGCAAGTGAGTGTAGGATGGCTATCTTCCTTTCCATAATTTATATGGAGTTTTCTCTTCTTTCTTTTTGGGCACCTTATTCAAAAGATAGTTAGCTGAAAAAATAGATTCTCCCCACAAGTTTGGTGGCAAACCAGAACTTATTAACATTACATTCATCATTTTTCTTCAAGGTACGATTCTTTCGCTCAGCAACACCGTTGGACTAAGGAGAATAAGGCACTGTGTTTTCATGTATAATCCCATGTTTAACACAAGTTTCCACAAATAACGATTCATACTCTCCACCTCTGTCACTTCTTAGCACCTTAATTTTCTTGTTAAGTTGATTCTCAACTTCATTTTTATTGAGAACTTCTCTATAGCTTCGTCCTTACTTTTAAGTAAATATGCATAACAATATTTTGTGTTATCATCAATAAAGGTAATAAAATATTTATTACCACCTCTTGTTTGTATCAAGTTTAGATCACAAATATCATTGTGAATTAAATCAAGAGGTTCAGTATTTCTTTCACACTTTTAAAGGATGCTCTTGTCAGTTTTGCCTCAACACAAGTTTCACACTTATGTTTGGAATCAATTTAGAATGTTGGTATATGATTCAGGTTAATTAATCTGCACAAAGTATCATAATTAACATGTCCTAGTCTACCATGCCATAAATTAGAAGACTCAAGCATATAAGTAGAAGAGCTAGATTTATTGATATTCTTGACCATGGACATTACATTGAGTTTAAACATTCCACCACTCATGTATCCTCTACCAACATACATTCCACTTTTTGACAAAATAAATTTGTTTGACTCAAACACTAACCGAAATCCGTGATTATTAAGCAACGAACCAGATACCAGGTTCTTACAGAATTTAGGAACATATGCAATATTGTTCAGAGTCAGTTCCTTCCCAAAATTCATCTTCAAGATCGCCTTGCCTTGGCCCTTGATTTCTGAAGTGGCTGAGTTTTCTATAAACATCTTCTTCCCATTCTGCAATGGATGGAAAGTAGAGAACATACTTTTGTTGGAGCACACGTGTCGAGTAGCTCCAATGTCAATCCATCATTCCATAGGGTTTGAACCCATCATGTTCACCTCTGAGACCACAGCTAAGAGGTTGATATCAGAAACATCTTGAGCAATACCTTTAACAATATTTGCTTCTATGTTCATGTTCTTGGGTAGTTTGCAATCATTAGACTTGTGACCTAGCTTGTTGCCCCGAAACTTCGGCTTCTTGGAGATTCCTCCCTTAGGCCCCAACTTGGACCCCTTGTTATTGTGCTTTTTTAAACGTTGACTATGTTCCACCACATTAGCCTTTGCTGCCTGACTGATGGCTCCGACCTTTTCAAAACCTCTATTGTCTTCTTCAATACGAAGTCAGACAATGAGATCCTCAATGCTCATTTCCTTTTGCTTATGCTTTAAGTAATTTTTGAAGTCTTTCCAACTTGCTGGCAATTTTTCAATAATACAAGCAACTTGAAAGCTTTTACTTAAGTTCATACCTTCAGCATGTATTTCATGCAAGATCAGTTGAATTCCTTGAACCTGACTGATCACCATTTTGGAATCCACCGTTTTATAGTCTTGGAAGCGGCCCACAATGGATTTCTTGGTGCCGGCATCCTCAGTTTCTTAAATTTATGATCTAGGGATTTCCAAAGATCTTTAGCTGTTCTTTTATCAATATAAACATTGTACTAAGAATCGGCTAATCCATTCATCATGTAATTCCTACATAAGTAATTAGCTTTCAAGTATCCACAGCAGCGATGACTTGGTTATCTTGCTCATTTTCTTTAAGATTTGGAGTTTCTTCGTTCAAGAATCTTGCAAGATTCAAGGTGGTCAAGTAGAACATCATTTTCTGTTGCCACCTCTTGAAATTTTTCCCGTTGAACTTCTCATGTTTCTCCCCAAGGGATACTGAAACAAGTATAACAGTCGGCAATGGCACTCGTGCCATAGCAATAGTCGGCACTTGTGCCGCATCAGCAACAATAGCATTATCCGATGCATTTGTCATTGTTAATCTGAAAATACACAACACGAGTGTAAATTTTCAGAATGAAAAGAAAACAAAAGGAGTGCCTCAAAACCAAGGAAATAGAAATGAAAGAAATGAGAATCTGTTTTAAGTTTGTTACAAAATTTGTTTACAATAAAACCAAAGTTTGATCTTCGAGGCACAAAATTAGAACGGGAAGAGAAAAAGAAGAAAACCAATAAAAATAAAAAATGAAAATGAAAATTACAAAACCAAACATTTATGTCAAGGCTTGTGTACCACACAATCTCCTTAAAACAGATTTTGCCTTCTCTGAGTGCTGATATTTGTGTAGGCATCTGTTTCCCAGGATGCAAAAATAGCAGAGTTGACGTAGGCACCACGTCACGCTCTCGAACTGGACAGCGTCTGAAATCTATCACCAAACAACTAAGGATGGAACCTGACCTTGAAGCACAGAACAGAGGGGGAAAAGAAGAGTTCCTAGTGTAATAATTCAGGGGAGAGGGGCCTCTATTTATAGGGCCAGGGTGAAAATTGTAACGGCAAACAAAGCATTGACTGCATACAATGTAACGGCAAATAACTCCTTAATGCACCGACTATAACAGCAGACAGGGGTTTGAATGCAATACTGTAATGGTGGACAAAGCTGTTACGTGAATAAATGGCAGACAAAACTGCTTCTGCATTTAATCCAGCCGTTACAGATCGGAAAAAAATGTAGCAAAAAATGGCTCTGCACGGGGTGAGTACATGTCGGACCGGCATTCGTGTCCGCAGGATGTGCGGGCGCACACAAGTCGCATGTAATCCAGCCCGAGATTTGCACCCCCCCTGCGCACGAGAAAGAGTCTCTTGACTTTCTATTTTACAATACCAAAAAAGAGGTTATTATATATCCTCTTCTATTTTCTTTGTTTTTTCCGATGTGGTATTAAAATCCCTCAACTCATTTTCAGAGATGAAAATGCTTCAATTTGGGAGACAAATTCTCATTCACCCGATAACCATTTTGAGCAAATAAATATATGATTTTGATCTACCCACGAAGTAGAACACAAATTCATCAAGATATCTCACTAATTCATAGAGGATCTTACACAAAAAATAGCTCAAAAACTGATTCGTAAATGGTGTATAAAATATCCATTTTCTAACACATTCTTCTATATTGACCCCGAGTACCAGACTGGTATGCTCGGAGTGAAGTCCAACATCTACTCCAAAAGAGTCATGTTGCTTCAAATAATCAAAAAAAGCCATCAATGGGGCTGACACACCATCTAGCGCTCAATTGAGAAGGGGATGTTTGTCCAGATGTTGGACCCTATAGTGAATGACTAGACTGACGACGAAGCGCAAGTTTGTCGAAATCTCACTCAGGTGTGCAGAGCTGAGGAGGAAGGACATGCCATATTTAGCAACAGAAGTGCTACCTCTGCTTAACAAATTGAGGGAACTCGGAGATGGAAACGTGCAACACTGTTGATGTGGGTAAAAGTCCAGCTCAATCTAAGCCGTCTGATCCCCTCAAGATCTGCAAACCCTACAAATCAAGCATGTAGCCCCTATGGGCCTTCTGCTGTTTCAGGCCCACAAAAGATGGTCAACCTAGCCCATTAGGATTAGGGTTCCCTCTTTTTGCCTATAAATACCAGGCCCCCTCTCCTTTATGCAGGTAATGTCATTTTTTTCCTTTCAAACCCTACCTCTCTTTTCCTTAGGTGACTGACTAGATTGTCAGAGGGCCTGTCATCGGGATCTCTCCTGGTGTTTCTAGGCATTTTACAGTTGTTCGAGACGGCCAGCTACCAGCAACACCACCTTTTCTGCTCCCCACAAAACCCCTTTTTGTGGCTGAGATCTGTCTCTTCCTCTACAAATAACAAGATTTCACATCTGTTGCTCCCACCACAAAATCAACAGCATCAGATTGGCGTCATCTGTGGGAATTAACAGAATGATTCAATTCCAGACTCGGATCTCACCCTAAAGTTGTCCCCTTCCATGGCACCTAAACCCAAGAGAGCACCCACGGCAGGACGTCATGTTAACCCTCATCCTTCTCACAGTCACGTGAACACATAGGGTCTCAAAGACATCAAGCCAAGGGTCTGTCAGGATCTGGTCCGAGTGCTTCATGCTTGGTCTACGATGACCTTCGGTACGTCATTAATAATCGGCAGCCTGTGGTTGACCTCCGGCACCAGCTCAGCCGATCGAGGGGCAAGGCTGCCCCCTCCAACTAGGCTTTGACCCACAGCATTCACTTATCTCAAGTTCGAGAGCAGAGGTGAACCCACTCCCTGAGAGATCGACCACCCCTGAACAGTCAAGGTGAACAGGTCCTGGTCATGAGAGCCAAGTTCCGAGATTTTAGGAACAAGGTCCTCTAGCCCTTCCGAGATTTCAGGAACCAAGCGTCAAAATGACAACCCTCACTAGGAGGAAGCACAGGGCAGTGAGTCTCACGCCTCTACTCAGCCGGCGAGAAATGAGGTCGTCCTTCAACACCTCCAAGAAACGAATAATCGCCTCACCCCGATCAGCAAGGGCAGGTCGCAATCCAACCTAGGGCATCAACCTACCCGACCCCCGTTCTCCGTGTGAATCCTCGATGCTGAGATTCCCAGAAATTTCAGACCGCCTCAGTTCGAGACGTACGATGGAGAGTTTAATCTAGCTGATCACATGGAAGGGTTCGAAACCCTCATGATGATTCATAGCGCCTCGGATCCTCTCTACTGTCGCACATTCCCAGCCACTCTGTGTAGCCCTACACGAGAATGGTTCCCAAAGCTTGCCCCCAACTCGATTTTCTAATTCAACCAGTTCGAGGCAAGCTTCCATACCTACTTCGTGACCAGCCGCAAGGTCGAGAAGATGAGCGCGTCCCTTCTGGACCTCATACAGAAGGAAGGAGAGTCCCTTTGGGACTTCGTGCGGAGGTTCACCGCCGAGGCTAAGATGGTCTCTTCTCTCGACGCTGGCATCGCGTCCACGGCCTTCCGACACAGGCCAGTTGAAGGCCTCCCTAGCCAAGAAGCCGCCCATTGATTTTATTGACCTCCTCAATAGGGTCGAAAAGTACATTTTAGCCGAGGAGGTTCTACACCCTTAAGGTCTGAAAGAAACCACAGTCAAGGGGAAGAGATAGGTCGATAACTCCGAGACCACAAAGAAGGCTCAGAAAGATGCATTCAGTCAGAGACGACCGCCTCTTGACCCCCGCTTTGAGATGTTCACTCCACTAACTCAAAGTGTGTCAGATATCCTCATGGAAATTGAGGATAAGTGGATCGTCCGCCATCCTCCCTGATCAACAATAATAAGAAGAGGGACCGAAGATTCTACTGTCGGTTGTATCGTGACCACGGGCACGAAACTGATAATTTTTGGGCCCTCAAAGATGAGTTTGAGTCCCTCATCTAAAGTGGGTTCCTAAGGGAGTTCACCCAGACTAACTTGAAGGCTTCGCCACCTCTTTGAATAGCCAATAGACATCCAGAGGCGGAACCCGAGCACGATGGAGCCGGTGGGCCGGCTATTCTTCACTGTGTCCACGACGAACCCATGGGGGAAGAGTCGAACACCTCCCACAAGGCCTTCGTATGGGAGGTTAACTCAGTCCATAACTATCCGCCCCAGGGATCAAAGACTGGCAGTCTCAATCTCCAGCAAAGATCTGGAAGGCATCTAAATGCCTCATTGCGATGCCCTAGTAGTCAGCATCGCCATGGTTAATCACGAGGTCTGCCACATCCTAGTTGACAATGGGAGCTCAATCAATATCATGTTCCTGGCCGCATTCGAAAAGCTCAACTCTATCGCGAGAGGATGAAGCCTGTCGGGTACACGCTCCATGGCTTCTCGGGCGTTCCTGTCCAAAGCACCTATAAACAACGGTGGAAATCCCGGCGACAGGCGCACTGATGATCTAGCCAGTCACTGGAAAAGAGAAGAAAACTAGGGTTCAGGTGAGAATTTTGAGATTTCCTATTTCAAGGAGGAGGGGGTCTGGTATTTATAGGCAAAACTAACGGGTATCAAACCCTAATGTATCAGGTTAGACCCGTTCGTCTGTGGGCCTGAAGCTGCAGAAGGCCCGTTGGACCTTTTGACCTGATGATCTGAGATGAGCGAATATCGAAAAGATCCAACGACCCTGATTGGGCCACGTCACCTATATTCACATCAATCTGCCCCCACCCTTAAAAATTTTAAATAAATATCTTTTTTTTAAATGGTCATTAAAACATACAGTTAAATCCCCAACAATTAAAATTTACACAATCATCCACGAAAACCCCAAACCCTCACTCCCTCTCTCATATGAAAGAAGAAAAACTAGGGGTTCTTAGAAAGTGTGGAGAGAATAGTGACAAGAATGTGTTATCGATCTGAGAGATATGAATTTAGCTCTCCTTCGTAAAAGGTGGTGGAAAACTTACCACCCGAACGGGGATTGGCAGGACATCGTCCAGTCTTATTTACAAGGAAATGGCTCCTGTAATCTGGGCTTCAGAGTGGGCCCTAGTGTCTGTGGCTCTGGAGGAGCGTTTCAAAAGCTCATGGCACGTTTTGTAGTGGTGTAACCTCTTTCATTGGTTGTAACTCCATTTTTCGCTTATACATATTCTCTGTGTATTTTCCGTATTCCGATTCTTTACAAATTATTTTTCGTTCTCTTAAGTTATTTTTTTTAATTCATTTTGTTTTAAACTTATTTTGGATATCTTATTAAGGTTATTTCTAATCATCAATTGTATTTGTAGTTATTTCCAAATGATTTTTTTATTGTAATACAAATCTTATTCAATTCTATAAGTTTATCTTATTTCTTATTTGGTTAATTATTTATGTTTTAGACAAACAAAATATGTTGTTATTCTTGGATTATTTTAATAAATGTGTTCAACCCAAATCATATTTTTTTTATATGATCTTATTATTATTACTACTATTCTGTCTTAATTGTTTATTAATTTGTGAAAGCTCATAGATCTTAATCCATCTTTTATTATTATTTATTAATATAAAGCTCATTAATTTAACCCAAATTTTAATTTCAACCCATTTTACATATGTTATTGGATTTATTATTTTTAAAACGCAAACTCAAATTCTAATTCAGACTATTATATTATTATTTGATCAAATGATTTTGTTTATGAGTAGCCCAACTCTTAACCCAATCCCAATAGTCGGTTCTTATATAATTATTTATATTAAAACCTAAGCCCACATATGAATACCCAAACTCGTTAACCCGTATACTCCTCAATCCCCTATAACACCACAATCTCATCAACTAACACCCACAATCTCTCCCCTAATTTTCTCTTAGCCACTAATCCCCACAAGTGCATAATCAAACCCCCACTAATCCTCTTATTATTTGCTAACTACTCGGTATCTCCTAATCCCTTAATCCCCTCATTAATTAACTCTAACCGTATAAATTAAATCTCTTAATCTATTCCCCCACCGTCAACACACACACACACTCTCTCTCTCGCATTTTCTTCTCCTTCCTCTGTTTCTGATCCTGAACCCAACAACCGAAGCATGGCCATAACAGCACCCCGGCCACCGCCTGCACCTTTTCCTTCTTCCTCATCGCTGCAACCACCACCACGCGATCACTGCTCTCCATCACCCTCGCCAACCTTCCTCAGCACTACAGTGCCACCGACTGTGCGCCGCCGCAGTCATCTTCTCCTGGCCGATGGCCTCCACCGCTCGAGCCACTGCCATCATTGCCCTGATCACCCCCTTTGCACTGCCTCCAATCACCACCATAGCACCTCCCGTCCACTTGCAACCCGACGACTCTGCCATCAACGACCACTTGCTACAACATCGACAGAGCCAACCCCAACAGCACCGAGCCACCCCCTTGATTCATCACAATCGCTCTTGAAACCCACTGCGCTACACTTCCACCCCACCACAACTACACCCCCATTACTGCTCCTCTTCACCCACCGAGCTCAACCCTGACTGCCCCTATCAACAGCACCCCCCTCCTGCAACTCCACCGCGTGCCCACTCCTTCACCTTGATGCAGCCTGCACTCGAAGCCCCGACCTCCTGCTCCCTCTTATTGCCACACAACCGAGCCGAACAACAACCCCACCTTCTGTTGTTGTTGCTGTCATCGCGGTCTCTCTTGCTAATGCCTTTTGCCATTGTCGCCACACTTGTTTCTTCCGTTGTAGTCATCGTAATTGTCACATAAGGCAAGTCCTCTTGAACCAACTTGTTGCTCTAGTTCAAGAATTATTTTGATCCCCGCAAGTAGTTCTTATTTCATTTATCGTATCTCTATTTGCTTGTTACCTTTCAAAGATACTATTACGGATTCATCGGTGAAACCAAGAAATAACTCTCTTTTCGTGCCAAATCCATGACTCAATCCTAAGCCATGTTATTCGTCGTCATATGCATACACTACACGAACATAAACTAGAAACACGTTATGTAAAAGAAATAATGATTTGAATATATTTCGATTGTATATGATATTTTAACTAGATTCGTTAATTTAATGTTATAATGATGATAATTTTATCATGTTAATAGTAGGAGTCCATCCTAATTATTCAATATAAATGCTAGTTCAATTCTTGTTAAATGTATATGTAGTTTGATTATCATGATTGTTGCATAGGAGTACATTTATGTTGCTGGCATGCTATTTATCCCATGTTGTAGTAAATTTTTGACCCAGTTTCTGCTAGAATTAATTTAACCTTTATACATAAAAGTCATATCCCTTTGAATCTAGTTTCTAGAACATTTGACGGATCTGAATTCTGATTTGTAGACTGTAAGTTATGCTATTTTTAGTACTGCTAGGTTTTATATTTCAGATTGTCATTTACAAGTATATCGACATGAATTGTTAATTTTAAAAAAAAAATTAACAGTAAACTTAACAATTAACCAGGATGTTGCTAGACATAATTAGGAGTTGTTTTATAATTCGGAGATATGATGAAATAAGGGCAAACGTGAGTATGAGGGCCTCAGGATGATCTGCAGTGTGAGATAATCCCCAAAATTATCGAGGTGTGAGTGAAATAGTCTCCGGAATTACCTGTGGTGTGGGATTGATTTCTAGAATTATCGGGATCGAGGCGACGCTCATAGGATGTCTACGTGTAGTGAGGCGTCATTGCTTGTGATGTGGGGTATTCTTGAAGATTCCCAGGTGTGAGTGAAATAGTCTCCGAAATTATTTGTAGATAGAGATTGACCTTCTAAATTATCGGGGTATGGGCTAGGTATGCACAGAATATCTAAATCTTGTAGTAGTCATAGTAGTAAGCTGCATGGCGAGGGATTTAAACCCTATAATGCGGAGTACGTAGGTTCTTGCCCTCAGACCTATGTAGAATGGGATGCATAGAATCCGAACAAATATGCATTAGTGTCATATTAGCGTAAACACCTGCATTAGGCATCAAGTCATTGCATACACTGACATGTTTAGGATAGTCACTTTTTACACTTTGTAGTGCATTCAAGTTTGTGGTGGCTAAAAAGAATCGTTATATCATGAGATAGTGAGAATCGCTGTTTTATAATATTGCATCGATTGTAAGCAACTGACGTGGCCACAATTTTCGGTGCAGGGCTTGGATTGGCAACAAGAACACAAATATGAATTGATGCAAAGATTGCCTTCTAATTTAAGTTGTTGATGTTAAAGTTATAATTATCATGTTGTATTTATTTCATTCCACTGTGTTAATGTAAAAGAACAGTATTGTATGAAAAAAAAATTTAATTTCTTGTAAAATTGTATGAATTTGAAGTAAAAGATCTTGTTGTGCTACGAATTACCATGTTTTTGGAATTCGGGGAGTTACATTTATAATATATCGTGTGAATATGCGTTGGAACCGGTAAGGAATCTAGTTTCTAGAACCCCTAGAGAAACCTAATTTACTTTCACGTAGTAGCGAAAAAGTTAGTTCTTGCATAGCAACATCTTGCTGTCCAGAATCTGTGTTTCGTGTTATTAAATATAAATGTGTTTTATATTGCATCTAATGAATAAAATTATATATATACCATGTTTGCATAGTCTTCACACCTTCTTGACATCGCCTCGATACTTTTTGTACCCATCGCATAATTCTTGATACCACCGTTCTCATTGATCGTATTGATTGCATGTCCATAATTGATCAGGATAAAATGATAAAAATTCGGGGTAATAAGAGTCGACTTAGTAGTGGACAATATAGGAGACTGTACTCGGAAGAGGGGTCCGTGATTCCCTATTGATTATTGTTATTGGACATTAATTATTGATTATCGTTATTGGTCATTGATTATTGATTATTGATTATTGTTATTGGTCATTGATTATTGATTATTGATTATTGATTATTGATTATTGTTATTGGTCATTGATTATTGATTATTGTTATTGGTCATTGATTAATGATTATCTTTATTGGTCATTGATTATCGATTATTGATTATTGATTATTGGACGTTGGTTATTGAATGTTGATTATTGTTGCCGAGTACATGACCTGTAGAGTCCACCACTATAGTCTAAATGGTCACTTGATTATATGCACCCGAACCTGTGGTATGGAAAGCAGGATTGCGTGCATTAGGTAGGTTAATAAAAGAGAAATAGACTTAGGGTTGACACTTGCATATTGATCATGGTTATTGTTATCGACATTAATTATTGATTATTGTTATTGATCATTGTACCATTGATGATAGACTATTGATCTTAATATCGATTATTATTTATTGACCTTTGATATTGTTATAGTGCATTGTTCCTTGATATACCATGTTTTATTATTCTTTGCTTGTTACTACTTATTGTCCGTAACTTACTCTAACGGATACTCCCCCCAACTCTAGACCACGAGCTTGCAGGTACGCAAGGAGAATTGTCCGAAGAACTTGGTGAGCAAATCTTGTGGAGAATAGAGCTGAATTATTAGCCTATAATAATTATTTTGTCAATGTTATTTCAATTGCAGCATTGTTATTATTATCATACTTTGTATTCCGAACTTTGGTAACCCGAAGTTTATTTTCCTTTCAGATGTTGGTTATTGATGAGATATTTCATGGATTATTTATGTTTATGTGATTATTTTTATCGCATGTGTGGTCGTGACTATATTAATATTGTTGAGTTGAATGTTATAGCTTATGGATGATATGAGTAGGTATACTTATATCATTCGATGTGCCTTAGTTACGTGCCTATGATCCCATATTTTGGGAAGCGGGGCATGACATTGGTAATGGTCTGCTGACCAAATTCTAGTGGGACAAATATTGTGGAGCTCATGCCTTACGGGACTTGTTCCCGGATCTATACAAGATTGCCGCTCAGCCTCACATTTCTGTGGCCAAGACTTGAAAAAGGGGGTGGTGGAGGTCCTCGTTCAGACCCCGCATGATGCAGGAAGCCCAAGCGCAATTAGTGACACTACAAGAGTACATTACACAAACAGGTGTAAGGTGCTCACAAGGGCCAGATCGAAAAACGTGGGAACTGGAAAAGATGGGTTCCTTCACGGTTTACTTCCTTTATAACCACATCCACTTCAGGGGTTGTAGACCGAGTTGGTCTTGGATTCTTTGGAAGGCGAAGACCCCAATGAAAGTTCGTATATTCTTGTGGCTAGTCCTAAACAATGTTATTTTAACTAGAATAATTCTAGTGAAAAGATTACCACATGTTGGGACAAACTGCGACTTCTGGAGTGCTGATCTGGAGTCGAGAAACTACCCTTTTCTAGACTTTCATAAAAGCATGTCGGTGTTATCCGAGGTCCTTAGAGCCCTCGGTGCAACGGCATTCCCCCAATCATATGAGAAGCTTTGTATCAGTTAGAAGAGACATGAAAGAACCATGGTATATCACCATCACTACAACGACTTGGGTTTTATGGGTAGACAGAAATAACTTTTACTTTTGTGGGACTTGTAATAATATTTTTGGTAATTTTATTCATATCATGCATCTTATTTTCTTTTTGGCCACAGCTGCGACGTCGAGGGGGGATCGCTAGAGCTTTTCATGTTGACACTACAAAAGAAAGTAGCTTTCCCGGCGGTTTTTTCCGTCTATACCGGCGTTTTTTTACGCCGGGGAAACTTTCACCGGCGTTTACAATAACGCCGGTCCAACTGCCGCCGAAGCGGGCGTCGCTGAAACGAAGGGTCCTACACCGGCATTTTGGGTGGACGCCGGTAAATACTAGGACTACACCGGCGGTCATAAAACGCCGGTGTATGTCCGTTTCTGGGTGTCGTGTTTGTGTGCCTATATACATACACCGGCGGTCTTAAACCGCCGGTATTTATCCATTCACCGGCGTAAATAAAAACGCCGGTGTATATCGAAAGTATACCGGCGGTCAAGAAACGCCGGTGTATGTCCGTTTATAAGCGCCTGTTTTTCCCTGTTTACGAACACCGGCGCGACTAAAAACGCCGGTGTAGTTATATACGCCGGCGTTTGTAAAACGCCGGTGTATACCTGTGCCGTTACAGCTGAAAACTTTCACCGGCGTGCGTTGAAACGCCGGTGTATCATACACTCCTACAATAAAATTATATACACCGCCGTTTTTTTAAAACGCCGTTCTGGCTATGCCCGTTTATTTTCGATACTCCGCTTTTCCGTTCGATTTCAATTCACAGTTTCATTTACATAACCTGTAAACTAATTCTCACAACTAATTCAATCAATTTCGTTGCATACTACTGCGCAAACCACAGCCAAACACAAGAATAATTAAAGATAATTAAGTTTCACACGTGTCATATCAACGTCCAAATTCATTGATTAATTAACAATGTCATAATTAACAAATTAATATAGAGACTAACATCCAAAATATCCAAACAAACCAGTCTGACAAATATCCAAAATATCCCAAATTCAAAGTATGACATAACTCTCATAAAAAAAACCAGTCTGACATAACAACGGCAAGGAGGAGGACATAAGAACAACAACCATACAGCAAGGAGGACATAAGAACAGCAAGGAGGACCGCAGATTCATACCCCTCGAGTAGCTTCAGCTCTGATCATCTGCATTTCCTTCATCTTGACGACCGCTCTGTGAATAAAAAACAATAGTTTAATTGAACAGTAGATCACAATACAGAATATATATATTTTTTGAACTTGCAAAAAGAACTACCTGTGTCTCGAATTATAAGATGAAAGTGCCAACTGCAAATGGAATTGTTAATGCTATATATATACAGAGGTAAAATAATTACATTGCAATGCTAAAAATTCCGTACTTAATTTTGTTTTTAAATATATCTAAAATAACAAAACAAATGAAAATTCAGTATCTAACTTGAAACCTTTATATTCTCCTCTGATTGGGAATATCAACTATCTAAAACAATAAAACAAATGAAAATTCAGTATCTAAGCATGTCCTTCATGGATTGTTCAGACAATCCATGAAACTGTCATCGTGGACGGAAACCAAATATAAGAAAAATAAGAAAAATAAGATAGGGCTCATATCAAGTGTATTTTTAGGAAACTGTCATCGTGGAAGGAAACCAAATATATATAGAAGCCAGAAATGGAAACAGAAAGAAGAAAGGTAGAGACTTTGGATACACCAGGCTACCATAGCGGCATTTTCCTCATCTCTCTCTCATCCCTTATTTCCCTTCAGCACACGAACAGAAAGAGACATCAGCAACCACCTTAAGAGCGACAAGAACAACAATAATAATAAATTATTATGAACAAGATGTCTCTATATGGGTTTCCAGTTCTCCACTCGAGCCCACTCTTTCTAATCACAGCCCAATTAAGAACATAGACCACATCCACTAAACAATCCAATCATAGCCCAGTCAAAATTTGCCATCCTGGATCTTAATGAAATACGCTTCATTAACAGTGAAAGAAAATGAGGATGCTAGCAGCATACTTAGTTTGGAAGTGAACCCATTTTTGTTCAAAAATCATGCCAAAGATGGCAATCAGCTTCATTAACAGTATCTGAAAATGAAAATTTCCATTAACTGAGCTTATATGTTGCTCTACTAATTCACTGTGCCCAACTAAATCTAAAACCCAAGTGTTGTGCGTATCCGGAGGATTTTGGCATACGTACCTATAGCATCCTCAGTTCACAGTAAACCCGTTTTGCTCAAAAAAACATGCCAAGATCACAATCAGATGCATGAAAATAAGCTTCACTATCAACAAAAGAAGAACTGAGGATGCTATGCAGCATACTTAGTTTGGAAGTGAACCCATTTTGTGTTAAACAATCAGGTTACATTGATAGTATCCGAAAATGAAAATTTCTCCATTATCTGAGCTTATATGTTGCTCTACTACTTTTTCAGCCCAACTATATCGCAAAACCCAAGTGTGGTGCATATCCGGCCGGAGAATTTTGGCATACGTACCTATACAATATCCTCAGTTCACAGTGAACCCATTTTTTGGTATAAAAACATACATGCCAAGAAGACAATCAGGTGCCTGAAATCAGCTTCACTAACAGTTAGTGAAAATGGGACCTGTGACAGTGTAAAAATGGCCTGAGGCCCATCCAGGGCCCAATACAATTCCTACTCAGAAAAGCAAGAATAACAACCTGGTTCGGCTCCGGACCCCTTCAGGGTCGGCGCCGAACCTCGTGTTTGCCCTCACAGTGCCGGCTTCCTCGTACTGACGAGCCTCAGTATCCCCCGGAGTCCGATCCGGAGCAGTCCCTCAGGCCGTCCCCCCTCTCTGGCGGGGCGGAAGGATGACCTGGCGCAGCCTAGGCCCTCCGATTCCCCCAGAGGCACAGAGGACTCACGATGGGCCACGTCAGCTCCAAATACCGCCAAGGGTTTCGCCACGTCAGCCCTATACCACTCCTGGTATCACCACAACCGCCCTAAACCCCCTGGGCCTTCTGCCACGTCAGGCCCATGGGCTTTCGGATCCAAACCCGGCCCCCAAGCGGAACCAAACCCGGTTGGGATTCTCTATAAATACTAGATCCTCACCCACCTTTTGGAGGTGATCAATCTTTTGCCACTTAAATATACCTAGTTATTGCTACTCTCTCACAGAGACTGACTAGAGCGTCGGAGGGTCCGCCACCGGGACAAACCCCGGTGTTTCAGGACCGTCTGCAGGTACACAAGACCTCGGATCCGACCCTTCCGATCCGAGCCCAACCTTCAAAGTCTTTCCGAGCTCATCGTAGGCCCCAGAAGGTCAACCGAAGGTCGGCAGACGAGCGGCAATCTCCTTCAATACAAATTGAGTTCGAACTCACACCTGGTGCTTCCACACGTGTCTCAGAAATAAGCCGCATCAGGTTGGCGCCGTCTGTGGGAAACAGCTGCTCCAGAAGCCGATCCGACCCAGACCCTCAAAGGCCATCGACAGCCGAATCCTCATGGCCTCCAAAGGCAAGGGGGCTGCTTCCTCCGTCAACCAACGGGACTCGCCCCCACCCACCAATAAAGCCAGGCCACGCCCGTCGAAACACAAGGCTCCCTCTCGGGAGTCCCAAGGGAGCGTCGGCCGGCCAGCCCAGCCCGACCTCCGGGGAATAATCCTCAACCGCAAGATTACCCGCAGCAGGAGAAGGGCCGCTTCCAACCCGGCCCCGAACCGCCCGAGGCCACCGTCCGAGGTACGCAGACCCGCGCTCAGCCGAGTCGGAAGACAACCCTCGGACCAACCAAACCGGGCCGAAAGAGCCCCCGTCACTCATAAGGAATTTCAAGACTTCCGAAAAGAAATGCTGGGAGCCCTCCGACGGGCCCCCAGGGAAGAAACCCTCCATTCACAAACGGGGTCGGACGCCGAAGCCAGCGCGTCCCGCCCTTCAACGATCCAGCCGGAAGACGATGACGTACTCCTAAGACGCCTACAAGAAATGGAGGACCGCCTCGATCACATAAGGGACGGCGGCCAAAGAATGGCTCAGGGGTACAGACCTGTCCGTCCACCCTTCTCCGCCCCCATCCTCCAAGCGGAAATACCCCCGAATTTCCGACCCCCTCAATTCGAGACCTACGACGGCGAGGGAGATCCTGCTGATCACATGGAGGGTTTCAAAACCCTCATGATGATTCACAGCGCCTCGGATCCCCTGCTCTGCCGAGCCTTCCCCGCCACCCTTCGGGGTCCTGCTCGCGAGTGGTTCTCGAAACTCGCCCCCGGCTCCATTTACTCCTTCGACCAACTCGAGGGCAATTTTCTTGCCCATTTTGTCACCAGCCGGAAGGCCGAAAGGACCAGCGCCTCATTACTTGGGCTCAAACAGATAGAGGGGGAATCACTCAGAGTGTTCGTCCGGAGATTTACCGCTGAGGCAAGGTCGGTCTCCTCCCTCGACCCAGGCGTCGCTTCAGCGGCATTCCGACACAACGTCCGCCCCGGACAGCTGAAGGCCTCTCTGGCCAAGAGACCCCCCGTCGACTTCCCCGACCTCCTTAATAGGGTCGAGAAATACATTAGGGCAGAAGAGGCCCTTAACCCCGAAGATGCCAGGGATGCCACCGGGAAAGGAAAGCGGAAGACCGAGGAAGGCGAACCACCGAAGAAAGCTCCAAGGGACCCGGGGGCCATAAAGAAGGTCCCGCCAGTCCCCCGCTTCGAGAGGTACACTCCCCTGACGCATAACATCTCCGCCATCCTCTTGGAAATCGAAGACAAGGGCATTGTCCGACTACCCCCCCGATCTAATAACAACAAGAATCGAGACCAGCGCTTTTACTGTCGCTTCCACAGAGATCACGGGCACGAAACCGACCAATGCCGAGCCCTGAAAGACGAAATTGAAGAACTCATTTCCAGAGGATACCTCTGAGAGTTTACCCGAGAAGGCCCACGGGATCGGCGAGACGCTAGGAACCGGAGGCAATCGCCTCCGAACCCTGCTCCAAACCAGTCCCAGAATCGGGACCCCGACTCCGAGGGAGCCGCGGATATCCCTTTCATCTTGCACTGTGTCCACGGAGGGCCGATGGGAGGCGAATCAAACACTTCCAAAAAAGCCTTCCTTCGAGAGGTGAACGCTGTCAAAGACAACCCCTCGCCCAAACTACAATCAAGGCCGGTCTCCTTCTCAGGGGAAGACCTTGAAGGTGTTCGCTTGCCCCACTGCGATGCTCTCGTCATCAACCTCCACATGGCTAATTGTGAGGTCCGCAGGATCCTCGTCGACAACGGTAGCTCGGTGAATATTCTTTTCCTCGAAGCCTTCGAAAATCTCAGGTTACCCCGAGGAAAACTCAAGCCAGCTGGGTACACCCTGCACGGGTTCTCAGGCGTCCCTGTCGTAATAGAAGGGATTGTTACCCTCGACGTTACCGCCGGGTCGACTCCTGTCAAGAGGACCGAATCCATGGACTTCATGGTGGTCAACGTCAAGGCGGCCTACAACGCCATACTTGGCCGGCCTGGACTATGCTCCCTACAAGCGGTGCCTTCGGCTTACCATCTGAAGCTCAAGTTCCCCACCCCTCAAGGAGTCGGCATCGTCCGAGGCAGCCAAGAAGCAGCGCGATCATGCTACATGACCACCGTCGGTGGAGGTGTGTTCCCCCTCGACGCCGGACGAGCATAGACTATGGCCCGGCTATATGTAAATCTTTTTTTTTGGTATAAACCCTCGTTTGTAAAGGGCTGCCTTAGCGGCCCTCCCTACCTTATACTAAAAATATGCCTTTTTATCCGAACCCCAAATGTCTCGATAATCTCAATACGAGTCCGGACCGAAGGTCCTTCCTAAGGCCCCACTTCGATCCCTCGCGGAACGATGGAGCCAGACCTTGCCTCCGACATTTCGTACCGCATCGCTGGCCGGAGCGAGGAGGGAAAAGGATTCTTCTTTCATACCCCTTTATTTTTCGTTCCAAAGAGAAAAAATAAAACGAAAGAAAAACAAAGACCGTTACAAGACCGCTCCACTCTTCTCAAATCAGGTAGATCAGGGCCCCCCGGGCCCAACGAAGGACAAAGAGTACTTCGACCAAGCAACTAGGGGCCCCTCCCCTCGTTGTGATATTCCTTAGCCTCAGCCACAATCGACGGTCCAGCCACCGAACTCTGGGCGTCATCCGGTCGCGCCCACTGCAACAGCAGCAACGCAGAGGGAACCCCCTCCGCCTGTCGACCCAAGGAGGAAGAGAACGAGGCTCCCAACATCGCCTTGTAACGAGGCATCTCCATCTCCTTCTCCACAAAGACGTCGCGAGGTAACCCCCCAGGAGAGGACCTCGGCTCCAAGGTACTTAGCCCGGCTCGTCTAATGTCCGTCCCGCCGAGCTCCCGATCCCACATCACTCTTCTCAATCGGCGCACCTCCGCACTCAAGACGGCGAACTTATTCCGATAAAAGTTACAAGCTTCATCAGTGTCCCGAGCCCCCCTTCGGTGACGAGCCAGCGCGGCTTCCAGGACCTTAACCTTACTCCGGAGTCGCGCCACATAGAAACTACGGGAGTCCCCTTCAGGGAGGAGAGCCGCGACCTACAAGATAACCAACCAACTCAACACACATTCTCAAGAAGATTCAGAAATGTCCGAGGTCAAACCAACCGGCCGGTCAAAAAACTTTTCTTGCCACTATAAATCCAAGTGTTTCTTACAAAAAATGCGGTGGCCAGTCCGCGGGAGGCAAACACAATCGAGGGAGAGAAAAAGAAAGACAAAAATTACACAACTCATTGACCCACCTCCGCGCCGACGGACGGATCCACGGGAGCGTCGGCCGAGGGGTCGACGGCGGGCCCTTCTTCACCCGGAGTCTTCGACGTCCCCTCGATCTCCATATCATACTCAAAATTGGACAGATCGAGGGCCGGGAAGAAGTGCCTCACGTGGCTGAGGGCCCTCTCATAGCTCTTGTCCTGGGCCGCGATCACCATCTGCTGGCCCGTGTGCAACACCTCCTTCGCCTCCTTGGTGAACTTCGTCTTCAGGGAGGCCATCTTCTTCTCCCACTCCACATCCTTGGCCTTGAGCTGGAGCTCCAGCTGCTGCTCTCTCTTATGCGAACCCTCGAGTTCGATTCGCATCTCCTTCATCTCCAGCTCGCTCTTTTCCGCTCGAGCTCGCTCTTGAGCCAGGGACGCCTCGTACAGGTTCTTGATGTTGGCCCCCTGTATACAAGCCTACAACCAACGGCCGACAAAGATGAGGCCTCGGCACGTAAATCAACAAAGAGGGACAGAGTCGACGGACTTACCTGCACAGTGGCCTGTGCCAGGCGGGCGAACGCCGCCTCTACGGGCTCGCCCTCCATCGCCTTGCGATCGCGAGGGGTCGCCAGCTTTTCCACCACTTCGACGGCTTGGGCCTCCTCTCTCAGGCGGTCCCCCATCAAAACCGACCAGTCAGGAGCCCACCGCTGCCGCAACAGCTCCACCACCGGATCCTCTTCCTCGGCCTCGACCCAGGGACCTTTCCCCTTGTCGAGAACAGGGGCCCCTGCTCGGCCCTGACCCTTCGAAGAAGCCACGCCCTTGCTCGTCTCGGAGCGACCCCTCTTGGTCCTCGGCTCGAGTTGAACTTCCGAGATAACAAGGGGCAGCTCCCTCGACCTCTTCGCCGCCTCCGCCTTCTTCTTCTCGGCGTTTTCCTTCTTCATGGCCAGCCGCCTTGCCTGGATCGATGCCTCATCCATACCTGCAGAAAAAACCATTAAGAGCAATGAGCAAGAAAGCAAGAAAGGACCCAGAGGAAAGGAACAACTACATACGCATAACAGCTGGGCTCAGTCCAGCGCTCGCCAGAGTGGTCTCCGTCACCTCCGTCCAATCAATACTAGGTGACTGGCGGAGGCGCTCGACAAACCCCCATTCATCTGCCGACAGATCCCCCTGCCTCGGCGGTGGGTGGCTCGGCTTGGAGTGGTTCCATCGAGTAGGAATGTCCCATGGCTCTTCACTCCGGATCACCAAATACTTCTCCTTCCATCCCTTGATGGAATCGGGGTGGTGGCGAACGACCTTCCCCCCACTCCGGGGAGAGATATAGTATACACCCTCGGCCGACGGATTGACCATCAACATTGCACGGAACACGTTCAGCCGCAGGGGTACTTGCTGCTCCTCGCACATCAGCATAAAGCAGATGATCTGCTTCCAAGAGTTCGGCCCGTACTGCATGGGCGCCAAGGAGGCCCAGTTCAACACGTCCCTAATGAACGGGTGGATTGGCAACCTCAAGCCAGAGATAAAAGCGTCCACTGGGAAGACACAGTACCAAGCTGATAAGGGATCGGTGGGACGCAGAGTAGGGCTCGGCATCAGCAGTTCGTGACCAGGCCCTATATGATACGCCAGCTGCAGAACCTCCAAATCCCCGCCCTCCAAAACGGTCGAGATCGCGTCCATCATCACCCTCCCCCGGCTCGGCGAAGAGGGTTGCACTCCGAAGAGCTCCTGGTCAGAAAGATCGTCGGGATACTGACGGAAATGCTTCGGCTGAACAGGCGAACCAGTCATCAAATTACGGAAAACAGGCGCCTTGCTCGAACCGCCGGTCCTCGACCCCGGTTTTCCTGGGGCCCTCTTCTCCTTCTTAACTCGCTCCGACGGTCCTCGACCCTGAGCGGTGGATCTCCTCACTATATTACCCTCGCCCCTCTCCTCATCGGAAGACAGCTCCAGCACGCGAATGCCGTCCGAACCCTCGCCGGTTCCCTCCGACCCACTACTCTCCACCACAAAGGGACGTCGAGTACGCGACGCCCTCGACTTGTGTACCGCTTCCCCCTCACCTACTGAGTCCTCCAAAGAAACCGAGCCAGTATGGCCCACAACGGGCACCGACCCCTCCTCGAGCATGGGCTCTTCCCACGACGTCGACGGAGAGTCAGGCTTTACTTTCCCCCTGGACGACGACGCCGACGAACCGGACTGAGCCCTATCCATCTGTGCCTAAAGAAAAAACAAACTTACCAAACTAACCTGGGACCGCTTCGGAAGGGCGAACCGAGTACGGCAAACTGCAAGAACAATCGCTGAAGGGGTGGGAGATTTTTTGAAGAAAGAAGCAGCAAGATTGAAGTGGGCGAAAGGGAAAAAGGGGGAATACTTATATAAGGGAAGAACGGCTCCTCGACTTCCGCGATTACTGTTCACTGATTGACGCACAACTGCCGCCTGGAAAATCGCGCCGCGTTCTCGAAACCTGTGCGGGGGACGTCATCAGACGCCAGACTGACGGCCTAACTCTGGGGTCGGGTCGGGTGGGATACACGACGGAGAAAACATTTTTTTTAAGTTTAAGGCGCCGTCATATGACAGACGCCCTGGGCTCCAGCGTCCGACCAGTTCCCCTCTCACCCTCGAGCAGCCCGGGACTTACAGCCTCGGCAGCCGAAACCCCGAACTGTTCGAGGGTGGAACAGAAACCGCCATCGCCTACAGCCCTATCAAGACGGACTGACCGACCCCCGACGGGAGGTGGCCCCCCCATCCGAGGCCCTTCAGCCCCAAGGCCGGTATACGGTGGGTGCGTCTTTTCGTCTGGATCTCTCCCGGGCCAAACCTCCATGACAGGGCAGTCTGACCCGAAAAGGGATCCAGACGGCAAAACCACCACTAAACCGAAGCTCCTCTTCCCACAGCACGGATCTCGGCCGTCACCCCTCTCGCCCTGATCTCCCGTAGATCTGGCCACCATATCAAAGTCCATCAGATCCAAGAGAAGATCAGGGCGGCAGAGTAACCACCTCTCCGACGCTGCTAGGGTCGAAAATATTAGCCAAAGACAGGCGTCCGCCGAAGCAGACACCTCTGAGAGCCAATGGGCCACCCCTGTTTTGATCATACCTACAATGGAGGGGAGAGGTATTTATAACCTCCCCCAGGGACTAACCGTTGAGGCGCAGGGAAGGTCAATCCACGGAAAACCATGCACCATCTACATTTATTAGGCGGCGCCATTAAATGCCCCTAGGAAATTGGACCATCACACCATTCTCGGAGAGCCTTCAATACTCCACACGAATGGTGGGATATCCCCGCTCAGTCACTCTGGGGCGCCAACCGGTCGCCATCCCCCTTGTTAGCCCGAAATCCCTCGGCCAGCTCGGGGTCAGGTCTAGCACCAGGGTAGTCTTCTCAGGAAGGCTTCACGGCTCGCCATCGCCCTTGCCTTCCAGTAATCCCTCGCCAAGCTCGAGGTCAGGTCTGGCACCAGGGAGGTCTTCTCAGGAAGGCCAACGGCTCGCCACCCCCCTTGTTGGCCCATAATCCCTCGATCAGCTCGAGGTCGGGTCCAGCACCAGGGGAGTCTTCTCAGGAAGGCTTCACGGCTCGCCATCGCCCTTGCCTTCCAGTAATCCCTCGCCAAGCTCGAGGTCAGGTCTGGCACCAGGGAGGTCTTCTCAGGAAGGCCAACGGCTCGCCACCCCCCTTGTTGGCCCATAATCCCTCGATCAGCTCGAGGTCGGGTCCGGCACCAGGGGAGTCTTCTCAGGAAGGCTTCACGGCTCGCCATCGCCCTTGCCTTCCAGTAATCCCTCGCCAAGCTCGAGGTCAGGTCTGGCACCAGGGAGGTCTTCTCAGGAAGGCCAACGGCTCGCCACCCCCCTTGTTGGCCCATAAATCCCTCGATCAGCTCGAGGTCGGGTCCGGCACCAGGGGAGTCTTCTCAGGAAGGCTTCACGGCTCGCCATCGCCCTTGCCTTCCAGTAATCCCTCGCCAAGCTCGAGGTCAGGTCTGGCATCAGGGAGGTCTTCTCAGGAAGGCCAACGGCTCGCCACCCCCCTTGTTGGCCCATAATCCCTCGATCAGCTCGAGGTCGGGTCCGGCACCAGGGGAGTCTTCTCAGAAAGGCTTCACGGCTCGCCATCGCCCTTGCCTTCCAGTAATCCCTCGCCAAGCTCGAGGTCAGGTCTGGCACCAGGGTGGTCTTCTCAGGAAGGCCAACGGCTCGCCACCCCCCTTGTTGGCCCATAATCCCTCGACCGGCTCGGGGTCGGGTCTGGCACCAGGGTACTCTTCTCACGAAGATCCAATGACTCACCATCCCATTTTCTACAACCATGAGCACCCCTCCACGGCTAGCTCCCGCACCCCCTGCAGGAGTGGGGGGCTTGTGTGACAGTGTAAAAATGGCCTGAGGCCCATCCAGGGCCCAATACAATTCCTACTCAGAAAAGCAAGAATAACAACCTGGTTCGGCTCCGGACCCCTTCAGGGTCGGCGCCGAACCTCGTGTTTGCCCTCACAGTGCCGGCTTCCTCGTACTGACGAGCCTCAGTATCCCCCGGAGTCCGATCCGGAGCAGTCCCTCAGGCCGTCCCCCCTCTCTGGCGGGGCGGAAGGATGACCTGGCGCAGCCTAGGCCCTCCGATTCCCCCAGAGGCACAGAGGACTCACGATGGGCCACGTCAGCTCCAAATACCGCCAAGGGTTTCGCCACGTCAGCCCTATACCACTCCTGGTATCACCACAACCGCCCTAAACCCCCTGGGCCTTTTGCCACGTCAGGCCCATGGGCTTTCGGATCCAAACCCGGCCCCCAAGCGGAACCAAACCCGGTTGGGATTCTCTATAAATACTAGATCCTCACCCACCTTTTGGAGGTGATCAATCTTTTGCCACTTAAATATACCTAGTTATTGCTACTCTCTCACAGAGACTGACTAGAGCGTCGGAGGGTCCGCCACCGGGACAAACTCCGGTGTTTCAGGACCGTCTGCAGGTACACAAGACCTCGGATCCGACCCTTCCGATCCGAGCCCAACCTTCAAAGTCTTTCCGAGCTCATCGTAGGCCCCAGAAGGTCAACCGAAGGTCGGCAGACGAGCGGCAATCTCCTTCAATACAAATTGAGTTCGAACTCACACCTGGTGCTTCCACACGTGTCTCAGAAATAAGCCGCATCAGGACCATAGAATAGCTTAAGAAGACCATCAGGTTTGTGAAGTAAGCTTCACTAACAGTGATAGAAACTGGAGATGCTATGCAGCATACTCATTTTGGAAGTGAACCCATTTTGTGTTAAAAAAACCATGCCAAAGATTGCAATCAGGTTACATTGACAGTGCCCGAAAATGAAAATTTCTCCATTATCTAAGCTTATATGTTGCTCTACTACTTTTTTAGCCCAACTATATCGCAAAACCCAAGTGTGGTGCATATCCGGCCAGAGAATTTTGGCATACGTACCTATACAATATCCTCAGTTCACAGTGAACCCATTTTCGGTATAAAAACATACATGCCAAGAAGACAATCAGGTGCTTGAAATGAGCTTCACTAACAGTTAGTGAAAATGGGACCATAAAATAGCTTAAGAAGACCATCAGGTTTGTGAAGTAAGCTTCACTAACAGTGATAGAAACTGGGGATGCTATGCAGCATACTCATTTTGGAAGTGAACCCATTTGGTGTTAAAAAACCCGGTTACATTGACAGTATTTGAAAATGAAAATTTCTCCATCATCTGATGACCACAGTGAACCCATTTTTGGTTTAAAAACATACATGCCAAGAAGACAATCAGGTGCTTGAAATCAGCTTCACTAACAGTTAGTGAAAATGGGACCATACAATAGCTTAAGAAGACCATCAGGTTTGTGAAATAATCTTCACTAACAGTGAAAGAAACTGGGGATGCTATGCAGCATACTCATTTTGGAAGTGAACCCATTTTGTGTTAAAAAAACCATGCCAAAGATTGCAATCAGGTTACATTGACAGTGCCCGAAAATGAAAATTTCTTCATTATCTAAGCTTATATGTTGCTCTACTACTTTTTTAGCCCAACTATATCGCAAAACCCAAGTGTGGTGCATATCCGACCGGAGAATTTTGGCATACGTACCTATACAATATCCTCAGTTCACAGTGAACCCATTTTCGGTATAAAAACATACATGCCAAGAAGACAATCAGGTGCTTGAAATGAGCTTCACTAACAGTTAGTGAAAATGGGACCATAGAATAGCTTAAGAAGACCATCAGGTTTGTGAAGTAAGCTTCACTAACAGTGATAGAAACTGGGGATGCTATGCAGCATACTCATTTTGGAAGTGAACCCATTTTGTGGAAAAAAAACCGGTTACATTGACAGTATTTGAAAATGAAAATTTCTCCATCATCTGATGACCACAGTGAACCCATTTTTGGTATAAAAACATACATGCCAAGAAGACAATCAGGTGCTTGAAATCAGCTTCACTAACAGTTAGTGAAAATGGGACCATAAAATAGCTTAAGAAGACCGTCAGGTTTGTGAAATAACCTTCACTAACAGTGAAAGAAACTGGGGATGCTATGCAGCATACTCATTTTGGAAGTGAACCCATTTTGTGTTAAAAAAACCATGCCAAAGATTGCAATCAGGTTACATTGACAGTATCCGAAAATGAAAATTTCTCCATTATCTGTGCTTATATGTTGCTCTACTACTTTTTCAGCCCAACTATATCGCAAAACCCAAGTGTGGTGCATATCCGGCCGGAGAATTTTGGCATACGTACCTATACAATATCCTCAGTTCACAGTGAACCCATTTTTTGGTATAAAAACATACATGCCAAGAAGACAATCAGGTGCCTGAAATCAGCTTCACTAACAGTTAGTGAAAATGGGACCATAGAATAGCTTAAGAAGACCATCAGGTTTGTGAAGTAAGCTTCACTAACAGTGATAGAAACTGGGGATGCTATGCAGCATACTCATTTTGGAAGTGAACCCATTTTGTGTTAAAAAAACCGGTTACATTGACAGTATTTGAAAATGAAAATTTCTCCATCATCTGATGACCACAGTGAACCCATTTTTGGTATAAAAACATACATGCCAAGAAGACAATCAGGTGCTTGAAATTAGCTTCACTAACAGTTAGTGAAAATGGGACCATACAATAGCTTAAGAAGACCATCTGGTTTGTGAAATAAGCTTCACTCACAGTGAAAGAAACTGGGGATGCTAGAGAATGAGGATACACCAGGCACCAGCCTATGCACCATCCTCAGTTCATGGAAGAAAAATACGAATAGGGCTCATAGCAAGTGTAGTTTTAACTGGAATTGTCATCGTGGAAGGAAACCAAATATAGAAGCCAGAAAGAGGAATGGTAGAGAATGAGGATACACCAGGCTAACATAGCGGCATTTTCCTCATCTCTCTCTCACCCCTTCTTTCCCTTCTCCACTCCAACTCGTCTCTTTCTAATCACAGCCCAATTAAGAACAATTGTTCACAGTCACTGCTAAAGAAACATATATGCTCAGATTATGAAAAATTTATATGCTCAGATTATGGAAATTTTCAGTCACTGTTAAAGAAACTAAGTAGGCTGCATAGCATCCCCAGTTTCCTTCACTGTTAGTGAAGCTTGTTTGGAAAATTGTTCACTCAAACATGTCCCTTGTTTCTGAACTCAAACATGACATTAATAAACATCTTTTCTAATAATGGCTACACTTGTGGAAGCTCTCTCTAAGCCTCAATTCTTCAAGGTTTTGTTGCCTACTTCTTTACAGAAGTTGGTACTCCATTCTCCTCTCTTTAAAGAAGAATAGAGTACCAGCTTCTGTAAAGAAGTAGGCAACAAAACCTTGAAGAATTGAGACTTAGAGAGAGCTTCCACAATTGTAGCCATTATCAGAAAAGATGTTTATTAATGTGATGTTTGAGTTCAGATACAAGGAGCATGTTTGAGTGAACAATTGGGTTTTGAATGGAGATTGTAGTCATAGATCAATTCTTGATGGAATAAAAATACGAATAGGGCTCATAGCAAGTGTAGTTTTAACTGGAATTGTCATCGTGGAAGGAAACCAAATATAGAAGCCAGAAAGAGGAATGGTAGAGAATGAGGATACACTAGGCTAACATAGCGGCATTTTCCTCATCTCTCTCTCTCACCCCTTCTTTCCCTTCAGCACACGAACACATAGAGACATCAGCAACAACAGCAAGAGCGACAAGAACAACAACCATAATAAATTATTATGAACAAGATGTCTCTATATGGGTTTCCAGATCTCCACTCCAACTCGTCTCTTTCTAATCACAGCCCAATTAAGAACAATTGTTCACAGTCACTGTTAAAGAAACATATATGCTCAGATTATGAAAAGTTTTCATTTTCAGATACTGTTAAAGAAGCTGATTTCATGCATCTGATTGCAATCTTTGGCATGGTTTTTTTAACACCAAAAGGGGACTACTTCCAAACTAAGTATGCTGCATAGCATCCCCAGTTTCTTTCACTGTTAGTGAAGCTTATTTCACAAACCTGATGGTCTTCTTAAGCTATTTTATGGTCCCATTTTCACCTCCTCCAAATCAGTACAATGTCATCTATACCAGGTTATGTGCCAAAATGGGGTTGGGCATACGATGCAAGGCCGACAAGTATTAGTTGTTTGTGAGTATGCAATAGGATGCAGCTATGAACATGGGCTCATATCAAGTGTAGTATTACGGACTGTCATCGTGGAAGGAAACCAATTTAATATAGAAGCCATATATGGAGCCAGAAAGAGGGATCGTAGAGAATGAGGATACACCAGGCTAACATAGCGGCATTTTCCTCATCTCTCTCTCATCCCTTCATTCTCTTCAACACACGCACACAAAGAGACATCAGCAACAACAGCAAGAGGGGATTGGTCCAACAATAAGTGTAGATTATAATAAACGAGATGTCTCTATTTTGGGTTTCCAGATCTCCACTCCAGCCCTTTCTCTCTAATCACAGCCCACTTAAGAAACATAGACGAAATGCGACATAGACGACAGCCACAATGCAGACTCACAAACACTAGTACGTGTCTTTCATGCATTCAAGTAACATAATCTCTTTAAAAATACCAATTTCAAGACTTACCGATGTTTTTTGACAGTGGGCGGCGTGCTACCCTCACTCTCATATGTTTGCCTGCCACTATTATTTAGTGGCTGCTCATCCCCATGGCTCTCGTTGCCATCATTTATATTTACCCTCTTTCCACGCCTCGGCATGTTGTACCTGTCAAGGATCCGATAACTTGGTTCAAATGATAGTTTGGTTCAAATGACACTAAGCATAGTTTAATGTAAATAATACCAAGCAGTAGAAAATAGAAAGACAATTAAACCAGTGTATTAAATTCATAATGAACATATTCGAAATTACAGACATAATATTACAACAAGATTTAAGACATAAAATTACAGACATATAATAAACTTGCATAAAAAATCATGTAAACTACAATACGACATCTTCCAGTACATCGCCCTCTTCTCCATCCTTGCGGAGCCAAGTCCCGCAAATTCCAAGATCGGTTGTGTTTACATCAAACACAGGAAACTCAGAAGCAATGTAACTGTTCATGTCTTCACCGTCTTCATCGTCTGAAGTATCGCCCAGTTGGAATACATCTCTTGGTTGCATAGGGATAGCCACATACGATTTTGGCAGGGTTGGATCTGCAATGTAGAACACTTGTTGGACTTGGGATGGAAACACAAATGGCTCATGGCTAATGTGTGTACCGATGTGAATCAATTTTGAGAAGTTCACAACTGTGAAGCCAAGCTTGTCCTTGTTGTTAGCAAAATTCCTATCAAACTCAGCCCAATCCCCACGAAATAAGACAACACGGAAATGGCCAAAATAATTCAACTCAATGATATCCGTGAGCACTCCATAGTAGTCGAGATCCCCATCTACAGGCCTCGTGTCCGATTTGGAAGCATAACTTCTAGTCTTAGACGTCACTACCATTCCACTATTTTGAGACTTCAAATTAGATTCACGATCCTTAGTACGAAATCTAAAACCATTGAATATGTATCCTCCGTATCTTTTGGCCATCTGATAGGGACCTTTGGCAAGTACTTGTATTTTAGATGACGCACCTTCAGGACCCAAAGAATGTACCTATTAATTTTGCGCAAATCGTATCAACACCATAGAAAATATAGATATAATAAAGATTAACTTGCATAACTGTAATTCACCTACATGAGATTCAAACCACTTATGAAATTTTTCATTCATCAGCTTATTTTGTTCACGTGGTGGTAGTCTTCTTGGTCTAGCCCTTCGTTTGATGTCCCTGACAAATTCGCTAAAAAACAAGCAATTGAAATTAGGAATAAGAAAAGTATCAAAAATATCGAACTCCGCAGTTTTCACTGTATTCGATTTACATTTAAAAGCAACTTACTTTCGAAATGGTTCCACTGATGCATGATGGTCTAGCACATATCGATGTGCCTGTTCCCACGCTAAGCTATCGAGCTCAAATGCATCAACTTTACCAACAGTGGTGCCAGCGGTATCAAAAAGATATTGTGCACCATCAAGGTTGGAAATGTCTGGATTTCTACGTGGTCTACTGGAAGATGTCTCCACACCAGGCAAATACCTGAAAAAAAAATGTGAGCACTCCTCTGATAGATATCCCTGGGCTATTGACCCTTCAGGATATGCTCTATTTTTCACATAACCCTTTAGCCGGTATAGGTACCTGAACATGTACAATTAATAAACTAGAGCGGATTAGGGGATTAAAAGAAATGAGCTTTTGAAAATTCAATTTCGTAAGATGAACGAATTATTTTACCTTTCAATGGGGTACATCCACCGATAGTGAACAGGACCACCGATTCTGGCTTCACCAGCAAGGTGGATTATCAAGTGAATCATAATAGTGAAAAACGATGGAGGAAATATCATCTCCATTTTACTAAGTGTCAATGCCGCCTGCTGCTCCAATTGGTCCAGATCTTCAACACGAAGCATTCTTGAGCAAATACCTTTATATATGCTACAAAGATCTTTCAGGACAGTAGTGACTTGCTCACACATTGAAGACCTTAGGGCCACAGGAAGGAGATCCTGCATTAGGATGTGGTAGTCGTGTGACTTTAGCCCCTGAAGCCTCTTCTCTTTAAAGTTGACACATTTTGCCATGTTAGAAGAATAGCTATCGGGGACTTTCAGTTCAAGTAGTACTTTGCAAAACAACTCCAACTCCGATTTTGACATTGAATAGATTGCAGGAGGTAGGAGCACTTTCCCGTTCGGCAATTCTTCTGGGTGCAACTCATGTCGGATGCCCATTGACTTCAAATCAAGTCGGCTCTTCAGATTGTCCTTTGTCTTCCGATCATCTCCCATAACTGTTCCTATACAATTCTCACCTATATTTTTGCCGATATGCATCACATCTAAATTATGTCTCAGTAAGTTGAATTCCCAATACGGCAACTTGAAGAAAATACTCTTCTTCTTCCATGCACCTAAACTCGTCAAGTTTTGATCCTCATCCTCGCCATATAGATCGGTCTCCTCATCTTGCTCCGGCCTTGCCCTTTTCTTGCCCTTTGTCCTGACTTCTGGTTCCTTTCCATATTTGAATTGATGACCATCTACCCGCCTCAAAATATCTGAACCAGAGGAAGACCCAGGAGCATGTTCCCACTCGTCGGTGCCATCAAATGTCGCTGCCTCTGCCCGAAATATATGTGTGTCAGGCAACCATCTCCTATGACCCATATAGCAAAACTTTCTGCCATTGTACAACCACCTTGAACTAGTTTGGTCAGCACAACATGGACATGCATAACGTCCTTTAGTACTATATCCAGATAAATTTGCATATGCTGGAAAATCATTGATTGTCCAAGACAACACGGCACGAAGAGAAAATGTTTCTTTAGCCACAGCATCATAGGTTGGAACACCCGCCCACAACTTCTGAAGTTCATCTATTAACGGTTGTAGGTACACATCTATATCATTTCCAGGACCTTTCCGTCCAGGAACTATCATGGACAAAATAAATGAGGACTGCTTCATGCATTTCCAAGGCGGCAAATTGTATGGTATCAACACAACCGGCCATATGCTGTATGTACTACTCATTTGCCTGAAAGGGTTGAAACCATCACTAGCTAGTCCAAGTCTCACATTTCGAGGATCTTCCGCAAAATCAGGATATCTTTCATCAAATCTTTTCCAAGATTGAGAATCAGCAGGATGTCTAAGAATCCCATCATTAGTGCGGCCTTCAGCATGCCATTTCATATCAGAAGAAGTTTTCGTGGACAAAAACAACCTTTGTAACCTAGGGATCAGAGGAAAGTAATGCAATGTTTTGGCAGGCTTCTTTTTCCTACTTCGCTTAGTAGATCCGCTGGCTCCCTCGTCTTGATTTGGTCTTTCTTTCCATTTCGAAGAACCACACACTTCGCAATTCTCCAGACTTTCCTTACCACTCGTGAAAAGCTTGCAGTCATTTGGACATGCTGCTATCTTCTCATATCCTAGATCGAGAGAACTTAGGAATTTTTTGATTTTATAGGCTGAGTTTGGAATACAGATTTCAGGAAATACTTCATTCAACAATTCAAGTAGCATAGTGAAGGACTTAGCAGACCACCCGTTTAAACATTTAATCTGAAATAGTCTGACAATGAATGAGAACTTAGAAAATTTGGTGCAGTCGCGGTACAACGGGATACTAGCATCTTCAAGTAACTTAGCGAAGGATTCTTGCTGCTTATTATTTTCATGGGTGGGGCCAGACATTTCCTCATCCACCCCACCACCAATCTGGTTTGTTTCTATTGACTCATTGTGAACTTCGGTTGTTGGGTCATTGGTGTGGAAAGGAACATTATGATTCCCCATGGCATCTTGTAACAAAGCATGCATCTCATCGGGAACGCTTAAGTCTTCGTTCACTAAGGGCTCAGCCTCATTTTCTAATACAACCGGACGAACAGGAGCTGCCGTATGATCCTCTCCATGACAAAACCACCTTGTGTACCCTTGAAGAAAACCGTTGACAGCCAAGTGTGTATGTACTACGTCACATGTCCTCAGCATACAATTTGTACAGCGAAGGCATGGACAAAGGATTAGGTTGGGATCACGGGAATGTCGTTTGGCAAAGATAATAAAATCTTTAATACCATCACGGTACTCCTTGGATAATCGTGGTTTACTAATCCAACTTCTATCCATTATATCAATAGCACACAGTCTGAAATTAAAATTTTATATATTAAATAGTAATAACAGTAAAAGGCATTTTGTATATTAAATTTCACCTATTTGAAAATCATCCCTAGCTGCAAATAAATAAACGATATAATCTTTAACTGTAAAATAAAGAAATTGTGGCTCCAAAAAATGTACAAAAAAAAACTACTTCTTAATACAATCTACTCTATTCACCAAACCCTAAACGACCTTTTGTGGAAATGATCACAACCACCTTAGACGGTATTTTATCACACACCCTGTGTTCGAGCATAAAAAAAAATCGACTATAGTCTCCCCTGTATTTGGCTTTCCGTTCAAGGAGATGATGATGGTAAAGGGTATTTTGCTGATGAAGAGGAATCGGCCGAATAATGAGTGCGTCCTGCTGTAACTACGGTAACAAGAAGATCTGATGACTCATGAACTATTCTGTTCATGACTACTAATAATCACTTATCTCATAATAATAATAATAATAATAATAATAATAATACTACTAAACAAAAGAAACAGTAAAAGAAAAATTAAAATGTCTAGTATGTAAGCATATATTTTGCAGACTGAACCAATTGTTGTACATAGCCGGAGAATTTTGGCATAGAGCTATAGCATCCTCAGTTCACAGTGAACCCAGTTTGGTCAAAAAAACATGCCAAAATGACAATCAGATGCATGGGATAAGCTTCAATTAATTAACAGTGAAAGAAACTGGGGATGCTATGCAGCATACTTAGTTACGAAGTGAACCCATTTTGTTAAAAAACCATGCCAAGGATTCCAGTCAGGTTACTTTAACAGTATCTGAAAATGAAAAATTTCCCATTATCTGAGCTTATATGTTGCTCTACTACTTCTTCATCCCAACTAAATCTAAAACCCAATTGTAGCCGCATATCCGGCCGGAGGATTTTGGCATACGTACCTATACCATCCTCAGTTCACAGTGAACCGATTTTGGTAAAAAAAACATGCCAAGATGACAATCAGATGCATGAAAATAAGCTTCACTAACAACAAAAAAAGAAAATGGGGATGCTAGCAGCATACTTAGATTGGAAGTTAACCCATTTTCGTATAAAAAACCATGCCAAAGATTGACAATCAGGTTACTTTAACAGTATTTGAAAATGATAAATTTTCCATTATCAGAGCTTATATGTTGCTATACTACTTCTTCAACCCAACTAAATCTAAAACCCAATTGTTGTGCGTATCCGAAGGATTTTGGCATACGTACCTATAGCATCCTCAGTTCACTTAGTCTGGAAGTGAACCTATACAAACTGGGGATGCTATGCATGCAGCATACTCATTTTGGAAGTGAACCCATTTTGTGTAAAAAAACCATGCCAAAGATTGCAATCAGGTTACTTTAACGGTATCTGAAAATGAAAATCTCCCATTATCTGAGCTTATATGTTGCTCTACTACTTCTTTAGCCCAACTAAATCTAAAATCCAATTGTTGTGCATATCCGGCCGGAGGATTTTGACATACGTACCTATAGCATCCTCAGTTCACAGTGAACCCATTTTGGGTAAAAAAACATGCATGCCAAGAAGACAATCAGATGCATGAAATCAGCTTCATTAACAGTGAAAGAAAACGGGTATGCTATGCAGCATAGTTAGTTTGGAAGTGAACCCATTTTGTGTTAAAAAACCATGCCAAAGATTGCAATCAGGTTACTTTAATAGTATCTGAAAATGAAAATTTCCCATTAACTGAGCTTATATGTTGCTCTACTAATTCACTGTGCCCAACTAAATCTAAAACCCAAGTGTGGTGCATATCCGGCCAGAGAATTTTGACATACGTACCTATACAATATCCTCAGTTCACAGTGAACCCATTTTGGGTAAAAAAACAAACATGCCATGAAGACAATCAGATGCATGAAATCAGCTTCATTAACAGTAAAAGAAGATGAAAATTTCCATTATCTATGCATATATTTTTCTATTAATTCTTCATCTCAACTAAACCGTTCATGCTAAGGAAATCGAACACGTAACAGGCATATATTTTTCATTATCTAAGCATATATTTTTCATGTCAAACTGAAAAAAGCTGCCTTTTTTGGAAAATAAGGGAAATCAAGAGATCATACCGAAGAGAGAGGGAGGGAGCGGGGCGACGAGGGCGGGGGCGTAGGAGAGAGAGAGAGAGGGGGCGACCGCCGATTCACCTCCAGATCGAGAGAGGGAAGAACGAAATCGAAAAGGACGAAGGGAATAAGGGACGATTTCGAATGGTCGAAGGCCGTCGAAGAGGACGAAGCGGCGGAGGCAAACGCGCGGGAAATAGAGCGGGGAAGGAGGGAAACGAAGCGCCTTTTTTCCCTCTTTTTTTTTTTGGGTAATGGGTAAATGGCGAGCGAACGATTAGGGTTCGCGGATTTTATTCCCAGTTATTCACCGGCGTTTTAATTGGAAACGCCGGTGAATGTGCCAGTATATTCGCCGGCGTTTATAATAAAAAACGCCGGTGAATAATAAACTTCACCGGCGTGTTTAGGTAAAACGCCGGTGAATACTAACATTCACCGGCGTTTTAAATCGACCGCCGGTGTATGACCATCCCATCTGGCGCCCAATTCCTACTGGCTCCCTACCCCGGCGCTACTAGTAAAACGCCGGGGAATAATCGCCGGGAAAGCTACTTTCTTTTGTAGTGTGATGAGTACGACGAGGAGGAGGTCGTGATCGATTCTACTCTCGCACGATCAGTACACCAATACCCACCCTCCAGGATTTTGTTGGAGGGAGTTCCAATCTGTGTTTGTACTCCCTATGTTGTTATTTTGCTGATTCTGGTTCTAGTTTTGGTTTGTTCCCACCCTGCAGGGATTCATTGGAGGCTTGATGATAATGTTTTCTTTTCCTTCTTAGTAATCCTTGTACTTTAGCCCGGTACTTTGAGTTTATTTTGTTAAACTATCATTAATGAAACATAGTGGTTATATTTCATCTTTTTCTTTAAAAAAATAAAAATAAAAAATAGTGACAAGAATGAGAATAAAGTCAAAAGACAGATACACCCGAAGTTCAAGCTAGATCAAGAAGAGGCAAGTCGAGGCATGGCAAACAAGGTAATATAATAGTTCAAGAATCCATAAGTTAGATATGATATATTATCGAAGTTAATAATGGAAAGCATGGTAGTCGTTCAGAAATCATCATGTTGTGAAACACACAGCAAGAAAGGATTTAGGTATCTATTGTAACAATTCTGCTAATACTCAAAGAATGTTTATTTTTTTTAATAACATGATAGAGTCAAAACGACTCCAACCTCGAAATAAATATATTAATAAAGGGAAGGAGTTCCATACAACAGGCATTGTTACAAGAATTAAAACCACATAATCATAAAGGAGAATACAATAAAACGAGGAAACAAAGACAGATAAGCAGGTTGTCTAAAACTCGAGACAGCGCAGCCACCAAAAGCGCAACACCAACAAGCCAAGCAATATGATGGCTAAAATAGAGACCAACCCAGCAAAAGACGGCAGCTATCTGGCGAGCAGCCGACAGCCCCCAACACAAAGAAATAGTAGCGAAATAAAACAAGAACAACAAGAACAATCCAGTAAGCAGGAAGACCCCAGCACAGAGGAGGTATAGATTAGCAGAGACCCAACAGAGTAGCCAACAACACATTCCAAACATGAAAAAAAGAAACAACCTGATATGAAGCAACTACATAGGACATAAGCGAAGAAATGAAGATAGCAGGATAGCAAGAAACTCTATAAACATATACAGCATAACAACATTAATAGATAGAGGAAGTAAAACAACATAACAGTGAGAGATAGAGGGAATGAACATCCCAAATAGTAGTGGAATCTGCCGAACAGTAGGCAGACAAAACACACAATCGGCAAGAGACTGTCTAAGGGTCCCGTGAAGCAAGAAACCTACACACAAAATAGACAAAAGGAGGAAACCAAAATGCATAGACAATCTCGGTCATCGTAGATGCCTAGCACTACAAGGAAAAAACTCAAAATATGATAGAAGAAATAAAAGAGTAAAGGAGAAAGAAGATAAGCTAAATAATCCATAAAGAAATGTCAAGAATAGTGAAAAAATTGTTGGCAGCCAAATCAAAATTGGATAACCGAAGCTTAGCCCATTTGTTATGAGGGAGAATCTGAGCCCAGATGTTAGTGAAATAGTGGACATCATCAATTACGAAATTAATGGTACAGACAGAGTTGTAGAAGCTAGATTCAATTATTCCTTTCAATCCAAATGATCCTAATACGAACCATCATGATTAAATCCCATGATGTTCGAAAAGAACGCTTGACACAATGTATACGCCAGGTATCCCACCAAGATACCACAGAACCAGGCTTACCATGCACATGCGAAGCCTTCTTACAAATGATCCATAAATGATGAATGAAAGAACAATTAATAAATAAGTGACAAGTATTCTCATGGCTAGTCAGGCATAAAACACATTTTTGACCAAGAGACATTTTTTTTTGAGAATATCCACGGTAAAAAGTTCATTGTGAATAGTCATCCACGTGAGGATATGGGCCTTAAGCGGGGCGATACACTTCCAGACAGTATTGGAGAAAAGATAGATAACACCTCCGAAATTGAGAAAGTTATAACAGGATTTAACCGTATAGGAACCTAAATTAGTCCAACACCATAAAAAATTATCTTTCGGGAGCCAGTGATAGGATCTTAATAATAGAAGTAACTTAAGATAATGCGGATACATGATAATGAATGGGTTATGCAAAAAATGATGTTCCAATCTCTTGCATGATTATTGCAAACAAGATAATCGGTCACCGAAGTGTGTGGATTGACAACAAGATGATAAAGTTCAGGGAAATTAGAGGCAATGGATATATTGCCAATCGGTAAATCGGTCCAAAAATTAACCTTAATACCATCACCACAGATTCTGGATAGTCCGCATTTGAATGGATGAACCACCTTCTAGAATCCTTTCCAAAAGGGAGAGGCAAGAGTCGAAAGGAAGGGATGGAGATCCCAAACTCTACGGCGTTTATAGTATTTATCGACAACGAGACGTCCCCAAGTTAACTCTTCATGCGTGAGAACTTTCCACAACTACTTTTCAAAAAGGGCTAAATTCTGATGTATGAAGTTTAGAATACCCAAACCGCCTCCACGCTTCAATTTGCCTAAAAGTTCACTTATAGAGATGTTTACCGATCCTTAGTACAGAGAAGAATTTTTTTCAAGCCAAGGAAATACTACTATGGAAGAAAATGTGGCATGGAGGGTAAGGAAAAAAAAATCTCATTATCTAACTACACATCCTCCACCAACAAATAGTCATTATCTTCAATGTCCAAAGTTTATCCATAAATTCTTAATGACCGAATTTGAATAGACCACTTCGTTCAATAATCCTCTCAAAGATTTCGGATAACCAGTCACAATGAGACCTCGCACAACCAGTTATACCAATATCTCATCCACATTCTGTAGGACCTACTAGTAAGGACGACATTAACTCTTTAGTTGTTGATTGTTTTATCTTAATTACTACAAATCAACTTATTATTCTGCATGCATAAGAGCATCCACAGTCATTTGCTATATATCCCATTTTCCCATATTATAACAAACGAATAGCAAACGAGCGCTGCAATCGTTTCTCATTTTCCCATTTTTTGGCAAACCTCCTATTCTCATTTCTCAAATATGAGAAACGAAATGAACTTTCTCAAATTATAAAGGACGGGGTATGATACCCCGTCTCTCCGATTTAATTATTTTTTAATCGATTCAGACGGACGATCATATCCCGTCTCTCCTATTTTCTTAAATTTTTTTTAAAAAAAAAAATAGGTCGGACGGGGATACATACCCCGGACGGGGTATGATACCCCGTCTCTCCAAATAAAAAATGATTTTTTTTTTAGTAATCCCTCAGACGGGGAATGATACCCCGGACGGGGTATCAAACCCCGTCTCTCCCTTTTTTTTATTTGTTTTTTTATTTTATTTTTTTTTTTAAATAAATGAACGGTCAGGATTGAGTGATAGAAGGAAAAAAAAAAAAATATATATATATATATATATATATATATAGTGGGACGGGGTATGATACCCCGTCCAAGCTTAAAGCATCCACAGTAGCTAGCTTAAAGCATCCACAGTAGCTGCCATTAATGCTGAGGTATAATTTAGGAGTAGTTTATTAGGCTTAGTTAGTATATTAATTAGGTTTAGTTATTTTTATATTATTTAATTTAGTTAATTAATATAATTTAATAGTTAATAAGTAATTAACTTTTTTTAATTTATTTGGAACGATCGGACGGTATATCATATACCGTCGCTCTAAAAAATAGAAAAAATATAGCAACCGACGACTGCAGTGAACGATCGTATTTGCTATTACTGTAGCTGCCATTTTATAGCAAACGAGAAAAACGACTGTGGAAGGTCTAATGGTTAAGACAATTTTTTTAAAAATAAAAACACCAAAATACTAGTAAAATAGATTACCATAAAATGTCAGTTTGATGTGGATAGCCTTATTCTAGGTTTCCCACTTCAACATTTAAGAAAGCAGTCTAATAAAACGCAAAATCAAGACCGCAGTTTGTGCAGGGTTTCAAACAACAAAACATGTAGTATAATTCCCAATACAACCCCATCTGTCAACAACCCAGTACACCAAACCCCCACCCAAAAAAAAAACTATAAAATACCCCGGAAAATAAATTTGTTATTACAATCTTACAACTAACCCCCTACATAATACATCAAAATATACAATAAACAACCCACCCTTACCTAAACCCTCCCTAAAACCCCTCTCACCTCCTCCCTCTCTTCCTCGCCGTCGGCGCCGCCCTCTCCTCCCTAGTCCTCTTCGCAGGTGCCGCAGCCCTCTTCGATGGCCTCCCCACATTCCTCTTTGCTGCATGGCTACTGCTCTCCTTCTTGCTCTCCTCCTTCGCCCTCTTCTTCGAATGCCCTCCTCCTCCCTCTTTACTATTCTCTTTACTCGACGAACCCCCCTTCAGCGCCTCGATAAGCGTGCCATTCGGCGAGCTCTTTTTTATCCTGCTCAGAAAGTTCGCTGCACCCTTCTTCTTTGCCATCGAAACAGGTGGAGATTTCGGCTCCTCCTCAACCGGCTCGGGTTTGGGGTCTTTCTTTGCCAATGTGGATCCCCCACCACCTCCTCCACTTCGGGTTTTGTTTGTCCTCAACCCTCTCGCCATTGCCGACCTCTGCTTCGTGCTCTTCTTATCAACAACCTTTTCCTTTCCCTTTTCTTTCTCTTTCTCCTCTACTGCTTCGACTTCGTTATCTGTCTCTTTCTTTGGTTCCACCTTCTCTTCTTTCACTTTCTCAACTTTATCTGCCTTTTTCGCAGGCTTGGAGCTAATGTTGCTCCGTTTACGGCACACAACCAACGGAGATAGCACGGAGGGTTTGTCAACCCGATCCGGATCCGCCTTGGGATGCTGAGCTGGAGGTGGTGGAATTGGAGGTGGAGGAGGAGGAGTAGGTCCCCTTTGTGATTGTGGGGAAGGTTGGGGTGTTTTCCGCAGAGTTACAGAAATCTCTCTGTTAATCAGATGGCGGAGACTGACGGCGGAGATTGATTCGGGCGAGTTGTTCGGGTAGAAGACAAGAGCGTTATTACACAGCAGCAAAAGGTCGCGAAAGAATTCGGTGGATCCATACCCGCTTCGCCCGACCCGGTTTCGGACCATCTCAAAGTCCACGTGGCGTCGTATCAGGCTCCGGTACCGCTCACCCTCCTACACAATTAAAAAAAATGAAGCCCTTAAGGAACAGTCCAATACAAAAATCCCACGTGGGGCCCATTCTTAGAAACAAATTAAATTGCACGATTAAAAAATTATAAACGTTTTTTAAATATTCGGAAATTTTCAAATATTCGGCAATTTTCGGAATATATTGGTTAGGCATTTTCAAATATATTGGTTACGCATTTTCAAATATTCGGAAATTTTCAATTTTTTTCAGGTGCCACGACAGCACGTGAAGACTCGTTAAGCTTGGGTTTTAAACGTAACCGACTGACTCCAAACCTCACCCGACCCGACCCGTAACCATAAAGTTTTGACTATGTGGCAATCAATCAGTGGTCCTTCTCTGTTTAGATAATACCACCCCATTTACACAGTCTATTCTCTATCCAGGTTGCCTATTCGGGTCAGGACTGCCAAAAAGAAGAGTGACGGTAAACTCGACTCCATTAATAATTAATTTATCCACAAAAAAGTTTCTTATATTTTATTACCAACTCCTCAATCATTCGACCTCCTCCGTCCAATCTGTATCCAACGACTCTGATTGACTCAATCAAAATTTTTCAAATGTTAATAACGAAAAACGTTTCAATTTATCGCGAGAAAATGAAATACTACCTGGTTTTCAACTCGGCGGTCCAAAAGAACCGACGCTTTCTTGTTCGACCGGATAAAATCAAGAAACGTGATCAACGGCTGAGATTCAACGCCAACCGCCGGCTCAACGGAGGAGACTCTTCGCCGCCGTCCCCTGGCCCGCCGCCGTGACAAGCTAGCCGAGCTCGTCCCTTCTTCCTCTTGGCCGCCTTTCGATTCCGCGAACGACTCGCCGGACTCGTTTAACATCGGGTAAACTTCACCCGCGGTTGAGCGTACCGCCGAAGCATCCTTCGCGATCGTTTCGGAGCTTCCGTTGTACGAGGCCTCGCCGCCGCCGGTAACCGGTTCGGATCCGGATCTGGTGTTTCCAACCCGATCCGCTTCTATCTGATCAACGTCGGGTTTGACCTCCTTGTCTGGTTTTGGTTCGGTGGAGTTCGATTCGCGGCATGAATCGCCGGCGGGTTTCGGATCCGAACCCGATCCAGATCCGGTTCCGTCACAGGCCGGCGCCGCCTCCTCTTGTACAGTCCGTTCGCGCTCTTCTTCTAATCTCTTCACCTTCAACTGCAACGACCTAAAAAAAACACCAAAATCAAAAAATCAAGAATGAAAAAAACAAAGTAGGACTTGAGCCGTTAGATCGTAATACAACGGCTAAAAACAATTACAAATTTTATCCATTTTTTATATTTTTACCCGATGGAAACGTCGTGACGCTGGACTTCTCGACGGAGTTCGGCGACGCGGAGTTTTCGGAGTTCATCCAACCACGGGATCTCGACCGTCGACTCGCCTTCGATTTCATCGGGGCAGTTGAATCGGCGGTTGAGGAGTTGGTAACGGAGTTTACACTTGTCGGCGGTGATGACGTCGCCGTTAACTGAGCGGAGGCGGAGTTCAGAGGCGACGGAGTCCCAGTTGTGGGTCCCGTGGCGGTTAACGGCGCACGCTAGCAGCAGCTCCTCCCACGTTCCCCAGATCTCAGCTTCGTTATCATCTTCTGTCTCCTTCTCGTTCGATCTCACAACAACCATGGATTCGTCTTCGTCTTCGTTCTTGTTTTTGCGGTGTTTTTGAAACCCTAGGGATTTTTTGATTCTTCTATTTCCTTCCTTTTCCCCCTTATTTTCAATTTTTTTGTCTATTTTTAATTTTGAGTTGGGTTTGTGTCTCTATTTGTAGCGGCTCAATCGGATCGATAACGGGCACGCAAGTCATTTTGGTTATTGCGAATACTCTCATGTCGGGACCTGGTTTTACACGTGCGTTACGCGTGCACACTATATTTCGTGGGTTTTATGTCCAAATAAATTAAAGAAGAATAATACTATGAGAGAGGTGGGACCCGGGAGATTTTGAATTTTTCATTTTTTTTTTTTTTTTTTTTTTGTTGGTTTGCAAGTAATTTTGCACATAGCGATTAGGAATTTTTTCCCAACTGTCGCACATTTTGAAAGTTTTTTTCAAACTGTCATACCTTTTTTTTTTAATTCTCAAACTGTCTCACTCGTTTTCTGAAAAAACGAGTGTAGTTAAAACCTCATCGCTTTTTTAGAAAACGATTGTGACACCTTTTGATTTTCGAAAGTCTAAACTCGCTTTTTGAAAAAACAACATGTTTTTAACCAAACTCGCTTTCTTAAAAAACGAGTTTGATTATTTTGATAAATACTTTCGAAAGTGTATCCGTTTGGTAAATACTTTCAGAAAGTGGGTTAGTTTGGTAAATACTTTTAGAAAGTGGGTTATTTTTGTAACAAGTTCTTTCTATATCACATTATCACTTCATCTTCTTTAGACTATTATATATGAAATCGTTTGTCAGAGCTTTCTATATCACATTGTCACTTCATCTTCTTTGATCATGATTTTATAAAGTTAGCAACTGTTTAGCAGTAGTCGAGTATATACATAACGTAGCATTATTTCAGTATATATATAATTGGTCTATTTTAAATTGTCGAGAATGAGTCCATAGATACTACCAATCAATCTCAATTTTTGGCCTACCCAATCATATGCACTGGGTTCTTGCGTCAAAAATTCTTCTATTAAAATGGTAGTTATAACTTCGTCCATGGCTGTTGTTACACATAATGGTAGACCACAAAAGCCTGGCGTGATAATTGATGAGACATGGTTCTCTAGTTCTAAATATTGTCAACAGACTGAGGTTTACTCATAATATATTGTTTTGTATTTCTTACACTTTTTTGAAAGCCCGGGTTTATTTTTTCCCAACAAAGAAGAAACTCTCTCTTGATCACTTTTCTTTCCTTTGTTTATATTGTTGTTTATGAATTTTTCATTCTGTTTATGAATTATCCATTGATTTATTGGTAGGAGCATCAACATATGCCAATTCAGTATTTGGGTGGATAAATGTCAAAAATGTTGCCGAGGCTCATATCTGTTAATCATTGGACATGATTTCTAAGATCGTGACCTAATGGTGAACTATTTTGGTTGACAAGTGTGCTGATGAAAAAGCGATGAGATTTTAACCACACTCGCTTTTTCAGAAAGCGAGTGTGAGACTTTTGGCACAAGAACCCAGCGCATATGACTGGGTAGGCCAAAAACTGAGATTGACTGGGAGTATCTATGGGCTCATTCTCGACAACTTAAAATACACAAATTATGTATATACTGAAATAATGTCAAGTTATGTATATATTCGACTACTGCTAAATAGTTGTTAACTTTATGAAATCATGACCAAAGAAGATGAAGTGACAATGTGATATAGAAAGCCCTGACAAACGATTTCATATATAGTAGCCTAAAGAAGATGAAGTGACAATGTAATATAGAAAGAACTTGTTACCAAAATGACCCACTTTATGAAAGTATTTACCAAAATGACCCACTTTCCAAAAAGTATTTAGCAAAATGACCCACTTTCGAAAGTATTTACCAAAACAACTAAACTCGCTTTTTGAGAAAGCGATGTTGATTAAAAACATGACGTTTTTTTAAAAAGTCAGTCTAGACTTTCGAAAATTAAAAATCTCACACTCACTTTCTGAAAAAACGATGAGGTTTTAACCACACTCGTTTTTTCAGCAGTTTGAAATTTTTTTTAAAAAGTAGGACAATTTGGAAAAAAATTTCAAAAAGTGGGACAGTTTGGGAAAAAAATCTAAAGATTAGAGTAACCAGAGTTCGTTTGCTTAATTGTCATTTTTTTTTGACAAAAAAGTAGTTACCTTCATAAGCCAATTGCTAATTTGTTGTTTTTTTCATTTTTTGAAACAGCAATTTACTTTTACTGAGAAAAGATGTGACAATTTTCATATTATATAATATTATTATTTTTTCAAATCATCAGACGAAATAAGATGTTACTTTCAATGAAATTAACAAAAGAGAAGAAAAAAAATTAACCCCCCAAAATTTTTTTCCTTTTTTTGCGTAGACAAAACTTGAAACATGGTCATGTTCCGTCCAAGCCAATTTGGAGATGGGGCTTTTGTGTTGATTTTGTATGGGTTTGGATTCTATGAGCTTGGATTGTATATGATTTTGTATGGATGAATGTTTTATACAGTTAGATGGAGAAGATGAGCTGTGGAGTTAGCTTTGAGATGTGTGTTGTATTTTGTCTAACCCAAAATAAAATTTTTGCGATCTTGTTTTGTCTGTATAAGTTGGTCTGCAAAATTGTATTATTTTGTATATAACGACTCCAACAAACAACGAAAATTGTCAAATTTTATTTTATCATTTTACTACTTTTACCACAAAGATGTGGATGCTCTAATGGGTTTGGGATAATACATTAGTTTTCTTTTGAATTTTTGAAATTTCGACGTCCGATATGGTGGATAGGAATTAGGAAATTTTGGAAAGATCTTATGCCAGAGGACACAGGATAGTTGATTTATTGGTAAATTGATAAGAAAGCACGAGGGTATTTTGAGATGCGTGTCCGAGATGAGCTAGCAATGCTCGACACAAAAAAAAGTTACAACTTCAGAAGACAATGGGAAAAAAAAAGCTACCGAATTAGCTGAACATGCGAAGGCATTTAAATTGTACCACTTAAAATTTTTTTTCCCCGCTAATATCACTAAAAATAGTTGTTAGCAATAAAATATCTTCGTGCATATAAAGATTCAGAATTGAGGTGGTTGAGTACTATTTCTCGAACCGATGAATATTTTGGATGGCGGTTGTAAAGCTCAACTAATTCATAGTAAAGTAGTACGTGTATAATTCGCAATTTTGGCAAATTATTTGCGAAGGATTCATCTGCCGAATCAATTCACGATTTAATTACCAATTTCCACTTAATTAACGCACTTTACAAATTATTCACGAAAGCGCGAATTATTCACGAATAATTTGCAGATTAAACAAATTAATCGCTAAGTTTATTATTATTTTTCATATTTATGGATTTAAATATAAATTTACTTATGGAATTGGTACTGAAATGCATTAAATCTTATGTTTCTTTCTTCCCAGATTTTTGCCATGTTTTTTTCCGATTTTTTCAGAATATTACATCTTGACGAATTATTCCAGAACTCCGAATTTCTGACTATGCAACCGTGCCAACCAATGAACCAATAAACCAAGGGTAGGAATGGTATATCTCTACTATTATAATGGGAGAAGGCCTTAGTGGTATTTGTCATTGTTTTTTTTTTTTTTTTTTTTTCATTTTGAAGCCAGGCCCATTCTGGTAAATATTTTCGAAAGTGGACCAGTTTGGAAATTACTTTCCTTTTTTTGTCCTTTTCCTTCTCCCCCGCGTGCACGTGCGAAAGTGGCCCAGTTTGGTACATATTTTCGTCAGTGGATCAGTTTGGGAATTATTTTCCTTTTTTTTTTTGTCTTTTCCCTTCTTCCTCCACGTACATCGCACGTGCATGATACTAGTAAAGATAAAGTGATATTAAGTGTTCCATGAAATTAATATATTAAAATTTACGTAAAAAGACACATACAAGTCCAAGATACGTGTTAAAATTCATGGGCCTAAACAAACCATAGACAGACCTTTTGAATCACTGCGAATAGGCTTTTTGTTGTTGGTGGTGATGATGGGAATGGCCTTCTAAGTTCTAAATCAGGACTGTTCCCAAATGAGGTCAAATTATGGGGCCTCCCCTTCCGACCTAGCAGAGTTTAATTTACAGAATTAAGAGTATAATTCAGCCCATTTAGAATTTTAAAAGCGGATGGCCGTGGTGTGTTTAGGAAGCGATTGTAGCTAAGCGTGTTTTAGTTTTGTTCATTACCAAGAAAAGAAAAACTGTCAGATTAGCTATAGCACTTTACATATACCCGATTACTCGATGCGGAATAAAGGCTGGTGTTCTAAGGGGAGATAGGGGGAAAAAATATCCCGGTGATTTAAGTCAAAATTGAAGTAGCGTGCAGTGAGTGCAGTGAGCTTTCTAGCGGAAAGGCAACTGGGCATATGGAAAAAACAAAGACATGGTTGGATGTTTAAATTAGTTTAGACCTTAGACTCCAATAAGAAATTTTCATTTCTGACATATAAGGCTTTAGACTAATTTACCAAATATCTATCTCGTGTGGCAGGACAAAGTTAGTGAGGCCCTAGTCGCTATAAGTAGTATCAGAGTCCATGGTGAACATTCTTGGACAGTGTGGGATGTTAAAATCGAGCTATCGTGTCAAGTCAATTGTTGCGGGCATGCATGATCATCGTGTGTTAATAAGATGATTGACGGAAAGCATAGGTGTCAAGTTAACAAGTAGGCAGATGTATATTCTTGCCGTGTCAGTAAGGTGATTAACGGAAGGTAAAGGTGTTCAATCAAGATGGCATAGGTACACAGAATATAGTCTCAGGTGGAGGACAATCAACATTCTTCATGATGTAGGCTCTGATTCGAGCCAAGGTGAAGATTGCTGGGATTGTGGCTTGAATAATAGTCTCACATGGAAAAAATAAAGAAATTGTTGGATGGTTAAATTAGTTTAGACCTTAGACTCCAGTAATAATTTTCTTTTTGATCATATAAGACTTTAGACTGATTTACCAAATATCCATTTCAACTAACACGACGAAGTTGGTGGGTCCCTAGTCGCTACATAATATGCACAGTGAAATTCAACAAACTACGTTTAGCTGTGATTGCATTCTCGTAAATATGTAATGAAACTTTGACAAGATTATCTGAAAATAAGAATTCCCTTCACCACTTCAGCAGAACTCCTCTGTTGGTTCAATTCATTACCTCTTAGGCCGAATCTACTTGACTTGACCATTGGCCCGGCCACCTCCCATTATCTTTGGATATCTTTTGCTTCTAACTTAGCTTCTACTTCTTCTTCACCATTTGTTCCAGTAATGGAGTTGGAATAACTGCAGACTTCTTATCAATGACCAAATTTCACTTAATCTTTCCAAGTTTTAGTAAGTCTCCAACTCCGACAAGTGCTGATTGATCAAGCAAAAAATTTGCTAACATACTCTTGTAATATCTTTCTTTTGTGTTTTCTGTGTCTGCTTCTCTGTACTTTATGGGCAAAGTATTTTTGGGCTTATTCCTTCACCTTATATTAAAAACTTCATTAAAAAAAAAAAATTAAAAAAACAAAAGAAAAAACACCCTGACCGAGTACATACAGGAAGCTTAACTAATAATGTGTCAAAAATCTACATCAATTGTGCAACTTAAACTAGACAGCCAAAAAGATCATTGCAAACCCCTTTAGAACACTCTTTCTACCTATTTTAGTATGAGACTATCTTCAATGCAAATAATCTCTCTTTTCTTGTCTCGCAACCATCCATTGTTTCTCTCTCTCATTTGTTTCCATGTCCATCCTCCTCACCGCAGGCGGCTCTTCTCTCTCCTCCTTCTGCATCCCCGAGCTCAAGCAATGCAAGAGGAAGCACAGAAAGACTGCGTGTCGTTACTGAGGCTCTTGAACATGCTGAAGACAGGCTGACACGACTCCAGGAGAGGCACGATAAGATCCTATATCAATTGAACTCTCAGTACCTGAGCCATAAGGGAGATGGAAGAGGTCCTGGCTGGGGCTTGCAAGGCGATGGATGAAGCCCTTTGAGTCTGTGTGCCTTCAGCACATCCAGTTGAAGATTGTGAGTTCATTTCCTTAACGGTGGCAGTGATGGACTCAGGCCAGAATGAAGTCTAAAAGATTGTTGTTGGTCTAAGAGAAAATATCAAACCCTCTACAATCTACAGTTTAGTATGGACTCAGGCCAGAATGAAGTATAAAGACTGTTGTTGGTCTAAGAGAAAATATCAAACCCTCTACAATCTACAGTTTAGTATGAACTTCTCATGTATCGGTACGTTTGCAATTTGAAACTATGAATCAACATTTTGACTTTTTCGGCAGCTTCTAATGATAGCAGTACGCGACATTACCAGCAGAAATTTATCAAGCAATTTACCGACTACGCTTTTATTTTTTTAGAAAAAAAAACCATCAGAAATTAGATCTTGCTCGCATTTGAGAAGATAAAGCATTATAACCCATTTTGTTGAGCAATATTTCCTCATATAGAAACACTAATCACTACATGTACAACTGTATATTTTGCAGCAACTCGACCAACAAAACACATGATGTTTTATAGACAACTGCATAATGATAAGAATGGTGTTGACCTTTCCCAGACTGTTATGATTATACATCTAATTACACGAAGAAATACACAGTACACTGCAACAGTAACGGCACAACAATTACTTCAACTTATATTTAATCTACAGCACTTGCGCAAAGTGCAAAATTTAAATGCATCATGAATTGAGCTAAATAACTTATAAAACATTGTGCTCATGGCAGTTAAATTTTTAAAAGAATGCAGATTCAACCTAGAACACCTAAAGATGAGAGACCAGGAATTAATTTACAGGGGCACCACTTTCTCTTTCCCTTCCGTTAGATATAATGTTACAAAGAACCCATCTTCCCCGCCTTGTTTTCTTGCTCTCGCTACGAAAACATGGAACTAAATATGATAACTCCTTATTAGTTGTATACACTTACCATGGCAATAAACAAACGGAGCTATTAAATTATCCAAGAAATGTTACACAAGCAAGGGTGGGAACTACTCAAATAGAGGCTTAATGAAGAGTTGAAGCCACATCTTTGCTCAATGTACTACCACTGCTATTACTACATTTCGTCCTCATCACCGACATGCTGATAATTGGAAGCAATGGCATCGCCTACCATGTGACCAGCATGGTAGCCTTCTCGACCCTCGCCAGCCATGTCATCATCGTAATTTGCACCGTGTTGGTTTCTAGAGAACTGACGGCTCCTCCATCCTTGATCTCGTTCCATGGGTTGGCCACCATGGGAGTACTGCTGTTCACCATCTTCTGCTAGAAGAACAAAAGATAGGTTAAGAGACTTGAATTAAACTAGAGAATAAGATTATAAATTGCACTGTAAAAGCTGAATCAAGAGGATTCAAATTGCATATTTTGTAATAGTTAAATTATGATGGTTCGCAGCAGATACATAATTATTTCCTTAAGAACTTCAGCAGTTCCCTAATCATCGATTGGCTATGTTAAATCTTCAATCACTAAAGTATCTGATATACACTTTTATTTTGGTCACCACACACAGCAAGAGAATGATGAGTATCATATCCGTTTAAGTAGGAGAGAATTATCTTATCTAGATGTTTGACACTCAGATAGATCCATTTCTTTATGGTAAATGTTAATTGTTCACTCTTTCAACTTGATCTATACCTCAAACTGTATACTAATAAGAAATTTGCTTGTGTTATGGGTAGGGCTGCAAACGAATCGAGCTATTCGCGAGCTATTCGGCTCGAGCTCGGTCAAAGCTCGGTCAAAGCTCGGCTCGAACCGACCTCGAGCTCAAAACCGAGCTCGTTTCGTAAACGAGCCGAGCTCGAGCTTGGGTTTTTTTTAGGCTAAGCTCACGAGCTATTCGGCTCGAATACGGTCAAAGCTCGGTCAAAGCACGGCTTGAACCGAGCTCGAGCTCAAAACTGAGCTTGTTTCGTAAACGAGCCGAGCTCGAGCCTGAAGGTATTCGGCTCCGCTCGGCTCGATTGCAGCCCTAATTATGAGGCTGTTTGTTTGCTCGTATAACTTTTACATGGAAAAAAAATCCATGGACGAGCACGTTCACAGGTTTGTTTAGCTTGATTTTGGATGAATTTGGATTCCTACTGTAACACATTCTGAAACCCAAAAAAAAAATTCCAGATTTCAGTGGATGAACACTGCTCACTGTTTTTAAATTGTTCTCTTTTTACACTATCCAACAAAACAATTTCACCTACTCCTCTACATTAATTTTTTTACTACTTTTTAAAATTTCTCTCTCCTCCCAATTTTATACTATAATAAGACTACATCCAAACAAACCAATTTTTTGGAACTCATTTCCAAATATTTCTTTTCCCTACAGTAACCTTCATGGATTTGATACATTTTACAACCAACCAAACACCCAGTAAGTGAATTACAATTTACAACAATTCCAAAGAGGTAACTGATTCATGGATGAAAAGCTCTCAAAGTACTTCACCCTCCAGCTCGTGTACCTCAATTTCAAAGGCAATTCTCTCAGCTAGATAATTTCAATAGTTATTTTAAAGATGATCCCATGTACTTCAACTGCTTCTCACGAATGATAGATGAAGTATTTTAACTCCATGCAAAAATGAAGAATTGTCGCCACTATGCCGAGGCATGTTAATGTACTTACAGAAGTCATACTTAAAGAGATAAACTTTAACTGTATTTATAACTAGTTAAGTGATGAGGACATCGGTTTTGTTTTGTTTTATTGAGATTTAGCCATATATAGTAGTTTTGCAATTTGCACCCTTTATTTTCCGCATTAGAAAATTTTGAAGATTTGTATTGAGATTTTGTTTTGAGCCTATAGATAGGCCATGGAAATAATGAGAAACAATGCTATTATTGATTAAAAAATTATTGTGTTGAGTTGTTGCTCTGCATTCTTTTCTTGTGTGTGATACCATAAGAAATTATTAAGGTTTATGAGAAATCCTACGAAAGTATTAGGGTTTGTGAGAAGCCCTAAACTATACCCCAAATCCCCAAAACTATTTATCCAAAACCCCAAACCCTAACTCGTTCATCAGCCGCCACCCACCCCTCCTCTTCATCTTCTTCCTCCTCTCCCTACTACCCAAACCCATCACCACCCGACCACGACTCCTCCACGTCCCTGACCAACACCACTTCCCTTATCGACCCTCCCCTCTTCCCTTTTGAAGATTTGTATTGAGATTTTGTTTTGAGCCTATATATAGATCTTGAGAATAATGAAAAAGAATTATATTATTGATTAAAAAAATTATTGTGTTGAGTTATTGCTCTGCATTCTTTTCTTCTGTGTGATACCATAAGAAATTATTAGGGTTTATGAGAAACTCTAAGTATTAGGATTTGTGAGAAGCCCTAAATTACATCCCAAATCCCCAAAATTATTTATCAAAAACCCCAAACCCTAACTCCTTCATCAGCCACCACCCACTCCTCCTTTTCATCTTCTTCCTCCTCTCCCTACTACCCAAACCCATCACCACTCGACTACGACTCCTCCACGTCCCCGACCAACACCACTGCCCTCATCGACCCTCCCCTCTTCCCCATCACCACTGAAACCTCCTCTAAACCCTAATACCCAAATCTCTTCACACCCAAACCCTAAGTCCCCAAACCCACTTCTAATTCGAAGCCCTAGTCTCCTTGCTGATTGATCTGGCACGCCCACCATCAGCGCCATCTGCCTCCCGTTGTTGATCGATTCCGCTTCCCCACCATCGTCACCCCTTCACCGTTGTCGACCGCAACCATCCCGACCCCCCTCCTCGCTGTTTCTCCCTCACATCCCGGCACAGCCCCTTGCTGCCTCCATCAACGGCCAGCAACACCCCAAGCACCACCTGCTGCTCAATCCTGCAATATCGCAACACTGGTATACAAACCCGGTAGCTTCTTTCCACTTCTCAAATATTTGTATTGCTGTTTTATCATCTCTAGATTATTATATGAATTATCTGTCGCCCACAAATATTTGCTTTATCATCTCTTGCTAATTAGAGTACAAATCTTTATTGCATATCTTACATGCTAAAAACGATTAAGTATAATTGTTGATTGTTAGGCGTGAATCTTTAATTTGGCTTGATAAACTTATTTCAAGTTTTGAAATCTATCAAACCAATTAGTAGTTTTAATTTCTAACTTAATCGGCATTACATGTTGGTAAACTTAATATTTTAATATTCTTGGAAATTCTCTACTTAGGGTTAAGTTTATACAATTAAGGTTCTCTCTTTAGTCTTTATAAAGAGGCTTGGTAAAATTGATAAAAGAATGCAGGGGAAAATATCCGAAAATCCGCTAAAAAAATCAGACCAACTTTATAAACCCCTATACCTTTTTTATTATACTCTCTCTACGAGGTAAACATTTTCTCTAGGCTGTGCACACCCTCCCCGAGGGAAAAAATTCATTTACACCCTACATGATCTCTTAAAAAAATTGGGGATATCATGTAAAGGAACATATCTTAAAAGATCCTATGGCTTCCTCCCACGGCCGGCTCTGTCATGAGGCAGGTGCCTCGGACCCCCGAATTTTGCACATTTTTACAGGCCCCCGAATTTTTTTCTTGTATATATATATATACGTATTTGCACGTAATGTTTTTTAAAGGCCCCAAATTTAATTTTTTGAGCTTTTGTTTTTTTTAAATTAGTACTTGGGCCGGCTTATTTTAGTTGGGCTTGAGTTTGTATGGATATTTATTTCTCAAATCCCTAAATCTCCATATATATCTTCATATATCTTGTTTTTTTAAGAATTGTAGCAAAAAAAAATTAAAAATTAAAAAAATAACCATTTTTAATTAAAAAAAAAAACAAATTCTGTATGGGGGCCCAATTTCAGGAGTTCGCCTCGGGGCCCCGTTTACTCAGGGCCGGCCCTGCTTCCTCCTTCACCCTCATGGGGTATTTTCCTCCAAACCCAAACCCTAAATTGTAATAGCGAGGCAGCAAATTGTTGCAGACACTCATTAGGATTTACTACTTGGCTGCAAGAATACATATATTCGCAAAGTTGCTACATTTATTTTTAAGCACTTCCTGAGTGTAAGCTAAGGAATAATGCATTTAATGCAGATCATACTTTATAATTAAGGTATACACATATTTACTGCATATATGAGAATTGATTGTCCAAACAACGCAAATAACAAATTAAAAGTTCCCTATATAAAATCACACATGCAATGCGCAAATAACAGACTAGACCTTGCACATTTTTTGGGTCCAACTCGTATCTGGTCGTACAGGCGCATACTCCATGGCATTTATTCCATATACCAATATTTACTAAAGATTTAAATATTCAATTTTATGACACTTTTGTGATCTAATGGACCACATAAATCTGTTACAAACTACGGAAAGTAAGCAAAGTGAATTAATACGTAAATGAACAAGGTTAAGTTGGTTATACAACATAAAGAGTTTGACATGCAAACAGGGATGAGAAAAGATTAGATTGCAACCCCTATAAAATTGCGTGAATGTAACTTAATATTTTGCATTTACATATTAAACTTTATTTTCTATAAAAACAATTATGAGTTTTTGAAACACATACAAAGATAAGTAGTAAACTATAAGTCAAAACCATAATGAATAAAACCCTAATGCGAACAATCCTAAACCATTTATAAATTTGGATGATATTAACCGATATAAATGTATTTGATGGGAAAATACCTTTGGAACGAGTGTTATGGATCAACCATTCCACAATGTACCAATCTTAAGTTACTGGGCCCGCTACAACTACAATTCAAGTATACCTTAAGGTACCCAAATTGATTTATATATAAATGGGTCTAAGGAACAAGATTATGGGACCCAGACCTTCCAAAATCGGATTCAATCCATGTCTAGTGTCGGGTCCGAGGCAGGTACAGATATTAGGTACAACTGATATCTCTATTTAACATATCGGAATTTTGGCATTGGCTTCATAAAGTGTGAAAATTAATTTATAAGAAATTAAAAAAAATAGTTAAAGTAGTAAAGGTAAAGGGAACTTTATATCTATTGAGACAATTTCTTAGTATAGTGATTACAATCACTAGGCTGGGACCCATTATCGACAATCCATACTATTTATATTGATTTACATGTTCCAACTTCCATTATCTCTGAAAAATCAAGTTGTTTGGATGCTTCGACCATGTTTCAAGTGGTTGCAAAATGAACAGATTTTTAATAACAACACAAATTGGACCACGAGATTGATCGTTAAGAGATCTCTACATGCTTGATTTTCTGTACAAATGCATCAAATGACATATAAAACATGAATGGTGCAGCATACATAACGGGTCCCACCGAATGATTATAATCACTCCATATAAGAGAATTCCTCATATAGATGAGGTTCCATTTATCTAGTTATCATACTTATTCTTAGCACAAATATTCAATCTATACTGTCATATTAAAATTTAAAAAACGTAATTGTTGTTTGTGTTTATTTTCATTTTCATGTACAAAAATATATTTTCATGGTATTTCTTGGTATAGGAATGTACAGTAAAAAATCAAATTTTAAAATACAAAAATACCAAAAAAAAAAAAAGAATTCTTCTAAACTACAAAAATGTATATACTATAAAAGTACTTAGAATATCTTACTATTGTACTCACCAGACCTTGTGGATTCTCACACTTATTCGTGCTGTACAAATTCTTGGGCAACAACGCCAATAATCAGTTCTCCCAGTCTAATGGATTTTATTTTTCCATTTTAATATGGGTATCAGTCAACACCAAGTTTATAGTTTACTAGATCAGCAGATGACCGGGTCTCGGCTGATATTTTAAACAATGCCAAACAGTATCGAACATTTTTTAAGTTGAAATGTTCAAGTTATTCAAGGCAATTTTCTATTAGAGAATTTACATATTTTACCAAATCAAACTCATGTATGCATCGAACATGTTGTGCATTAATGAAATACCATAAATTTGAGGAGTGAATCAAATGAACCATCTTTAGCACACCCATTGTAATGTTTTTTTCTTGAGTGTAGAAATCATTTTTGTGCAGTAAATTTCCAGTTATGTGTAGTAATTTTCAAGTTATATGCAGCAACATTTTCCAAGGTATGTTCTGATTTGACAAACCAGTCACTTTCAGGTGCAATTAATGCGCTGTCATCTTGTTGCAAGGAATAGACAGGGGTATTAGTGAAAGTTAAAACAAAAAAAAGGAAAGTATGGCAACGGATTTTTTTAGAAAAAATGTTAACGAAGGGCTTCAAAATAATTCAAGCTGTTGAATGCTTCTTTTTGTCTGCTGCTTCTATACCCAAGAAAGACTGATGAATAAAAAGAAAGGAAAAGAGAGAGGATCTGATCGAGAGTTGATCATGAAAACTGAGATTATCTTAGCAAGTTCCACTACGAACTCAGCTAGGGAAGAGCTAGAAAAGATTTACATTTAAACTAGAAAGCACAATGTTGATCTAGAAAGGATCCTTAAACTTGAAAGCACACAACTTTTACAAATTTAATTAAGTATTATTTACCACTTTCGCCATCTGATGCATTGACAAGCCTAGCAATTGCATCAATAAGGGATTGCTCATGCTCCTGCAAGACACATAAATAACTTGAGAACACAATCGAGCATTGATGCAAAGGGTTAATTCAAGGGATGTATCTTACTTTCAACAATTTCTTTGCCTTCTCAAATTCAAGAGGATCAGGATGGCTTGCATTAAAGACCCTCTCCACCTGCTCAATGCATACCAAATAAATATATACTGCATTTCATTACAAATTGTTTAACTTGTTGAGAAAATACCTCTTTTAATAAAGTGTCAGTGTGAAGTATCTCAATGTCACCAGAGCTCTTCTTCCCTATTCCATTCTGTGGTAGGGAGAAATCTTTCTTACTGTGGGTCTTCAAAGAACCTCTCCCTCTGCCTGCACCTGGAACAATACTACCCCGCCCAGTGGGTTTCTTAGCCCCACGGCCAGACCCACCTCGACCCACTTTATGGGAAATACCAGGATCCTCACCTTCCCACCGAATATCTTCAGGTGAAATCTGTAGCCAAAGTAACAAAGTAAATCCTCACATCAGATGCAAAAAGATGCACATTATCAAGTGAAAGTGTCCACTAACGAATTTTCCCTCGTTAAGGAGGCAACCGTGTATGAGGCATATATTAAAATTCTCAATAAAAGAGATGTTCAGTCATGGAAAAAGCGAAGGCGAAGCACCACATAAAGAAGGGAGCATAAGGGTCAGTTAAGTCAGCATTTGTGTTACTCTGGTAAGTTACCATCTACTAAAGGCAGTAATATTTGGAGACATAATGATACAAGTGTCAATCAACACAAACACAATCCATTCAAAAGTTATTACTTTGCATTTTATAATACACCACCTCCATGGAGTAAAGCTAGAGTCAGTAATTTCACACTGAAAAATAACGACTTCATAATGATTTGGTAATTTAAAGTAGCAATTGTGAGCCACCAAGAAATCAAGTATCCATGCATAATGAATAAGCGTAAAGTGCAGGATATTAGAGTTTCCCCAGTAATCTGACTTGGAGTTGTAGTATAAGAAACACTTCAAAGACAGAAATATGGGGAGCCTGAAGGAGACTGACAGCATACAAGTAGTTTAGTGTATCTCTTAAGGCCAAATGGATTTTCACAAGTCAATCCCTTGATAACACCCTTTTGTCTTCCAGAATATTCTCGCTGCCAGGACCTCAAAGCATATACACTTATAACAAATCCATGATATAGGAAAGGAGCTCAGTTAACATTTCCAGAAAGTTTTCACAATTAAAATCCGGGAATAGACACACTTGGGGGTGGAAGTCCTTTCTTGTCATCTTGATAAAATCATCATGATCATTATTGTCATATAAGCCTCTCATAAGAAAATGGAATCGCACGTGGAGTTCAACTTCAGAATCATAATAGAAGATTTGAAGAACTGGAACAGAAGGAAGCCAACTAGAAGTAAAAGCCCTGACTTTCAGTGCCAAATTACTCGCCAACCTAGTACGACCAAACGAGGGGCTCGCCACAGTATTTAGAGACAAATTGACAGGAGGAGAGCAAAACCTAATTGAGCGTCTCAGTACAATAAAAGGATCTTGAAGAAGTGAAGCCAATAAATTTACTATAGAAAAAGAAATTCACCAAAGGTATGATGATAATATTAACGCAAAGAGAGAAACAGATGGAGGGTAATAATTTGTCATCCCCCAAAAAACTAAACCTAGTGGCGGACCTACATAGTGCCAAAGGTAGGCAGTCGCTTACCCCTGGTTTCGGGATTTCCCGTATGATGTAGGTATGAAATGTTATAATATATGAATGCGTATATTTAAGTTAGGAAATGTTATAATCTTCAAATATTTAATTGGAGAAGGTTAGGGGATCATTTCTTGGATCCTTCTTTTATTTTTGCAAATAATTCCGCACTTTTTTGCTTGTCACTCAAGCTCGGGCCCTTCTTTTCACATCGTATGAAGTACTCTTTTAGTTCTTACTAATATTTTTTTTTCAAAAGTAATTAATGTAGAATATAATTTATAAGTATATGTTTTTTCCTGTAAATTTCATATGATTTAAACAATACTTATGTTTGATATAGTGTGTGAAGTCATTATGTTTGTGACAAATGCACTTTTTTCCTCTCTTCCTAACTGGCTGCACTAATGAAAAATAATGAACATCATTAAATATGTCATAATAAGATAATGAGTTAATGACAGTAATTTTTTTCGCTTGAGAATATAAAGAACACATGCAATGCTTGTGAAAATTTATCTAAATGTAATTAATTTTTGACAAATGTTGGATACATAAGCTGAAAAATATTATTTAATCATGCTTGCGCTGAGTAAAATTTCTGCAACTGCTACTGACTAAACCTCCAAAAAACAGGGCAACTGAAATGCTGCTAAGGCACATTTTATTTATACACATACAGGGTTTGATGGGAATGAGGTGCCACCTCACATAGCACCGTAAGGTGGCAGTAGAATAAGGACGAAAATAAAAATGAAAAACACGATCCACACCATTCAAAGTGATCTTCATATCATAAAACATACAATGATGTAAAATTACTGGATTTACATGTTTGCCTTCATCATGTGGTTGCAAAATAAACGGTTTTTTATCAATAGAACAAATAAGAGCACTTGATGCATGGACAAAGCATGTTCAGCTCTCATGATATTTCATCCACTTATGTTTTATAATATGTAAAACACAAAAGAACAGTACAGATCACGTTTTCTTTTTTTGTTCCATTCCGCCTTGTACTGCCACCTTTCGGTGCTATATAAGGTGGCACCTCATTCCCATTAAACCCATACATATGGGTAATTGCAATATATTGACACCAAAGTTTTGGGATAAATGCTTTGTTGTTGTTGCTGTTGCAATTGAAATATAAATATGAAGCAATTTTGTACCACCACTAGCTCAAGAGAGCATTGTTTGTCTATCCATTCCATCTTGCTAAGATGTTACAATGTATTTGTACGAGACTCAGTAACCAAAAAAAAGCCCTTTATATAGAGTTATAACCATAACAATCAAGGGTGTGTCCTAGGGGAAAATATTAATAGAGGTTCAATATCCAAACAAAGATACTGAGAGAAAACAAAATTTGTAGCTTAAAGGTTCTTTAAGACCTACCCCACTAGTTATCAAGAAAAACTCATACTTGAGGATCTTTTCAAAAAGCTGGAAAAATTCAATGCCTAGCTATAGAAGTAATATTAACTGTCTGCCATAAATTGTTGCCAAATTTGTGAAGATCACTATAAAAAATGAGTTTTGTAATGAAAGCTAGAAGGCCAACTGGAAGATATTACGGCCTCATTCCATTGGCAACATAGCACAAACTTCTTAAAATTTACGAATCCTCCAATTACCTGCCTAACAATAGGGGGGAAACATCTAGAGAAAACAAGATGGAAGGCAAAACTGAAATTCAATTCCCATTCAATTCCTAGGATCATATTAAGACCCAGCGAACAATATTAAGAGCCTCTGACCTTCAAAATAGTAAGATCCTACAAAACTATGACCAGAAGGTTATTTTAGTAGTTTCCATACATAAAAGCTCATACAACAGGCAAACTTTGTAAATCAGTTGACCTAGAATGGGATAAGGATCCTAGGCAAGTAAGGAGACAAGATGAAAAACCATTTTGCTACAGGTAACTGTATTCATTTCCCAGGCACAACAGAAGCAAAGAGAAAAATGTAATTGGGACTAGTTAACTGGCTTCTCTTACCTTCAGAATAGTAAAATACTTGCTTTGAGATAGTTTCCTAATTTCTCTTTTGGTAGAATTTTTTGACAATGCTTTAAATATTTCCTAAATACTATAAGAAAACAATTTCTCGATGTCTAGGCAAACAAAGAAATATTATATATCACTCATGCAAGAGTAATGAAATGACAATTGCCCTAAATTGAACAAAAAATATCTAAAAATTATAAAAGTTGCAAAATAGCTATTGAAATAATTACTCATCTGTGGTATGAAAGAAAGGATTCACCTCTTGGAGATTGACCCACTCCCATGTCTCATGATTTGTGTTGATGTCATAAACCAGAAGATGCACACCCTGACAATGGTTGTAAAAGGGTAAGGTCGGCTATATACCATCCCATACAGAGAAGATGACTAAATAGCCAAACAGACCTCAAGTGGCTTGTAGTCAGTTATAACAGCCTCGTAGAAGTTATTATCTGCGGGCCACCTCGTCATCACCTTCCGTCCAATAAGATGATCGTATGGTGCAGCTTCAGCAGCTTCAGTAGCCACAAGAGCACCAGCTGAATTCCTATTAGGAGCTTGGACCCTTCCACTTGGACCTGTTAAAGGGAACTGTAGTGACTTCAGTGAAGTTGCACCAGGCAACGACTGGCCCTCTAAAAGATCAAAGACAAAATAAACCAAATAATCTATACTACTATATCATGCACGAGTTTAAGAATATACCAAGATTCCATCAGTCAAATTTGTCCTTAGCCAAAGAAGACAAAATTAATTGAAAACCATATAAACATAGATAAAAAAAATAAATGAAAGCATGCACATTTAAGTAGTTTAGATTAACTTAGGTTATTAACAGAGTCTCCCACCATTTATATATCTTTCTCCCTTAATTTTCTCCCATATGACTCTTATTTCTCTCTTATAGTTCTACATTACAAAAATATCTAGCATGTTCTCTTTAGAATTTTTGTTTTGTTATTATTAACTTTGTGTAAAATGCTCACTTTAACCCTTGTAACTATGTTTTGATTGAACACATAAGAAAAATCTAGTAGCACAGTCAATCATAATGACATCCTATTCTCAATCCATGAACATACTGATTTAGGCATCTTTCCCTTTGAGCTTGCTGAAGCACCCTTTTTTGCAGCAGATGAAGATGGTTGCATAGAAGCTGCAACCTGTTGCGACTGAAGGGCAGGAGATGGTGCACCTAAAGATAGAGATGGTATTGACTGAGAGGTCTTCCTCTTGCGAGAAGCTGAGACAGTAGGACTGGGTACTTGTTCATGAGAAGGCTGAGTATTAAGCAGGGCATGAGACGGCTGAGAACTATTAAGCAAAGCAGATTGGTTCCCACCATGCTTCCTCCATTCCCTAATAGAATTATACAGATAACCAAGAAAACAATTAAATACAAAATAATCATATTATAGATGAAACATGTACATGAATACAGACCTTATTCTCCTAATAATGTCATCAGCATTGACCTTGCTTAATAATTCTCTGTGTTCCTCATCAGACACTCTTAGCTCCTTTCGGAGTTCAGTTATTAGGCCCTCTTTGTCCTGAAGAAGTAATATCAAAAGAGGCTTGAATATATCCCTAGTGACAGTACAAAACAAAAGCAAATCTGGTATTTTGATAGCGCTAAGAAAAATTATGTGGTGTATGAATACCCATGTAATAGCATCAGATTGGGCTTTAAATGCTCGGAGAACTGCGGTATATGCTTCTTGTTCAAGCTGATGTATTTGGGGTTCCATATCAGTTTGTACTCTGGGGTATGGAAGAGCACCAGCCACGACTGGCCTTCCATTGCCGGTCACACGGCCACCTCTTGTGCCCCTATTTTGATGTGATGGTGGAAGATCATCATCAGTACCTGAAAACCATGGAGTAAAAGAATGATAATGAAATATCACCACAACAGAGATGTATGATTCAAGAGCTGCAGCGATCATAGAAGAGAGGTGCATTCAAACCTATCTCATCTTTAGACAGGATGAATCACACCAAAAGAACACAGATACAGTAGTAAACTGAACAGAAAACACATCAAGAAACAATAACTAAATTAAGATTACCATAATGGCTAATTCTACTAAGTATCACTCCAATACAAAAGGGTGATGAGGACATCTTTTCAGTTTAGGATTTTATTTTATTACCATTTTTATTTTTGGCAATTATAGCCATATGTAATCTTTTTGTAATTTTTTAGATTTTGAGAATATTTTGGAGATGTGTTTCAAGATGTATTTGAGCCTATTTAAAGGCCTTGAGATTAATGAGAAAGCATGCCATTATTGATTAAAAAAAATCTGTGTTGAGTTTTGCTCTTCCTTTCTCTCCTTTGTGTGATACAATTGAGATCCAAATTAGGGTTTGTGATAAATCCTAATCCAATTTTAGAATTAGTGATTAATTCTAAAATCTATCCCCCAAATTAAAATTCCCCAATTACAAATTACTCAAACCCTAATTCCCAAATCCCCACACACAAAAAAAAAACGTAATCCTACCATCTGCTACAACAGCCGATTTCTCTTTTCTTCTCCCTTTCTTCGTTTTTTTCCCAAACCCACCAACTCCCGTCGCCATCCACATACCCAGCCGCCACCATTCTTTGTTTCTTCTCCCGTCCTTCTCTTTCCCCGAAACCCACAAATCAACCCATCCTTCTCACCATCGTCCTCTTCCTCGACCAATAGCCTGACTCCCCAAAATAACCCCCCATCGGCAAACCTCTCCCTCGCCGACGCCCCCATCGCCGACGCCTTGCCACCCGCAACCACCACCACTTGCATCACCGTGCCGTTCTCTCACCCTCCCTCGCAGCAACCTCCCGATTGAGTCCCCCGTCGCGACGCCCCTCCTCTGCGTCGCCGGCAGACTTCTCCCCCAGCGCCGCCCGGTACTGCCACCACCTCCGACGGCAGCGGTGAGACCTCCCCCCCCCCGCTGCACCTCTCTCCTCTTGCTCTTGCTGTTCTTGAGTTGCTGTGTTCTTGGGTATTGACCAACTCCGAGATCTACGAGAGTTTCTTCACATTCGGTATACTCGTTCCCTTACTAAGTATTTGTGTTTTACTGTCCTATTATCTAGCATATTATCTAATTTGCCTGTCGACCACAAAATACTGAGATTGAGTGATCTACATGCTAGAATAGAGTACGAATCGATATTGAATTTATTACTTGCTCACACATAGGAATTTAATTGTTGATCGTAAGATTGAATTATTAATTGGGACTGTTACACTTATTCAATTCTTGAAAACCCATCGAACCTATTAATTGTTAAAAATTTTCAACTTAGATCCGCACTTTCATGTTGGTAAAAATTAACCCATTAAAATTCTTGGAAATTCTCTATTTTAGGGTTGATTTTACATCAGGTTAACATTTGATGCAAAGAAATTTTATGAATAACATATAGCATGAACCTCTATTAGCTGATTATCATACTAAGAGAAGGTCTACAAAGATTATCATACAAAGAGAAGGTCTGAGAAGGTAACACTAGCGTTCTCAATTAAAGACATTTCAACAGATAAATTCATTCAACAGTTACTCAGCTCATGCACATAAAAGAGCAAACTTTCAGCACTAAATTGCTAGCAGCACTTGGCATATTTACATATATACAGAATTAAAATGTAGCCCTCCACTGAAACCTTTTTTGTGACTCCAGCAGGATCAACACCCATCGCCAATGATAAGAGCCATCACCGATGATAAGAGTTGTCTATCCTATCCAATGTGCAACAAACATATACTGAACCATAAATAGTGAAAACCATATTTGAAGTGTGCCATTGGAGGGGTTTTCATAAGCAATACTTCTTTTTTTCTCTCATTTTTAGGATCCAAAGTTCTACAATTACAAATAAATGAATAAAGCAACTCTCAGTTTAAAATTATTGTTTTCCGCCCACGGTTAGGAACAAATTATGCAGTCATAGTCAATGTCAATGATTACAAAATTTTAGTAATTTTTTTTTTTGTAAAATATAATCAAGACTACAAATCAATATGATTGCTCTACTACACAATAGTGGACAAATAACAACAAGAGTTCACTACACTACCCAATCAGACAATACACATAAGAAATTGGATGCAGCATTGCCATAAATAGAACAAAGCAAATTCTAGTAACAAAGAAAATCATGGCACAATGATATCTTAACTACAAACAATCAAGCCAAAATTATAAATCCCTCATCAATTATCCCTACCCTGGCTAGGGCAATTATTCACTCCCTCCCCTAGGCTCTTCAATTTCATCTTCATGCAAACACCATATCTTCCAACTTAGTTCTTCAAAGTGCTTGAAGTATGCTTAAATAAACTGAATTTAGAAATAAATCAAAACTACTTCCAAGCATTTGTCTCCATATTCATTTAAAGCAAGAATTAAGAAGCAATAATTGTGAGATTATGAATTGTGCCACTTCCATTGCTTATGATAGGTCGTACATCATGAAATAACTCTGTTCTCCTTTTCCAACGTAATAATCAAGGGAAAAAACAAATCTTACATAGGCATTTATATTTTACATGTACCTTGCATAGCCACATAACCGCATAGGGAATATGCCACTTCTTGTTATTTTAATTACTATTTTTACAAACTACGTTAGACAATCAGTGCTAACTTTACTACTTTTGGTGTACTTCTTTCACAAGGGCAGTATCCTCACATAATTAAGAGTTTTTTGCCTACATAAGCCGCTTTTTGAAAATATTTGCGTTTTTGGGCTAGTTTCCCAACAATTAGCGCTTTTGGGCTACTTTGTGCCACGTCAGCAGCGGCCGCTATTCCCAATAGCAGCCTCTTCATTTTCGAGGTCGCTAATGGGAATAGCGACCTGTGTTTTAATTTTTTTTGAATTTTTTGTTTGCCGTCACTATTCCCACTAGCGACCTTAGTATATATGAGGTCGCTAATGGGATTAGCGACCTTTAATGAGATGTATTCTAACACTTAGCAAAATCTAGAGAACTTTTGCTCTCTGAAAAATGACAATCAATTTATTTTTAAAACTAAGGTCGCTATTCGGAATAGAGGCCTTTATTGTACTAAGGTCGCTATTCCGAATAGAGGACTTAGTTGTATGACTATTTTGTAAATTTTACGAAGAACAAAGGAGATTGTGTTTTCTACTGAGGTCGCTATTGGGAATAAAGGTCGTTATTCCCAATAGCGACCTCAGTTTTAAATTTTTAGGGAAAGCTCTTTAGGAATCGCTTTACGGTCTGTTTGGTTAAGCTTCTTTTTTTTTTCCAAAACCCAAAAACGTGTTTGGTTAGGATGTTTTGTGAAAAGAGTTTTCACAAAACTCCAACTTCAGCCATTCTCTCTCTACACGAGCGCAACCTTACATTTTTAGAGTATTGTTTTTGAAAACTCCAACTTGTTTGGTTAGGGTGTTTTTAGAAAACTGTTTTCAGAAAACTGTTTTCAGAAAACTGTTTTCAAAACAACAAACCAAACGCAACCTAAGTGTCTCAATACATTCATTCGAGGTCGCTAATCCCATCAGCGACCTCGTATATACTAAGGTCGCTAGTGGGAATAGCGACAGCAAACAAAAAATTTAAAAACATTTAAAACATAGGCCGCTATTCCCATTAGCGATATTCAAAATGAATAGGTCGCTAATGAGAATAGCGGCTGCTGCTGGCGTGGCACAAGTAAGCCCACGAGCGCTAATAGTTTCGAAACTTGCCCATAATCACAAATATTTTCAAAAAGTGACCTGTGACGGCAAAAAATTCCATAATTAATGCAAGCGTGTTTTGCATGAGCTCCACATTAAAGTAGCACACTTAAAGATGTACATTTAGCATAAATTCTTCACTTCTGTCAAAATTTCCACATTTCTACCTTTTATCCATGTCTGACAAGCAATTTTAAATATTCCCTCCACTTCTAAATACCAAGTTCCACACTAAGGGCCAGAAATCTACCCATAGCAGAAAAACTCAACTCTTCTCAAACATCAGACACTTTCTTATCAAATTGTGAAACAACCAAACAATCCAACACAAACAAAAAAAACAAAAGGAGCAAACTTTCACATGAAATTCTGAACAACCCTAAACCAAAATCCCCAAATTCGAGCTTCAAAACCTAAATTTCAAAAACTCGCTCCAATCACATCCAATCACAAATCCTCTCCCACCAACTCCACAAACCCACCACTCCACCTCAAAACTCTCAATAATCTCCCACCAAAATCACATTTTTAACAACCTAGAATCACAAAACACAGATGAAATCACCAAAATTCCCGAAAAACTTCAAATTCAATCGATCCAACTCACCGCTACTATCCGAAGGGCCGTACTCCATGGAAGAATCCCACCAACGGCCGAGAAACCCTAATCTGAGCTGAAACCGCCGTTTTCAGCCCCAATTAGAGACACCTCATCAATTTGGATAGCGATCGCCTCGTTTTTGGCGAATTTCGCCCTAACTCGCAAAATGAGAAGATCGATTGAGCGTTTCGAACGCAAATTGGATTGGATTCGAATAGAGATTTGGGGTTTTGGGGGAAAATTGTAGAGAGAGAAAGTAGAAGGAGGGGAGAGAGAGAGAGGAGGCGGACTTGAAACGGGTTTATTAACTATTCGAGTTATGAATTAAATTCGGTTTATTTGAGTTCCGGAATATTTTGATTGGTGCGATATAAAAAAATCAAAAAATTCATATAATATGTTTTTTTGCAGGATCCCCAAAAGTTTCTTATATAATATGTTTGCTATTTCAATTAATTTGTTGGACTTCCAAAACTATTTTTTATGAATAAATAAGGTGAACCGTTCCGAAGACGTGCCGTAGGCACGTGTCAATGGGCAAACCTAGTATATATATATATATATATATATATATATATATGATTTATTACTTATTATATCTAGATTTGTGCCTACGGCACGTGGAATGATACAACACGTGAAAAGTCCTGTAAGCAGTAAAACAACAATTATGTAATTCACGTTTGAATAGTATGACAATAATTAGTTGTAAATAAAAGTCCATGTTTCTATTAGTATATGTTGAAAAATAATTATAAATGAGGATGTAAAATCCAACTTTTTAGAGGTGAAAAATGATGAAATTTAACTGTTGAAGAGATATTTGCTATTTTCAATATAACATGTGCAATAAAAAAAACATAAAAATTCTGAAAATTTTACAAACCTGAAATCTTAAAATCTAAATTTCTAAGTAAGTTAAGAAAGAATGGGAGTGGGAGAGGGAGAGAGGGAAAGGGAGAAATATAAAAAAGTGAAGAGAGAAGAGAGATAGTAATAAAGTAATGAATTTTTTAGTTTTGGGGGGAAATATTTAATTTTGGGGTTTGAAATTTTGGGCGGAAAAATATGTTTTGTGATAATCAATCTAGGCCATTGATTTTAGGGAAGATTGAATGAGAGCCACTTGATAGCTTTCTTTGTAATTTATTATATAGACTATATTTGCCCGTGGGCACGTGCCTACGGCACGTCTTCGGAACGATACAAAACACGAAAAGCCATGTAAACCATAAAACAATAATTATGTAGCTCAAATTTGAATAGTATGACAATAATTAGTTATAAATAAAAGTCTATGTTTTCATTAGTATATGTTGAAAAATAATTATAAATGGGGGTATAAAATCTAACTTCTTATAACTTTAAGTGTGGAAAATAATGAAATTTAATTGTTGAAGCGATATTTGCTATTAAAAATTCTGAAATTTTACAAAACCGAAATCTTAAAATCAAAATTTCTAAGTAAATAGAGAATGAATGAGAGGGAGATATATATAGAGAGAGAGAGAAAGAGAGAAATATGAAAAAGTAAAGAGAGAAGAGAGAGATAATAATAAAGTAATGAGTTTTTTAAGGGGAAAAATTTGATTTTGGGGTTTGAAATTTTGGAGGAAAAATGTGTTTTGTGAGATTTGATATGGGCCTTTGATTTTGGGGGAAATTGATTGTGAGCCACTTGACAGCTTTCTTTGTAATTTATTATATAGATATCTCTAATCTCCAATCTCTATCTAATATTATAATGGGAGAAGGTCTTAGTGTCATTTGTAAATGTTTTGTCAATCTACCAACCCGTGCAACATACGTGCATAACTATTATAAAGAATGTCTTAGATTCAAACCCACACTACATCAATTTTACTTTAAAAAACTATATTTATTAAGACGTGCATTGCACGTATAAATTACTAGTCTATAACTATTATCTCTAATCTCTAATTTCTAATCTCTAATCTCTAGTCTCTAATAATCTCTAATCTCTAATCTCTAATATTATAATGGGAGTAAAGTCTCCAATATTACTTATTAGTGTCAATCTATCACCTTACGTGCATTGCACGTGCAATTCCAACTATTCCATTATATACTTTATTCTAAATATTATAATGGGAGAAGACCATAGTGTCAATCTTTACCTTGCGTGCATAGCACATGCAATTCCAACTATTCCATTATACACTTTAAATCTATTATCTTACGTGCATCGTATGTACAACTCAAACTCTTCTATTATATTCTTTATATTACTTTAAAAAATACATATTTATTAACACGTGCCTCACACGTGCTATATTATATTACTTTAAAAACTATATATTTATTAAAATGTACATCCCACGTGCTAAATACTAGTACTAGTAATAATCTCTATTATAATGGGAGAAGGCCTTAGTGTCATTTTCCATTTTGTCATTCTACCAACATGTGCAACGCAAGTACATAACTAATTAAATGAGGTTTCCGGTTCAAATCCTCCTTACGTCAGAGTTTTTATTTTTATTTTTTGAAATTATTAAAACGTGCATCACACGTGTAAATTACTAGTAATAATATTATAATGAGAGAAGGCCTTAGTGTCATTAGTAAATGTACCAACGCGTGCATTACACGTGCATAACTAATATGAAGGAAGTATCAAGTTCAAGTCCTCACTACGTCAGATTTTTTACTTTATTTTTTTTAATATATTAGATGTGCATCACACGTGTAAATTATTATCTATCTATCTATTTGTCTATCTATCTATAATATAATATATAATAACTATTATAATGAAAGAGTTGGAGTTACAAATCTACCTACTTATGTGCAACGCACGTGCAACTCTAACTCTCTCATTATAGTTTTCACATTTACTTTTAAAAATATATAATCCTATTTATTAAGAAATGCATCGCATGTGTAAATCAGAGTTTTCACTTTAATTTTTTTTTAAAAATTAATATGTGCATCGCACGTGTATATTACTAGTATTATAACAGGAGAGTTCGAGTTATCGTTTGTAAATCTACCAACTTACGTGTATTGCTCATGCATAACTAATATAAAAGATGTCTCAGATTTGAGGTCACACTGCATCGAAAATTTTACTTTAAAAAATATTTAATTATCAAGATGTGCATCGCACGTATAAATCTCTAACATTATAATAAGAGTGTTGGGGTTGTCATTTATAGAAAACCTGTAATTTGTAGACATTCAACCATCTAATCTCAACCATTCATTTTTAAGTGTGAGTTATATTAATCATTCATTTACTCAACTGTTGTTAGTTACCATAATACCCTCAAAGTTCAAATTTATTTACAACATAATTATTTACAAAAGTATCACTCATATAAAATAAAAGTTTGTGTCGCTAGGAATAATTTGTAAAAAGTATGTATGAGTAAAGGGAGGTCTCAGGTACGAGGCCATATTACATCTTATTATTTACTTTATAAAATAAATAAAAATTGATTAGAACGTGCATCGCACATGCAGGTTACTAGTTACTAGTAATGGGAAAGTTGGAGTTGGAGTTTGTAAATCTACCAACTTACGTGTATCGCACGTACATAACTAATATGAAGGAGGTCTCAGTAAGGGTGGCAATCGGCCCGAACTCGACCAAGGCCCGCCTAGGTCCGACCCGATAATTAGCGGGCTTGGGCTAATAATTATCACTTCGGGCCGGGCTCAGACTCAATTTTTTAGGCCCGATGGGACCAAATTAAATTTATATATGTGCATGTGTATATGTTTATGTATACATTATGTCTATTTATATACGAGTTTTTTTAATAGAATATGCATGTAAGTAAGTTAAATTGAGTGTTAAAGTTTATATATATAGAAATTATGTCTGGTATATAAAATTAAATTAAAATAGACAAATTAAATATGAATTACTCAAATGTTTGTAGTATTCCTATTATTGTTATTTTTTTTATCATATATTATTCTTAATATAGTTTTATTTTATGGGAAAATTATATATTAGAAAATGCATAAGTAGTTCGTGCCTAGGCCTGAACCTATTTTCGGGCCTAACTCGGGCAAGGGCTCAGGCCTAATTTTTTAAGCCCGAAGAAAAGTCGGGTCGGGTTCATGCCTCTGTTTTAAACTTCGGGCTTGGGCCTGGGTCTATATGTGTCCGGCACAAACCCGACATGCTGCCAGCCCTAGGTCCCAGGTTTGAGGCTAGACTACGTCGAAATTTTTACTTTAAAAAATATATATTTATTAAGACGTGCATCGCACATGTAAATTACTAGCCTTATACTAATAGGAGTATCCCCTCTGTCATTTCTCTATTTTAAAATAGCGAAATGTCTCTATTTAAAAATAGAGAAATGAGAGGGAAAACAAGGATTCATATTTAACTATCACGTGTATTCAGGGGCGTAGCTGCCCTAGACCCGGGGGGTGCAGCTGCGCCCCCTGGGATTTTAAAAAAAATTCAAAAAAAATATATTTAGTAAAAAGAAATTTAATAAGGGTTTATGTGAAAAATTCCCAACCCATTTAGTCTTTAACCGATTTACTTTACTCTTTCTTCTTCCACTCTTTCGTTTCCACTCTACTGAACCCAAACCCACTTCATAATGAATTTGTATGAGGGATTAAAATCTACAAGTGCTTAGTTGAGTTTGTAGAGGAGGTCAAAAGAGAGAGAGAGAGAGCGAGGAGTCGATCGATTCCAAACCCTATTGTAAGTAAATTTTTTTGTACATTTTGATAATTAGGGTTCATATTCTGAAATTTCGTGAATTCATATATGAGGATAATTAGATTGCTAATTTTTGTTTCGGTGTTACTGATTTGTTTGAGAATGGACTGAATTAGTATGATATGTAATCAAATTAGAATCCAAATGGGTACAGATTATAGTGTTAATTTCTGTCCCAATTTTGAGCTAATTTTCGAAATTTTTTATATTTAAACACATGGAGTTTAGAGTTGAATTTTTTATATGCATATCTTATATATGTGAACAACATTTTCACAAATTTTCATGATATTTGGAGAAAACCCAGGTTCAAGGCGCTACATTAAATTTGTATTTCACATTGTTCAATGCCCAATCTGGTTATTTGTACAAACATATACTATTATGATTCACCTTCATTCTCTTTCTCTTTTCCTCTTTTGAATTCAACTTACAAATCTCATCGCAAATTCAAAGGAGACCTGAGAGGAGTTCGAGAGGAATAAGAAATAGATCAAATAACAAACACAAAGTGGGTAACTAATTCTAACCATTAGTTTTTACTCTTTCTATGCATATACTTATGAGATGAACATCTAATGCTTGATGCACTTAATTACTTTGAGGTAGACTGATGATTGAAGTTGGAAATAGAGAAGGTTTAACTACTAGTTTATTTTAATGACATTGCTATTACCCGTTGCAATCGCAACAGTAGAGAGAGTATTTTCTGCAATGAAAATCATCAAGACTTTATTACGAAACCGATTGGGATATGAGATGAAGAATGATTGTTTGGTTGCATATATTGAAAGAGATGTATTGGATGCCATTGACAATGAAGGTTTGACAATGAAGATATCATTCAATATTTTCAGAATATGAAATCTCGGAGGATTTTATTGCTAAAGAAAAATGTTATTTAGTGATTGTAATAGTTTGTGACATTTGATAGTAATATATGATATTTTGTGGCTTGCAAATGTGTTTATTATAATTTTTTTTAATAGTAAGTGTCGCGCCCCCTAGATGGAAATCCTAGCTACGCCACTGCGTGTATTATGCACGATTTTATTAATAAAAATCACAATCCTTCAAACACCGTCTCTTCACCTCCTACTTTCCTAATCTCACAAAATTTCATAGTTCTTTCCAAATCCGCCCCCATTCCCTAACTCCCGCACCACTCGCCGCCCCTACCTCTCGCGGCCCCGCCACTTCCTCCTGCACCCCTTGCCGCCCCTACCTCCCACGGCCCGCCACTTCCTCCCGCCCCCCACGCCGCTCACACCCCCGTCGCCCAAGATCTCGACATCAAGCAAAAAGAAAAGGAGAGAGAGAAAGAGAGACAATAGTCACAGCCCGACCTCTTGCCTCAGTGTGCGTGTGGATCCCGACGAAAGTCTGCCACCACCTGCAGCTGCCTTACGCCTCTGCCCCGCTCGCCGATGACATCCTGGTTTCAACCAGCAACTCAAACCCCATATTCAATCAGTATCGGCCTCCATCTTTACCTATTCTCTGTGTTTAATTTCAGAACATACATATGCATGATTGCGATGGATTCTATGCATATTTATACGTGAAAGTTGAGGTCTTTTTGAGTTGCTCTGCCAATAATTTGATGGATGATGATATTTTTAACTGAGAAATCATGTCGAGTTTTTGATGGGTTTGTAAGACTATAATAAAAAAATCATGCAGAAATAACTTTGTATGACAAGATATTGAATATAACACATCTTAAGAAATTATCTGTGAAACGAAACAGATAAATACATACCGTTTTTAGCCATTGAGATTGATAGAAATAGTATGGGGGAACCCCTTAATCAACACTTAATTAAGAAACTGGCTACTCCTTCTACCTGTCTCTTAATATACTCAAAACCAAACTACTTTAATTGATGGATGATCTGTTCAAGGGGAAGTTTTTGGTCTTTTATACAGGAGAAGAGGATCGTGTTCCCCACTAGTTGAGATAAGTGTTCCATCATGGGTGGAAATAATTTTCCATATCTCATAGTGAGATAAATGGGCATATTCTCTAATTGTTGGCTGGTTCCACAAATTATGGCTAGTTGTCCACCTTATGAGATATATCACGTGTGTGAAATAACATTCTCTCACTTGGTCCACTAAGCCGATTATGATGCAAGCTATGACTACAGTAAAACATGCAGGTTTGTTTAAAGCTTCTGACTCTGTTGGACTCCATAAAATAATAAAATAAAAAATCAAATAAAAACTTTGACATGTGATCACAAAAAACTGGTAATAAATCCAAATAATAACTTATTGTAATACTGCAATAAGCTGAGATCATCAATGTATAGTGGTTATACAACATTTTTGTCATACTTTCTTCTATGTACCACGTCACTGACAACCTCTCGCTAACTCAGTCCTCTATGCCAAAATGGCCCCTGTAATTTATCTTGTCAACACATTTTCTATTTATCAAGCATGATATGCGCACAGATAATTGAAAACAAAGAACAAAACAGGCATAAATTATTATTGTGCAAACAAGTGTCAGGTACACAACAACTGAAATATCCATCATTATACATATCAGGGATTACTCAAAAGACCAATTGTAATAACATGTTCCTCATATGTCTTTGGAGATAATCCTTTAGTTAATGCATTGGTAATCATGAGAGTTGTGCTCAAATTCTTAATTGACACTTGTTGTTACTGGACTATTTCTCTAACAACCAAGTACTTAAGTTGTATGTGTTTGGAACCACTAGAATAATTTCCATTCTTAGAAAAGAAAACTGCTGTGGTATTGTCAAATAATGTTCCAGTGGCCTGGCAATGGAGTCAACAACACCAAGTCCTGAGATGAAATTCCGCAACCATAGAGCATGACTCATGGCCTCAAAACATGCCATAAACTCGGTTTCCTACGACCAAGAGATTGCTCCACCAGCTAGTAGAAACACAAATCCTAATGTGGACTTTCTACTATCTAAGTAACCGGCAAAATCCGAGTTTGAGTACCTGATCACTTCTAACTGATCTGATCTTCTATATGTGAGCATATAATCCTTCATCCCTTGAAGATATCTCATAACCTTCTTTGTTGCTTTCCAGTGTCACATCCCTGGGTTACTTTGATATATACCCAGCATTCCAACAGCAAAGCTAATATACAGTCTGGTACAAGTTTGAGCATACATTAAGCTCCTCACAGCTGATTTATTCCTTTTCTAAATCATTCATAGGGCACTGACTTTCATTTACCTTATCACCTTTTATGGTTGGTGGATTATTGACTGAACACAGCTGCATATTAAATCTTTCTGAGACTCGATTGATACAACTTTTAGCAATCTTCGATATCGATCCCTAAAGATATCTATGCCAATGACATAGACTGCCTCACCCATATCCACAATTTTAAAATCTTGGCTAGATAATCCTTAGTTTCATACAATAAACGAAGATCACTACTGGCTAAAAATATGTCCTCCACATACAGAACCAAAAAGATAAACTTGCTCCCACTGATTTTTAGATATATACACTGATCAACAGTGTTTTCCTTAAATTCAAAAGTAGTAGTGATATCATTGAACCTTATGTATCATTGTTTGGAAGCTTGTTTAAGACTGTTATAACCCCTGTTTTCCCAAAAATGTATTTTTGTGTATTTTCTGTATTTTAAAAATTATCGCAACTTATTTTTCCGGTTTTCAAAATTTTTTTTGTCAAAATGTATTATTAGATTTTCCATTTAAAATCTACTTTTGATCCATAATTTTTGTTGTAACTATTTTTCTATGATTTTTGTATTTAATGCAGTTCTTATTATTGTTATTATTACTTTTATTATTTTTATCATTTTTATTATTATTAATATTGTTACTATCTGTATTATTTTGCTAGTGTTGTTATTTGCATTATTATTTTATTTTATTTTTTATTGTTAAAATTATATTATTTTATAAATTATATTTATTAGTTATTGTATTTAAATTTTCTTATTAGATTTTTATTTAAAAACCCAAAACCCATTAACTTAAAATAAAACCATAACCCTAGTACCCGAGCCCCCTACCCAAACCCGATCACCCCCCTGTCAGCCGTCATCATCACCTAAACCTAAAACTCCATCTATATAACTGAACCCATGCACCCCTCCAGCCGCCCCTTCGTCTCCTTCCTCGCTCACCCTCCCGCTCACCCTGTCCTCCACCTCCGCAGACCCCGAATTCTCCCTGTCTGTCGCATCCCCTTGCACCAGCAGCCGTAGCCTATCGTAGCCACCTCCCCGGCATCGCAGTCCCCCGAACCCACTGCAGTCAGTCGCCATTGCCGTCCATCCTCCCGTTCTGCCACCTTGCGATGCACAGTCGCATCTCCCTGTCTCGACAACAACCTCCCACTTGATCCCCTGTCTCCCTATCCTATTCCCCTCTCTCTGTCCCTGCTCTGTTCGGCCTGCAGTAGGAGCAGCGGCCAGCGTGACAGCAAGTCGATGCCAGCCGCCAGTCACGTCGGTGTCTGTGTGCTCTCCATTTGCACTTGGGTGTTCATCGTAGTGGTAAGTGCTCGCTTGGTGTTTTGGGGTTCGTGCTCTCATCGTGATCACTCACGGTATTGTCCTTGATCGTGGGTTTCTTGTTCGTTGGTTCTGGGTGCACATGTGTTTTCGTGCACTTGTATCTTGGTTGATCGTCGTTGAGTTCGTGATCCGTTTGTGTCTTGGGAATCTATTCCCGTTATTTTTGTTTGTTGGATCGTCGTTTTCGTCATCTTACAGGCAAGTAACTTGTACTCTAATTCATTTGTTTGATACAAGTCCCAAAAATCACCTATAGTGTAGTTGGGTCTAGAGACAACTCTTGATTGTTTTTTTCTTGATGGGTTTTGTCTCTATTGTGATATTTTGGCCATAGAAGACTCACGACATAATCTTGACATGATTTAACCTAGGATTCGCCCGATTCTTGATTTGGAACATGTATGTGAGATTGTGTGCAAACTTGTGTTCCATGAGATATATTTGGTATGGACATGTTAATAACCCTAATTCATGATGTTTAGATACTTGGTAGACTTTATTTCAAGTTTGGATCAATTTTCTTGAAACTATGTTGATTTTGTTCTTTAAGGAAAAATCTGTATTTTTGGCACTGTTCTGTTTCATTTGCTGTTTTCGACTGGGTTGCAGTCAGTATCTTGATTTCGGTATAAAATATGAGTTTTAGATAATTTCATCTATTTTTAAACCCCTCTGACCTTGCTTGATTTTTATTTCGTATGACTGAGTTATGACTGAGTTAGTACAGATGTGTCGATCTTTTCCAGATTCTGTTTTTCAGTAATTTTGATAACAAACTATTTTTAAAAACCATGCTATAAATATTATTTTGGTTTGAAACTTTGGTAAGGGGTTCTTTATTAAGCTAGGGATTACCCAGAATTTTGATGAATTTTATTGATAAGTTTAATGTGATGTTTCATGCTCGTTTCTAAAATCTATTCGTGCTATATTTTGCTCGCTGTTCTGTAAAGAACCTTATTTTCACTATGATTCCTTATCCTGTATGAAAATTGTTTGTAAAATATGAAAGTTATTATATTTTATCTATTTTCACCTCCCTTTGGCGGATTTGAATTTCGTTTCACTGGTTGCGAGATATCTTAGTTTTCGTACAGCAGTGTTGGGACTTCCAGATTTTCCAAAGTGTTGTTTCTTGATGTTTTCTTAATTTTGATGACTAAACAAATTTTACTGGAATATTATGAAACTTTATATTCTAAATCTAGACATATAGGGGAATACCCCAATTTTTTCCTGAATTTATTTGAGAGGTTTTGATGCAGTTTTCCTGACTGAGAAATTATTTTCCTGATTTCTGACTGAACATGTTTTCTGTTTTCAAATCTATTTTGAGTTAAGATGTTGTGAATTACTATATGACTTATTTATACTCGCTGGATTCGTATGGAAGTCTATTTTCCAGATCCTTTGACGGATCCATATTTGGATGTTTGTAGTAGCAGAAATCACTATTTTTGTACAATACTGTCTTACTGTCGTGAATTAGAAAACTAGTTGTTTTACCCTGTTATGTGTTATCTTGTACATGTACTTTTTATCTTGCATCCTGAACCTGATACATATTTATACCTTGTTATCCTTACACACACATGCATGCCTGATTATAATAATAAATAACCAAGCCGGGATTAATGGGAAAGATCTAGTAGTGGATAATTCAAAAACGTGTACTCGAAAGGGGGTCCGTGTTTTCCATATTTGGAATTTCGTATATGATTTGGATTATTTGGAATTTGGTATATGATTTGAATTATTTGGAATTTGGTATATGATTTGGATTATTTGAAATTTGGTATATGATTTGGTTAATTTGAAATTTGGTATATGATTTGGATTGCTTGTCCCCGAGTATACTGCCCTCTATGGTCCACTATGAAATCTAAAGCGAAACTGTTTGTTGTAGCAACCATGCAGTATGGGATGCATGAAGTGCTACCTAGATAGTAATTCACTACAAGACTTGACACATAAGACATGAATATTCTACTTGATCACATGATACATGCCCACTTGATACTTGACTACATGATACATGCTTGTTTGATACTTGATACATGATTACATGATTACCTGTTTACCTGTATACTTGTTACCTGATACCTGTTACATGTGTACCTGCTTACTTGATTACTTGACACTTGATTCATGCCATTTACACTTGTTTACTTTGCCATGCTAGTTGTTTATTTTGATATCATGCTTATACCATGTTACTAGTTAGTTTTCTTATGTGCTTGTATCCTACATTATAAGTGACCCGTAACTTGCAATTGATGGGTACTTGTTTTTCTCTTTTCCTCTTTCCTGCATTCGTTGAATTGCAGATTTTGGAGAACAGGTTCCAGATGGTATCGGAGACATGAAGTATTAGTGCTGCATTTTATTATATTATTTCTTGTATCTTGCTTGACAATAATTGTATTTATGTATTTGGATTTATTCTTGTATTTGGGCAATGTGACCCAGGATTATTTGTGTATTTCAGATCATGACTATTTGAGATTAATATATTTTATTTCAAGTATTCTTATTGGTATTTGGTTCATATGTGCATGTGGTTGACTTTTCTAGCTTCCGACTCTGAATATATTGTGATATGTTGTAAAGATTCTTGAACAGCTTATGGATGATGAAAATCATTCGCTGGGCTTTTGTCACGTATCCGTATTCCGTATTCCTTTTTGGGAAGCGGGGCGTGACAACTGTAAATGGATTTCTTTAATTTGCAAACCAAATGTTCTGTCCCTTTCTTTGTGAACCTTTCATGTTGCTCCATGTAGATATCTTCATCCAAATTTCCATTCAAAAAAGCGATTTTAACATCCATTTGATGTAACTCTAATTCATAATGAGCTACAAGTGTCATGATAATTCTCAATGAGTCTTTCTTAGATACGGGAGAGAAGGTCTCTCTATAATCAATGCCTTATTTCTAAGTGAAACTTTCACCACAAGTCTGACCTTGTATCATACGATGTTGCCTTGAGCATCATGCTTAGTTTTAAAGACCAATTTACACCCAATTCTCTTACAATTATTAAGCAATTCAACGAGATCCCAGATATCATTCTGGTCCATCGATTTCAACTCTTCATTCATAGCATCGATCCATTTACTAGAATTATCACTTTTTGTAGCTTGTCAAAATGAAACTAAATCCTTGTTAATCCCAATATTAAAATCAGATTCCTATAGATATATCACATAATCATCTAAAATGGCAGGTCTCCTTTCCCTCCGAGATCTTCTTACAACTGCCAGTTGCAGTGGTTTTATATTATTCTCAATGGCAACATCCTCATGAAGCGGTGAATCATTTCCATTATGTCGTTCATTTACCTCAACTTGTTGAATAGGCTGCGGACCAACAATATCTCTGGTTGGAAAGGGTGGTGGGATATCCACTCTTATTTCCTTGAGATTTTCCTTTCTTGATTCATTACTCCCACTAATTTCACCATTCTCTATGAATCTAGCATTTCCAGTTTTCACTATCCTTTTAGAATGGTTAGGACAATAAAACTTGTACCCTTTTGACTTATCCGGATAACCAATGAAATATCCAGATATTGTCCTTAAATCTAATTTTTTCTCATGTGGATTGAAGATCCTTGCCTTCGCTGGATAACCCAAATATGTAAATGTCTCAAACTAGGTTTCCTACAAGTCCACAACTCGAAGGAAGTTGTTAGGATCGCCTTACTAGGAACCCTGTTCATGATATACATCACAGTTTTTATTGCTTCGCCCCGCAATGAATCAGGTACAGCTGAAAAACTCATCATACTCCTAACCATATCCAAAAGAGTACGATTACGCCTTTCAGCAACTCTATTCTGGTGCGGCGTACCTCGCATTGAGTATTGAGCACAATTGCCACACTTTTTAAGAAATTTGCAAATGTGCCAAGATTTTGGCCAGTCTCATCATATTTACCATAGAACTCACCACCTCTATCAGAACTCGCTATTATAACCCTTTTATCTAACTATCTCTTGACCTCAGTAATGAACGCCTCAAGGATGTCAACGACATGAGATTTTTCATGTATTAGATATACTTAGCAAAACATGGAATGGAAAGGGGTCCACAAATATCTTTATGAATTATCTCAAGAAGCTTAGTGCTTCTTGTGGCACATATCTTAATGTTTTTGGTTTGCTTTTCCTTAATGCAATCCACACACACACATCAAAATCAGTGTAGTATAGGTTATCCAAAATCCCAGTTTTCACCAATCTCACAATTCTATCCCCGGAGATATGCCCCAGCCACTTATGCCACAAGATTGAAGACTTTTCATTAATTTGGCCACGTTTTGAACCAGCATTCAAATGAAGAGTTACTATAGACTGTGCAAACTCATGTTTCAATTCAATTTTATACAAATCATCATAAAAAATTTCACAACCAACCATAGCTAATTTAAACATCAAACTAAGTTTTCCACAACCAAATAAAACTGAATATCCTGCAACATGTAACCGAGATAGAGAAACCAAATTCATAGAAATTGAAGGTACATAAAAAGTGACCAAAAGATCCAACTAATGACCCGTCTCTAAAAGAAGGCCATAGGTTATGACAGCTCTGCTTTGAGATGGTTCCCCATATAGACGAATCTTTCACTTTCCTTCGGGTTCCGGATGGAAAGAAATCCCTGCATTGAATTTTTTATATGAGTTGTGGCCCCAGAGTCAATCCACCGAGTATTAGAAGGAACTTCAGCTAGATCTGATTGATAACATTCAAACGAAAGATTCATACCTCTCTTTTCGAACCAAGCTCTACGCTTGCTGCAGTCCTTCTTCACATGTCCTTTCTTGTCACATAAGTAATATTTGACACTGTAGTTACTTCCACGGTCCTAGCTACATTCCCCAGGTCCATCTCCTTCTTTGGCAGAAATCTCTTTCCTTTCACAAACTTTCCTTTCTTTTTAGCTTCTTGAGTTACAGCTAGCATAGAGTGGTGTCCTTTCTACCTCAATCTCACTTCCTCTTGAATGCACATACTAGTCTGATCATTCAAATTTCAATTATCCTTGTGAGTGTTATAGTGGATTTTAAATGGCCTGAACTTAGGAGGAAGTGAGTTCAGAATAAATTGCACCAAAAAGGATTCATCCACCTACATTCCTAGTGCTCCTAGTTTTGCAGCTTTGTCAGTCATATAGTGGATATGTACCTGAACTCCTCTGTTACCATCATATTTCACAGTAGTTAACTCTGCCATAAGTGTCCTTGCAAGTGACTTATCTACTGATCTAAAATGCTCTTTGACAGTAGCCAATAGTTCCAATGCGCTATTAGTTTGAGGTAGGGAGGTCTGATGTTATTAGCCATGGTCATCCTCATAAACATAATACTAATTCTGTTTAATCTCTCCCAGACTTTCAAAGTGTCAACCTGTTCTGCAGTACTATCAGCAGTAACCGCATCAGGTTGTTCAACCAAAAGTGCCATGTTGAGATCTAACACACCCACTTTGAATTGAACTTGTTCATACTATTCTGAGAAGTTCGACCCATTGAAAGTTGGAATGCTGGATGCATGTGAATGCAACGAAGTGCAAATAATCACTGAAATAAAATACGACAATACTCACGTTAAGGCCTTGTGTCTCTTTTAATATAGAATTTAATTCTACACAGACGAACCATTGATATCACCTCGGATTCTCCTTTGGGAGAAACCTCAGCATATATAGTGTTCACTATAGGTGTAAAATATTATCACCTTATAAGTCTAATGTATTTTTTTCTACTTACTAGTTAGTCATGTTACCCTTGGGTATCCAATTCTACAATATTAAATGTCACAAATTTCATTACCCTATCCAGTTCATAATTTGTTGAAAGTGACTTTTCTTTGGGCTAGTCCCAATTCCCTAACTATTGTTGATTCTTGATTTTGATGACTACAACACACTGCAACATGTATCTGTGCTATACGTTATAATTGCAGGTTGTATACACAAAGACCTCATTACTATACAGCTGAACAAATGAACAAGCACACGCTCTGGATAAAGATAATGGCTTCACTCAAGACTCAAGTCAAGACCTATGCTTCAAGTGTCATATATTATTATGTCTTGTAAACAAATGTAATATTTTGTATTTCTTGAGTCTTAGTATGATGTAAAGCCTTGTCACACACACATACACTCACTCTTTTACAAATGTGTGTTTTTCAAACTTCAAAAAAGGTCAAAACAGTTTGAAATAGTTTAGCTGTTGAGTACCAGTCGACCGATACCTATACCCGTCGACTGAGTCGGTACAAAACTGACTAAACTTATTCAAACTCTGACCAGTCGACTCATCATGGCAACCTAGTCGACTGTTCAAGTGCGTTTGACAGTTTTGTGTTTTTAAAATCATTTTTCAAATTCAAATCTTTTTAGATCCGTTGGTTGACAGTTGAACAACTAATTCCCAACGTCCAGTGTATCTATCTCTATAAATAGAGATTAGAATCCACTGTTAAAAGGTCTAATACTCCAAGCATTTCTTTGAGATCTTAAGTGTTACATTTTCCAAGAGAGAAAAGCTTTCAAATCACTAAGTCTTGGTTCTCTGTTTTCAGTCTAGTATAACATCTGATTTCGTTCTGGACTGAAGATAGAAGTCAACTTTTTTTTAGCCACGTACTATATCACAAAATCACAAACAAGGCTATAGGTTGATTGTAAAACAAATTTATTGTTTTTCTTTTCCTCTCGGTTGGAGAGTAGGACTCTAGGGTGTAGAGTCAGTTGTGTCACTCTTGGTGGAAGAGTGGGTTGCTTTCTCTGGTTGAGAGAAAGGACTACGGGTTAGACGAGGTTGTTGTCTGAACGCCGTAGGGTATTCTTGTAAACTTTTTCAAGAATAGTGGAAATCTCAAGTGGGTTGCTTGGGGACTGGATGTAGGTCGGAAGGAATGAACTAGGATACATCGTGTACACTCTGTGGTTGTATCTCTCTTACTTGCATTTATATTTTCTCAGTTTGAGTTGTTTCTGTGAAACTTGTCTGGACAGTCGACTAAGTACTTTATAAGTCGACTGGTCAGACTCGTATACTCTGATTGTTTTCTGGTTGTTAAGTCGACTGTCTTAACTCTGAGTCGACTTCACAGATTTGTTTGAATTACCTTTTCAGTCGACTGGTTCAGTCTTTAAGTCGACTGCACAGAAAAAAAATCTTTATTCCGCAATTTAATTTTTTATAAACACTATTCACCCCCCCTCTAGTGTTTGTTGTCTCGCCTACAGGATCCAACACTTGGTATCAGAGCGAGGTTAAAGGCTATGGCAACTTCTTCAAATGCAAATCAGTACCATGAGGGGCAATCTACACAAAGGCCACCTCTCTTCGATGGAACAAATTACAATTATTGGAAGTGCAGAATGAAGATCTATCTCCAATCCATCAATTATGAAATATGGCACATGACTGAAACAGAATACACTGCTCCTACTATTCCATATGCACAATGGAATGATGACATGAAAAACCAAACAATGAATAATGCAAAAGCAATGAATGTATTATTCTGTGCTCTTACAAAAGAAGAATTCAACCGTGTGTCAAATTCAACAACCGCACATCAAATCTGGCATACACTCGAGGTAACTCATGAAGGAACAAACAAAGTGAAAGAATCTAAAATATCTGTTCATGTTCACAGGTTTGAAATGTTCCGCATGAAGGAAAATGAAAGTGTGTCCGAAATGATAACCAGATTTACTTACATTACAAACTCACTTGTGGCACTTGGGAAAATATACACTCAAGCAGAGATGGTGAGAAAAGTTCTTCGTGCACTTACTCCTGAATGGGAAAAGAAGACCATTGCAATAGAAGAGGCAAATGATTTATCACAATTTTCTTTTGAGAATCTTGTGGGAAATCTAATGGCCTATGAGGTTCAAATTGAAGAACGGAAGAAGGATGCAGAACCACAACAGTCTAAGAAGAAATCATTAGCTTTTAAAGCCATGACAGATTCAGAAGATGAAGAGGAGATAGCCATGTTCACAAGGAGATTCAAAAAATTCTTAAAGAAAGGTAAGTTCAATTCTAAATTTAGAGATTCTAATAATCCTCCAACTTGTTTCAGGTGTAATAAAACAGGCCATATGAAGAAGGATTGTCCGCTAGAAAATACAAAGTCTAAAGGAAAGACATCCAACTTCAAGAAGGATAAGTACACAAAGAACAAGTTTGCCAAAAACAAAAAGGCATATCAAGCAACTTGGGATGACAGCGATTCTTCCTCAGAAGAAGAAACTGATGAAACCAACGAGGTTGCGAACATGTGCTTTATGGCTTCACAGAATCAAGTAAGTAATGATTATGATTCAGAAGATTTACTTGATGCTTTCAATGAAATTTTTCAAGAATTGAAAAAAGAAAAGATTAGAGTTAAGAATCTAGAGAAAGTTAATCAAACGCTTTCTCAAGAGAATCTTAACCTTGATAAAGAAGTAAAATCTTTAAATTCTCGTATTTCAAATTTAGATACGGATCTTGAATCTCTAAAAAAGAATTATGAAGAGATATCCAAGAACGTATCTAAGTTCAATAAAGGAAAAGAGAATTTAAACGATGTTCTTCAAAATCAAGTGAAATCTAGTCAAAAGTTTGGTCTTTGTTTTAAAAAATCTCCTGTAAAAGATCTTTCCTGTAAAAACACTAGTAGAAATAAACCTGAATCTATTTCTAGTGTTAAAAATAAACTGTATGAATTCTTTGAAAAGCCTAAGCTTATAATTTTTAGTGATAAAAGAAAGTCTAATGTTCAGTCAAGTCGACTGAATCCATCTACCAGTCGTCTGTCCAGAGGAACTGAGTCTTATTCAACAAGACCAAAACCTCATATAAGTCGACCTACATCATCATCCAGTCGACTGACGTACAGTAGAAGTCGACTGAAGGATGCTATAAAGTCAACTGGACAGAACAAACTAGTATGGGTTCCAGTTAACTTGAATTTGAATGATAGAACTGCATATATCAATTCATATATGTTAAGAAGGTTTTTTTTGTTTTTAAATCTCAAATAAATTGGTTTTATCAAGTTTCAAAGTATAGAGATCTATTTATGTAAAGATATATTTTAAAAGGAGTATTTTGCAAATATTTTTAAAACCCTAATTCTCTTGATTTTCAGCCTATTTAAAAGGTGGAGTGCAACCGTACGTCTTTCACTTCACAACACAAAGGTTTTATTATTATTAAGTTTTAAAGAGGAGATCTTGGATTTCTTGCGAAGAAGAGGCTTTTCTCATTTTCTAATTTGTCTCCGTTCGATTTCTCCAACAAGGTGAGTGACATGTTTTGTATTGTTTTATGAATATTGTATGTGATGATCCATCGATTAGAAAGCATGCTAGGAGTTTGTATGATGATTTATGAAGTTTTGATGAGTATATGAATTAAAAGTGGATCCTTTCATGAAACTTTAATATTGATAATTGAAACCCTAATTTGTTGACTTGAGATTGTTAAAGAACTGAATAGAAATCATGAGTAGGTTATTCTCCCTCATATATTTGCTGTTTTGACTTGTTAAGAAGTGTTGTATGAAGGTATTGCATAAAGTATATAAAAAGATTACCTTTACTTGTGTATAAATGCATGAACTCTATTTGGGGGCTTTTGTTGAGTAGAAATTTGATTAGTGATTGTTATGATTGTTCATATGCATGGAAAAATTATTGTGAATGATAGTGGATGAATTTAATGGCTACTGGATCTAAGAATTAGGTCTTGGAGTTTTGAGAAAAAAAGGGGGTTTAGATTTGGATCTATGCATATGATAAATTTGGAGATTTGTGATTTTGTGAAAGATTTTACTTGAATTTGGATTTGCTCAATTACTAAGTTTTAATCGGAATATTTTGTTATTTTTAATTGATGGATTTGTGAAGTTTTCTTTGGTGCACGAACATGCACCAATAATTTATATGAATATCGTATTTCATTGTTTTTGAAGAAATTGAGTCTGTATGTGTCTTCGGAGGATTTGGCTATATCTCAACTTATTTTGGTATTGATAAAGTTTGGAATATAAAACGAAGTTATTTTGATGTATGATTGATTCTTAAAAACTCTACTTTTGATACATGCACATATTCATATTTCAATTTAAAGGAATTCATCAAAAAGCTATTTTTATCAATTCAAAGTGGTTTTGATTGGTTGTGTGAACTCTTATGTACTCTACAAGTCGTATTTGATCATATCAGAAATATACTTTTTGTAGATTTCGTTTTTTATAAAGTAAAACTCCGTATCGGTTGAAATGTGCACAACTAAAACTGCAGTCTAGAAGACTAACAGTTGACCGACCAATGTCGACAGTCGACTGTCAGGGTCCTGGCTGAAGTATTTTCTTGAGTCTCGAATTTTCCTGCGGCCTGCGGGACAGTCGACTGTCTCTGCTCTGAATTAATGTTTTCTTTAAGTGTTGGATTTTCCCGCAGGACAGTCGACTGTCCATATTATACAGTTGACTATCACTGCTCAGATTTGTGTTTTCTCGATGTATTGGATTTTCATGCGGGACAGTCGACTGACCACTTTACCCAGTCGACTGGTATGCGCTGGTTTATGTTTTCTTAAAGTTCTGGATTTTATGCGGAACAGTCGACTGACCCATTTTCCAAGTTAACTATCTCTGCTCTGTTTTGTATTTCTTGAAGTTTTGGATTTTCGCTCTAGACAGTCGACCAACTGCTGTTTACAGTCGACTGTTATTGATGTTTTGTTGAGTTATCCTGATATTCTTTAAATGATTGATTCTTTAAAAGTTTTTGGATCTATAACTTACTATTCTAAATATTATCCTTTGTACAGAACATATGTTTTCAAGATGTTTTATTGTTGGGTTTGGATTCTGGAATTTTATAAAAGATTTGGGTTTTGTTGATTGGAGAAGTTTCTTCGTGTGATCGTTTTGACGATGGATTTGTAAGTTTTGGTCTTGATGATATCTCTAGGAGTTGAGTGGGAGTCATGTGAACCAGTAGTTGAGATTTGTTGATTTAGACCTGCGGGGTCTTGGGGTTGTTGTTGAGTATTTAAGTCCGGCAGGATACACTAACTCTAGAGATGGGATTTTTTTGTTTTAATAATAACCAACTTAAGGACAGACACTAGTGGAGATGTGATGGAACTTGGAAACCGTGAGTATATGCTCTGTTAGTCCAGCCGATGCATTCCAGGACTGGTTTGTTGTCTTGTCTCGAGAGGACATTTGTATGTGCGCGTGTCGAGGGTCTGCAGGCCTATTCACGGAGCATGCAGGGTGCATTCGCGTGTCGAGAGTCGGCAGGCCTATTCACGGAATGTACCTGGTGTATCTGCACGTCGAGGGCCTTGCAAGCCTATTCGTGGGGTACACGGTTGGGAGGTGATTCTCCGATTTTTGAGCCATTCTTGCATGATGCTTGCGCGTCGAGGGCTGTGGTGCCTATCTGCGGAGTATTCTGGATCTTGTTTTCCATCATCGTAGTAGGATTAGTTGCATAATGAGGGGTTTAACCCTATAAAGTGGAGATCGTTAAGGGCTTGCACCAGACCTATGTACTATGGAATGCATAGAATCTGACAAGTATGCATTAAAGATTCAGCATATAGCGATTGTGTTTTCTTGATTTGGTTTCATGCTGGTATTTTCCTGTTTTTCCTACACTTGATACCTAGTCTAGTTTCACTTGACGTTTCATGTATTACTATTTACTATCTTATATGCCATGATGTTTTCATAATTTATTTATTGATGTTTCTCATTTCATTTATTCTTACTGTTAACACATATTGTTGATAACTTTCTGCTTTATGTTTTATTTATGTTGCTTTTGTTTTATGTCACTCACACTGTTATGGCTGACCCATATAGTTTTCGGGGTTAGGGATTATCTCTAGCCTCATATTTTACAGGTAGGTGCTTGTAGCTTGGAATTTGGATGCTTGTGCTAAATTGATGTAACAGAGCTTATGTAAATTTGTAAAAGAAGTGTTGTAAAGAAAAGTTTGTAATTCAAGGTGTTTTGCATTCCGCTGTGTTTTGTAAATAAGTGATGTAATAAATGTTAAAATAAAAATTATCTGTGTTTTTGGCTATGTTTACTATTGCAATTGAAGTTGATGCTGGGAATTGTCCCAAGTATTTCTAAGATATCATATTGGAAATTCGGGGCACTACACTGATTGTAAGTCAATCAAATAGATATATAAACAAAATTCTGGAGGATTTCACTAATATGAGATTTTTCGTATACATAAGTACTGGATCTATGTAGACTTAGCCTTGGTTTAGAAATTGTGGTTTTATTCCATGTCTGACTTTAACACAAAAAATATGAATGGTAGAACTAAACTGATGCATACATAAAAATACAGTTCTAGTCAGATCTAAGGCTTATGTACAGCAGCGCATACAACTTGACTTTTTCAGGTTTAATCTAACATGTATTGATTCTAAACCTTGCTCTGATACCAACTATAAAATAATCATGCAAAAATAACGTTGTATGACAGAATCTTTAATACAACACATCTTAAGAAATTATCTATGAAATGAAACAGATAAATACATACTAGCTATTGAGATTGACAGAAGCAGTGATGGGAAACCCCTTAATCAACACTTTAGAAACTGGCTATGTAAATACCCTAGGGCGGTGAATTGGGTGATTGTGTGGAAATTAAAAACTTGAATTAAATGCGTAAAGTAAATAAAAAAAGTTAGAGAAAGCAAACGAAGCAAGCAGGCAAGACACAGCGATATAACGTGGTTCGAACCCAGGTTTATATCCACACCACATACTTGTAGCAATTCTCCGCCACAGGCGTTCCACTATAGTTTAAACTCTAGTACAGTGATTCTCGGAATTCAGGCCGAGCGACCTATTACACCCACAGGGCTTCTACAAACAAGTCCCATAGAAACTCACCGAAGTGGAAGAAAAGAAAAACTCTCAAGATCTAAAACGATCCTGACTAAATAAAACAATAAAAGCTCTCACACTCGGATCATTGATTGAATGATTAGTTCAGAAGAATTATAATATCAAGGGGTGAAGAATACTCAGTAAATTTGTCTCTATTTATAGAGCGAGGAAATGTATCTTTCCAAAAAAAGAAAAGATATTTCAAAAAAAGTAAAGTCTGCATGTTTACGGTCGACCGCATATGTGAGCAGCCGACTGTTCATCTTTCAACTTGAAAGTTGAGCGATGACTGGTCGACTGACTCATCTTTTCAACTATGATGAGCGGTCAACTGTTGTGACGGTCGACCGACAATTTGTACGGTTGACCGCTATCGTGCCGATTCAAATTTTATTTAGCGAATCTACTTTATATTCATTCAAAAAATTAATCAATCAATCAAACGATCTTTACATAGCATTTTCTCACAAAAATAGAAATGAATAATTTAATTATGCTTGCTTCCTTGAAGATTTGAAGCACATGCACTCTTCCTTGATTTTTTTCAATCTTTTCGATTCATGCCTCTTTTGCTTGGTTTTTTAATCGTTTGTATCTTTATTTTGATTTTCCTTTTCTTGTATTTCCTGCCAATCTTAACTGAAAATATTAGTTGATCATGATACGTTTTGTGCACACTAAACTTAGGGTCAACAATCTCCCCCTTTTGGTGTGAACAAAACATACCTTAGAATTTTAAGTTTAAAATAAACCAAATTCAACTTCTCTCACTTAATTCAATACTCCCCCTAAATTTATTCATGTACAAATTTAAATGAGTGTGATCATGATACATTTTATGTGAAGTTTTGTTTCAAAGCATGTATTTATAAGTTTAAAAAAATAAGAAATTTTGGGAGATATAAAATTGAGAGACAGAAAAAGGACATAACATATTAGAAAACCATAGAGAAATCTTCTTACATGATATCATTGATCACGAAGCTCTTTGATATACAGTGAGGGTTCTACATGATATCATAGAATTGAGATTTCATCAATACAAAGTAGTACGGGAGAGACATAAATTTGATTTAAAAGATTCCAAAATTTCTCCCCCTTTTTGGAACACACCAAAAGGTACCAAAAAAAAAAGCTGACAGAAAACATCAGATAAGATCAAAAATAAAAAATAAAAAAACTGGCAGAAGAAAGACCGGCCAACCGCACAGTTGACTGAACAAAAGAAATGAGAAAAATTAGATTGACTGTAAAAGCAATAGGAAAGGGACCGATCGACCACATAGTCGACCAGTAAAGCAAAAAATATTACTGAAAATAATACCGAGAGAAGAACGGGCGACTGCGCGGTAGACCGTACATCCTGATAGGATGGCAGTCGACTGTCTGGTCGACCGAACAAAACTTTATGCTGAAATATCAATAATATTTAATTCTCCTTTCAAAAAGTGATAACGTTTTTCATCCAAGGGTTTTGTAAAAATATCAACTAGTTGTAAATCAGTTGAAACATACTCAAGAACAATATCTCCCTTTTAAAAATGATCTTTAATGAAGTGATATCGAATTTTTATATGCTTAGTACAACTATGTTGATCAGAATTCTTAGTCATGTGAATAGTGCTAGTATTGTCACATTTAATGGGGATGTGATCAATGAATACCTTGTAGTCTTCTAAAGTGTGTTTTGTCCATAATACTTGTGCACAACAAGATCCAGCTGCTATATATTCGGCTTCGGCAGTGAACAAGGTTACAGAATTTTGTTTCTTAGATGCCTATGAAACAAGATAATTTTCCAAGAAGTGACATGTACCACTAGTGCTTTTTCTATCTATTAGACTTCCAGCATAGTCGGCATCTGAAAAACCCATAAGAGAGAAGTTTCTATTTTCGGGTACCAAAGAACGACATTTGGTGTGCCTTTAAGATATCGAATGATACACTTAACTGCAACCAAATGAGATTCTTTTGGACACGATTGAAAATAAGTACATAAACAAACACTAAACATTATATCAGGACGAGATGCTGTAATATAAAGTTGGCTACCAATCATACCACAATAGGTAGTAATATCAACATTTTTACTGGATTCGTCTTTGGATAGTTTAATAGTGGTAGCCATAGGAGTTTTGAATGCATTCGCACTATCGAGACCAAATTTTTTGACAAGATCTTTTGCATATTTGGATTGGTTTATAAAGATGTCGTCCTTCCGTTGTTGTATTTGAAGTCCACAGAAGTATGTTAATTCTCCCATCATACTCAGCTTAAATTCATCCTGCATTTGCTTAGAAAATTCTTTGCATAGATTTTCATTAGTAGATCCAAATATAATGTCATCAACATAATTCTGGACAATCAAAATATCATTAAAAGCATGTTTAATAAAAAGTGTGGTGTCTACTTTGCCTTTTGAAAAACCTATGTGAATGAGGAACGAACTTAGTCGCTCTTACTATGCACGAAGAGCTTTCTACCATATAGCGCTTTATCAAGACGAAATACATGGTTTGGGTGTAGTGGATTAGTGAACCTAGGTGGTTGTTCAACATAAACTTCTTCAGAAATATAACCATTTAGAAAAGCACTTTTTACATCCATTTGAAAAAGCATAAAATCCATGTAGGATGCAAAAGCAAGTAAAATACGAATGACTTCAAGCAGTGTAACAGGAGCAAAAGTTTCATCAAAATCGAATCCCTCTTGTTGATTATAGCATTGAGCAACAAGACGAGCCTTATTTCGAATAATATTACCTGATTCGTCTAACTTATTTCTGAACACCCATTTTGTACCAAGAATGGTTCGACTAGTGGATCTAGAAACAAGTCTGCATACTTGATTCCTTTCAAATTGAATATATTTTGCATGACAATAATCCAGTCATTGTCTTGCAGGGCCTCCTTAATATTTTTAGGTTCAAGTATGGATACGAATGCAGAAAAACACATAAATTTTTTTGCTTGAGTTCGAGTAGTTACCTCCTTTGACATATCACTTCGTATAAGATTTGAGAGATGGCTAGACATAATTTTGCAAGTAGGATGCATTTCACTTGTGGGGGGTTGAGTTTGTATAGTTTGAAGAGTGTGCTCATCTTCCTTGGCATCAATTTGTTGTGTGTGCATCTCGTCTATCAAGGATTTGTTAGTGCTTTGATTGATGGAAAAGTCTTTATCTTAGTGGGATGAGATGTTTTGAGATTTTTCATTTGGCCTTTGTTCAGTATGTACCTGTTTCTTTTTAACACGGATACATGTCTCATCACCAATAACATGTAATATCTCTCTTTGGGGAGGATTAGTTTCATCAAATATAACATCAATAGATTCTTAAATTGTGTGTCTTCTTTTATTAAATACACGATATGCTTTGCTACTATGAGAATACCCTAAGAATACGCCTTCATCACTTATGCGATCAAAATTTTCCAAGTTATCTAAGGTATTTAAGATAAACACTTTGCATCCAAATACACGAAAATAGCTTAAGTTTGAAATTTTGCCATAATATAGTTCAAAAGGCATTTTCACAAGATATTTTCTAATGATTACTTGGTTAATGGTGTAACATGTTGTATTGATAGCTTCTGCCCAAAAGGATTTCGTTAGATCATTTTCACTACGCATGGTGTGAGCTATTTCTTGAAGAGATCGATTTTCCTCTCAACAAGCTCATTTTGTTGGGGAGTGCAAGGATAGGAGAACTCATGTTTTATTCCTTTTTCATCACAAAACGATTTAAAAAGCTCATTTTGGAATTTCCCGACCACGATCACTACGAATATAACTAACAATGGTAAGGCTTTTCTCATTTTCTACTCTTCGACAGAATTTTTAAAAAAACATATAAGGTTTCATCTTTTTGTGACAAAAAAGCAACCCAAGTAAATATACTGTAATCATCTACAATTACAAAAGCATATCGTGCACCACCATTACTACGTGTTCGTGATGGTCCAAAAAGATTCATGTGCAAAAGTTTAAGAAGTCTAGAAGTTGATACCATTTTCATAGGCTTGTGCTAACTTTTAGTTTGCTTACCGAACTGACAAGAGTCGCAAGGCTTATCCTTTTCGAATTTGATTTTTGGGAATTTCACGCACTAGTTTCGTGTTGACAAGTTTGTTAAGATTATCCATAGCTGCGTATCCAAGCCGCCGATGCCATAGCCAACCATCTTCGTTTTTAGAAACAAAGCATCTCATTATTTAATGTGCTAATTCATTAGAATTTATGACATATACAATATTGCATCTATTAGCAAGAAGTAAATAAGATTTGTTACTATCTAATACACTGCATGTATTTTTATCAAAAGTAACTGTATAATCTTTATCACATAACTGACTAACACTAAGTAAGTTGTATTTCAAACCTCTTACCAATAGTACATCATCGATGGAGCATGATGAACCAAAATGTATTTTACCTTTACCGATGGTTTAACTAGTATTGTAATCTCCAAAGATGATATCCATCCCTCTTTCCCTTGATAGTGATGCAAAGTATTTAGCTTCACCTGTCATATGGTTTGAGCATCCACTATCAAGGTACCACTGATCCTTATATTTGATACGTTGATGCACCTACATCAAAATTAGTAGGTGTAATTTTGGGTGCTCAAGTTGGTACTGAACCTGCATTTACATTCTTTCTCACCCAAACATAATTAGTATTCATTTTTAATCGACAGATAGAAGATATATGTCCTAATTTACAGCAATAGTGACATGTAATACGATTATGCCTTGTGTCATGCACATATGCATAATTATGTGTTGGTTTGTAACTATTTTGGTGGCTATGCATATGTGTATGATAAGATTACTTGGAATTTTGATGTTGTGTTGGCTCATTGTAACCAAGTCCTCGAGTATCATGATATGACATTGAATTCTTTGTAATAAGATAACTGGGCCCTTCATATTTTTCAACTATTTTTTCGAGCTCAATTATTCTATTACAAAACATTTGTCTAGTTTTCTCATCGTCTTTGGTATTCCAACAAAGAGTGTCTAGAGTAGCATCAAGTAATCTATTTTGTTCGAGTGCTTCCTTACCACCTTCCACTACCTCATAAATTTTCTTTTGCATTCATTTAGATCATCAGTAAGTTTAGCAATATGAGCAGATTTCTCATGAATTTTCATTAGGTTTTCATTATGTATTGCCAGAGATTTTTGAATTTGTAGTTTTAAGCCTTCATTTTCTTCTATCAACACATCATGATCTTTCCTAAATGACTCAAATTTTTCAAAAATCAAGGAGTTTTTATTTTTAGCAATGCAAGTCATGTGATTCATTAGACATTTGTCTATAGTGTCTCAACTCACGACATAATTTTTTAGCATATTCTTTTAAGCCATTACACATGTCAACTAAATCATCATAGGTGTGTTCTTCAATTACCTCTTCTTGAAGTGGTGATTATACCTCACCATCTCCAAGAGCCATGAATCTACAATCATTGTATTCTTGCTCTTCAGCACTGGAGTCTAAATCTAGCCATGTTGCCTTCAATACCTTCTTTCTGAATCCTGAGTTAAGTGATGATAGTTTTTTACTCCTATCCTGTGAGAAGGGACAGTTTGCACGGATGTGTCTGGACTTCTTGCATTTGTAACATACGTCATCTTTGTCCTTTTCTTTTCCTCTTTGAGACTTGGCATATTTTTTGTGTTTGAGATACTTACGGAATTGTTTGGTCAAAAGTGTGATATCTTCATCTGATTCTTCATGATCTGATTCTGATTTCGATGTTCGTGAAGTTTATGCTTTCAAGGCAATGGTCTTTTCTTCAGTCTTGGGTACAATCTCAACCCTTGCCGGCATCTCTTTGTTTCGGTCATCTCCAACTCATATGTCTTCAATTTTTCTTAAAAAGTGCAGTAGTCGAACCCTTTCACTTCAAGCGTTTCCCTCATTGCAACAGTTTTTACGTCCCATTTAGGCGTGAGACAACTTATGAGTTTTGTGACCTTTCAGTCATCATCTAACCCCTTACCTAAGTTCTCAAACTCATGTGCGATAATGTAAAAACGGGCAAGCATCTGGTCTACATTCTCTCCTGGCAATATACAAAAAATATCAAACTTATAAAAACATAAATTTACTTTTGCCTTTACCTCAGATGCAGTTCTTTCATGCCGTTTTTGCAGTTGTTCCAGATTTAATATGTCATTTTGCAATTTTGCCCACATCACATAAGCTCTTCATTATTAAGACATGCATAGAGTGCTGTCATAGCCTTGGAGTTTGCAATTTTCAATACTAGTTCAGCTTTTAGTGAAAGCCCTCTTTCCATAGTTGACAGGAATATCTGTTTTGTTTACACAAACGTTCCATACTTCTTCTCCAAGCATCTGTAAAAAATAAGACATACGATCTTTCCAAACATCATAGCATTTTCCATCAAAATAAGGTGAACGTGTTAGACTTATCCCATTGGTGGCTCTGATGAGTACAAGTTTTCGGGATGTGGAATTTCGGCCATTGGACCTTCTGCTCAAGCTTTTAAGCTTTTAATGAGCACCTCGCTCGGATACCACTGTAAATCACCCTAAGGGAGGTGAATAGGGTGATTGTACAGAAATTAAAAACTTGAATTAAATGTGGATAGTAAATAAAAAGAGTTAGAGAAAGCAAACGAAGTAAGTAGGAAAGACACAATGATATAACGTGGTTCGACTCCCAGGTCTACGTCCACACGATCTACTTGTAGAAATTCTTCGCCACAAGCGTTCCACTATACTTTAAACCTTTGTACATTGATTCTCGGAATTCAGGCCGAGAGTGTAACACCCCGAATTTCATTTACATGTAATTTGTAGTACAACGGGATCTTTTACTTCAATTCGTACAATTTTACATGGAAATTAAAACTTTTCTTTTATTACACAACAACGTTTATTACAGAGTTATACAGCAGAATAAAATACAACAATAAATACAACTCAAATATCAGCAACTTAAATATAATCTTTATCATCAGCCGTCTTTAAGTCCTTACCAATCCAATCAAACCTTGTACTGAAAATCTGCGTACACATCAGTTGCTTACAACCGACGCAATGTTATAAACAACAATCATCTCTATGTTGTATTATAATGAAATCTCTTACTTTAACAATCACAAACTTGAATGCATATAAAAGTGTAAAGATTGACTATCCTAAACATGTCAGTGTATGATATGACTTAATGCCTAATGCAGATGTTATACTACAACGACACTAATACATACTTGTTCGGATTCTATGCATCCCATACTACATAGGTCCGAGGGCAAGCACCTATGCACTCCACATTATATGGTTAGATCCCTCGCCATGCATCCTACTACTATGACTACTACAAGATTCAGACACTTTGCAAGTATTGGCTCTTGTCCTTGGAATACTGGAGACCAATCTCACTCCGTAGATCATTCTGTGGCCCTTACGTCCATCGTCCCGGAATACTGGGGATCATCTCACTTCGCAGATCATCCTGGAGCCCTCATTGCACAAGTATCCTATTAGCGTCGCTCTCGTCCCGAAATACTGGATATCATTTCCGCTCCGTGGATTATTTTGTGGCCCTTACGTCCATCGTTTTGGAATACTGAGGACTGTCTCTCTCCAAGGATCATTCTGGATTCCATAACTCACGTTTGCTCTAGTTTCAGCATGTCACCAATTAGTGTCTGTCCTTATGTTTGAAACATGAATACATAATACTACCTAAAGCTAGCTTACCCTCCTACCGGTCGTAAACCATATGCCGAGAACGATAGCCCATATAGGCCCTTTCTCAAAACTCAATTAATCATTTTTAACACTTGCCGGTACTTGGGTCTCATTAAGCCTCTGGAATCAACATCTTTTCATGTTCAACAACTTGGGGTATTCATTCCCTTATAATTCATGTTCATGTATTCATAATTTATTACAATTCTTTCTTTCATTCTTATTTATTCATCAATAAGTACAATCTCAACCTATTCATTTTCACAATACAATTTTCATATTCATCAAAACCTTCTCAATAAAAGTTAATTAAGATTAAAACATAATCTCTTAAAATTCATCATTGAAAACTCATCTCATCATTTTTCTTTGATTTATTTTAAACAAATTCCTAACATCATTAACTATATATATTTTTTTCTTGAGTTCACATCTCATCTAAGCATGAATGTGGTCTTTATTTTTCCAAAATATAACTTAAAACAGCGAGAATATATTTTCAATCACCTCGTTTAAGTATCATTTGCAAAACAGTAAATTCAAAGTCAAAAACTGCATTTCATGCTATTTGTAAAAAGGGAGAATGACCAATTGGCACCTAAAGTTATTCATAATACCATATACACACCTGAAGTTACGTTAATACCTCAATGACACCCAAAGTTATCAAAATTGGACCTATAGGCACCAGCCGTTAAAATCTGTTAAGTTATTAACAGATTCAGCGTGAATTTACATTTTTACCCTTGCCTGCTGTTCACTTGTCTATCTTATGTTTGCTCTCTTTCTTTTTCTCTTGTCTTTCAAAATGTAGGAATTCAGCAGTGATGGTGTCGGACGGGGCTAGCGGCGAGCGACACTACAGACGGTGGCGGCGCTGCAGGTGGTAGGCGGCGCCGCAGGTGGTAGGCTGTGGCGCACAAGCAGCAGATCCATGAAAAGTTGGGAAATCTCATCTATGCATTTGATGAAATTATCTCGTAGTCTTTATGTATTATTTGTAGATTAATTTCGGTTTTAATTGTAAAAATACTCTTGATTGTTGATTATTCTTTCCTTCAATTTAGGATTGATTTCGGGAATGTTATTAGGGTTGAGTTAGGGTTTCGATTTGTTGCAAATAGGGATTTGGGATTGTATTTCCGATTTGGAATTAGCAATTTGTGATTTTTTTGATGGGTTCTGAGTTAGGGATTGGAAATTGGGTTTGAAAATTGGGCAATTAACTTTCAGATTAGAATTTGGGATTCACGAAGAATTATATATTGAACACATTATAATAGCTTTGTACTTCATAAAATAGAAATTGGCAAATACATGTAAATTGAACATACATACAATGCATACATAACTAAAGTTAATTGCTATTACAAACTCATTTTTTAGACACTTCCACCAGACTTGAGTAAAATTTGCAATTAATTTAATATGCAAGTACATGCTGGGTTTCTTCTCAACGGGTAGGAAGGACTACTGACTCTGCTTCTTTTTGAATGCATAAGTAGCAGTTATCCCCCCTGCGTACACTTTTGTTCACTACCGTTACACAGAGGCAGCAATTCTCTAGTTCGTGGGATGGAGAAGTAGTGGGTGTAACCATATATTCAAAGTACTTAATAACTTCTTAACACGCACTCCTCATATTCATACTATTTTTTGCATGATTGTGAGGTGTGCATGCCAAGAAGTTGAAAAGCCCCATGAATACATTGTGACACCCACCACTACTTCGTCCTACGAAGCTAGAGAATTGTTGCACTCTGTATAACATTGGTGAACGAATGTGTATGAAAGGAGGAGAATTGTTACTTCTGCATTCTTAAAAAAATCCCAAAAAAAAAAACTAAAAAAAAAAGAGGCAGAGTCAGTACTCTTCCCCACCAATTGAGGGAAACTCAGCATGAACTTGTATGCTAACGTAGACATGCATATGTCTCTCTACTTCTGCATCTTGATCTTCTTTCTAATACTTGCTTTTTCTTCATATTCTACAAAAAATGTTATGAAGAATGATGAAGGAGACTCTCTTTGAATTGGGTATGTATAGCAGAAAGGAGACACTCATTGAATTGAAATTGGGTATATTCTCCGAAAAACTCAAATTTCAGCTTTTTTTTCTTTCTTTTTTTCATCTTATGTCTTTTCTTTTTTTCTATCATGTTCAATAAGAACATGATGTAGAAGAGTCTTACCGAATTGGGTATTTATAGGATAATGAAGAAGACTGTAATACCCCGGATTGTCTTACCGAATTGGGAATTTATAGGAAAATGAAGAAGACTGTAATACCCCGGATTGTAAAATACTTATATATATATATATATATATATATATATATATATATATATATATATATATATATATTGTCTGTATGTGTGCATATGATTGCGGTATTTTGTTTGATTATACTGTTGTAAGAGTGCGGTTAGGTTTGCGGGGCGGTTCATGGGGATGGTTGCGTTCTAGATGATGCACGAGAATGAGGAGGACTGATACTAGTATATACACTAATTTTTGGTATAGTACATATGCAAATATATCATTGTATGATATTATGATGGGTATATCTTGCGTGCACTCGATAAACCTCTCATCTCTCATCTAAGAACTCAATTAAGGACTAAAAAGTGCAGCCAACCATTGTACCCAAAAACCAATGGCTAAAGACCATGGTTTTCTCACAAAACCATCCTAGTCTACACCCTAACCCCTATCCCTACTACCCTAAAATCTGGCCCCCCTCTTCCCCTCTCTTTCCTCACTCTTTTCCATTAAAAACCCTCTCATTTCTCCTCCCAAGTTCTGAAATTTTTAGAACACAAACCCAAGAAAGAAAGAGAAGGAGAGAAAGGAAGAAGGATTGAAGAGGAGCTCTCTTGGAGTGGATTCTTGGAGAAGTTAAAGCTCAAGACCATCATCTACTCTCTAATCAATTCAGGGTGGGGATTTTTTCTAAACTTTTCTTATTATTTCTTGTTGATTCTTGCATGCATGTGAAGTAGTAGGAGTTTAGAATGATTGTTTAAGAGATTGGAAGTTGAATCTGAAACTAGAAGCTTGAATCTTGATCTGCAAGTCACTTTCTAGAATTTCCCGAGAGCAAACCACATGGAATTTGATGATGAAATTTTCACAGATTGTTCCCTTACATGTCTACATGATTCATAAATTATTTTGGATTTTTCTGAGGTTGTGTGGTATTTTAATAAAATCCATTTTTGGAACAGAGCCGTAAGGCAGTAGCAGAATTTGTTTACTGTGATACCTGAGATTGTTGGATTTCTCATAATTAATTGGAACATGATCTTAATCAGAAATTTTTACCATGTTTTCTCACATGTATCTAGACTCTATGGAAAAATCAAGAAATTAATTGGAGGAAGTTACATGCACATTCAAAATTAGTCTATCAACAGTAGTTAGAACTGTGACTGAATAACAGTATGATTTTATTGCTTATTTGAAACATGAAGAACTCAGTGTATATGTGGAATTTGGACATGAAACCTTTTGCATGATGTTCATTATGAAGTCTAGTCTCTTTACTGTAAATTTGGTGACCTGAGTCAATCACTAGAGTAAGGTGATGCCCTATGTCTGTCGACCCTAAGTTATGAACTTTCACCGAAGCTTAGGACGTCTAAGCCATGCCATCAAATCAAGTTCATTACCCGGGTAGGGGTGAACACACACATTCATTGCCTGGTTAGGGGTGAATGTAGGCCATGGTGTTGGACCAACTCCAAGCTAGGGGAAGTGGCGAACCGAACTGGTATCCCAGGGCCAGAGGTCGGTAGGCAAGTTTTTGAAAGCAATCTTATTTTACCCAAAGTGATTAGAGTAAGGTTGGGATTAGAGTGATGCATTAGGGATTTTGTAAATTGCATTAGTACTAGCAGACCATAGTCGGGTGCTGTACCTTCTTGTCGTAGGGATATGTTTCCGGTACTCATGATTGAGTCCATGGTCTCGTATCTCGATCTGTTAATTTCCAAAGATTTCCGGAGTAAGGAACGGGAGGGGGACTCCTGTCGGATAGGGGGATTTGACCCTCTAGTCCGTCACGTTCCTATGCACGTGGTTTACTTCATACATGTCACGCCCCGCTTCCCAAAAATATGGAATACGAGCACGTAACGAAGCCCAGCGGATGATTTTAACATCACCCATAAGCTGTAGGATCGACTCAGCATCACAACAAGAATATAACAATATATATATACAACCAAGCATGCATGAATAATTCATTAAGCAACAGAAAACAATTGAAAACAAATGATAATGTCCACATAGTTTTCAAGTCTGGATCAAATGTAAAACTCGGGAACGTAGCCCGTTACAAGTCTTATACGGCAGGAGAAATAAATACCTTAAGGAAAGCAATTATTTAAATAAGTCCTTGCTCCAAGCGAAGTCTAAAATGTCTGCTCGCCAATTCTAGCAGGTAGCTCGTCTCCCAAGTCTGCTTAATAAATATAAAAAGGAAAAACCGGGAAAAACAAGAGAAAATGCCCTTAGTGCAAGCTAGGGCCACAAATAGTGAAACAAGTACAAGTATGGGGAACAGGAATTGGAATCAAGAATGTAACAGAGTTATAACAAGTAGTGGAAAAACCAAGAACTAGCTGACAAGAGGGACATCCTAGTAAACAGGCTAATTAACAACTGCTAATGGTAAAATATATGACAGGTGAACCTGTAGGGGGTAACTAACATCAAGTGACAAGTCTCAAGTCTAGTGTCAAGTTGTCAGGTCTCAGGTATCAAGTATCAAGTAACACGTATCCAGTTCAAGTTTCATGTATCGGGTTTCATGTGTCAAGTAATAGGTGTCATGTTTAAGTTTCATGTTCAAGTCTTGTAGTTATTACTATTTAGGTAGCACTTCATGCATCCATTCTTTTACTACATGGTTGCTACAGTCAGAGCAATTTCGTTTAGACTTAGTAATGGAGTCTATAGGACGGTGTACTCAGGCATCAAATAACAAGCAGGTGATCAAACTATGGGCTCTAAAGGTGGCCCTCGTAGGCTCTAGAGGTGGCCCCCGTCACCATAACGTGACACTTAGTTTCATGTGATCGCAAATATATATCATGTAACCTTGTAATGGGCTCTAGAGGTGGCCCCCGTAGGCTCTAGAGGTGGCCCCCGTCACCATGACGTGGCACTTAGTTCCATTTAACATAAATTTTGGAAAACACGGGCCCCCTTCCGAGTACACTTACCTATGTTGTCCACTCTATAGTCCTTCCCTCAAACCCCGGCTTGTTACATTTGTTCAGGCAGAATTGTGTATTTGAGTTTATACATGTGAAACAGGGCTGAAGTATTGTTAATTAATTCTAAGAAAAATTGGGGATGTTCTATAGGGTTTACAACAACTGCATATAAAATTTCAAGTCAAACGCTTGCTGTTTACATAGCCAAATTAATTCGCAAAGTAAATGTGTGCAGCAGTTTTGCGAATCTGCGTCTACCAACACAGCTGCAGTAAAACTGCCATAACTCCTAGGCTGTAACTCCGAATTCGAAAATTTCAGAGTCTATCGACATCTAGACATCCAGGGCTACATTTTATATTCAGGGATTGGGTTTAGATTCTAATGTTAAATGGGTCGAAACAGCGAAGCAGGATTCAGGACAGCAACATGAGGGAATATCTTACTAGTATAGATTACATGGAAATTTGTCATTAGGCGTCTAAGTTATTGTGTGATATAAAATATAGGATAATGGTGGTCAAACCGCAAGTAATAATTGTTTTTCAAGTCAAATGGTTGCAAGTTCATCAAACACAAAATGTAACATGTGTCTACAAATCTAGGGCTCCTTAATCTCATGTGTTCATGTGCTCAAGGGGTAAAAGAGTCCAAGTAATTATAATTTAACACAATGAAATTTTTGTGACTCTTAGAATTATAAAATTTTGTAGGTTTAATATTGATCAACAACGGTAGTCAAGAAGGAGTCACAATTTCTAACTATTTGTAGTATTTTTCAAGGGATGCTTGTACTAGAACAAATAAAATTGTACAAGAGATACTTGCCTTTAGGGGAGAAAACGATGAATCCGACGGATGACGGGAACGGATCCCGACGACACGGTGATGAGCAAACGATCACGATAATCGCGACCGGGCACGGATCTCGATGGTGATCATGATCAAGATGAAGATCCAGCAAATCCAACGGTCGAGATCGCACATACATAAAACATATAAGGATTAGAATAGTACCAAAAGATTAAATTCACCATGATTGATAATTGACGATTGAGGACCAAAAGTAGATCAATTGTTTAACTCACCAAATGGAAGACGATCGAGACGATCAATGGTCGAGATCAAGTTGATCAATCAATCGACGGCCGAGATCAAAGAACAAGATCAAGATCAAGATCATGATCAAGATGATGATCACGATCGCGGTGATCAAAAGATATTCGACGGTCGTGATTAAGATCTTGATGATGATGATGGTGGTGATGATCAATGCAATCCAACAGCCACGATCGACGGATCTAGGGGCGATCACGATCGCGATGATCAAGATGTAGATCAGACAGCTCATATGCACTTGATCAAAAATCCAACAACATCAAACGACCCAGGCCACTGGATGGCGAGACGGCCGGCGACGGCACGCGGCGGCCAGGGGGCTGACGGTAGGTGCTGCACGGCGCTACAGGGGTGCACCGGTGTCCTGCAGTTGAGCGGGAGAGTGCGCATAGGGCTGGCGCAATGAAGGAAGCGCAGAGCACTGTGGGGAGGCACGGCTGTCGTCGATGTTGTCGACGCTGCTGCCGACGATTTCAGGAGGCAGGGGCGATGCTGTGCGGTGCGCGTCGTCGAGAGGAGGCAATGGGGATCATCGGGACGAGTGGAGGTGAGGGCAGAGTTGAAGCACAATCGGCGAGGAGGTCCCAGGGGGTCGTGATGTCGTCGTGGCCCTGCGAGGGGTCCCAGGGGGGTCGTGATGTCGTCGTGGCACTGCGGGGACATCGAGACAGCGAACGGCGCGTGTGGAGGCTGCCCGGGCTGCTGGGCGGCTTGTTGCTGCTCTGCAGCATCGCAGTTGCGTCGCGAGGCAGGAGGAGGCGGGGACCAGGGGGTCACGGCGATGATGGAGACGATGGAGGAGATGGGAGTTGGGGTGGATCAAAGGTTTGAAGACGATGGAATGGGTTTTTCGGAGTAGATGCGGGGAAGAAGGAGATGCACTGGAAAATAGGAGTTGGCGGCTGTGTGTGTGTGTGGATGTACAGTAGGGTTTTAATAGGTTTATATATATATATAGGGTAGGTTTAAGTAAACGGGTTTGGGTAGTAGGTATTGGATATTAAGGTTTTATTGTATTAGGCTTAATGGGTATTGGGTTAAGGGAAATATCCAATAGGGAAAGATTAAATAGTAAATAAAATGTAGGATTGTATATCAAGATATATGTATTGTACTACTATATGAAAATTATTGGAACTCACTGCAAATTAATACAAAAATCGATTGAAATAGATCTTTGAATCAACAATCAAGATGATAACTTTAATAACAACAAAAACAAATTTTGATATACATATCAAAATGAGATTTGGGATAAACAAGTTTATTAAAATCTAAATAGTAATAAAATAAGATTCAAATAGCCAATAAAGTCAGAATATACTATTTTTCGAAGTAATTATAATTTCCGGTTCGAAAAGATTTTAACAGAAGGTACAATTCGGGTTTAAAAATAATATTGAATTTATAATGCACCAAAATACGAAGAAAAAAAAATCAGAAAATACGTATCTAGGAAAACAGGGATTACAATACATCAGTTCATTGCCCGTGTAGGGGGTGAACGCACATATCATTGACGTCATGGGTACCGGGTAAGTACACGGTTTTGCGACCGAATTTAACGCGACTTTCTGAGGAGGTCCGTACGCGGGTACTGAGTGGAAAACACGACCACCACTTAGGCACTGCAGTGGCAGAACTAGACCGACCAACTGCAACCTCCTTGGGCATAGATGATCTATTGGGAACAGGTTGAGTACAAGAGTAGGATGCATGGCGAGGGTTTGAATCCCTAAACTGTGGAGAAAGACGGCTAGATTTGGGGGTGTATGTAGTATGGGATGCATTCGTTTTTCAAAGTCTTGCTTGCATTAGAATCAGACATGTGATTTGTTGCATCTAGTCATAGGATCATGGCATATCAATGCACTAGAACCCGAATCCATTAAACCCTTGTTTGGCACATCACTTTTTTCTTTGCATAAAATTATGGTTGTGATTGTAGTTTAGAGGATCGATGTTATTATCAGCTTTGTGTCAGTCGAAGTACTGACGTTCCCCACCTTTTAGGTATCGATTCCTACCTTTCAAACATGTGTAGAAATATCAGAGTCGCCCAGTAGAGGCCTCAAGTCGAGGAGCAAGTCCCAGGGGAGCCGATGAGCCACTCAGCAGATTTCGGCAGTGATCAGTCGATTACCATTCCGAGAGGCAGCTGATAGCTTTATAAGTGGAGTCTGTAAATATTTGTAATAAGTTGTAATGAGTTGATGTAATTTGTACTCCTTGTCCAAGAACAAGATATCGGTTGTAATTAATGATGTAATGACTCATTGGCAATAAAAAAGTTTCTTTTAAATTTCTATGTTATTACTGTGTTGAGATGCAAGGAAAAGATTCAGGTGAGTGTCACGGATGTCCGGTAACGGGGATCCAGGGCACTACAAAGACACTCCTGCTTTCAATATTGTATGAGTCTTATTACTGCATCTTTTCCATCAACAACAACACTTATCTTTGACACACAATTCTAAAAGTAAAAAACAGTGATACACTTATCAAAATTCACTTAAAACAGCAGCAAACAAGCAAAAACATGTGTAGTAATATCAGAAACAGCAGCAACTGCAACAAAAATATCAAAAACAACCAGTAGCAACTGCAATAGTAGGTACAATAGCTGATCAGTAGTAATATCAAAGAATCCAAGAAGAAGCTGCAGCAACAGCATTAAAATAAGAAGAATCCAGCAACAACAGCAATAATAGTATCAGTTCATCAAAAGGAGCAATATGATACAATCCAAGCAGCAACAACAATAGCTAAATCAGAAGCAACAAAAGATCAGTTCACCAGTAGCTGCAATAGTAGCAACAACTATGAGAAGCAGCAGCAACAATTAAAATGTATAGCAGCAGCAGCAAAGTCAGATTCAGCAGCAGTAAATGTCAAATTTTGTATGTCTGTGACAAAATCAGCAGCAGCTGCAGAGAAAAAATCTATATGATCATGTATGTACGTCAAATTTATATATGTGTATGTCAAAGTCAGATTCAGCAGCAGTCAATTTTGTAGGTGTATGTTAAATTTCTATCTATCTTTATGATCAACTATTGAAATCTGAATGTGTCAAATTTATATAAGTCAATTTTGTATGTGTAAGTCAATTTTGTATGTGTATGTGTAAGTCAATTTTGTATGTGTATGTAAATTTTGTATGTGTATGTCAATAGCTAAATCAAAAGCAGTTGAAATTTATATGTATGATGTCAAATGTATATCTATATGATCAGTGTATGTGTATGATGTGTATGAAATCTGTATATATGATCAACAAAAATTTTACAAATCTGCAGATCTCTAAAAAAATTGTGTATGTGTTTGATTAGTTGAATTGTCTATGTATGATCACTTGAACTGTTTATGTATGATCAGTTAAAATGTATATTTTACTATGTAAGATCAGTTCAAATGTGCAAATCTAACAAAAAATTTAGTACTCTTGCATTCCAAAATATTTTCTTCGTAACTGCAAATTGTACATTAGTTTTCCTTTGCCAGATACACTTAATTGCTGTATGATCAAATTCGGAGAAAAAAAATGAATGTATGATTAAAGACAACAATACTTGATACAATTCTAAATCTTCATCTTTTATTGCATTGTAAAGAACATTTACATTATGAAGAATATCCAAATTTTCTGTTAATAAACCAAAATTTAGCTGAATAAAATTCAAATTACAATCTACATTAGCTTTCCTTAATCTACTTCTTCTACATTAGTTTGCCAAATAATCCACTTCTTCCACTCAGCCTAAGTGATAAATGTTGTGTACAATTTAGCTGATACTTCTTCAGATTCGTCTACTTCTTCAATTTTTTCGTCTTCAGCATGTATTGCTGCTTCTTCTTTTTCTTCCACTTCTTCCAACCACAGGAAAAAAATGAAAAACCCAGCTTTTCTTCGTCTTCTGCCTGCTGCAAAAAAATACATGAGTTTAGTAACATTACTCATGTATGTGTATGTACATAATGCTGAACAGTCAATTAAAAATATACTACCAGGCTCAGAACACAATTATCAGCACAGACAGATCTAATTTGCCTACTAAAGGAGTATCAGTTCATCAAATATATTAAAAATTGTCTTCAGTAGGGTTGCATTCTAATGCCATGCCAACTACTTCAGCAACACCAAAAAATCTGATAAAACAACAGCAAAAAAAACAGAAACAGCAACAACACAATCAAAAACAACCAAAAGCAGCAGCTAATATGAGAAGCAGCAGTAGCAGAAGGCAAACACAGATCAGTTAAGAAGCAGCTATTATTTCCCAACCCAACATTGTATGATTTCCATACACAATCAACATCAGGCAAGTAAGGAGATGAATCAAAAATGGTTTCACTAGGGCTGCATTCTAATGCCATACCAACTAGTTCAATAGCAACACCAAGAGGGAGAAGCAACAACTTATCAGTTCAAAATCAGAAGCAATAAAAGTATCAAATATCAGAGGCAGCAACAGCAATAGCTAAATTAGATAAAGGTGCTGCATCAGTTCACCCGTGCCTACAAAGACAGCAAGATGAGTAGCAACAATATTAATTCCCAACCCAACATTGTATGCTTTCGAATTCCCCAATCAAGAACAAGCATGTAAGTAGATGAATCAAAAAAGGTTTCAATAGGGCTGCATTCTAATGCCATGCCAACTAGTTACGCAAATATGGTTTTAATAGTATAGCATCAACACCAAATATGAGAAGCAGCTGAGGCAAAAGTCTAAGATGAAGTATATGATCAGTTCACCCATGCCTACAATCAAGATAATTCCCAACCCATATTATGGATCATCAATATCGTATGATTACAATCCACAATCAAGAACAACCAACTAAGCATCAGAAAAATATAAAACAAGACTAGTTTGTGTGACTCATCGTTGCCTACTAAGAAACCAAAATAATTTGCAACTAATTAAACAATATTGCATGATAAAATTGCAACTCAGAATCAAACACTTTCCTCTGATATCAAATGTCAAATGGCATACGCTACTTCAATAACCTAACTCCACTCCTTAAATTTAGATGGGATTTCGACATTAGATGCAGGTGGGTAATTGACATCGGTGCTCACAAAAAAGCGGTAGAGATTGAGGATGTACGAGGCGTCGAAGATTACAGATGAAAGATATACAATACTTAAAATTTTGAATTGGGATTTTGAAATTTTCGAATTGGCAGATTAGGATTTAGAAAGGGGAGGAAGAAATAACCAGGAAGAAGAAGAGATGAAGAGAGCGGGGACATTTTCGTCTTTTCACATTCTTCTTAACGGGTATGAACCCGTTAAGAGGAATATAACACGAATATTAACAGATATTTTAACGGTGAGTGCCTATAGGTCCAATTTTGATAACTTTGGGTGTCATTAAGGTATTACGTAACTTCAGGTGTGTATAGGGTATTATGAGAAACTTTGAGTGCCAATTGGTCATTCTCCCTTGTAAAAATCATAGAAAATTATATACTTCACGAAATTTTGAATTCTTTATATCAAAATAAAGGCATACAAGTCTACTATAATTTCTTAGTTATAAGTTTCCTCAAAATACTGTATCTATAATCCTGAATTCTTCGAATATATAGTAGGGTCGAAATACTGAAATACTGCCACAATATAGTCCAGTAAAATTCATATAAAATTCAATTCTTTATGAAAATTTGATTTCTTAAGCTTTTCAAAAAGGTTAACGAGTCTACTACAATTTCTTAGTTCTGACTTTTGTCAAATTACTTCATTTACAATGCTGAATTGATCAAAAACTGAAATGTGTATAGATTTCCAGCAACCAGTCAACTACTAACCAGTTCTGAGTTTAGATTTTATTAAAATAGTAAATGACCTCCAAATCTTATAAAATTTTAAAGGGATGTTCCTGACACATACAAGATGCTCCAAAAAAAAGCTTTAGTTCTAGATTCCAACTATTTTATTAAATATGATTTTCTGATGTGCAAACAAAATTCAAAACAGAAACTTTCTTTTCATGATTTAGAAACTTTGTGTACAAATTCATATCCAATTCATTCAATAACATTATTATACATTACCATGCACCCAAACAACATCATTTCAACTTATCTACAAGATAATCTCTCAATTAGAATGCATTTCATTTAAATATCATCATCACAAATTAACCACTATCCATATGTATAAACAATTTTAAATATCAATTTTTCATACACATGCATGATACTAAAATTTTAGAAAGTTCAAGAAGACACCCACCTTAATTGAAGAAAGAAAATAAACTCCTAGTAGATGACTCCTAGCTCCAAGAATGGAACTCCCTTCTCCTCCTAGCAAGCCTTCCAAGCAAGAACTCAAACAACTCTCTTTCTCTCTTTCTTTTCTTTCCCTCTTCTCTTCGCCAAAGACCAAAAATGCTCTAACCCTCTTTCTTTTCTTTCTTTCTTTTCTTTTCTTTTCTTTTTGATTCTAGTGTGCATTGTTCATGAAATAAGAGGGGCTATTTATAAGGCTAAATGGGTAAATGAAGAGACACCCATTACCAAAAAATAAATACCCATTATCAAAATTAAACACCCACCACCATTACTACTACAAACTCTCAACTCTTCATCTCCTTCATGAATTGGCCAACTCTTAGATTTCCCACATGTGCACACTTCTTATTCATTTGTTTAATTATTTGTTTATAGCCTAGATGTATATACTTGTTACATGACAGGTGTAGGATTAAAAATGTTTATTAAAAAAAGGTAGATTAACTAATGGGCTTTTCTTTTAATTAGTGGCTTCTCTTTTAATTACTTAGTGGGCTTTAAAATAAACTTTAGGCCTATGAGTTTTTAATAAGATAAAATAACAAAATGAGAAATAAAATGAGAAAGAAATGTGCATGACATCTTAGAAAATTTTAAAAATAAAATACACATAAAATTTTACGCGCACTGCACATGCCAAATATTAGAAATTAATTTGAAAGAACGAAAAGTAATAAAAAATACAAAACATGTATATTAATTAATGTTACGGATATGTCTAGTAACAGAATATATATGTAATCGACACGAGTATTGAAAGCACGTGCAATGTACGTAAAACACAAAAATTAAAATAAATATTTTGAGTTGGCTAAAAATAGGATTGAAATGAGTTTTGAGAAAACGAAAAACATATAAATAATCAGAATATAAGATACGTATGATATTTATATAAAAATATGTTACGAATAGTACTTGTAACGGTACAACATACACATGCGTAACACACGAGGGCAAAATTATCATTACCCAATTTTGCGGGGTGTTACAGAGAGACCTATCACACCCTCAGAGCTACTACAAACAAGTTCCGCAAAAACTCATCGAAGTGGAACAAAAGAACAACTCTCAAGATCTAAAACAATCTTGACTAAAGAAAACAATAAAAGCTCTCACACTCGGATCGTTGATTGAATGATTAGTTCAGAAGAATTATAATAGCAAGGGATGAAGAATACTCAGTAAATTCACCTCTATTTATAGAGCGGGAAAATGTATCTTTAAAAAAAAAAAGATATTTTCGAAAAAGTCAAGTCTGCATGTCTACGGTCGACCACATATGTGAGTAGTCGACCGTTCATCTTTCAACTTGAAAGTCGAGCGATGACCGGTCGACTGACTCATCTTTTCAGCTATGATGAGTGGTCAACTGTTGTGATGGTCGACCGACATTTTGTACGGTCGACCGCTATCGTGCAAATTGACTTTTATTTACTGAATCTACTTTATATTTATTCCAAAAATTAATCAATCAATCAAACAACCTTTATATAGAATTTTCTCACAAAAACAGAAATGAATAATCTAATTATGCTTGCTTCCATGAAGATTTGAAGTGCATGTTTCTTGTGATGCACTCTTCCTTGATTTTTTTCAATCTTTTCGATTCATGCCTCTTTTGCTTAGTTTTTGAATCTTTTGTATCTTTATTTTGATTTTCCTTTTTCTGTATTTCCTGTAAATCTTAACTGAAATATTAGTTGAACATGATAATTTTGTGCACACCAAACTTAGGGTCAACAGACTACTTCTCTCAGTCTCTCAATATACCAAAAACCAAATTACTTTAATTGATGGGTGATCTATTTATGGAGAAGTTTTGAGTCTTTTATAGAGGAGAGAAGATGTTCATGTTCCCCACTAGTTGAGAAAATCATTCCATTATAGGTGGAAATAATTTTCCATATCTCATAATGGGATAAATGGGCATATTATCTAATCGGCGAGTTCCACAAATTATGGCTCGTGGGCCACCTTATGGGATATCTCACGTGTGTGAGATAATAGTTTTTTTTTAATATTCATGTCGGGAAGAAGATGACCAGGCACGTGTGTCGCATGTGGCATATCTGTTCTTTTCTCTTTTAATTACTTTTAACGGATTATTGATTAATATATGCATGTCTACAATTCCCAAAAAAATTTGATATACAAATAACAATAACTTTCATGTTAAAAATCCAACCTTTTCATTTGGCAAATCATGATTGATAAATACCATGCTTGCTTTGATACAATATTTGATCATATATATTGATGTAACTCTAAACTGTTGCTGCTGATTTTGGTGTGGGAGCAAGCAGATAGAATTTGTGGATTCTTGAGAAAATGCTAAAGGCAAACCTGTTGACCTGTTGACCTTCAACGACTTGTTGACTTGGTCTCTTGCCGCTGCTGCGAACTTGTAAAAAGTGCGAGACACCGGGATGGATCCTGGCGACACACCCTCCGACGCTCTTGTCAGTAATCTGAATGATTAAGCAAGAACTTAAAACTGGAAAAGTATTGATTACCTCTTAATGATGGTGAATGGGGGGGTATTTATAGTCGCCTTTGGGATCAGATTAGGAATTTAATCCCTAGAAACAGATTAGGAATGTAATCCCTAATTCCCAGTGAAAGGATAGATACGAATCAGGACCGTTGATTAGAATTAATCAGAAACCCTAATTCTACCCTGCTAGACTGAATTCGCTGCGGGTTGAAACCCACACTCAGTTGAGATGGATCCGTTTATGGGTTATTGGGCTTTGAATAAAGATCCAGTTCCCATTTCAGACCCGTTAGTGGGTAAAATTACCGTTTTACCCCTGAGCTTTAAGATTCGTTTCCGATTTGAATAGCCCCAATTTAATCCCATTTTTAGCTATATCAGGAGCCCCCCACTCCTGGAGACTGAGTTTTACAGTCTTCGAGGAGTAGTTTTGTTGTTCTAATGGCGTACGGGATTTTATCGGTGTTCTTAAGGGAGTTCGGGTCTTGCTCGAGGTGTAATGGTGTTATTCTGGACTTGTAAATGCCCAAAAATATCCTCAGAATTTTCTGGATTTTTGGTGATTTTTTCAGATTTTTCCGAGTTTTTTCTCATTTTTTTGAATTTTTTATTCATTTTCCGAATTAAATAATTAATTATCGAAAATATTAATCAATTATTCTAATTTAATAATTATTTTTTCAGAATTTTAAAATAATTTTTCTGAATTAATAATTATTTTTAGAACTTTTAATTAATTTTTTTGATTTTTAAATATTTTTTTGGATTTTTTAAAATAATTAAAACAAATTAATTAATTAATTAATTAATTAATTATTACCTGGACATGTGGCGCATTTCTGAGCGTCGATCATGATCAGATGTGCGCGCATCTCAAAGCAGATCACGTTCTAGACACGTGGCGCGTTTCTGAGCGTCAATCGTGTCGTGACGTGAATTTTGAGAAGATCGAACGGATTGTATAGGTCGGCATATTTTTCTCCAATTTCAAGGTCGGTACGTCGGCACCTCAGCAACCGGCCGACCCTTAGAGGTGAAGCCACGTGGCATCGCCACATGGCAATTTTTTTTCTTTTCCCGCCTCTGTTCTTCTTTCTTTCTCCTCTGCTTTCTCCTTCGTCTCGTCTTCTACTTCGTCCTCTTCTTCGATTCTTCTCCGAGCATCTCCTCCCGCCTTCTCCTGCTCTCTCTCGTCTCCCTCTCCGACCTCTCCTCCGTGCACCGCGGAGCTCGACGGAGTTGGGTTCGAAGCTCGTGAAGGCGAAGAGAGTGGAGCTCGGAGTCGGTGAGGAAGAGGAGTTTGGAGCTTCGGCAAGGGAGATCGGCACCATGGAGAGTTGGGTTCGACGAGGAGCTTGGCGGGGGAGCTCGAAGTCGGTGAGGAAGAGGAGTTTGGAGCTTCGGCGAGGGAGCTCGGCACCATGGAGAGTTAGGTTCGACGAGGAGCTTAGCGGGGGAGCTCGGAGTCGGTGAGGAAGAGGAGTTTGGAACTTCGGCAAGGGAGCTCGGCACCATGGAAATTGGGTTCGACGAGGAGCTTGGCGACGGAGAAGGTGGGTTCTTCGTGAAGGTTGGAGATGAGCCCGCGAAGGTGACGGGGAGTTCGGAGCTTCGAGCTTCGGAATATGGAGAGCTCGAGCTATGGGGAGGAGAGGCCACTGGAGCTCGACGAAGGTTTGAAGAAGAAGCTCGGTTTTGTTCCCTTGGTTTTGGTGTCAAACTGGTTGAAGAAGAGGAAGTGAAATGGGTTTCGGGTTTGGGACCCTAACGGGTCCGAACCCGACCCTTCTCTCCATTCTTTTTTATTATTTTTTTATTTTTTCTTCTCGCTGCTTCTTGTTCGGCAAATCCGAGCACGGATTTTGAGGCGCATTTTTTTTGCCATTTTGTAGTTCGGTAGATCGGTAGCTTAGATTTCAGATCCGAGCTACGTGGCTCAATCTGGACTGTTGATCACGATCTTTGCACGAATCACAAGGCAAGAGGCTCATATTTCGAGAAAACATTATCTTGTCATTTTGTGGAGACGTGGCGCGATCTGAGCCACTCATTAGATTCGGACACGAATTTTCAGACAATCTGACGGTAAAACTGGCTCGGCGACATTTTTCTCCATATGTGGAGGTCGGTACCTCGGCACCTCGGCATTGTGGCTCGGTAGCTCGGCATAGTAGAGCTCGGCCCTGGCGGAGCTCCTCGAGGTAAGCTCGACGACGGAGGAGGGGTCGGATCTCAACGAGGAAGAGGGTCGGCATATTGGAGAGGTGAAGAGCTCCGAAGCTTGGTGTCGGATCCGCTTTCCCGGTGCTACGGTGGTTCGATCGGGGCGTGTGACCCCTCGTTTCAAAGCTAACTCGAAGATCTACAGCTTCTCTTCAGAAATGGGTTGAAGAATCACCCTTCTTCATGGTCAAAACACTCCTCAGCTTCGACGAAGGAGTCGGAGCTCGACGAGGCAGGGGATCGGAGCTCAACGTCGGCATCTTGGAGCTCGGCCAGGTGAGAGGGGGTTGAGCTCGGTGATGTGTTGTTTGGTTTTGGTGCCAAATCGAAGAAGAGGAGCTTCACTCCTAGGAGCGAAGAAGATGGGCTAGGAAGATCCTCGTAAGAGCCATGGGAAAATCCATTCTTGGGGGTGAGTGGAGCGAAGAGCTTGGCTCTAGAAGAGAGCCATTTGGGAGACAAGTTTGAGGAGGAACTCTAGGGGAGAGTTGTGCTCCGAACTCGTTGAGAAGAGGTCCGCTTTGGAGGCGAGCGGAGTGAAGAGCTCGGCTCTAGGAGAGAGCCATCTGGGAGACGAGTTTGAGGAGAAACTCTAGGGGAGAGTTGTGCTCCAAACTCGTTGAAAAGAGGTCTGCCTTGGAGGCGAGCGGAGTGAAGATCTCGGCTCTAGGAGAGAGCCATCTGGGAGACGAGTTTGAGGAGAAACTCTAGGGGAGAGCTTCAGCTCCGAACTCGCTGAGAAGAGGTTCGCCTTGGAGGTGAGCAGAGCGAAGCACTTGACTCTAGGAGAGAGCCATTTGGGAGACGAGTTTGAGGAGGAACTGTAGGGGAGAGTTGTGCTCCGAACTCGTTGAGAAGATGTCCGCCTTGGAGGCGAGCGGAGTGAAGAGCTCGGCTCTAGGAGAGAGTCATCTGGGAGATGAGTTTGAGGAGCAACTCTAGGGAAGAGCTTCAGCTCCGAACTCGCTGAGAAGAGGTCCGCCTTAGAGGTGAGCAGAGCGAAGCACTTGACTCTAGGAGAGAGCCATTTGGGAGACGAGTTTGAGGAGGAACTCTAGGGGAGAGTTGTGCTCCGAGCTCGTTGAGAAGAGGTCCACTTTGGAGGCGAGCGGAGTGAAGAGCTCGGCTCTAGGAGAGAGCCATTTGGGAGACGAGTTTGAGGAGGAGCTCTAGGGGAGAGTTGTGCTCCGAACTCGTTGAGAAGAGCTCCGCTTTGGAGGCGAGTGGAGTGAAGAGCTCGGCTCTAGGAGAGAGCCATTTGGGAGACGAGTTTGAGGAGAAACTCTAGGAGAGAGTTGTGAGCTCCGAACTCGTTGAGAAGAGGTCCGCCTTGGAGGTGAGCGGAGCGAAGCACTTAACTCTAGGAGATAGCCATTTGGGAAACAAGTTTGAGGAGGAACTCTAGGGGAGAGTTGTGCTCCGAGCTCGTTGAGAAGAGGTCCACTTTGGAGGCGAGCGGAGTGAAGAGCTTGGCTCCATCTGGGAGACGAGTTTGAGGAGCAACTCTAAGGGAGAGTTGTGAGCTCCGAACTCGTTGAGAAGAGGTCCGCCTTGGAGGTGAGCGGAGCGAAGCACTTGACTCTAGGAGAGAGCCATTTGGGAGATGAGTTTGAGAAGGAACTCTAGGGAAGAGTTGTGCTCCGAACTCGTTGAGAAGATGTCTGCTTTGGAGGCGAGCGGAGTGAAGAGCTTGACTCTAGGAGAGAGCCATTTGAGAGACGAGTTTGAGGAGGAGCTCTAGGGGAGAGTTGTGCTCCAAACTCGTTGAAAAGATGTCCGCTTTGGAGGCGAGTGGAGTGAAGAGCTCGACTCTAGGAGAGAGCCATTTGGGAGACGAGTTTGAGGAGCAACTCTAGGAGAGAGTTGTGAGCTCCGAACTCGTTGAGAAGAGGTCCGCCTTGGAGGTGAGCGGAGCGAAGCACTTGAATCTAGGAGAGAGCCATTTGGGAGATGAGTTTGAGAAGGAACTCTAGGGGAAAGTTGTGCTCCGAACTCGTTGAGAAGAGATCCGCTTTGGAGGCGAGCGGAGAGAAGAGCTCGGCAATAGGAGAGAGCCATCTGGGAGACGAGTTTGAGGAGCAACTCTAGGGGAGAGCTTCAGCTCTGACCTCGCTATTTAAGTGAGAAAATCAACGGTTGTGGGAGCAGTTCCGAATGGCGAACCACTTCTAACTTTCTTAAGAGCAAGTTATTTGAAGCGGAATCGAGCCAAGTATTGGACTCTGAACTCGTCGTTAGAGGGGGTGAACAAGCTGTAGGAGCAATTCCGAATGGCGAACCACTTCTTACCTGCTTATGAGTGAGTAATTTGAAGCAGAATCGAGCCAAGTGTTGGACTCCGAACTCGTCGTTTAAGAGAGTATCAACGGTTGTGGGAGCAGTTCTGAATGGCGAACCACTTCTAACTTGTTTAAGAGCAAGTTATTTGTAGCGGAATCGAGCCAAGTGTTGGATTCCGAACTCGTCGTTTAAGAGAGTATCAGCGGTTGTGGGTGTAGTTTCGAATGGCGAACCACTTCTAACTTGCTTAAGAGCAAGTTATTTGAAGCGGAATCGAACCAAGTGTTGGACTCCGAACTTGTCGTTTTAAGCTTAGCAAGTTGCAGGAGCAGTCATGTAGAAGAAGCTGGACTCCAAACTCACCATTTAACGAGTCGTAGATGTGACTCGAAGAGATAGAGAAGAAGCAACAGCAATAATTTTCAATGAAAAATGTAAAGTTTTATTGAGATAAACTAAGTGGCCGCTTCAATAGGGCGAGCCATTATTACATGCTATTGGCCGAGTTACAAGCATCGGCCTTATTGAAAATCAAGATCCTACTTCTACAATAAGGTGAAGACCTCTTGGGAGGAGCTGAGCCTTGAAGCTCGGCGAACCTTTCTGTTCGTTTTTTGGCTCCTCAGTGGGGAAGCTCGGCCCCCTCTTTTTGGACGAACTTGGTTAGGTACCCCCGCTGTATGAGTTCTTCGATCTCCTTGAGAGCCTGACAATCATCCGTGTCATGGCCGTGGTCCCTGTGAAAGCGGCACCACTTATCCTGTTCCTTTTCTTGCCAGGGGTATTCATTCTAGGGGGAGTGCGGAGTAGTCCTTCCTTGTCCACCTCCATAAGAACTTCTGATATATTAGCAATGAGGGGGGTGAACTTCTCAAAATGAGGAGTCAGGCGGCGCTGGCTATTACCGTCCTTTTGGGATTTTTGGGACCCCTCTTCGCATGTGTTCTTCCGTTTGTTCCCGAAAAATATCTCCTCAAGAGTAGGAGGGTTGAGAGCCTCTTCTGCTCGTATGTACTTCTCCACCCTAAGTAAAAGTTCTGAGAAGTCCCGAGGAGGCTTCTTGGCAAGGGACGCCCTGAGGTTGCCATTAGTGACGTTGCGTTTGAGTGCGGCAGAGGCTACTGATTGGTTGAGGGAAGGAATGGACCGGGCTTCGGCGGTGAAGCATCGAATGTAATCCCTTAGGCGTTCACCCTTTTCTTGGTTGAGGGTCACCAGGGATACACTTGTTTTCTCGGCCCAGCGGCTACTCACGAAATAAGTCAGGAAGAGCCCTTTGAACTGATCGAATGAGAAGATGGAGGCCGGGGCGAGTCGAGAGTACCATTCTCTCGCAGACCCCTTCAGCGTGGCAGGGAAGATCTTACAGAGGAGGGCGTCTGAAGCATGGTGGATCATCATGAGAGTTTTGAAACTCTCTATGTGATCTGCTGGGTCCGACTCCCCGGTATACATCTTGAAGTAAGGCGGCTTGAAGTTTTCTGGGATGGGGGCCTCCATGATGGTGCGGGAGAATGGAGGTCTGCTCAGGCGGAAGTTTATCGCCCGTTGTTCTTCTTCCTTGTCAATTCGGCCGAGGCGCCTCTCCATCTCGTGGAGACGGCGGTAGACTGAGTCTTCTCTTTGATCATATCTTGCCGAGCCCCGGAACTCATCTTCGTACGAGGATGGACTGGGGCTGCGGCGGTGGTAGCTTGGAGAAGGACGAGGACTGAGAGTGTGAAGGCGGTGGCTCCTAGCTGGCTCATAAGTAGGTGGCCTCTGGTCGATCTTTGGGGTGATATTGAGGGCCCGTAAGACTGTCGCTTGGAATTCTTGAAGATCTGCCCTTGTGACTGGTGCCTTTCCAGTGGCGGTCCCTATGTGTGGCTCGGCTTACTGGAGAATGAGTTCTCCGCCGATGACACTGAGGGGACTCTCTTTGCCTCCTCGGGGGAGGGGATCTTCTAGTCCTCGGTCGGCGGGGGGTCTGGATTCTTGAGGCCCCTGGGTGCTCGGGTTGATGGAATCCACCAAGGGCTCGCCATCCATTCAGGCGAGTTCTGAGGTCGACCCCATTTTGACGGTTGGCAATCACTTGACGAAGATCCCGCTCGGAAGGGCTTTGAGAAGCCATAGATTCAACTGAAGAATTGGGACCCACGACTTGGTCATCAGGAGGATGTTGCTTCGGACGACTCTGATGGGAGCTCCCCTGGACAGTCCCCCGAGACCCTGGAGGGGCCTGTTGAGTAGGAGCACCTTGAACCGGATGAGGGAGAGGAGGAAGAGAAGTGGTTCTTCGGTTGGAGACCGCTGCCTTCCCCTTCTGTTTTGGATGCATGGCTTGAAACTAGTATCGTTGATGAAGTTAGATCAGGTTGCTTTTTTGATTTCCACAGACGACACCAATCTTTTGCTGCTGATTTTGGTGTGGGAGCAAGCAGATAGATATTGTGGATTCTTGAGAAAACGATAAAGGCAAACATGATGACCTGTTGACCTTCACCGACTTGTTGACTTGGTCTCTTGCCACTGCTGCGAACCTGCAAAAAGTGCAAGACACCGGGATGGATCCCGGCTATGCACCCTCCGACGCTCTTGTCAGTAATCTGAAGGATTAAGCAAGAACTTAAAACTGGAAAAGTATTGATTACCTCTTAATGATGGTGGATGGGGGGTATTTATAGTCGCCTTTGGGATCAGATTAGGAATGTAATCCTTAGAAACAGATTAGGAATGTAATCCCTAATTCCCAGTGAAAGGATAGATACGAATCAGGGCCGTTGATTAGAATTAATCAGAAACCCTAATTCTACCCTGCTGGACTGAGTTCGCTGCGGATTGAAACCCGCACCTAGTTGAGATGGATCCGTTTATGGGTTATTGGGCTTTGAATAAAGATCCAGTTCCCATTTCAGACCCGTTAGTAGGTGAAATTACCGTTTTACCCCTGAGCTTTAAGATTCGTGTCCGATTTGAACAGCCCCAATTTAATCCCATTTTTAGCCATATCATAAACCAAGAAAGATACCCAAACGTTCTATTTTCATCTATACGATAGATCCTGGGCATCCTAAAAAACATACTCAAACTAAAACATACTCTAAGACATTAATCATTTAAATTACAACCTAATAAGACTCTCACTTAAAAGACATTCAACCAACTTTAAAACACATCAACAAATGTTGAAACATGAGTGTACGACTTTTGGTGCTTTTGAGTTATATTCATATCTTCCTTATGCTTTTGTAGATCATTCCATTATGAATTCATGCATTTAGGGCCTCAATGATTCTCCTATGTAGTTGTTATTAAAGTTGTGATATTTATTTGTAGATAGATAGCTTATAAACAAAAATTGTGCATGCTTGAATTTGTAGGGAAATGGGTATTTTAAACCAAAAAATATCGCGAAGCAATCGAGTGTTACTCAAGGAGCATTGAGTTGTTTCCCACTGTGGTTGTGTATGAGAATCGAGCTACGGTGTATATCCAAGTAAAGGGGCAAGTTTCAAGAGCTTTTCTCTATGCTAACTTCAATTCTGTGTAATTTATATTTCAGTCAGGGCTAATTCTCACTGACAAATAACTTTAGTTACTGTAACTTTGTTTCGGAACTCTTCTGAACTTTATCTGGATACAAAGGTAGGATGTCAATATGCATATGGTTTGTATATTAGTAACTCACACTTTTGGCTCTAGAATAAATATCCTATTCCACGAATCGATGACCTGTTCGATCGTCTACACAGAGCAGTTGTTTTCTCCAAAATAGACCTTCAATCGGGATACCATTAGGTTCGAGTGAAAGTAGAAGATGTGCATAAGACTGCATTCAGAACGCGACATGGGCATTTCGAATTCTTAGTTATGTCATTTAGAGTGACGAATGCACCTGCAATCTTTATGAACATAATGAACAGAGTTCTGAGGCCGTTTATTGATTCTTTTGTCGTGGTGTTTATCGACGATATTCTTGTGTACTCCAAGTTAGAGGAGGAGCACACCGAGCAGCTGGCTGAGGTTCTAAAGAATCTTCAAGAGCATGAGTTGTATGCTAAGTTATCCAAGTGCGATTTCTGGAAATCTAAAGTGGTATTCCTGGGTCACAACCTTTCTAAGTAGGGAGTGGCTACTGATCCTCAAAAGATAGAGGCAGTGAAGGATTGGGCAAGGCCTACTACAGTGAAGAAAATCAGATGTTTTTTTGAGTTAACTGGATACTACAGGAGGCTTATCCAACGCTATGCTCAGATAATCGTGCTGCTCATTGGTCTGACCAAGAAGAATGTAAATTTCAAGTGGACTGAGCAGTGCAAGACAAGCTTTCAGGAGTTGAAAGAGAAATTGACTACTGCTCCCATTTTGGCTTTGCCTAGAGCAGGTGTTGAGTATGATGTTTACAACGATGCTTCACATTGTGGGCTTAGTTGTGTCTTGATACAAGAGGGAAAAGTAATCGCTTAGTAACTAAGAAGAATTATCTGACTCATGATCTAGAGTTGGCTGCGATTATCTTCGCCTTGAAGCAATGGAGGCATTACGTGTACGGTGTGAAGTTAAACATGTACACGGACCACAAAAGCTTGAAGTACATCTATTAGCAGAAGGACCTGAATCTGAGCCAACGGAGATGGCTGGAAGTACTTGAGGACATTCGTCTTGAGATCAAGTATCATCTGGGGAAGGCTAATGTTGTTGCTGATGCACTTAGCCATAAAAGCAGTTTGGCCAGGTTGATCACGACCCAGAGGCATCGTGCAGAGGAGTTGGATCGGGCTGGTATTAAGGTAGTTTTGCGAGGCTTGGGAGCATTTTTGGCTCAGCTGAGGCTTCAGCCCACGCTGAATGAAAGGATTATAGCTAGTCAGAAGGAAGATGTAGAGATTCAGAGGATGAAGGAGTAGGTTGGCGCAGGAAGATCATCAGAGTTTCAGATCAGGGATGAAGTGTTGCAGTTTAGAGAGAGGCTATGTGTTCCGGATCAATCAGATTTGAGGGAGGGTATTCTTCAGGAGGCACATGCTACACCCTGGGAGCACCAAGATGTACAAGGACATTAAACAACATTTCTGGTGGTCAGGTTTGAAGCGGGATGTGGCTGAATTCATGGCGAAGTGTGAGATTTGTCAGCAAGAGAAAGCCGAGAATCAGAAGCCCGAAGGTTTATTGCAACAGTTACCCATTCCGGAGTGGAAGTGAGATAACATCATCATGGATTTCATCAAGGGTTTGCCCAAGAATTCGAAGGGTAATGGTGCGATTTGGGTCATAGTCGATCGACTAACCAAATCAGCTCACTTTTTGGCAATGAAACTCACTTCTTCTATGGACAAGTTAGCCGAGATGTATGTTGGGGAGATCGTCAGGCTTCATGGTATTCCGTTGACTATTGTGTCTGATCGAGATGCACGTTTTACTTCGCATTTCTTGAGAAGTCTTCAGACAGCTTTGGGTACTAAGACGGATTTTAGCACTGCCTTCCATCCTTAGACTGATGGACAGGCTGAGAGGGTCAATCGAGTTCTTGAGGATATACTTCGGTGTTGTGTTCTAGATTTTGGAGGCAGTTGGGAGTGGCATCTAGCTCTGATGGAGTTTTCCTACAACAACAGTTTTCAGACTAGTATCGGGATGGCGCCCTATGAAGCTTTGTATGGTAGGAAGTGCAGAATGCCTGTTTGCTAGTTTGAAGTGGGGGAGCAGCAAATGTTTGGACCCGAGATCGTGCAGCAGACCTCTGAAAAGATTGTTTTGATTAGGAAGAGGTTGGTGGATGCTCAGAGTAGGCAGAAGAGTTATGCCGACAACCGGAGAAGGGACCTTGAGTTCGAGGAAGGTGACTTTGTCTTTCAAAAGGTATCACCTAGTAAAGGTGTGATTCGTTTTGGCAGAGGTGGGCAATTAGCCCCAAGGTTCATAGGCCCATATAAGATATTGAAGAAGATTGGAAAAACTGCTTACTGGTTGGAGTTACCGGAAGTGTTGTCTCAGGTGCACAATATCTTCCATGTGTTTATGCTGAGAGGTTACATTCCATATCCAAGTCACCATTTGCCCGAAGTGCCGGAGGGTTTGAGTTAGATCTGAGCTACATTGAGTGACCGGTTGAGATCGTGGATCGTCGGGAGAAAGTCTTGAGGAATAAGACGATACCGATAGTCAAAGTAGTCTGGAGAAACCAGGTGGTCGAAGAGGCTACTTGGGAATCCGAGGAGAGGATGCTGAAGGATCATCCCGAGCTCTTTATCTTTATTTGATTGCATAGTTTTTCTTTCTTCTTTTATGTTTTGTTTTCTCACCCTTTTAGTGTAGTTCCAGGGACGGAACTATTCTAAAGAGGGAGTGTTGTAGCATCCTGTATTTTCAAATAATTAAATTTGTTTTCACGTATTTTTCACGTGCAATTTAATATGTATATTTAGCTTTAAAAATTATTCTTATGTCATGAATAAATATTTTCTTCTCTTTTAAAATTAAAGCCTATTATTAATCTTTAGGCCTAATAGTCTAATTCTAGCCCACTTAAATTAATTAATTAATTAATTAAAGAGCCCATGGATTTTAGCCCACCTAATTAGCCCACTAGTTAATTTTATTAGTAATTAATACAACTTTTAGTGTAGGTTTGATCATGTAACAAATAAATGAACAATTAATAATTGTACAACTTAAACTAGTGTGCACATGGAGACAAGTGTATTGCACATGCACGTGCAATGGAGTCAAGGGGGTGGCCGGCCATATTTGGAGTGGAGGGAGAGAGTGGAAGAGTGGTGAGGTGGTTACTTGATGATGGGTAGATCTTTTAACCCCCAAATGTATCCTAGCCTTTCATTTAAACTCATCTCAACCCTCCATTCACTCTTGAAATGTGTATAAATACCCCTCCCTTATCATTCTTGTCATCTGCATTAGAAATTTCAAAAGAGAAAAGATAAAATTGTGTAAGAGAAAATAAAGAGTTGTGTGAGAAAAGATTGAGTTTTGTGTGCTCTTGTACTTGGGTGGCCGGCTAGTACACCAAGGAGGTTTCGGGTTCAAGCATTGCTAGGAGGAGAAGGCTTGGTTCGTGCGGCACAAGGTAGGAGAAGATGGGAGACGATCGTGCATTTAAGGAGTTCTCAAGGAGTTTCTTATTTGTTTCTTCAAAAAGTGGGTGATTTCTCTACTTCTAATGTAGATACCATGCTAGGAATCTAATTTATGAACATGTTAGAAATAAATAGAAAAATTGACATATACTTGCTTGAAAAGACTAGTAAGGAAAAGGAAAATCTCTTATTTGGCTATATGAGAAAGTTAGCATAATGAATTGAAATGTGTTAATTTAGATTTGTTATGATGCTTTATTAATATATTTGCACGCTAGAATACATATGAATTGATGAATTATGATTATATGAAAATTGTGCCTGTGAATGAATTGTAGAATGCAAAATAATATCCATGGATTGTGAAATAAATTGATTAGTTGCAATAAGTGTTGATTTTAATTGTATTGTATGAGTAGTATTATATTCACTAGATTGTCAATTATGTTGTCTCTTTGAAACATAAGAAAATGTGTAAGTTTTGTAGAGATAAGATTAACTTAAGGGCTTTGATTATGTTAAAGAATGAAAAATTGCATAAACATATTGTGAATAGATGAGGAACAAGTAAATAAAAAGATTCATCTAGAAAAAGGAATTTTTTCAATATCGAAAAATGTATTAATGTTCCACTTTTCAAAAGAAATAAAAGAAATAGTCTAATATGTGGTTAAAAATGAGAATTTTGGAAATCTAAGAAAATAGAATATACTGTTTTTCAAAGAAATACATTCAGGAAAAAGATTTAGATTTTTATAAGTACAAATGATTGAAAAAAATCGAGTTTATTAAAAAAAGAACTAGATGCAGTACAGTCCATACAAAAGTATTTAACTAAGTTCCTTATATCGGTTAGTGACTCAGACCTACTTGTCTTCGGGTGCATTTTGGGTATGTTACTGTAGCACAACGGGGGTACTGGTCTCGGGTTCGAGTCTGAGACTCAGTTTTTATGAAATTTTGATTTTTAAATCAAAGCACCGAACTATACTCTAAGTATAATTAAAGCCCCTCTCATATCGGTTAGTCACTCTGGCCTTTCTGGTCATTGGGAGCGCTTTGGGTCGGTTACTGTTCATAGGCGGGGGCGTTGGTCTTGGTTCGAATCCGGCCCTGGCCTTTTGTTTGTAGTTTTTGATTATTTTTTTAAACTTATTTTGATTTTTTTTGGAGTATTTTAAGCGTATAAAAATTGAGAAAAAATATTAGAATTCTTCTAAAATTACCTAGACTTCATAAAACTTATTTCTACCATATTTGACATAATAAATTAAGAATTAGAAGTAATCTTGAAACTGAGAAATTGATAAATATTCTTAGATTATGACTTGATTAATTAAAGAAAAGGAATATTTTGAAGATAAAGAATTTTTATGTAGAGATTAAAATTGAGATAGTCAACATGGAAAGTTGAGTAAGATAATAAATGGATTTTGTTGTTTAATATATGCAAGTGTGTATGGAAAATGAAACAAAAAGATTAAGATGACATGTGGAAATTTTGTGAGTATAAACAATCATTATGGTGAACATGAAAAAGAAGTTAAGAACTAGAGTGTGGCTAAGTCCTTATATCAGCATGAATGAACTCTTGAAAAATGAAGGTTGTAGAAAAAGACCAAGATTTGGGTTGTTGTTATAAATTGATGGTTAAGTCCGGTGTAGAGGTGATGCTAACTCTAGGGTGTTAATTTTACTCATGATTAAATTATCTAAGGATTAACACATAGTGGAGAAGTGATGAAAGTAAGAGAAAAACACAAGTATGAGGGCCTCGGATCTACGGTGTGAGTGTGTTCACAGGATGTCTACATGATGCATCATGTCAGGACATGGATACATCTCCAGAATATCGGGACCGTGGCGACGCTTGTGGGGTGCTTGGTGACTACGTAGTGCCATCGTTCCATGGCAGAGGCGAATTGTCCATAGGATGTCTGCATGATGCGTCATGTCATGACGCGGGATGCTCTCCAGGATATCTGGACATGAGCTCGTAACTCATAGAACATCTAGGATACTTACCGTAGTTACCATAATAGTTAAACTCATAGCGAGGGAATCAACCCTACAAGATGAAGAACGATTAAGGGCTTGCCCTCGGGCCTATGTAGTATGGGATGCATAGAATTCGAACAAGTGCACACTAGTGTCATTAAATATAAATAACTGCATTAAGGACTAAGTGCACATTCACACACGAAATCAATAAGATAGTCCCTCTTAGTTTTGTTTGTGAACAAGTGTGTGCTTTCCAAGTAAGAAAAATTGATGTATTATATTCTAGCTTCAGTTGTATGCAACTGACGTGCCCACAGTTTCTATGCAGGATAAAATGAATGAATGGACTAAAGAGGAACGCTCCTTAAAGAATTTTTTCGTGTTACTTTATTCATGTAATATGTTGTAATTTGCTTCCGCTTGTTGATGTAAACATTATTGTATAAAAAGTTTTAAATTCCTTGTAAAATTGTACGAAGTGAAGTGTAAAGATCCTGTAGAACTTCGAATTCAGACTCATTTGGAATTCGGGGTGTTACAATATGCTTATTTCAGGCTGATAATGAAGATTTCAGTAATTACTGTAGAGATGATATTCACAAGTTTCTCCAAACTATCTCACACTTTTTTGGAGTTCTATATAATTTTATGAGTTCCTCAAAACTACTTTAGATTGTGCAATTTGCACAGGGTTACACCAGTGACTCATTATGTGGCTTTTGTGATGTGAAGCGTACAAGTTTTAATTCGGATGGGAAACGGGTCGGATCCATGTTAGACTGTCAAAACTTGCGGATCGTAATCAGCTTTGAAAAAAATATATATGAAGCTCGTGTTTATTCCACATGCTTCTCTCTTCTTTCTTCGTAAAAAGAATTTTCTAACTAAGGTAGATGAAAGAAAAAAAAAAAAGTTATAATTATAATCTTTGGATCTTCTCAAAACATGTGTTACCCTTCATGATCCCCCTATTCGAGTATTTGAGAGGATCATGCATGGCCACTATTTTTCAGGCGATTTAAGGATTTTTGTTGATTTTCATAAACTGAAGAATGTTACTCATTTAATATATGTTACTTTCTTAATAATCATGTTAGGGTCCAGATGATCTGCAATGGTGGTCAATGCTGTAATTGAAGGAGTATAAGGGAGGATTTAGAGTTTAGTTGTTGTAACAGTTGAATATCAGTTGTATCTGAAATTGAAAGAACTGCACGTGCACTGTGCACTGACTTTTCATTTGATTAGGGCAGTAATTGTAAGAATTTTTTGCCGTACTGACCCACTTTTTGAAAATATTTGGCGCTCTGACCCATTTTCGAAAACAATTAGCAAACTGACCCAGTTTTGGACACGTCAGCAAAAAACGTTATTGGGAGAAACAACATAGGTTATTTACATGCCGTTTTTCCCAATAATGGCATCTATTTTTAAAAAAAGTGTCATGCCGTTTTTTGGAGTAACGGCATAGGTTATTTTAATTTTCGAGAGCTTGTAGTCTCCTTTTTGAGAAAAATTGCAAGTGTGAAAACCTTATAACATATGTCGTTATTTAAAAAAACGGCATTCTCAATACTGATGTCGTTATTTTGAATAACGGCATCAGTTATTTAGTTTGTTTGCCTATAAATAGTGGCCCCCTCATCTCACTTCCCCTTTCTCAATCGATTTGCTCTCTCTTTCTCTCTCACTCCCGAAACCCACAAACCCTAGATCCCTAAAACCAAAAATCCCAAATATTGGAGTGCTCTCAAACTTTCCAAACAAAAAAATTAAATTACCATACATAAACCCTAATTGTGATTCCCTCATTTCTTTTACAACTCTTCCAAAATTCAAAATTGTGGTAAGTATTCTAAATCCCTAAATTTATTTGAAAAAATCAAATTTGATGAATGAGAGTTATATATATTGGTAGCATAGTACAAGAGATGTAGATTAGATTCGTCTAAGTAGTAGATATGTGAAATGTACTTAAGGATTGTTGTTGATGATGTGTGAAATGTTTATTTTGATGAATGAGAGCTATATTGGTAGTATAGTATAATAGATGTAGATTAGATTCATCTAAGTATTAGATATGTGAAATGAGATTTTGGGCTTTTAACATTTGTGAGATGAGAGCTAAGGATTGTCTTCGATGATGTAATTTAAAAATGACAATGCTGTATATTAGACATTGATGGATAAATGGTCATACATTAGAATTGCTATATTTCTAATCATTATATTTATAGTTCGGTATGTATGAATGGATATTGATATGAGATTTGTTTATATACATAGATATGTAGTGTATGGAGATTTTGTGGTGGTAATTGTTATGAGTAGTAATTGGATACGAGTATTGAGAAGTTGTTATCTTCAAACATCGATTATTAATTATGTTGAAGAAACATGGCTTACAAATTTTGATTATCTCCATACATCATCATTTATTAATATTGTTCTTGACACATTATTTTTTATGTTCATAGATAAATGGATCCTACACAACCATCTTCTTCCCATGATGTTGGTGCTTCATCTTCGTCGCACGCACAACAAGGAGGTCCGGGTCCTTAAGACTAGGTTGTACTCTATTTGCAAGAAGATCATAGGTCTCAGGCTGTGTGGACTGGAGATGTCGAGAAAATGAATTTTCGAATGCACACCATATTGACGACGCACCCTCCAATACAAAACTATTTGGTTAATAGCGGGTTCTATGGAATGTCCATGTTGGCCAAAGTGAAATGTGACCATTCATTACTTACTGCTTTTGTGGAGCGATGGAGGCCGGAGACACACACGTTCCACCTACCCGTTGGTGAGATGATGGTCACGCTTCAAGATATAGCTAATAAGGTGATGTAGGTTAGAGATTATCTTAGGAAGGTTGTTGAAGAGGATGATAAAGGTGTATTTGTCGGGAATCAATCCGACGTTCATGGCTCTTTACAGAATTCAACAATAGTTTGGGAGATGAACCGACCGACTTTGAAATTCAATGTTACACGCGAGCTTATATTTTGTCGATGATCGGAGGTATTCTCTTTCCTAATTCTTCTGGTGATGTAGTCCATTTAATGCACCTTCCTTTGATTGCGGACATACATAGAGCCGGGCGATATAGTTGGGGAACGGCTTTAGCCTCTCTTTACCGTGCCCTGTGCAATTGATCCTTGGAGTCGATACAAATGACATGGCCGATGGGATTATTACAAATATGGTGTTGGGAACGAGTACACCTCGGTCGGCCCCGAGTAACTATTTTGTCAGATAATTGGAGTGTGCTTAATGAGAATCCGATGTTTAGGGCTCCTTTAGGTGTGTATTGGACGGGTAAACTCACATGGAGAGATAACCCACGTGTTGTTTTGACGTATTATAGGGATGAACTCGATCAGCTTAGGGAAGAGTACGTCAATTGGACACTGTACATGGCCGAAAGGCTACAACATCTACCCCCACTATGCACCGCCAACAATCAACTTTGGTTGACATGAGCTCCACTTATAAATTTCTCTGTCGTGGAGTTTTATTACGCCGACCCAGTCCTCCGAAAATTCAATGCACAACAGCCCATCCCAGAAAAGACAATGTACGAACAAAGATTTCACAATATTACTGGTCAAGGTCGATTGCCAAGTATGGATTAGGCTAATCATCACCGCATTCATGTTGCATGCTAGAATGAGAGGAAATATGATTTGGTGGTTGAAGGGATTGCACCGTACGACGAGTCGATTCAAACAGCTTACATGGCGTGGTACCAGCGTATTACACGGTTGTATATTGCTCCAAAATCGGATATCCCCGCGGGTATCCAAATGCCGGTTCCTAGGCACCAAGTAGAACCACCACAGGCACATTCCAGATCGCAACCAATGTATCAACCCAAAGCTTCCTCGTACCGACTAATGGTAAAATTTTGTTATTGTTAACAAATATGAATTTATATTTTTTTTTACACATTTTGCTTTTATTTGTTGAGAAAAGTTTGGTTTACTACTAATTTATTTCGTTGGTATTGTAGAGTGGCAATACATGGGATATTGCGAGGAAATGTGCTCGTGTGTTGAAGAGAAATGCTTCAAAGGCTTGTAAGGAGTTAGTGAGAGAAATCCTCCATCCATATCGTACCTCACGTGAAGAGGTTGGTGATGGTCCGCGCTTCGCTACTCTTTTACCCTCATCCGAACTTCCCACTCAACCGCCCCGAGTAAGTGTTACCCGTGATCAACCTCCACCACCACGAATAAGACAAGTTGAACCTCCCGCATCAACAGAGAGACAAGCTCAATCTCCACCTAGGTCATCTACACATTCGGGAGCTTCTCCTTCACAACGGCCATGACGGAGTAAGAGTGTTCGTTTTCCTTCTTCGGGAAGTCAATTATCATCTAGAGAGATTGAATAAGTACAAGCGGGGCATGAAGAAGATGTCAGGCCAAGTGTACCTGCGACATAAGAAATTGTCGAACGTAGGGGAAAGTCCCAACTCGGAGAAGGAGAGAGTCGCAACACTATACGCCTAGTTAGTGTTGAATGTTTAAATTTGTAAATTTCTAAGCTTTGAATGGCCCAATCACATCAGATTCATTTTGAATGTGTAATTTTATTATATTTTGTTATGTTATGAAGTACTTGATATTTTGTAATTTTTTGTGCTTTTATCATTTGAAGCAAACAGGAAACAAATGTCTGTCTCATGCATGTGCATGTTTTAGTTATGCTTTGATCATATGCTTTCATCATATGCACAATTTTTTGTTATGCTTTTATCATATGAAAACAATGAAAACCAAGTTTTATCTCATGCCTGTGCATGTTTTAGTTGTAATTTATAAGTAATAGTTGCCGTTATTGCAAATAACGGCATCTGTTACCTGTAACATTATTTGCAACGATGGCATCGGTACAATACATGTACAACTTGGTCTGTATTATAAACTAACTTGATACCGTTTTCTAGAACAACGACACCAATGTAAATGATGCCGTTATTGCGAAAAACTGCATCAGTTGAGTCTTTTATTTCGAGAGAAATGAGGCTATGCCAAGACCATCTAACTCCACAGTCGTTTCTCTGAATAATGGCATCTCTTAAAGATGCCGTTAGCACCAGTTGAGTCTTTTGGTTCGAGCAAAATGAATCTCTGCCAAATCATCTAACTTCATAGTCGTTTCTCTGAATAATGACATCTCTTAAGGATGCCGTTATTTAGATTAATGGCATCTCTTAAGGATGTCGTTATTTAGAATAATGGCACCAGTTGAGTCTTTTGGTTCGAGGAAAATGAATCTCTACCAAATCATCTAACTTCACAATCGTTTCTCTAGATAACAGCATCTCTTAAGGATGTCGTTATTCTAAAAAATGGCATCTATTATCCAAACAATTGTGCATGTTTTGTGCATGTTTTGAAAAACGGCATCTCTTACTTATCATTTCAACCCAAAACATACATGGCTATTCGAAAAATGTACAACAATTCAAAACATGGATAGTCATTCAACAAAAAATATCTTACACTAACATATATCTCAGACTCAACTGATGACATTACCATATATTACATCAAATGTTCATAAAAATCAACATCTCTAATTCGTAATAATTTAGTGGATAGATTTTACACATGTTGACAATTTGGGATACAAATTCAAATATCGGTAGATTGGGATGTGCCCACATTGGGAACATTCTTACATCTACGCCTATTGTGTTCACGTAATCCGCATTTTGAACAAATTTTGTCGGTGCTCCCACCCTCTCGAGCATCCATATCGTTGCGAATACGAGTACTCCTAGGCCGACCTTTCAACCGACGTAGACTCGCATCGACTATGAGTATTGATCCACTTTATGTCGGCCAATAAGATTCGTCTGGAATAGGATTAAAAGTTGGTGCCCACGTTAGTGCTAATGAACCTGTAGAATAAAATGCATCAACATAAGGTTGATAATCAATTGTACGGGAGGCACAAGTGGCCAATACATGAGAACATGGAATGTGATAGAGTTGGAATTTTCCACAAGTACAAGTACGCCCCACTAGGTCAACTGTGTGCCAATGTCTACCCTTTTGATGTCCATTATCCATTCTAATGCCCGTTTTAACCCCAAAAATACCAGGCCAGTTATTGAACATTATTGCCTCATGCAAATTGGATTTCTCACAGAGTAAATCAATAATCTCCTGAACACGTGGTGCCCATAATTTTCCCTCACTGGTAAGGGTCGGCGCCGCTTCACGACGGTCATTGAAGTACATGTTCAGACGGAAAAAAAATCATTTCAACAATTGCGGTGACGGGCAAGCTACGTACACCTTTTAAAACTGAATTGAAAATTTCCGATAGATTTGTTGTCATTATACCATTCTACGTCCTCCATCGGCAGAAAGTGCCAGCTTCTCAATCTGTTTCTCCTTCAACAAATTAGCCCCATCAATATTAGTCGATTCAAGCTGTGCCATCTTTTCCTCAAACTTCTTCAACTAATTTTGACACGCGATCACCTTCAGCTTGTTCATCATAAACTTGCAACCAAATTTTTTTTGGAAATTGCTAGCAAAATGCCGCATACAATAACGATGATAAGCAAGTGGTTCTTTCTATATTTCGAACTCATTTTCCATTGCTGATAAAATTTTTGCATGATGATCAGAAATTACACATAGACATGCATGATCTGTGACAAAGCACCGAATACAGTTCATGAACCATGTCCACGTTTCTATACTCTCACCGTCAACTATTGCAAACGCAAATGAAAACAACCTACCGTTTACATCCGGTAAAATAGCAATCAACAAACAACCTTTGTATTTTCTATACAAATGAGTCTCGTCTACACTTATAACTGGTCTGTATGCCTTAAATCCCTCGATGGAAGGCCTGAATGCCCAAAAAAACCCCTTAAAAGTTTTTTCGGCTGGACCGCACACAATCTTGGCCCAATGTACGGTTGTCCCCGGATTTGATGCTTGAATTGCATTAAGAAGATGAGGCAATTTAGTGTAAGCTTTTTCAAAGGAGCCGTACAATCGCTCAATTGCTTTATGTTTTGCCTTCCAAGATTTCCAGTATGAAATTGTGTAATTGAACTAAAGCTTGACTATCTCAATTATGGCTCTTGGTGTTATTCCTAGTTGTGCCTTCACAACATTCAATATGACCGTCGATACAATCGTAGAATCAATTTTCCTGTGATCATGATTCAATGTAGGATTCTCACATGTGTGCGGACCTTCAAGATTCTTCACCACGAAAAAAGTACGGCCTTTTGGAAACAATTTAACACAATCGCCAAGGACAACCAACTACATTTAGAAGTGCCGAATTTTCTGCAATGTCCTCGGATGAATGGTTGATGGATGCGTATTTACATTTGACATAGTATAGACCGGGGGTCGATTTGACCGTCACGAATTCTCGGAGGTTCTTCACGGAGTACATGTTCACTTGATGTTGTATAGAATCTTTAGTTGGAAATCTTTGACCTATGTAGAGTTGATCCGTGTTGGAAGAGTCGACGGAAGACTGTGCATATTCATGTATGGTTGCACGAGACATCAATTCACTCGATTGAACCTCATGTACAGTTGCACTAACGGACTGATTTGTCAACACCACATTGTTAACCGGCACATCGACATTGACATCATTAACCGGAGCTTCATCAGCATCCTCCTCCTCATCAACTTGAAGACCCTGATCCTCATCTTCTTCCTCTTCTACCAAATCGTTATTTACAACGGCGTTGTCAAAGTCTTGCATTACCATGTCAGTGCAGAAAATATTTTGTGTCGAGCTCAACGGATGTACCTGCTCATATTCGATGGTAATAGGTTCTATTGGAGTTGTGCTAATGTCTTCTTCTGTATTTGGTATTCTTGCATGTGACTCGGCAGATGGTTTCAAACTCAGGGCGCACCTTGGACTTTTAATATCAACTTGCCTACTATTTGGAAGCCTCATTTGGTCAATATATAACTCCAATGCATTCTAACTACAATTTGGATAAAGTGTCCTACCAATCATGGACCTCAGAGAATTATCATTATCCACGGGAACCACCATGAAATATTGCCCTTCCCCTTTACCGGCAGCATAACGGGCTTTGATTTTGACACTCATTTCACCTCTATCCTAGTTAGTAACTTCAAATATCTTATCTATTAGTTGTGAGTATATAAAATTGTGGGCAGCCCAAATAATGACTGGTTCAACATCGCTATAACAATATCCGATCTTCGGATCTTTAATTATTTCACCCCCAAAATATAACCAAATAGGGATATCATATTCCATACCTAAACATAAAGATTCAAACATATTCAACTCATTAACTGCTCATAAGCATAATATAGCGCCCCAGATCTCCATTACAGGACATCCGTGACATCACCAGAATCTTTTCCTTCAAATGCATCTCAACACAGTAAATAACACGAAAATTTAAAAACTTTTATTGCTAAATAGAATCATTACATCAATAATTACAACCCTTATCTTGTTCTTGAACAAGGAATACAAATTACATAAACTTATTACAACTGATTACAAAAATATTTCAGCTCCTTTGCGAAGCTATCAGCTGTCTTCCAGAATGATGATCGGCTAGTCACTGCCAAAAATTTTGCTGAATGGTCTATCTGCCTCCCTGGGACTTTCCCCTCGGCTTGAGCCTTCTGCTGCGCAACTCTGATATTTCTGCACCCGCTCGAATGGTAGGCATGTACACTGTCGCCCCACTTGGATGACCTACTAGTTTGGCTCTCCTGCCCCCTTGACCTGGTATCCAGTACCTAATTAAGTAGGTACGTCAGTAATTCTACTGACGTAATGCTGATAAGAAAACAACGATCTCCAACTATCACATCCACAATTCATCTTGAATGGAAATGAAACGTGCATCTTGTCTTCCTAGTGTTCGTGTATGCCATGCCCTAAGGTCTAATGCATAAAATAGAGTACAGAACAGATGTACTTAATCTAATGTCAGCAAGACTGGACACACATGCATCCCATATTACATATGCCCCAGATCAAGTCGTTTATCCAGTTTTACGGATTCGAATCCTCGCCATGCAATGCATTCTACTATTGTACACTTCATGTTCCTGATAGTACAACATGATTGAAGAGGTATATGAAAAGAAATAATTCAGGGAGCTATCCCGTTGTCACCAATAATTGTTGCATCGGACCATCCTCAAAAGCCATGACGAACTTACAGATATGCAGCAGCATATCCATTGCACAGAAGATCCATTATGATCCGTTCGTATCCACAAACATAGAACATGATGGCCTCGAAGGTCTAAAACCCCCTATTCGCCAGGAAATTGACATCCCGTTCTTACCATGGTACTTCAGGAATCAACAGTGTAAGATACGCACAGCAGCACGTATCCTTAATGACATGAAGAGACAACCCCATAGTTATCACCACCTAGTGCCAACTTTCAGAACAAGTCGGATTATAGGGAATCACCCATAACACCAATTCGGTCTTCAAGCGAAACAATAAAAGAAACCTAATCAATGCAGTTTACCGAAAACATGTTATTACCCAAGTCACACTCGGTGTCGTCAACAATGTTGAGCTTGACTGGTCTGTCAAAACAACAATCATCACGGGAATCACATCTGCTGATTCTCATTACCTTCACAGGTCATCGACCAATAACTCTGGTCCTTGACTCTCAGCGAGTAGTCCAACGGTGCCCAAACGATGAAATGTAATTAAATGAAGGTAAGAACACACATAACCACCAATTTCTGACCATTGATAGACTTAGGCATCGAGATACCAAACACAAATTGACCATGGCTATCTCCCAACTCACTCATGTCCACCATGAGTACTAAGAACAGGAACTCGTCTAAGTTTCAGATAAAATGCTAAAAACAATTCTTTGAAACTTAATAGCTCATGATCACCATACTGCGGTATGCAGAGGATTCCTCATTAATCTTCCAATAAAAGTAGTTCAAGAAATAACAGTAGCTATGTCCCAAGCTACATTCATCAAGATCCAACAAAATTAGATTTTCTAGAAGGGTAGGAGACTCTATCGCAATCCCCTAGTTGACATCTCCCTCAAATTCTTTAAAGAACTCAAGTCCCCGAGTTAACTTAAGCTTGAAGTTGATCTAAACAACAGGTTGGTAAACTTGCAACATCCATAACTTTCAGCACACAATTCGGAATTGCTTGATATTACCCATTCTGGAAAGCTAAGAGCCTAGTCCACAATTCTCTAGTTAACCATTTTCTCAAATTCAATCATCTAGACCCTATATAAACCTCATATACTCTCAGCTGTATATTCCTTTATGCATTTGCTGCACTTTCCCAACATCATAAAAATTTGCTCACTCATCAGAATTACTCGATTCCAGGTTCTATAGAAAGGTGGGAGTGTCTACTTCAACTTCCTAGTTGAACATATTCTCAGATTCAATCACTAAAGTCCTAAAAAATACCAAGTTTCATCAGGTGCACAACCAGGGAAGAATCGATTCTTCTAACAAATACTGCCTTGATTAAGACTGAATCTGTCCCAGTCTTTGAAAAATCATAATTTTCAACCTACAAACCGGAATTGCAAAATTTTGGATGTTTTGGAAAGCTATGACTCCCTACTACAAATCTCTAGTTGATCATTCTTCCAAATTCTTGACAAATAATTCCAGAACTACGCATATTTACAGACTAGCTAATCTGAACTAGGTTGAACTTGGTCCATTTTGAAATTCAATAATAAATCAACCTTAAGTTCAATGATCATGAAATTTGAGATTCTTAAACCATACATATACCAATCTATTGTGTCCAAAATTTGCATTTAGATTCATCGTACACAATGAGTTGTGCTTCCTCAAACATAGCATAAATTTCAGCTGCTCTTTCAACAGGGTTTTTATTACTCCATACTATTTATTTTTGAAACCTCATCAAATGACCTTTAAAAATTCTAAAATTTGAGAATAATCAAATAGTCTCATACCAAAAGTTACTCCAAAAATTTCGTAGCAAGGTCATACACACACAACTAGTTATGACATTTTGAACTTCAGTCCAAAAGCAGTCAGCTTTCAGCTACAACTTCTAGACCAGTGCATTCTACAATTTCTTTGAGGTATCAAACGACCTCAGAAAAATATGAAATTTAAGAAAATAGTTTTTGACACATACAAGAGTTTCCACAAAAATTTTCAGCTCAAATACCCAGTCCACACTGAATTACAAAATCGGAAAGACACAGCAAATTTTCATAGTCAGCAGCATTTTCAACTGCTCACTGTCCTGATTTGGACTCGGTGTTTGGGCTACTAAATTGCTTCCAAATATTATGAAAAAATTCATGGATGCTCTACATACATAGAAGAACAAATTCTCCAAATTTGAGCCTCAAATTCCGAACCATTTGAGAACAAGAATTTCCCAAACTCACCCTCACAAACATGCTTCTTAACAAAAGCTCAGGAAAATTTTGTTCTTACCATACAACCATCTTTTTCTTAGCATGCCACTATTTTACATGATAATCAAAATTTCTCTAACTATTCCACATGCTAAAATTCACATACCCATCAAAAACTAAATTTCTAGAGTTAAGAGAAATCACCCACATGTAGTAGTCGCAAGAAAATCTTCTTGTAGCTTTGCTTGCTCCTCTTTCCTTAATCCTTACTCTTATAGAACTTGGCTATCTCAATCCCCTGCTACTCTTCTCCTCTTTCCCTAGTCAAAGACGCCTCCTTTCTCTTCTTCTCTACTTTTTATTTTTGAAGTAAAAACAAAACAAGAAGAAAAATGGATGAGAAGAGGATGGGGTGGGTATTTTATAGGAGATGGGGAGTTAGGGTTTTGGGGTGTTGGGAAAGTGGGCCGGAAATGGTCAAGGGGAGATGGAGGGTGGAGATGGAGTAGGGTGGAGTTGATGGAGATGTGTGGGTGAGATGAGTGCCAACACACTCTTCTAGAAGATCTTGGAAGTTTCTTGAAAACTTCCTTGAAAACTTCTCATTCTCCTAAGTCAACATACACATGGTGAATTGTTTCCACCGTTGGATCTTCATCAAGATCCAAGCCATGATCACATGATTCTAGGGTTCCTAACCCTAGGTTACCGTATCCTTAACCTTAACCTTAGTGTACGAATACAATCCATATTCAATTCAAACATCAACTTTAGTTTAAAATGACCAATATATATAATTTAAAATCTATAAAAATATATGTTTTATAGAAATTATATTTTTACCCCGAAAATTTTCTGGTCCAAACAATCGGGACAAATCTACAGTTTAATCGAGAAGATATTCCGAGTTTACCTCATCGGGTTCAGAACAGCTCATATGTCTGAAATCTCTCAATTAAAACTGATAATTATTAGAAAAAGAGGCAATCATGTGCAATCTTGATTGTGCACAGATTACTAGGAAAAAATAGCCATATGCTATTTTGCGGGTTATTACACATAACATGAGAATACATATCAAACATATGGTTATAATAATACTTTAAAATTAGACTGTATCTTGGATAGCTTGAAAATACGTCGTGGATGAGGAATGAGATGAGAGTGAGAGTGAGGAGGTAGGATACATGAAGTTAGAGAGCACTCCAATACTTGGGATTTTTGGTTTTAGGGATCTAGGGTTTGTGGGTTTCGAGAGTGAGAGAGAGCAGATCGATTAAGAAAGGGGAAGTGAGATGAGGGGGCCACTGATTATAGGCAAACAAAGTTAATAACTCATGCCATTATTCAAAATAACGACATCAATATTAAGAATGCCGTTTTTTGAAAGAACGGCATATGTTATAAGATTTTCGCCCTTGCCATTTTTTCTCACAATTGACAGTATATGCTTCTTCGACTAAAAGTAACCTATGCCGTTACTCTAAAAAACGGCATGACACTTTTTTTTAAAAAATAGATGCCGTTATTGGGGAAAACGACATGTAAATAGCCTATTTCGTTTCTCCCAATAACATTTTTTATTGACGTGTCCAAAACTGGATCAGTTCGCTAATTATTTTCGAAAGTGAGTTAGAGCGCCAAATATTTTTAAAAAGTGGGTCAGCACGGCAAAAAATTCTAATTGTAATGGGTTAGTTTATAAAGCCCAATAGTGACACGTAGTACGCACGTGACTAAAGCTGAATTGTAACCGCCTTTATAAACGCCAATTCCTGATGAAATAAAAATCAATATTTGAGTAACTGATTTCTCCCCCAAATTATCTTTCTCTTCTTCCTCATAAACCCTAGATTTCTCTCTAATGGCCGAATCCGCTCGATCTCAGAATTCAGCTCCTAAAAACTTTGGTATCAGAGCAAGCCTTCATCAACGGTGAACGAGTGAGACGTCGGAGGCACGTCGACGGTGAAGGAGGGGATCCGGACGTTGAAGTTGCAGCTCGAATTCATCACCGCTCAACTTAAAATCATCGCACAATCTGAGTTCAATGCACAGCAGCCCGCGCAAGATTCGTCAAGGATCACCAACCCCAAACTCAACCTCTCATCTCCGAGGACAGTTCAAGAAATGAACACCACTGTAAGAATCTCTCTCAACTCCGATTCTCTTAATTTTTCTGGAGGAAATCCAACGGAATGGATTCAAAAATCTGAACAATTCTTGGAATTTCACGGCTTTCATAAAGAGGAGGGGTTGAGCTATGCAATTTTGTGTTTAAAACAAGAGGCGAGCCGGTGGTTTTGGTACAAGTAGGTAATAGATGGTGTGTGATGAAAAGGGAAGAGTTTGTAAAGAAATTGATTGATCAATTTGGCCTTACTGAGTTTGAAGATTGTGATGCTGTTGGGAGTGAAATTCAAGAAGATGTTGTAATTGAAGATAAGGATTGATAATTTGTTAAGAAATTGGAAGAAGTAGAAGGTAAGGAGGGTGAAATTCAAGAAGTTGTTGTAATTGAAGATAGCAATGGAGAATTTGTTAAGAAATTGGATGAAGCAGAAGGTGAGGAGTATGAAGAGAAGCTTAGAACATTCCCCACTGTTATTGAAAAAAATGAGCAGCTACTTATGTTTGCTAAGAAGGTTTCAACGATGAGTTTGCCAAGTGTTTGTGTGAATGTCTCAAAGGCAACTTTCCGTTATCTTAAGCTTTTATTGAGTGTTCGACGAAATGTCAAGAAGACAGAGTTGGCCGTTCTCACGGCTATAATTGAAAGTGACGATGTAGTACTTAATGAATGGCCTCCACCGATTCAAGCTAATATCAGAATTAATGGAGGAAAATAATGTTTTGGTTGCGAAATTAATGCGATATTTGGTGGAGAGTATATGATGTTGAGTTTGCTTCAATATGGCGAGGAATGGATGCTCAGGGTGACCTATTTTATAGGAGGAATCTTCCGTTAAAGAGTGGTGATGAGATGACCAGCTCGAGGGACTATGTGACCAGAATGAAGTAGGCGAATATTATTGTTTTTCGTTGGTGTAAAGAGTATATGTCCAAGTGCTTCTTGGAAGATGAGGAGATTCTTCAGATTGCTGGAGAAACTACTTGTGTTAGAAAAGCATTATAAATTATATCTGCTATTCTGAAGGAGAGGTTGCATCGAGATGTTTTCCCATTCAGTAAATTTTGAATTCTTTGTCCAACTGCCAAGGTTAAGAGTATCATGGATGCATCTGATGGAATTGTCAAAATGCTTCGAGATATGGTTGAAGTGGATGTGAATGTTGATTATCTATATCCTGACTCGATGGAAATTGTTATTGTTGTCACTTCCAAAGGGTGTCCATATCAAAGTCAGTTCCTAGCTCAGAAAGCTCTACTACATATCCTGTTTGACCCACATTGTAGATCTTGGTGATAAGGATAATATCATTGTGACAAGGCTTCTAATTTCTGCTGGCGAAGTTGAATGTTTAGTGGGAAGAGATACTTCACTGTGATATACAAAAGACTGACTAATGCCAAGGTGGGCATATTACCAGTAAATGATTTTCCTCATGCATTAGAAGCTAATGATAGAGACATACAGATTGGTGGAGAGATAACTTCAGTCCAGAAAGCTCTTATTCAGATATCTGAAAAGTTGCACAGTTTTCTGTATCGTAAAATTTGCACGACCATAATAAAGCTACCACCATTCATGTCTGCGCCAATTCAAGTTGTTGGCATTACTGAAACTGAATCAAGTTCTGGTAAAAGTAGTCTTGAAGAAGAGAATCAAGGATTAAACCAAGCACCAAAAGACATTCAGTCAGCAATTTAGGTTAAAATGGATTGGACTATAAATTGGTTTGAGCAATTTGTAATATTATCAAGGTGAACATTTAGGGAGAGATGTAGAGAATATATTGACAAGTTGAGGTTAGTGCAAGCGATTGGAGTGGCGATTCTTCTAGGCCTTCTATGGTGGAAATCTAAGATGGGTATAGAGGCTTTAAGCAGAAAAAAATACTGGACAGGGTTGAGAAATGGATGTCAGCTTGCAAAGAAGAGAGCTGGCTTGCAACCAGGGCAGCGAGTGACTCAGTTCCAAATCCCAGCGAGGAAGGAATGAAGGAAGCAGTCACCCATGGATTTGTGTTTTCAGGAGCAGAACTAATTGGAATGTTCACTCTCTCTGTCAACTGCCGAACGGGGGCAGCTGAAGCAATTATACAGTCGAAATCTTTAGGTGTGAAAACTGCAATGCTCCTCATTTTCCCTAACTCTGCATCTGCAAGCACTTCTCAATCAACAAATGCAAAGGCCAAATTCTGAAATGCAACATCCTGCTCCTAAAGAAAATTCAATGGTGCCTCCTCACTTTCGTCCAGCAACACCAAAGACAAGCATTTAAGTTCAATTTATGATTGGGAAAGTAAAGTTGGTGGTGAAGCTGCCCCCCTTGAACTTGGGACAAGTTCAATTTGAAGGGGGAAGGAGTTGTTAGGGTCCACTGCAATAGTGGTCGATGCTGTAATTGAAGGAGTATAAGGGAGGATATAGAGTTTAGTTGTTGTATCAGTTGAATATCAGATGTATCTGAAATTGTAAAAACTGCACGTGCACTGTGCACTGACTTTTCATTTGATTAGGGGGGTAATTGTAATGGGCTGGTTTATAAAGCCCATTAGTGACACATAGTACGCACGTGACTAGAGCTGAATTGTAACCGCCTTTATAAAGGCCAATTCCTGATGAAATAAAAATCAATATTTGAGTAACTGATCTCTGCTCCCAAATTATCTTCTTCTTCTTCCTCAGAAACCCTATATTTCTCTTCAATGGCCGAATCTGCTCGAGCTCAGAATTCTGTCCCTAAAAATCAAGATTTAACACATACTGTTTTTTTTTATAATTATGTTATTACTTTAGGATTATCAATCAGATAAAAATTTTAAATGAACCTACAAGGACGATGGGGGTTGGTAAATAAGTTGTATATCATGAACAGTACAACAAAAAGATAAAATCAAATTATTTATATAAGTAACTAGTATTACCCACAAACTAAAATACTTTTAACAAGCTCATAAAATTATGTGGAACTTAAACAATACAATAATGATATGCACTGTGTCTTTTTTTTTACAGTTTATCTTTTTTAATAACATGTGCGATATTTGTCTGGAAAAGCCAAATAATGATATTTTTATCCATTTCGGTCATATTCTTTGAAACCGCTAAGAGAATTTTCATTAGTTCATATTCTTTTATTATTTTGTACATACACACTAACTTTAGTTCTTAAATAAAAACATAAAATTCATTAAATGATGGAGGTGACCCTATTCAACATCGACACAACACTAAGACATAGTTAAACCCTAGATCCCTAAATTCAGAGATGCCCCTTAACTATTTTGATCACAATATAATTAAAAGATGAAAAATCTACAAATTAACAAATTCACATTTTCAAATCACCAACATCATTCTATATTTCTAAAGCATAGAAAAAAAAAGTTGAATAATTAAGTTGAGCATAAAATGCAGTAATAGGTAGGGATATGGCTCTTCTTGGACTCCGCCTTGATGTACTCTGCTATCTCCTTCTCCACAGTGTGCTTCTCAACTGCCTTCCCTATCAAATTGAGCCTTCCATCTTAAATCATTCCCTCTCAAATGAAACATAATCAACATCAGAAGGTGAGTGGTTGTTTTTATTATTATTATTATTTTATTTTTTTTGTAAATTGACTGCACGTGTTAGTACATGTTCGTTTCTTCTCCTTTTTTTTTCTCAAGTGTTAGCACGTGCTAGTTTTCTACTTTTCATCTCCTTGCTCTATTTTAATAGAGGAATGACTCTCTCTTCTAATAGTATATATATATAATAGTATGCATAATTTTAAAAAATAATTAATTTTAATGATATTTGATCGGACGATTGTATATATCTTCATAGTTTATCAAGTAAGAATCCAATATAGTAATTATACCGTAGATCAATGTTTAGTAGAAAAATTACTGTGATTGCAGCAAAAGAAAGCAACTTTAATCAAAATTGAAGAAAAACAGTAAAGCAGCTTTAATCAAGATATAGGTTTCCTTTTCGGAAACACCCTCAATAAACTTTGGTAAGGTGCTAATGCTAGTCAGAAAAAGTATAAACATATGTATTGTTTTGAGCTTAAGAGACTTACATCAATCCTTTTAATACAATGCGCATGATGAAGCACCCCCTTTCTGCACGCCTACATAATGGCAACAGATGCTCGCTATACAACTGGAGCATGGATCAAAAGATATAGTATAGGACAAAGTTTATCAGCATTGAGAAACCACTACAGAGAAAAGCATCGAACACGAAAAACGTAATTGCTAAGTAGTAGACTTTTACCTTCTATATCCACATTCGTCAGCAATCCAAAATCCGTTGGCAAGACAGCACCTGAAAGAAGGTAATTTGAATGACTAAACTGAATCAAAATAATGTCAAATAATTATAAAGGTATTTTGAGCATTTTCATAAGCACCTCGTATACACCACAAATGAGAAAATAATTGTAATCAAGATAATTCCGAACCCAAATTTGAACCTTCTCACGTCTATAAGCATCTTGCTGAACATTATATTTAGAAGATTGGTGTATAAATCTCTAATCAAATTCAAAATTAAAACTCATCCACTTGAGTTCCATATGCCCCCACCACACAGAAGGCTTCTACAACTAACATATTTCAGTTCATTCATGCATTTTTTCAAACTGGATGAGCGCATATAATAAATAGTGATAAGATTGAAGAATTTAACATGGGAAGACGAAACCGCACATAATAAACCAAAGGATCTTTAGACATTACTCTTAGATTCATCAAATATTTAATCTCTTTAGAAAATAATTATACTATATTTACATCCCAAAATAAGAGAGGATGTTACAACTTGATCAATACCTTAATCTCATATTCTCAATATTCAAAAAAATAACAAATATATAATCCAAAATAAGAGAGGATCTTACAACTTCCTGAATACCTTAATCTAGGCGAGGATTTGGGGTATGGCGTACGACTGCTGCTTGAATTTGGACGGACTGGTGAACGACGAACGATTACGATTGAGTTTTGGCTAGGGACGATGGCGAGGATAGGCGAACGGGGACGACTTGTATTTGGGTGGACTGGTGGACAGCGAACGGTGACGGTTTGGATTGGGGTGGATTTGCGAACGACGAACGGTGACGGGTGGGTTTTGGGCGAGGATGGGTTGGGGGGATTTAAGGAGAGGATGAGTTTTTTGTGCTTTGTATATTTTTTAATTTTGTTTTATTAAGTTAAAGGTGTGGTCCGCATGTTGTAAGATAAGTCTGAACTCCTAGTTTTTCTCTCCTTTCTCTATTTCAAAATAGAGAAAAGAGGGAGGGGGTAGTCCTATTAGCTTATAATAAATATATACAATCCAAAATAAGAGAGGATGTTACAACTTGATCAATACCTTAATCTCATATTCACAATATTCTAAAAAATAATAAATATTTAACTCAAAATAAGAGATGATCTTACAACTTCCTGAATACCTTAACCTCGGCGAGGATTTGGGGTATGGCGTACGGCTGCTGCTTGGATTTGGGCGGACTGACGAACGACGAACGATTACGATTGAGTTTTGGGCTAGGGACGACGGCGAGGAAAGGCGAACGGGGACGACTTGTATTTGGGTGGACTAGTGGACGGCGAATGGCGATGGTTTGGAATGGGGCGGATTTGCGAACGACGAACAGTGACGGGGTTTTGGGCGAGGATGGGTTAGGGGAATTTGGGGAGAGGAAGAGTTTTTTGTGTTTTGTATGTTTTTTAATTTTATTTTATTAAGTTAAATGTGTGGTCTACACGTGGTAAGATAAGTTTGAACTCCTACATTTGCTCTGCTTTCTCTATTTTAAAATAGAGAAAAAAGAGAGGGGATAATCCTATTAGGTTAAGATATAATATAATGGATGTCAAGGTAGAAAATTAATATAAATACGGATTATAACACAACTTACCACTGTAGGTGTCAGAAGGCACTTGGTAATATATGAATTTTAATGGACATCGCTTCATTTCAACATGAGTGTAATACAATTAAGAGATGTCTAGTTCATTACAAGTAAATGTTGCATGTGTAAGCACAAGTATAAGAAAATATTGAAAATTATATGTTATTGGTACTTTCAATCATTGCTCTCAAACCTCTAAAATGATTGTTTTATCAATATTAACTATCCTAGTATTTTATGTGTTTTGTTTAGTTATTTTATTTTTTTATAAAATAAGGTGGTCATATTTGTCTATATCTATATAATAAAACACAAAGAAAGCTATCAAGTGGCTCTCATTCAATCTTTCCAAAATCAATGGCCCAGATCTAACCTTACAAAACACATTTTTCCTCCCAAAAGTTTTCCTCCCAAAATTCAAATTCAAATCCCTCCTAAAACAACTCCTTTTGTTATTTAATTATTCTCTGTCTCTCTCCCTCTCTCTTAAATCCCTCCCAAATCAATGGCTCATATATGAAACTTATAACCAATTAACGACACAATTTTAACATGCCTACCTTCTCCAGTTCATACTAAACTACTAAAACTCAAAAGTATGCAAGACTGTTCATGCTTAACCCAGTTGATAAATCTCTATCATTAGCCGATCTCTTCTTGAGAAATCATACCCAAACCAAGTCAAGACTTCTAATCAACTTTTAAATATCTCCATGTTTTCAACTACCTCTCCTTTCGCTATACACCCTTTTCTGGGTTTCCATTAAACATACCCAAACCATCTCAATCAGTTTCCCTCTTGTTATCTATTACATACTTATAGCAACAAACCCATACAAACAATAACACCTTCTCCTAGTCACACTAAATTTCTAAAATAAAAAGAGTAATCCTAACAATAAACATGAACGATTATAAAAGGAAACAATATTAGAAATTGAGATTACCTGAGAGGTGGAGCTTGGAAGATTGGGGGCTAGGGTTTCGCCGTCCGATCGCTCGAAAAGGAGGTAGGGTTCGTTCGGAGCAAATCGAAACCCTAACGGCGAGAGAGAGGATGGGAGAGAGGTAAAATCGAAGGCCTATCGGCTTCGACGAAAAGACGGCGAGAACCGATTCTCAGAGTAGGATGGTTTCTCGTCGAAGAGAGAGAGATTGATCGAGAATCGAAGTAGGGTTTCGATCGACGAAGAAGGAGAGAGCAGGAGGGATTCTCAGAATATGGGGGTTTCTCGTCGAAGAGAGAGAGAGAGAGATCGATTCTCTATTCGAAGTCGGGTTTCGATCGAGGAGAAAGACAGATCGATCCAAAAAGAGAGTGCGGGAGGGAGAGTATGAGATGGGAAAGAAAGGGAGATGGAAATGTCTTATTTATCCTCAGCAAAAAGAACTGAACATCCGCTCAAATCTGAGCCGTTTGATCGATCTCAACTGCGATCGAACGGCTGTGATCTCCCGCTCACGATAACGAGCCCATCTCACCTTCTCATAATAGACTAACTCATATATATATATATATATATATATATATATATATATATATATATATATACACACACACACACACACACCTATTGGAAACATGGACTTTTATATCTCAATTCATAATTATTTTTCAACATATACTAATGAAAATATGGACTTTTATTTACAACTAATTATTGTCATATTATTCAAACTTGAGCTATATAATTATTGATTTACTGTTTACAAGATTTTTCATATGTTGTATCGTTCAGAAGACGTACCGTAGGCACGTGCTCACTGGCAAATCTAGTATATATATATATAGTAAAAGGGATATGAGTAACTTGCTCATTTAGTAAATGAACAATTGATGATGTGACATGTATCAATTGTTCATTTACTAAATGAGCAAATTGCTCATGCCCCTTTTTCCCATACATAAATACAATAATAATATAAGCACTTGAATAAGTGCCATACATTATATTCTTGAGCACGTCCCTGAAATTATTTGTACTAGTATTATACACGTGCTTTGCACGTGGGAATTTTTTTTTTGAGGGGGAATGAAAAGGTTAAAAAAAATTTACGTGATTTACACGTGGGGAAATTTTTTTTGGTAGGGAAATGAAAAGGGCAAAAAAAAATATACCAACACGTGCGTTGCACGGGTTGGGTTAAGGACTAAGGCCCCTGAGACTATTGTTCTTTGGATCCTTGCAAGTGGATATAACTGGAGCATCAAAACCATCTCGAAATATAACCAACACATCCACGATACTAGCGCATGGGCATATGTATCAGGAAACTTCAATCTCGTGCATGTCCATTCCACAACCAACATTATTTTGCCAAAAACTGCTATTTTCTTCCGACAAAAGTTACGAAAGAGAAACTTGACTAAGCTAAATTGTCATTAGAATCACAAAAAAACATATAAATCTATGATATTTACTGAACAAGAGATGAAGACTCAAGAAATAGTCCATAACCAAAAAAGACTCAAGAAATAGTCCATAACCAAAACAACTATCAGCTGTATGTTCCGAATAGAATCGCTTCCACAGCAGGCAGACAGACTTGCAGTAGGAATCAGACAACCAAGACAAAACTATTAATCAAGGAATATGATGAGGAAAAAAGATTCATTGGAACTATAGATGTGCAGTGCAGCTTAAGTTTGTCATTAAGATTGGTCATTGGTATACAAAAGATCAATAATTTAATAGAGTGCCGATAAGACATGATAATACGGAGCCGACCAAAGAACCACCAAAATCCGTTAATAAGACACCGAACCCTCCTGGTCTAAAATCTCCAGAAAGAAACCAAGACCACCCCACAAGCATAAGCTGAATCTCCATATCCAAACATTTGTTATTTATCACACCAACAGAACATATGGGGTCTTTAAATAGCGAGATATCATTTGAGAGGGCCAGTTCAGAAACCAGCCCACCCAGCTGGCTGGTTAGCCTCCACCCTTTTGGTTTCGCTCGCACCAAACCTCTGTGAAGTACTCACCCCTTGTGCTGAATTTTTCAAAGTATCAGAAAGACTCGATGGGCTCGCTGCCTTAAAACTATCTTGGCCGAAAACCCATTGATCAAAAGCAGGAGAACTTGAAGTAGGAGATTTGGTAGTATTTTGTTGGCCGTTGGTTGTTCTGACCGATCTGGGATGGATGCTCTTCGGAGTATTGCTCTGTTGCTTTGGCTCCTCAGCAAAGGCCTGCCATGGCTTTGCGGCCTGGGTGGACGGACTGCTCTCAAATATTCCCTGCTGGAGTTCCCAGACTGTTCCTTTTATCTTCTCCCTTGGCTGAAATAGGAAATTCAGAGAGCAACCATGAACTAGTAAGTAATGTTTTGATCAAAATATAAAACATTGATAATATCTGAAAGATGACGTTAACATAGTTTTACTTTAGCAAATAATTATAAGTGTAATAATTTCATACACAAAAAAGAAACGTTTATTAGTACTTTGCCATACAAAAGGGAAGAGAGGTTTTCATTCTACATGCTTGCATTGCTTTCAGAAAAAACACCCTCTGATAACAGGCCGCAACCAGAGGAGGTTGTCAAGCAGGTACGATTGACGTGTGTTCTTTAAAAATATATCTTAATTCAAGAGTTCATATCTAAACATATTAAGGGCATTAGGGGGAAAAAATCCCGGATCCATTTGCATACTGGTTTAAAATGAAAATATGTAATCATGGCAAAAATGTACAACCACCATTATGAAAATGCAACAGTTCAACTCTTTAGTGTTTGACCTCCAAAAAAGTTATAAACAAAAAAAATCCATCTTCCCTAAATATGAGGACAGGATTCCACTCAACATAGTAGTTGTAATAAGTTCTGGATCCTTGCACCTCAACTTCCTCTCTACAAGGGCAAAAATGTTATAGGCTCTACGTAATATGTGAAAATGACCATCCCTGCAAGTACTATGTTTCCAATGGAATATAAAGATGGAAGGAGACTAATACCAGATTATCTGGGGTCTTCGGGCTGTCTTTATTCAATGGTGAAGGGGCTGATGCAGCAGCAGTGCACTTTAGCTCCTGGAGCTCCTGCCTCTGGGAGCGGCAAATTGCAGAAAGCTTCTCATATTTGGAAGTTATCTCAGCCTTCTCCAAGTCAGCTTGCTTCAGTTGTTCTCTCAACCTGATCACTTCCGCTTCCAATTCTTCCTCCTTACCCAATTTGTTATTCTTGTTAGTACTGGTAGCAGTACTAAAGTCAGCCGCAAATGGCTTTTTCTCAGGAGAGAAGCTTATTTCAAAGTCCTCAGTTGGGCTACTGTTCAACTCATTAGGAGTGTATACATGTACACTTTGCCGCCTATCTGAGTTTGTGTGGTTTTGCTTGGGTGTTACTTGACTGATAGGCTCGTTATCAAATACGGGTCCTTTGTCAATGACTTGTGAATCTTGTGCATGTTGAGTGGACCAGAATGCACCCAAAGAACCTCCTGAAGTACTACTGCTGACCTTTGAAGTGCGATGGGTTGGCCATGAGTGATGCACATCCTTGTCAGATGGCGGTGATATGTTATGAGAATGTCCTTTTGATGAAGGGGGAGGTGGAGGGCTTCTCCTAGGCATCAAAGTGTTCCTCCTTTGAGCTCCTGCAGAATTGAGCAGAACAAATCCATCACTAAACTTTGTTTTGTCATTTCATAAGGTTCTGCTGAAATTATAGTACTTGCGGATCAAATATACACAGTAGGTTCAATAGATTGCAAAATACGATATCTTTCATAATCTACAATTCTACATATCTGATGCTGACAATAGACAAAAGAAAAGTTAGGACTGATATTTAAAAACATATTGGAGTGCCATGAGAATGGATGAGATGTTCAAAATTAGACCGTCAGGACCCCGAAAATCTGTTTATCAGTGTGTTTGAGATAATATTGTAATTATAGTTATTTTCAATTTATATAGCTGACAATATAAATTTTGGGTATAACATATTCATTTTTTCAAAGCTTTGATACACCAGAATAAAATCTCAAGAACTGAATCAGGAGGAAAATCATTTACATGTTCTACACTAAATTAATGATATCGTTTTTCTATCATATGCTTCATGTTTGGATTACGGCATCAGTAAAGGTGTCAGAGTTAGGGTTCCTTAATAGTAATACACCGCTCTCAGTTCCAAAACAAATTTAGGCAGGTATGTCTGCATAACGGCTTATGCATCCATGTGAATTAAACAATTCTTTATGTCTTTTGGACCACACTAACCTTCATCACGTACACTCGAAACAAGAGGTACACTCGAAACAAGAGTATTCGTGTCAGTCGCTGATGTAGACACAGACCTATCTGGTAATTCCTTCTGGGCATCCAAAGGTAAGAGATCATTAACACGAAACCACACCTGTCAATGGAGAATGATTCAGCATTAGAAAGGGGAACAGAAACAAAATTTCTTTGCATCTCTAGGTGCTATTACAGATGCAATGATCTATAACCAACCTAGATTCATGGAGATGAATGGCCAATCAAGCAAAGCCCTTGCCTGCGTGATATCGGGTCTGGCATCTGGAGAGGACTCAAGCATGTCTTTAATCAAGCTTGTTAAGGAAGCACCATATTTTGGCAACTCTGGAATGCGATAATTCCCGTTCAGGATCTGTAGCTTTGATTCACCATCAAAGGCCAACTTGAAATAGCAGATTCTGTACAGAAGGCACCCAAGAGCCTGCAACAAAACAACTTTGTCTTCAGTTCCATTAAAAAGAGAAGGGGAAAAAAAACAAGACAACAATAAAGATGAAATCAAATTCTAGGATTTCATTTTCCTATGTCTCAATATTCAGAAAGCTCTATGTAACACTGCTAATCTTATTTAGTTGTATCACTTGATAAGCTGAGGTGAATGGATAAATTGCAATGAAGAGAATAAACAGGTTTTCCTTACCCAAATGTCCACTTTTTCACTAATAACTTCCCTTCTATATAGATCCCACATCTGCGATCAATCAACAATAGAATAGGATTATGCTCCCTTTCACATTTGAGACACTAATTACAGTCAAATATGGGAACTGTTTGCTCATCACCTCAGGAGCTCTATATGCTGGGGTAGTATGCTTTCTGATATTGTCCTCTTCAATGCCCATCTCCTCAGGTCTGTCAAAGCACTTGTGGTTAGTAGATATGCTACCAAAATCACACAATTTCCAAGCTCCATCAGGTCCAAGCAAGAGGTTTTCAGCCTTTAAGTCCCTGCAGAATTTGAAGTGTGAACTAGATAAGCAATGAGAATAATTAACATGTTAAAAAGCCATAGCTACAATGTGACTCCAGATGTTTATGTTTCCCATTGTTGACAATGAAGCAGAAGGCAAGTGCCAGTCTGGTGCACACACAGGTAAGCCTCAAGCCTCTTCGCTAGTGAGCAAGAGATCGGGAGTTTGAATCTCGCTTGCACCCAGCAAATCCCCAATTAATATACATTCGGGGTAAAGTGTTGGTGTGTATGGCTACAGCCTTATTCAAAAAAAAAAAAAAAGCAGAAGGATCAAGGGTAACAAGGCTGGCCCCATTGAAGTTTATCAAATGTCTAGCACTATTTAATATTATTATTATTATTATATTCTTGGAACAAGTCCGTATCCAACATCTAACACTATTGATTATGATTTTATGATATGAACCATACTGAAACAATAGCACGATACTACACAATTAAAAGAGATATTTAAGTGATCCCTATTAAAATAAACAAAAGCAAGAAAAAGCTAAAGATCCAATTCTAAGTAGATGTAGGAGATATGGTAATATAGAGAGAGGGGAAACACATGCACACGAGCGCAAACACAAACACACAAACACACACGTACACATACACATACACATACACATACACATACACATACACATACAACAACAAAAATAAAATGTTTTCCTTCATTAGATTGTTAATTTAATGAGACCCATGCTTTACCCAGAGTGACAACCTAATTAGCCATAAGCTTCATAACCACTTAACCAGACAAGTTATTTGCATATTACAATTTTTAACCAAAAACTCAGATTAGGTTATTTTTGGTTACATATTCATAGAAAAATGATGAGTAAGCATTTTAATGAATTCTACCTCCTAAGCACCCAGTCATTTGCTTAATGAATTTGCGTAATTAAGTGCCTGAGAAAAATTTGCACATGAAAAACTCACATTATAAAGAAACAAAAAGAAATTTAGCAACTTTCATTGAAGAGAATAATTGCTAATGACAATAAGTTTAGTCGTACTTCATATGAATACTTTGTCAACAACATTATAAAATTAAGGACAGAAATATACAAGAGACATTGGGCCAAATTATGTAAGGATATTTACCATAGGAACAAAAATATGGGTATCAGTATATACCAAAAAGCATAATTGAACAATACTTGGAGATGAATAGATGAGCAACGGTCAGGTAAACTGTTAAACATTATTAAGAGCAGATAAGCCAGTAAGGGGGCACTTCGTACGTGGTAATGTGCAAGGGAATCGTCCATTCCCTTGTGGATTGCCCTTTTTGGCTAGTGACGAGGTATAGTTTTGGAGGAAATCCTCCATTCTCATGAGAATCACACTCCTCCATTACGAGATTTTCTTTCCCTTCATTTTGAGTAGGAATCCTGGATTCCATGGAATCAAATTACAAAAGACTAATATACCCCCCACATCTTTCATCTACACTGCCCACCACCTACCACCACCGCCAAAACCACCACCACCGACCATGGCGTCCCTACCACTGAAAGGGTATTTTGGTAAAAGTAACATGCATGGTAATTGAGGATCTACTGAAGGGTTTATGGGAAAGGGTTTACGGGAATCTGATTCCTTCATCACATTCCCGGAAATCCTCCAATCGGCGTACCAAATTACCCTAAACTCATTTAAGGATTAGTACACTTGACTTGAAAAACAGGTAACAATGAGAGAAAAATAAATTTAAACAAAGCAAATTCACTATACATATGTACATTGTGGTGGTTGGAATTAATAGAGAAAAGGCTGAAATTTCAAATGGGTTTGAACTTTCATGGGTACTTCATAGCTTTTTGTGTCCTACTATGTTCTTATGATAGCTGTTTTATATAAAGATTTTGACTCCATCGAGGAAAGTGATTCCATAAACTTGGGCCATCCTATAGACCTTTCTGATTGAATCACAGAGACAATTGCTAAAGCATGGCAGAGAAAATGAAAAATTTCTTTTTAATGTGTATGCTTTCAAAACAGGTTCTGCATTTCAAGTGGGTTTCCATATATGATTCAATATTTTTTTATGATCCCTTAGTTCTTTTAGTATTAGCTTTTTCCAATATAAAGACTCACTCCTACATGGGAAATGGAACACCCAACTTCATATTTGACCCATAAACTTCAACAATCTTTTGGACCTATTTTTAGCTGACAGAAAACATGTGCATGCTCAGCATCTTTCAAATGAATGCCTCATGAGTTTAAATGGGGTAGAGTACATTCTATTTAGCATATCCATTTGAAATGAAGTTTCAAATGCCCTTATCTCTTTATGTACACGGGCTAATGCAGATTGAAATGGGTCCAACAAGGTTTATAATAGCCATATTCTTTACAATAATAAGGCTAATTTATTGAAAATACCCTTAAGTTTACCCTGTTTTAGTGAAAAATACCCTACCATGCATTTTATTATTCAAAAACACCTGAAATTTTCTAGTTTTATTGAGCGATACCTTTTATTAGTAATTCCTTAACAGATGCCACAAAATATACTCTTATGCTTATCACATGACGATTTGAGGACTCTTTTACCCTCAATTATATAGTTATTTTCTTTCTGCCATTGTCTCCTCTCTCCAACCTAATCTACTATGCAAACTCCAACCCTCCCCCCCCCTCCGGCGAAAAAAAAAACCAACTTGCTCTTGAATGGTATTACCTATTAGCTAGAAACTACAACGAAGGGATTTTGAAAATTCAAATAATGAAAAAGGAGAATAGCAGAAAACCTATTAAGTCTTTATCTGAAGAATGTTGTGCAGATGTGGATTACGCATCTGAAGGATTTTAATTTTCTTGTAGTTAATGAATTGTTTGGGAGAACCTTGCTCCTAATTCTGCCCTTAATATTTATCCAATCATTCTTTCTAACAGGAGCACTACTAGATCTAGGAGCACTACTAGATCTACGTGTACCACGTCCAAACTACCTCAGACAATTCTCTCTTAATTTATCTTGTATAGGAACTACCCTACCTTTACTATGTCTCGTATATGCTCGTTTCTAATTCTATCATTCCTAGTTTTACTACACATCCATCTTAGCATCCTCATATCCGCTACACTCATTTTTTGGACATATTGTTTTTTTATTGCTCAACACTCTGCTTCATACATCATTGCTGGTCTAACGGCCATCCTGTAAAATTTTTCCTTCAATTTCAAAGGTATACGTTTGTCATACAAAATACCACTAGTGCTTCTGCACTTAAGCCACTCTGCTTGGATCCTATATATAACATCTTGACAAATCTCCCAATTTCTTTGTATAATTGAGCCTAAATATCAAAAATTGTCTCTCTTAGGTATCTCTTGACCATCAAACTTCACTACTTCCTCATTTATCTTCTGAATATCGCTAAAATTACACTTCATATACTTTGGGACCACTCAAATCTATGAAATGCACACAATCTCTTAGTGCACTCAAATATGATTCGGTCATCTTCAATGCATCTTGTACACATAAATTTATAATATGACACATCTAATATAAAATATTTCAGGCTCCAAAGGATGTAATGCGTCATTTAATGTAGAAATTGCCTTCGTATTATTTGAGGCATTATCAAAACCAATAGCAAAATTTTTATCAGTAATAGAAAAACTAGTGCATGCTTGTATGGCATGTGATACGATAGCCTGTACATTATGATGGTACATAATATATCCAAAATATATGATTCTCTTTTGGAGAATCCAATCATTATCAATCCAATGACAAGTTACGCACAATATTGGAATATTGTTAATGCCTTTCCAACAATCGGAGGTTAACAAAATCTTACAAGTTAAATTAATCAAAGTAACAAGTACAAAATTCGTATGGTTTTGATAAACTTTAAAACAATCGGATTTAATGGTATTTCCAGGAATTCGCTTAAAATACAGGTTTAGAGCGGTTCGGTTAAAGACCTCTAAGTTCCTATTTTCAGAATAAGAAAACAATAACTCATCCTTAATAAGTAGTTTTGTCATTTCACTATGAATGAGATCATGATCGTAACTAAAACTATCTACACGACTAGTTTAGGGTTGATCTTTTGTTGGGTAAGCTCTTTTTTCAGCTCCAGGTGTTTATTGTTTAAATGGCGTGTAAGTGTACCCGTCCTGGTACCCTTTACCCATCTGTAAACTGTGGCACAATACTTGCATCTTTTTTTTTCCTTTTTCAAATTGGGGGAATCTTCTTCCCATATATAATGATGGTGGACATCAGAAGTAGATACTCTATGTTTTTGGCAAGAAAGTTGGTTTTCGGTGTTTTTGAGTTTCAGTATCTTGAACAAGGATTTAATCGAATTGTGTTTGTGGATTAGCGAATTGGGAAAATCGGGAACACTATCTTCTTCTCTAATATTATCGGTATCTAATTGTGGAATATAAGCGATGCGAGATGTGGATTATTGTGCACTCTTTTGGCTACTTCTACGTGAACGTGATGATGTCATTCTATTGTATGAAAAATACAGAATTGATATTAAAAATATATTTAAGAATTAACAAGTAAAATATTTTACAACTAACAAATATTGAACAATAACAATGATACTGTAATTGAATAATTACAACAAAAAAAATTAAGAAGAGAATGCTTCTTGTTGAACGTTTCTTCATTTCATTTCTTCGAAAAATTGCAAGAGTAGCTTTGAGAGTTAGCAAAGTTAAAACTTGATTTAAAAATTATTGGAAACTTGATAGAATTGTTTGGAATAAATTGAGAGAATTGAGAGAGTTGTTTGAAGATTTTTGAATGAAGAAAATGGAATGGAATGGGTGGGTATTTATAGATTTTCATATGGGGTAAAAGGGTAATTATATAAACCTAATAAAAAATATAAAAAATTAAAAAAAGGCTAGCTCAATGGTTGGCCATGGCGGGCCAACCGTTGAGCCCGCCTAGGTCGAGGCCTACCGGGCCCAGGCCTCCATAGGGTCCGGGCCGATCCGGGTGTTTTTGAGAAATCTATGACCCGGACCATCTAAAGGCGGTAGTCCAATCCGGTCCTCAGCCTGACCCAGGCTGGTCCAAGGCAGGCCGCTGGCCAAACCAGCCCTGTTGCCACCCCTACCTAGAAGGCAGTGCAGTATTGTGAGAGTAATATAATTCATTGCTACTTTAGATCTCCCCAGAGTTCCGACTCTGGGTAATTTCTGCAAATACTCAAATACTAGGTTCACATTGTTGCATCCACTTTTAACACAAGTTTGTCAAGTACACTTAAACAGTGGTCAACCAACTTCATACTCCCAGTTCCCAACCTCAGTTCCCAACCTCACACTGATGCAAGCTGAAAATGTTACTCTGATGCATGTGACAAACAATGTTCCTCGGTTGAATGTCATGATAGATATCTTGTTGTGAAGCATTATAGACCTAAATAATGTTGTTTCACAGCCAAAATAATCACTAGCCAAGTCTTGCTTTATTTATTGCAATGTTATATTAAATTCTCCTTGTTTGACTTTATATTTACTTGTAAAGAACATAGTTTCATACATAATTACACATATATATCAAGATTATATCATCAAAGCAACTTATATCAGTAGAATTGTATACAGCATGTAAGACATGAAATATTTTAAAGCATCCCTCATAGTCTCATACCTGTGGGCAATGGGTGGGGATTGGCAATGCATGGCGAACACAGCATTGCAAACATCCCTGATAATCAAAAGGACCTGCTTCTCCTCAAAATATGCAGCTCCTCTATTCTCCAACACTGCCACTAACGACTTCTCACAGAACTCCATCAGAAGCAACACCTCCCTCCTCCGCCCCATGTCCAAAATAGTATGAGCAAAAAGTGACACAACATTTGGATGCCCTTTCAGCAATTTCATAACTTGGATTTCCTTCATTGCCAGATCCAGTGACTCCCCATCTTGACAAATCATGTGCTTGAGAGCATACTGCTTTGACATGTTCACAGCATCACGAGCGAGATAGACACAAGAAAATCCACCCTCAGCGATGGCATTTTGAATTTGGATCTTTACATTGCCTACATCAATTATTCGCCCTTCGAGACCGGCTGTTTCCTTTCCCGTGAACTGCTTGAATCTCCACATTGTTGTAGATTCTGTTACACAGGCAGTATTGACAGATCTGGTTGAATAACAAAATATATATTGAAAATGAGTCAAGTTATTCGACTGAACACATAATCTATACAAGAAATTATATAACCTTCAAGTTATCTTTACTACTATATAATGGAAGGAGCAGTGTGTGCCTCCTCCCCTTTTACTTATCAATCTTCCTATATTTTATTTTTATCACTAACCTAAATTCATATGCACGTACTGAGTAATAAACATCATAATATAAGTTCTGTTCGATAGTAGTGATCAGTTTACCTATGTGGTTCTGAAATTGGAGGAAAAAAATATGTCCAATGCACATAAAAGTAGTCCAGTAGAATGAAACCACGAAAATGTTGAGTAAATGTTCTTAATTTGATCTCAGAATCTACTTTTCGAACGAAGAAAAACTTGTTATTTTTGCTTGCAGATTGCTCTAAAAATTAAACTATGCTAAAAACAAGCAACATTTATAAACTTTTAAGGTTCATCTAAAACCCTAGTTTCCAATAATCTACTGATCTCGCTTAGACCTTTTCCTCATTCTTAAATCCAAAACAAATAAAGACAATTCAACCTCAGTACAAAATAACAAGGTATGAATCGGACATATTTTCACTAAGTAAGACATCCAGGAAATGATCCTAGTAATTTTAATAAAATGTAAATTCTTAATGAACATCATAATATATGATACAATTAATGCTTCATACAAATGATCAAATTCCCGGTATTGTTCTGAACAGACATGTGCACATAAATTTGGCCAATCATAATGAAACAATGAAAATTTGGGAGTAGATGCTTTCAACTTGATCTCATAATCTAGTTTTTAGAACTGACACAGGTAAACTAGCAGAAATATAACTGTACTGAAAATAAGCCTCGACTTCATCTAAACCCTAATATCCAATAGTTTCTGATCTCGTGCAGATCATTCTTTGCTCCACAACAAATCAAGATAACTCTACTTCAGTAGAAAAGTTGCAAATCAAACAGATTTTTACAAAAATCTGCTATATATATAAGCAAAAGGATTGTTGCTGCCCACTACCCCTACAATTACCAAAATATCCCCTAAAACAAGTAACCAATCAAAAAATAATCATATCAAAAAAACCTCAAACACTCCCCCAGTCACGATCCCGTGGGTGCAGAACCTATTACCATTTTTTGGCAAAGTTGTCCTTTAGAGCACCCCTTATTTCCAAAATTTGGAAAATATGGCAAAAAACATGGTGTAGTCGTTCCCAATATTTTCAAATTTTGGGTTTTGAGGAATAGTAGGCTTCTATATTTGAGAGGAGAGATAGGAATTTTTCAAATATAGGAATCAAAATATCATCTTGCGTCCGTCATAACATTTAACAGTTATTTATTTCAGACGCAAGATGATGTTGCGTCTCACAAATTTTTTTATAAAAAAACTCTCGGATGCAAGATTATCTCGCATTCGAAAGATTTTTTCAGATGTGAAGAAAATATTCTATAGAATTAAGCCTATATAAATTAATATGTGTGCATATTAAGGTTTAAATGAGATTTAATTAAGATTTAATTAACACACAAATTAAGATTAAATTAAGGGTTAAGAGGAAAAAAATTATCGAATGGAAGATGATCTTGCGTCCGTGATTTTTTTAAGAAAAAAATTGTATCTCCGTGCAAATTTATAAAAAAAAATTGTATCGGACCCAAGATCATCTTGTGTCCGTGCAATTTTTTTCTCATTTTTGAGTCTCAACGACTACAGCACGAAGTCAAATTTCCTATTTCTAAAAGCCAAATATGGAAATTTTGAGTCTCAACAACTACATATGCTCTTAGGTTGCCAAAAATAAAAATGGCAAGCCAAATGGCAACCCCATGGGTGGAGATGCTCTAAGCAAAATTTATAGCTCTAAGGTTCTTCATCTAAAACCCTATTTCCAAAATTCTACTGGTTCCGATCAGATCTTTCGCTCATTCTCAGATCTACACCATAACCAGTCAATTCAACTTCAGATGAACCGTAAAACTCAACAGTACTAATTTCAAGAAATGAAAGCGGGTCTCATTCAGAATCCTCGATGCGAATCAGAAGAAATGTCAAGAAACGATTCTCACCGATGAACGAGATCCGGATCTTGATTGATGCGGAATCGAGAGTAGATCCGAGATCTGGTGGATTTTGCGGCGAGTTGGATCGAAGATTTGGAGCGAGAGAGAGAGAAAAAGAACTCTCCCTTTTTTCTTTTTCTTTTTTCGGGACCCGGAAGAATCGTTACTTGTTGGCTGCAATTGGCAGCAAGTTATAAGTAGTTTTTTCCGTACTGACTCACTTTTAAAAATATTTACTAAACTAACCAACTCTCGAAATGATTTACCAAATCGGTTCATTTTTGACACATGAGCATAACACATTATTTACAACTAGTATCATGCACGTGCGATGCACGTGGAGGAAGAAGGAAAAAGGGCAAAAAAGGAAAATAATTTCCAAACTGATCCACTTTCGAAAATATTTACCAAACTGGTCCATTTCGAAAATATGCACGTGCGATGCACGTGGAGGAAGAAGGAAAAAGAAAAAAAAAAGGAAAATAATTTCCAAACCGATCAACTTTCGAAACTATTTACCAAACTGGTCCACTTTCGAAAATATTTACCAAAATGAGCTGGCTTCAAAATGACAGAATTAAAAAAAAAAAAAAAATAATGACAAATACCACTAAGGCCTTCTCCCATTATAATAGTAGAGATAACATCATCTAATATTTTATTATCGTAGTTTTCAATTGCAGCACTTGAGTAAAAAATCTTCAGATGCTACTACGGGGAGTAATGACATTGGTAAAATTCACATTCGATTAGGAGTCTCTGATTTGAGAAAAAATTGTAAGTGTATAATTGATATGGGTCAGATGACGTGGCCTCTCCTAGGTCACAGGATCTCCTCAAAAAATGCTCACCCCTGATCATCAGATCAGCCCTAAGCCCCATGGACTTCTGCCACGTCAGGCCCACAGGCAAACGGGTCCAGACCCGCTTACACTACCTATAAATATTAGGCCCTCTCCCCTTCACAAGGTAATCAATCTTTCTCCTCTGAAAACCCTAGCTACTGTTACTCTTCAGTGACTAACTAGACAGTCGGAGGGCCTGCCACCGGGATCAACCCCGGTGTTCCTAGGCCGAGTGTAGGTACACGAGACCGAGCCGAGCCTCCAGATCCGAGTCGAGTCTTCAGATCCGAGCCGAGCATCCGACCTCCACCTCACTCCTGCCTGGTCCCGAGCCTCTCCCTCAGCCGAGGGTCGAGCGTATAGCCAGTACCGCGACTTTCACTTTACAAATTGAGAGAACTCACACCTATTGCAGCCACCCCCAAAAACAAACCCCATCAGATTGGCGTCGTCTATGGAAAACCTCGGTACGGACCTCAGTCCGATCCCAGCCATTAACGGCATCCCTTCAGTCCAAGCTCATATGGCACCCAAACCCAGAAGAGCTGTCACCTCTGCACGTCGTTCGGACCCTCCTCCTCAGGACGTCCCCGTCGACACTCATAGATTAAACCATCCGAGGGTTAACCTCAGACCCGAGCCGGGCGCTTCTCGCTCGGTCGCAACTGACCTGCGTCGGGTCATCTAGAACCGACAGGCCAGTCGAACCAGGGAAGAGGCCGCTTCCAACTCGGCCCCGAACCATCCCAGGCATCCATCCCGAGAGCGGGAGCCGGAGCTCAATCGCGCCGACCGGAGGCTGCCACCCCAACGCGACCCGGCTGGACGAGCTCCAGTCACCCACCGTGAGTTCCAAGACTTTCGGAATGAAATCCTGGAGGCCATCCAAGGGACCCCTGTCAACGAGACACTCCACCGCTCTCACTCGTGGTCGAATGCCAGAGCCAGCGCGTCTCGCGGCCTAACAGGCCCACTAGAACATGACAAGGACGTCATGCGACGCCTACAAGAAATGGAGAACCGCCTCAACCACTTTGGCGAGGGCAGCCTGAGGCCAGCCCAAGGTCATAGACCGACCCGACCTCCTTTCTCTGCTACAATCCTACAAGCAGAAATACCTCAAAACTTCCGACCTCCCCAGTTTGAGACCTATGACGGAGAGGGTGATCCTGCTGATCACATGGAGGGTTTCAAGACCCTCATGATGATTCACAGCGCTTCGGATCCCGGCCTGTGCCGTGCCTTCCCCGCCACCCTCCGGGGTTCAGCTCGGGAATGGTTCTCTAAGCTCGTCCCCGGCTCGATCTACTCGTTCGACCAGTTGGAGCCCAATTTTCTGGCCCACTTCGTGACCAGTAGAAAAGCTGAGAAGACGAGCGCGTCCCTACTGGACCTGTAATACCCCGATTTTTCTATATATATATATATAAAGATTATTTAATTCTACATATGATATGCATGTGTAATATTGTTTCTTAAGCCCAAATGTTTTTCTACAAGATAATTAGTTTGGCCCAATTAATTATCGCCCATGGATTTAAAGCCCCTTCTATTGTATTTTTATAACCAGCATGTGTGACACCTTTTTCTTCTTTTGGCCGGGTATTTGATATACTATTTGTAGGGTGTAGTTGGTGCATGCACGTGCATTCGCGTACACGTGCATTGGACAGAACCCTTGGCCGGATTGTGGAGTGATGGGTGTAGATCATGGGTAGTTACCTTTGAGTTGTGGGTAGTTTTCTCAACTCCCAATCTGATCTCAGCCTTCGATCTCCAACTCCCCAACAAATCTCATCCCTCCATTTCACCTATATTCTAGTATAAATACCCCCTCCTATTCCCTATCTCTTTTACACTAAAATTTCCTAAGATTTCAAGAGAGTATCTGTGAGTTGTGTGGGAGCTTTTCTGTGGAGTCAAGCAACACTGCTGAGGAGCCGGTGTGGGACAAAGGAGCAAGGAGTGCAGTACGGTGTTGAAGGACTTTGCGGGATTTCGTTATTTCTCCATATAAGGTGGGTGTTTCTCAGGACTTCTAATGTAGGAATGATATTGCAATTGTTATGATTGATACTATGTTATAAATAGTGAATGGAATGCGGTAGAAATTGCTTGAACATGCTAGTAATATTGAGACGGGACTGTCAGTACAGTCGACTGCCATGTGAGCCAGCCGACTGGTACGAGACACTACTTTTCATAATGTACTGATAAAATGTGTGCAATAGACATGATGGTGTGATTATTAAATGTATATTTCCCTATGACACATATGATGGAGGGAAGGTAAATAAATGAAAAGAACTAATAGTGATAAATATCTGAAGTTGTCGGCGCAGTCGACTGACTTGGTGTTAAGTCGACTGGTGCTTCATTTCTGAATATGACTGTTTGAAAGTCCCCTGAATAAAGATATGCTATTTACGTAGACCCATTATGATGATTCGAGATTTGTACCTTCATTATTGTAAGAAAGTAGGGCAATGCGAATGCATGTTTAGAGTAGTTTTCTCTAAAGGAGCATGTTAATAACTGGGAAAATTATGCTGTGAATGCTACTGAACAAGAAGAAACTCTGTTTATGAAACATGAATTGATGTATACTGTTAATTGATATCATGAAGCAAGTGCACGTAAGAACTGTAAATAAATTCCCTAATTGAAATGGATCTGTCCAGTCGACCGAATGCGTGTAGCAAGTCGACTGATCTGGACTTGGAAATTATGCTGTTTGAAATCTCCAGGACAGACGACTGATTAATGAACAGTCGACTGTTATGTGGATAATATTGTGAATATGGAAGGTTGCGGGACAGGCGACTGGTTGAGTGCAACAGTCGACTATCCCGAGCTTTTATGAGGAACCTGTATGTGACTGTATAAGTCGACTGGTATTCTTCCAAGTCGACTGTACAGAGTGGACTTTTGATAATTTGATTCATGTTATTTACTGTTGGTAATGATGAACTTTATGCTTTTAATCGATGGATTCTGTTTATGGCTGTATGAATTATGTGAAAGGAATCATAGATGAGATTTGAGAATTAAATGAATAATTATGAAAGGCTAAATCATGATGAGAAAGTCTGTGGGACTCAAAAATGAAATCATGAGCTGATGGTGCTCAATTGGATATTGTGAATTTGAAATTGAACGAAGGAGTAGCTAAGTCTCCCCGGCAGTGAAATGAAATGATATTGAGAAATAGACCAGGTTGGTCAAGTGAAATGAAATGATAAGTCCGGTTGATGGAGAGGCTAACTCTAGAGCTTGATTTTTATTCATGATTTTAATGTAACTTTAATACATAGTGTGGAGGTGATGAAGGTGAGAGAAAAACATGAGTATGAGAGCTAGGGCACGGTGCGGGTGTGTGAGCCACAGAATGCATGCTTGATGCGTCAAGACATGGCGCGGGCACAACTCAGTAATGATCGGACTCTAGTTACGCTTGTGGGATGTTTTGGTGACTGCAAGAGGAGTGTGTTCAGGGAGGAGGCTGAATTGTCGCAGAATGCATGCTTGACGAGTCAAGACATGGCGCGAAATTCTCCTCCAGGGGCCAGGATACATGCTTGTACTCATAGAATCAACTAGGATACTCACTGGAATTACAGAAGTAGAGTAAGTCATGGCGGGGGATTGAACCCTACAAAAATGAAGAACGATTAAGAGACTTGCCCTCGAACCTATGTAGTATGGGATGCATAGAATTCGAACAAGTGTGCATTAGTGTCATGTGAAAATTAAATAAATTGCATTAAGGATTAAGTGCACAATCACGACACGACATCTCTAAAAGTTCCCCCTTTGATTTTTACATGCTTATTATGAACAAGATTGTTGATTTGTTAAGAAATGAGATTCATTATACTGTTTCTGGCATAGAGAGGATGGCCATGTATAATTATCGTCGGTTGAATAAACTGACGTACCCACAGTTTTGTATGCAGGATAAATTACATGTAAAGAGGAATGGATGCATAAAGATCTCATTATGTTGTTGTTCATTTATGTAAATGTTGTATATTTTGCTTCCGCTGTGTAAATTTAAATGTGAGATGTTGTAACTCTGATGTAAAAAGAAAAGTTTGAATTTCCTTGTAAAATTGTACTCGAGAAAAGCGAAAAGATCCTGAAGAACATCTCGAACTCAGCAATTTTGGGATTCGGGGCGTTACAGAATGGTATCAGAGCCACGCTTTCCTACGCTTTCACACTTGTACAAATTTATAAGGAACGACACCCTAGATGTGGACATTAGAGTGTGTGTTTGAGTCTAGAGATTTAAATGTAAGTGACTTACATTTGTGTTGCTCTATGATTTATGCTTTCTCCTCTCTATTCTAAGATGGCTGATCACTTCGACCCTGCTGGAGGCGACGACTGGCATATTATTGAGGAAGAGTACCATCCTGGACAGGCTGATTCTGAGGACGAGTATCACCCTGGGCAAGCTGATTCAGATGATGAGGAGTACCCTGAATCTCGAGAGATCACCCCACCGCCGAACTCACCTGACGATTCTTCTTCTTCCGATGAAGGAAAGGGACCAGCTCTGAGTAGCGTTGTGGCTTCTCTACAGAGGCAAGTGGATACCCTGAAGTATAGAGTTGGTATTTTGGAGGCTCAGATGGAGAAGCGGAATGCTGACTATTCTGTTCTTAGCCATCGGATTTGGGAACTTGAGAAGAAAAAGAATCTAACTGATGTGTTGAAAGATGAGGTGGATGAACTGCGGGATGAACTTCGAGCAGCGAAGAGGACCCGTAGAGATTAGATTGTCCTAGTTTCTATTTTCTTCTATTCTGATGTTAAGAAATGTTTTAATTCAAATGTATAAACTTTGAAATTCAATGAAATGAAAGTTGGTTTAATTTCTTGTCTTATACTTCGAATTTAATGGATCTTTTGCATCAGAATATGGCGAGAAGGGGAGCCAGGAATGGTGAAGGTTTGGACCTGGAGGCCGAGTTTGCAAGGGTTTACCAGACGCTGAATGCAGTGGCTGCAAACTAAGGAAGGGGGCCGGTGAATCCAGTACCCGAGGCAATTAAGCTAGTGGAATCGTTCAAGAGAATGAAACCACCAGTGTTCGAGGGGAAGTCCGACCCGGATGCGGCCGATAACTGGATTCGGCAAGTGGAGACAATCTTTGAGGTGTTGGAGACACCGGAGGGCAGCAAGGTCAAGTTGGCGACTTTGCAGTTGGAGAAGGATGCGGCTGTTTGGTGGCAGTCGATGAAGAGGACTATGGGCGGCTTGTTGCTTGGCTGGGAGGAATTTCTGGAAGAATTCCGCAGCCATTATTTCCCCTCCGACGTCCAGGAGAAAAAGGACATGGAGTTTCTGTCACTTCAGCAAGGCAGCATGTCAGTGAGGGAGTATGAGACTAAGTTTACTCAGCTCTCCAGATACGCTCCAGAACTGGTGATGGATGAGGCGAAGAAGGCTCGCAAGTTCGAGCATGGTCTGGGGCCGAGCTTGAGGTCTCGTATGATACCTCTTGGTATCAGGAGATTCGGTAAGCTGGTGAAGAGGGCGGCAGCAACGGAGGCAGATATGGAGCAGTTCCATGTTGCTCAGCACCAGAAGAGCAACTGGCAGTCCGGGAAGAGGCTCGCGCCACCGGGGAGTTTCAAGGGGCAACCATCTGCACAGAAGTTCAAACCGACAGGGGCGAACGCCGTCAGTGTAGCTGGAAGACCTGGGAACGATGTAGGGAGACCTTCTGCAGTCACTTGCTTTAACTGTGGGGAAGTGGGACATTACCAATCTCGATGTCTCAAACCACGGGCTGGCAATCACAATGTGCCAATACAGCAGACTGGGAAGAGGCCGTACCAGTCAGGGCGAGTATTTGCTTTGACAGAAGCTGATGCTGAGGAGGCGGATCAAGTCATCTCTGGAGAACTCTATATTAATGGAAAGGAAGCTGTGGTGTTGTTTGATACTGGATCCTCTCATACTTTTGTGTCTCCAAGGTTTGCTAAAGTGTTGGGAGTTGAACCAAAGATTTTTCCAGGCAAGATCTTAGCAGTAGCTACTCCATCAGGGAAAACTTTGACCACTGATCGGTATTATGCTGATTGCGAGATAGTGATTGGGGATCGAATCTTTGGCATTGATCTGATCGAGCTGACTATCTTGGGAGTCGATGTTATCATTGGCATTGATTGGATGTCGGTGTACAGTGCAAGCATCGAGTGTAAGACCAAGACGGTGACAGTGAAGGCTCCAGGTGGACCTGAAGTCACTTTCCAAGGGAAGTTGAAGTGTTCTAAGTTGGTGGCAACTATCCGCGAGGAAGAGACTCCTGTGGAATTGCAAGGGATTCCTGTGGTTCGGGACTATCCGACTGTGTTCTTGGAAGATTATCCTGGGTTACCTCCGCACCGTGATGTAGAGTTCAGCATCACTGTTCAACCGGGAAGTGCACCCATTTCTAAGGCACCGTATAGGATGGCTCCAGTGGAACAGGATGAAGTGAAACGGTAGATTGAGGAACTATTGGGAAAAGGCTTTATTCAACCTAGTGCGTCACCTTGGGGAGCACCAGTGCTTTTGGTAAAGAAGAAGGATGGATCGATGAGGATGTGTATCGATTACCGGGAGCTGAATAAGGTCACTGTTCAGAATAAGTATCCGATTCCTCGAATTGATGACTTGTTCGATCGTCTACAAGGAGCAGCTGTATTCTCCAAAATAGATCTTCGATCAGGATATCACCAAGTGCGAGTGAAAGCTGAAGATGTGCACAAAACTGCATTTAGAACTCGGCATGGGCATTACGAATTCTTAGTTATGCCATTCGGAGTGACGAATGCACCCGCAATCTTCATGGACTTGATGAACAGAGTTCTGAGGCCGTTTATTGATTCTTTCGTCGTGGTGTTTATCGACGATATTCTTGTGTACTCCAAGTCTGAGGCGGAGCACACCGAGCATCTGGCAGCAGTTTTGCAGAAGTTGGAAGAGCAGAGGTTGTATGCCAAGTTATCCAAGTGTGATTTCTGGAAATCTGAAGTGGCATTCCTAGGTCACATCCTTTCTAAGGAGGGAGTGGCAACTGACCCTCAGAAGATAGAGACAGTGAGAGATTGGGCTAGGCCTACTACAGTGAAGGAAGTCAGAAGTTTCCTTGGGATGACTGGATACTACAGGAGATTTATTCAAGGTTATGCTCAGATAGTTGTGCCGCTTACTGAGTTGACCAAGAAGAGTGTGAGCTTCAAGTGGACCGAGCAATGTGAGGCGAGTTTTCAGGAGTTGAAAGATAGACAGACGACTGCACCTATTTTGGCTTTGCCTAGAGCAGGGGTTGAGTACGATGTCTATAGCGATGCTTCACATCGGGGGCTTGGTTGTGTCCTAATGCAAGAGGGTAAAGTAATCGCTTATGGGTCTAGGCAATTACGACCGCATGAGAAGAATTATCCAACTCATGATCTAGAGCTGGCTGCGATTATCTTTGCTTTGAAGCAATGGAGGCACTACGTGTATGGTGAGAAGTTGAACATGTACACGGATCATAAAAGCTTGAAGTACATATACCAGCAGAGGGATCTCAATCTGAGGCAGCGAAGATGGTTGGAAGTGCTCGAGGATATGCGACCTGAGATCAAGTATCATCCTGGAAAGGCTAATGTTGTTGCTGATGCACTTAGTCGCAAGAGCAGTTTGGCCAGTTTGATTACGACTCAGAGGCATCTGATTGAGGAGTTGGATCGAGCAGGTATTGAAGTTGTCTTGCAAGGATTGAGAGCATCTTTATCTCAGTTGAAGCTTCAGCCTACCTTGAATGCAAGGATCATTGCAAGTCAGGAAGTTGATGCTGATATCTTGGAGATGAAGGAGCAGGTTGGTGCTGGCAGGTTGCCCGGATTTCAGACCAGGGATGGAGTGCTGTGGTTCGGAGATAGGCTGTGTGTTCCAGATCAGGCAGACATGAAAGAGAGTATTCTTCAGGAGGCACATGCTACTCTTTTGTCAGTACATCCTGGGAGTACTAAGATGTATAAAGACATAAAACAGCATTTCTGGTGGTCAGGTTTGAAGCGGGATGTGGCCGAATTTGTCGCGAGGTGTGAGGTTTGTCAGCAAGTCAAAGCCGAAAATCAGAGACCCGGAGGTCTATTACAGCCGTTACCTATTCCGGAATGGAAATGGGATAACATCAGTATGGATTTCATCACGGGATTGCCTAAGAGTTCTAAAGGCAATGATACTATTTGGGTTATAGTCGATCGACTTACCAAGTCCGCTCACTTTTTGGCAATGAAACTCACGGCTTCGATGGACAAGTTGGCTGAGTTGTATGTTGGTGAGATTGTCCGACTTCATGGCGTTCCTGCGACTATTGTGTCTGATCGAGATGCGCGGTTTACTTCGCATTTCTGGAGGAGTCTTCAGGCAGCTTTGGGTACCAAGACAGATTTCAGCACTGCTTTTCATCCACAGACCGATGGGCAGACCGAGAGAGTCAACCGTATTCTTGAGGATATGCTTCGGTGTTGTATACTAGACTTTGGAGGCAGTTGGGAAAGGCATTTACCTTTGGTGGAATTTGCCTATAACAACAGTTTTCAGGCTAGCATCGGGATGGCGCCGTATGAAGCTTTGTATGGCAGGAAGTGCAGGACTCCTGTGTGTTGGTATGAGGTTGGGGAGCGTCGGTTGTTTGGTCCTGAGCTTGTACAACTGACTTCTGAGAAGATTGATCTGATCAGGAAGAGGTTGGTGGAAGCTCAGAGCAGGCAGAAAAGCTATGCAGACAACCGGAGAAGGGACCTTGAGTTTGAGGTTGGTGACTTCGTCTTTTTGAAGGTATCACCCAGTAAAGGTGTGGTTCGGTTTGGCAAAGGCGGGAAGTTAGCCCCGAGATTTATAGGCCCATATAAGATATTGAAAAGGATCGGGAAAACTGCTTACCGGCTTGAATTACCGGAAGAGTTGTCTCAGGTGCACAATGTCTTTCATGTGTCTATGTTGAGAGGTTATATTCCAGACCCGAGTCATCATTTGCCTGAAGTGCCGGAGGGTTTGCAGTTAGACCTGAATTACATCGAGACTCCTGTTGAGATCGTTGACCGTAGGGAGAAGGTCTTGAGGAATAAGACGATACCGATGGTCAAGGTAGTCTGGAGAAACCACTTGGTTGAAGAGGCTACTTGGGAATCCGAGGAGAAGATGTTGAAGGACTATCCTGAGCTTTTTGCTTGATTGTCTTGTTGATTGTATTTTGTATTTTGTATCTTTATATCTTTGTATCTCTTGTTGTTGTGTTTTCTGTTTCTCGCTCTTGGTTGTAGTTCCGGGGACGGAACTATTCTAAGGAGGGAGTGATGTAATACCCCGATTTTTCTATATATATATATAAAGATTATTTAATTCTACATATGATATGCATGTGTAATATTGTTTCTTAAGCCCAAATGTTTTTCTACAAGATAATTAGTTTGGCCCAATTAATTATCGCCCATGGATTTAAAGCCCCTTCTATTGTATTTTTATAACCAGCATGTGTGACACCTTTTTCTTCTTTTGGCCGGGTATTTGATATACTATTTGTAGGGTGTAGTTGGTGCATGCACGTGCATTCGCGTACACGTGCATTGGACAGAACCCTTGGCCGGATTGTGGAGTGATGGGTGTAGATCATGGGTAGTTACCTTTGAGTTGTGGGTAGTTTTCTCAACTCCCAATCTGATCTCAGCCTTCGATCTCCAACTCCCCAACAAATCTCATCCCTCCATTTCACCTATATTCTAGTATAAATACCCCCTCCTATTCCCTATCTCTTTTACACTAAAATTTCCTAAGATTTCAAGAGAGTATCTGTGAGTTGTGTGGGAGCTTTTCTGTGGAGTCAAGCAACACTGCTGAGGAGCCGGTGTGGGACAAAGGAGCAAGGAGTGCAGTACGGTGTTGAAGGACTTTGCGGGATTTCGTTATTTCTCCATATAAGGTGGGTGTTTCTCAGGACTTCTAATGTAGGAATGATATTGCAATTGTTATGATTGATACTATGTTATAAATAGTGAATGGAATGCGGTAGAAATTGCTTGAACATGCTAGTAATATTGAGACGGGACTGTCAGTACAGTCGACTGCCATGTGAGCCAGCCGACTGGTACGAGACACTACTTTTCATAATGTACTGATAAAATGTGTGCAATAGACATGATGGTGTGATTATTAAATGTATATTTCCCTATGACACATATGATGGAGGGAAGGTAAATAAATGAAAAGAACTAATAGTGATAAATATCTGAAGTTGTCGGCGCAATCGACTGACTTGGTGTTAAGTCGACTGGTGCTTCATTTCTGAATATGACTGTTTGAAAGTCCCCTGAATAAAGATATGCTATTTACGTAGACCCATTATGATGATTCGAGATTTGTACCTTCATTATTGTAAGAAAGTAGGGCAATGCGAATGCATGTTTAGAGTAGTTTTCTCTAAAGGAGCATGTTAATAACTGGGAAAATTATGCTGTGAATGCTACTGAACAAGAAGAAACTCTGTTTATGAAACATGAATTGATGTATACTGTTAATTGATATCATGAAGCAAGTGCACGTAAGAACTGTAAATAAATTCCCTAATTGAAATGGATCTGTCCAGTCGACCGAATGCGTGTAGCAAGTCGACTGATCTGGACTTGGAAATTATGCTGTTTGAAATCTCCAGGACAGACGACTGATTAATGAACAGTCGACTGTTATGTGGATAATATTGTGAATATGGAAGGTTGCGGGACAGGCGACTGGTTGAGTGCAACAGTCGACTATCCCGAGCTTTTATGAGGAACCTGTATGTGACTGTATAAGTCGACTGGTATTCTTCCAAGTCGACTGTACAGAGTGGACTTTTGATAATTTGATTCATGTTATTTACTGTTGGTAATGATGAACTTTATGCTTTTAATCGATGGATTCTGTTTATGGCTGTATGAATTATGTGAAAGGAATCATAGATGAGAATTGAGAATTAAATGAATAATTATGAAAGGCTAAATCATGATGAGAAAGTCTGTGGGACTCAAAAATGAAATCATGAGCTGATGGCGCTCAATTGGATATTGTGAATTTGAAATTGAACGAAGGAGTAGCTAAGTCTCCCCGGCAGTGAAATGAAATGATATTGAGAAATAGACCAGGTTGGTCAAGTGAAATGAAATGATAAGTCCGGTTGATGGAGAGGCTAACTCTAGAGCTTGATTTTTATTCATGATTCTAATGTAACTTTAATACATAGTGTGGAGGTGATGAAGGTGAGAGAAAAACATGAGTATGAGAGCTAGGGTACGGTGCGGGTGTGGGAGCCGCAGAATGCATGCTTGATGCGTCAAGACATGGCGCGGGCACAACTCAGTAATGATCGGACTCTAGTCACGCTTGTGGGATGTTTTGGTGACTGCAAGAGGAGTGTGTTCAGGGAGGAGGCTGAATTGTCGCAGAATGCATGCTTGACGAGTCAAGACATGGCGCGAAATTCTCCTCCAGGGGCCAGGATACATGCTTGTACTCATAGAATCATCTAGGATACTCACTGGAATTACAGAAGTAGAGTAAGTCATGGCGGGGGATTGAACCCTACAAAAATGAAGAACGATTAAGAGACTTGCCCTCGAACCTATGTAGTATGGGATGCATAGAATTCGAACAAGTGTGCATTAGTGTCATGTGAAAATTAAATAAATTGCATTAAGGATTAAGTGCACAATCACGACACGACATCTCTAAAAGTTCCCCCTTTGATTTTTACATGCTTATTATGAACAAGATTGTTGATTTGTTAAGAAATGAGATTCATTATACTGTTTTTGGCATAGAGAGGATGGCCATGTATAATTATCGTCGGTTGAATAAACTGACGTACCCACAGTTTTGTATGCAGGATAAATTACATGTAAAGAGGAATGGATGCATAAAGATCTCATTATGTTGTTGTTCATTTATGTAAATGTTGTATATTTTGCTTCCGCTGTGTAAATTTAAATGTGAGATGTTGTAACTCTGATGTAAAAAGAAAAGTTTGAATTTCCTTGTAAAATTGTACTCGAGAAAAGCGAAAAGATCCTGAAGAACATCTCGAACTCAGCAATTTTGGGATTCGGGGCGTTACAGGACCTCCAACAGAAGGAAGAGGAGTCACTCTGGCAGTTCGTCCGGAGGTTCACCACAGAGGCGAGGTCGGTCTCCTCCCTCGACGTCGGGGGTCCCCTCGGCAGCGTTCCGACACAACGTCCAGCACAGCCAGCTGAAGGCATCCCTGGCCAAGAAGTCCCTCTTGATTTCCCTGACCTGCTTAATCGGGTTGAAAAGTACATCCGGGCTGAGGAGGCCCTAAATCCACGGGACACCAAAGAGGTCCCAGGGAAGGGGAAGCGCAAGGCTGATGAGGCGGAGCCAGCCAAGAAAGTTCCAAAAGACGTGGCCGACATGAAGAGGGTCCCTCCGGTTCCACGCTTCGAGAGGTATACGCCACTAACACAAAACGTGTCGGCCATCCTCTTAGCGATCGAGGACAGAGACCTCGTCCAGATGCCCCCTCAACCGACCAGCAATAAGGAAAGGGACAAGCATTTCTACTATTGCTTCCACCGGACAACGGGAACAACACCGACTACTGTCGGTCCCTTAAGGATGAAATTGAGGCTCTCATCCAACGAGGGTATCTCCGGGAATTCACCTGGGAAGACGCCCGGGACCGAAGAGACACGAGGAACCGGAGACCTTCTCCTTCTCCTTCTCCTCGCGCCCCCAAACAGCGTCCCGAGCAGGACCCCGAGCCTGAAGAGACTGTAGGTCAAGCCATCCTACATTGCGTCCATGGGGGGCCTATGGGATGGGAGTCGAGCACATCCCGCAAGGTGTTCATCCGAGAGGTAAACGCCATCCGAGACCTCCCTTCCCCCCAGGTTCAGCAGCTCCCTGTCTCCTTCTTAGGGGAAGACCTAGAGGGGGTCCGGCTCCCGCACTGCGATGCGTTCGTCATCAGCCTCGTCATGGCAAACTATGAGGTCCGCCGGATCCTCGTGGACAACGGGAGCTCGGTGAACTTCTTCTTCCTGAAAGCATTCGAGAACCTCAAGCTCCCCCGAGATAAGCTGAAGTCAGCTGGGTACACCCTGCACGGGTTCTTCGGCGTCCTAGTGCCAATAGAGGGGATCGTGACCTTGGATGTCACTGCCGGTACGTCCCCTCACAGATGGACCGAGTCGATAGACTTTATGGTTGTGAATGTCAAGGCAGCCTACAACGCCATCCTCGGTCGACCAGGGCTCTGCTCCCTCCAAGTTGTTCCCTCGACCTACCACTTGAAATTGAAGTTCCCCACCGAGTCAGGTGTCGGGGTCGTCCAAGGGAACCAATAAGCAGCACAATCGTGCTATATGACGGCGGTCGGGGGCGGTGTATTCTCTTTGGACGACGTCAAATTGCAGCCCGAAAGGAGCCAGTCCGAGCCCGAGCCCGAGCCGGCGGACAAACTAGAAGAAGTCTTGTTCAAGATAGGAGACATGTCAAAGTGGTTCCGCGTGAGCTGCTCCCTCATGCCCGACCTCAAGTCTGACCTGATCAATTGCATTTGCCGCAATGTCGACCTCTTCGCTTGGAAGCCCTCCGACATGCTCGGGATCTCCGAAGACCTGATATGAACAGACTAAGCGTGATCTCTGTTCGAAGCCGATCGTCCAGAAGCGGCGTAAGTTTGCCCTGGAGAGGCAGCAGGCTGTAAAAGCGGAGGTAGACAAGCTCTTGTCTGCCCGGTTCATCCAGGATGTCAGCTACCCCGAGTGGCTGGTGAACGTCATGATGGTCAGAAAAGTGAGCGGGAGCTGGAGGACCTGTATAGACTTTACGGACCTCAACAAGGCGTGCCCCAAAGATCCATTCCCTGTCCCCAGCATCGACGCTCTGATCGACGCAACGTCGGGTCACGAGCTCCTTTCCTTAATGGATGCCTTCTCAGGCTACAACCAGATCCGGATATTCCCCCCTGATATCTCCAAGACATCCTTCGTCACTGATCAAGGTCTTTATTGCTACCGGGTTATGCCCTTCGGGCTGAAGAATGCCAGTGCCACTTATCAGAGGTTCGTCAACTGAGTCTTCAAGGACCAGATTGGTCGCAACATGGAGGTGTACGTCGATGACATGCTCGTCAAAAGCCAGCAGGGACAGGACCACATCGCCAATCTGGAAGAAGCCTTTGGCGTCCTTCGGACCCACAAAATGAGGCTCAATTCGGCGAAGTGCGCGTTCGGCGTCTCCTCGAGAAAATTCCTCGGGTTCGTCGTCAGCTAGCGCGGCATCGAGGCGAACCCCGAGAAGATCCAGACCATAATAGACATGGCCCCTCCTAGAAACATTAAAGAGGTCCAACAACTCACAGAAAGACTGGCAGCCATCGACTGTTTCCTCTCCAAGTCCGGAGAGAAGTCCTTCCCATTCTTCAAGGCTTTGCGCAGAACCGGAGGCTTCGAGGGGGGACCCAGCAGCAGGAGGCGTTCGCCCAATTGAAAGAGTACTTCGCCAATCCTCCTCTCCCCAGCAAGCCCGAACCGGGTGAGCCCCTCTGGCTTTATCTCTCGGCCTCGGAATGCGTGCTCAGTGTCGTCCTCGTACAAGAAGAAGATGGAGTCCAAAAGCCGTTGTACTATGTGAGCAAGGTTCTGCTCGCGGTCGAGACCAGATACGCAAAAAATGGAAAAGGTGGCATACGCTGTGATCATGGACGCGCACAAGCTCCGCCCCTATTTCCAAGCACCTCAATACAGGTCCTCAAGGACCAGCCTTTGAAGGTCGTACTCTACAGGCCCGAGAGCTCCGACCGACTAGTCAAGTGGTCGATCGAGCTCAGTCAATACGACATCGGTTATCAACCAAGAATGGCCACCAAGGGACAGGCCCTCACCGAGTTCACCACGGAATGCACCATTCCCGAGCTACCCGAAAGTGGGGAGGCCGACCAGACGTGGGAAGTTCACGTCGATGGCTCCTCCTGCGAAGCGGGGAGTGGTGTGGGCATTAGTTTGCGAGGACCTGACAACTTCCTTCTCCAATATTCACTTTGCCTCACTTCCTAACCTCCAACAATGAGGTTGAGTATGAAGCTATGATCACCGGGCTCACCCTGGCGCACCAGGCAGGTGCCAGACAGATCAGGGCATTCAGCGACTCTTAGCTCGTAGTCAATCAGATAACCGGAGAGTACGAGGCCCGTGACGATCGGATGATCTGGTAACTGGCCATAGTTCAGCGGCTCTTGGCATCCTTTGACGAGTCAGCAGTCTTAAGAATCCCGAGAGAGCAGAATGCCCAGGCCGATGCCCTGTCAAAGCTAGCCTCCTCGTTCTTCGAAGGTCTTGATCGCACCGTTCTGATTGAAGTACTCCTGAAGCCGAGTATCGACCTTCCCGAGACCTCTATGTAGAAAACGGAGCTCAGCTTGACGATTGGACCACTCCCATCAGAAAGTTTCTAATCAAATGAGAGCTCCCCGAAGACCGAGCCGAGCCAAGGCAGATCAGGGTCCGCTCGGAGAGGTTCACCATGATCAGCGAAACCCTCTTCAAGTGCTCATACACCAAGACGGATGGAAGGCCCTACCTTCGTTGCTTGAACCCCGACGAAGCAAAGTACGCCCTCAAGGAGCTCCATGAAGGGATTGGTGGGTGCCATATTGCAAGTCGAGCGCTTGTGCGAAAGGCTCTGAATCATAACAAGCTTCTCTAAGGTATGGGGGCTCGGCATCAACCTCGAGCATGGCCTGGGCTTTTTCGAGCCCTGCAACCTATGCGCTCGACGATGGCCTCCAGCTACACCCATACTATCTACCCGAGAACAAGTATGGGGGCTCGGCATCGACCTCGAGCAAGGCCTTGGTTTTCTCAAGCCATGCGACCTTTACGCTCGGCGATGACCTCCAACTACGCTCATAACAAGCTTCTCTAAGGTATGGGGGCTCGGCATCGACCTCGAGCATGGCCTGTGCTTTTTCAAACCCTGTGACCTATGCGCTCGGTGATGACCTCCAGCTACACCCGTACTAACTGCCCGAGATCGGGAATGGGAGCTCAGCATCGACCTCGAGCAAAGCCTTGGCTTTCTTAAGCCATGCAACTTTTGCGCTCGACGATGACCTTCATCCACACCTGACCCAAAAGTTTTCATTAAAGATTTAGGGCGCTCACCTTCGGAAAACGCTCCGAGCCCCGGGCCGTTGGTTGACCCACCTCTCACCCGCGAACAACTCAGGGTTAACGACCTTCTGAGCCAAAACCCCGAATTGTCCGAGGGCAACAGGAGAGCCATCGACCCAGGATTCTCGCCAAGCCCCCAGACCGTTGGTTGACCCACCTCTCGCCCGCGAACAACTCGGGGTTTACGGCCCTCAGAGCCAAAACCCTAAATTGTTCGAAGGTGGCAGGGGAGCCACCAACCCGGAACTCTCGGCCAAAAATTCCACTTGTGGGTGTCCACCTTCGATAGGCACCCAAATCTCACCTCCGGAGTCGACCCGCCTCTCACCCAATGACAGGTCGGGGTAAAAGACCCTCGGAGCTGAAATCCCGAATTATCTGCGGGTGGCAGACGAGTCACCGCCAATTTCTGGTGAAAAAATGATGAGGGGGTGGAGATTATATAGCCCCCGAAGAGGCACATTTATGACATCGGGAAGTCCAAATGACGGAAGGTGAAACGTCTCCATTGATTTTGGTCGGAAGACGAAACGACCCTTATTAAATGCTACCAGCGAGGTATAGCGGCTCGGCTCCCGAGCGTAGCCCTCACCTCGGTGGTGACGTCAAGTGAAGCCCTACTCGACAAGAGTCAAGCTACGACCCTATCGGTCTCACTTGGCAAATTATCGAAGTTTTATTACTTATAGAGCGCTAAAAACAGCCACACAATACAATGAGGATTTTACAAATCGCTCATCGCTTGGCTTAAAACTCAAACTCGGTGCTTCCCACGGGATCCTTCGCGCACGCCGTCGGCCCGGCCAGCAAGGATACCCCAGCAATGGAGCTCTGCGCATCGGCGGGCCGACCCATTTCCAGGTAAAAAGTGGGAGAAGGTCCCAATACGGAGTTGCTCGCCTCCTCGAGCGGACCGGTGCCTAGCATGAGCCTCAGTCTACGAATCTCCGGCTCCTTCTCCGCGACCGCCTCACGAAGAAAGGACTCCGTAGTCGGTCGCCCGATCGAGGCCTCCGAGATTGTCCAGTTCATTTCAACCATCCACCAGTCCCGGTCGGCTATGGCTTTCTTCAGACGAGTGAACTCTAGGGTGAGCTCCCTAGACTTATTCATAAAATAATTCACTATAGCCTCTTAATCCCGAGCCTACTTACGGTGGTGATCCAGAACACTCTCTGTGGCCCCCAGCCCAGCTCGGACCCAGGAGACCTCGATAGAACCAAGGTCGGCGCCAAAGACCTTGTGCGTCTATCAAAAAGACGAAAAAAACAACAGGTCACAAAAAAGGCGAAAAAGCACAAGCCATACAGCATCGGCCAAAAATTCTTCATTTATAAATTCAAAAAATTTTGTTACGAAAAAGCGGTGGCCAGTCCGCGTTCGGCAATTACAAGAAAAAAAGAAAGAAATTTCGAGACTACTATTTAGGAGGGGGACGACACCTCTTCGTCAGCCTGGTCGCCCCCAGCCTGTAGTTGAGGGTCCCCTGCCCCTCGTTGTCCCCGCCGCAGGGCGTCAACGGAAGCTCGGGAAACTGCCACTCGTAGTGGAGATGACCGATCCGAAGGTCCAGATAGATCTGCAGGAAGTGCTCTTTGGCCTTGTTGTAGGCCTCGTCCTCGGAGGCGATCAGGGTGTCTGCCATGGTGATCGCCGCCTCCTCGCTTTCCTTCTTGGCCTTTGCCTTGAAGTGTGCCAGCTCGTTCGCGTGATGCTCCGTGATCGAGACCAGCTGGGCTTGGACGATCGCATGGGCAGACTCTGCCATCGTCAGCTCGTCCTTCAGCTGAGTGGCTTCCCGAAGATAGCACTCGGCATTCTTCTTCTCGACCATAATCTTCTTCTCGAGGCACTTATGAAAGTGTTGTGCATGCTACATCGCCTGGCTGAGGAGAATCAAGTTAGAAGAATTCTTTGCAAAACTAAGCAAAAAATGAAAAGCGAAGACTTACCGCGAGGTGGGCCTGCACGAACCTTATGTAAGACATATCGGCCATCTCCACCACCAGGTTCATACGATCCCGCTCCGTGGCAAGGTGCTCCACCACCTCCACTGCAATTGGGCCCTCGAGGAGCATATCCCCTATCTTGACCCCCTAGTCGGGGGAAAACGGCTTCATGCCCTGCCAACCCACCATCTCCTCTGCATTCGAGCGAAGTGGCGGGAGAGGCCCCCTCGCGACCTCGGCAACCTTTTTAGTGCCGGAGCTCGCCTCCGGATCTCTTGTCGTCTTCGACGAATGGTGGTGGTGCTTCTTCGCCCTCTTCGGGGCCGACTCCTCGGGTCTTGGGGACGCTGCATGGCTGGTCCCCGCCCCCGAGGCAGCCTTCTTTGCCAAATCAGCCCTCTTCTTAGCCGCCAGGGCTACCAAGGCATTCCGATTGTCGAGCTCCTTGGCAGACATCTCTACAAAAAGGAAAAAGTAAAAATGTTAACACGAAGGCAGAAAGAAAAACGAAATGGAAATAAAAACATACTAGGGTCGGCCGGGCTCAGTCCGGCTCGGGCGAGATGCAGCTCCGTGACGCGAGGCCAACCGATGTTGTGCCCCTCCACGATCTTATCAACTTTTGCCCACTCTTTTTCGATCAAGTCTCTGTGCTTCGGAGGCTTGTGGTTCGGGCTTCCAAAATTCCAAACCGTTGGAATTTTCCAAGGTTTCTCGCTCCGGACTATGAAGTACTTCTCCTTCCACCCTTTTATGGAGTCCGGATGTCCGTGCATCACTCTCTTATGAGGACGTGGTGAAAGGTAAAAAATCCCCTTCTGGTCTCCGAGCGAGCTTTTCCCCAGGATGGCATAGAAGTATGTGAGCCTCGGCTTGATCCCTTTCTCCTGGCACTTCAAGATAAAACATACCAAGTGTTTCCATGAGTTGGGATTGTACTGCATGGGGCTCAGCTCCCCCCAGCTTAGCACCAACTTGATGAACGGGTGCAGCAGAAGTCTTAACCCCGAGACAAAAGCGTCCTCAGGGAACATATAAAAGCTCGACTCTAGCGCGGAAGTCGGGCGGATGCCTAGGTTCGGCACAAGTAGCTCGAATTCCTGGGGAATAAAGTAGGCCACCCTCAAGATAGGCAAGTAGTCCCTCTTCAAGGCGCACTTCACGTTGTCCATCCTGATCATGGACCGGCCCTCGTCCCGCAGTAGTGAAGTGTATGCAAGAAGATCCTCCATGTCGTCAGGGTACATCCTGATCGACCTTGGATTTTTGCTGGAAAGATGGGGGTACTTGAACCCAGAGCCATATTCATATTTGTCCTTCTCGGCCGGACTGTCGGGCCATATCCACTTCCTATTCCTCCTTCATGGGCGAGGCTTCCTATCAGGGGAAGGGGTCGCTAGGGGGACAACGGTGGGAGGTCCGTCTCTTCCTCCTCTACCTCTTTCGTTGTTCCTCCGACCTCGCCATGCTCGCTACCTCCTTTAGTCCCTTGTTCGGACCCCTCCTGACCATCGTCATCCTCAACCTGCTCCTCTTCCCCAGGGCCTCCTTCCTCGGGCTCATCCTCCTCATCAACAAACTCCTCCTCAGAGTCTCCCTCCTCATGCTCGCTCTGCTCAACAGGCTCCCCTTCTGGTCTGCAAACTCGTAAAGGAGCCACGTTATAAACTACAACAGCCTCGTCTCCCGACCCTTCAACCGATAGAACCTCCTCCTTCACTGGAAAGTCACCCGGAGACCAAAATATCGAAGACGAGTGAACTTCCTCCTCGGCGCGACCTGAAGAGCTTGCCTCGGAGCCGGACTGAGTGTGAGACATTGTAAAACAAAAATACTAACCTGTTTCACCGGAGAACTTAAAGATCAATGAAAAGTAGTCGCCGGCGGCTTGTAAGGAAATTTCTGTTGTTAAGAGAACGAGAGCAAAGTGAAGAAATGAGGTGAGGGGAGGGGGATTTATAAGCGGATATGAGACTCCTCAAATTTCGCAAGGTGATCTGACCGTTTGATCTTGATCATCAAGATCTAACGGCCACTGGGATCTGAAATGCTTCGATTCTCACGCCCATGACGTCAGCCTAAAGCGCAAAAATACCTTCTTACCCTTGGCTCTGTTGACTAACGCAGAGGCTGGTACGCAGGGTCAACTTCTCGGGTACTCCACCTTTTTTCACTGCCCAAGTTTCTCTCAACGGCTTGGGGCTCGATGCACGGATGTCACCGAGAGCCACAAAAAGTTTCTGTCAAAGTCTTGGGGCTCGATGCTCGGATGTCACCACGAGCCACAAAAAGTTTCTCTCAATGGCTTGGGGCTCGATGCTCGGATGTCACCGCGAGCCACAAAAAGTTTCTCTCAACGGCTTGGGGCTCGACGCTTGGTTGTCACCGCGAGCCACAAAAAGTTTCTCTCAACGGCTTGGGGCTCGACGCTCGGATGTCACCACGAGCCACAAAAAGTTTCTCTCAATGGCTTGGGGCTCGACACACGAATGTCACCACGAGCAACAAAAAGTTTGTCTCAAGAGCTTGGGGCTCGACACTCGGATGTCACCGCGAGCCACAAAAAGTTTCTCTCCAATGGCTTGGGGCTCGACGCTCGGATGTCACCGCGAGCCATAAAAAGTTTCTCTCCAACGGCTCGGGGCTCGACGCTCGGATGTCACCGCGAGCCACAAAAAGTTTCTCTTAACGGCTTGGGGCTCGATGCTCAGATGTCACCGCGAGCCACAAAAAGTTTCTCTCCAAAGGCTTGGGGCTCGACGCTCTGATGTCACCGCGAGCCACAAAAAGTTTCTCTCAATGGCTTGGGGCTCGAAGCACGGATGTCACCGCGAGCCACAAAAATTCTCTTAACGGCTTGGGGCTCGACGCTCGGATGTCACCACGAGCCACAAAAAGTTTCTCTCAACGGCTTGGGGCTTGACGCTCGGATGTCACCGCGAGCCACAAAGTCTCCACCAACAAGGGAGGGGGCTCGTCTACCATAGAGTATAGAAAGATAAAAGACATCACTCCAACAACATTCCTGGAGGGTGGGAATCTCAGTCAATCGTTCCCCAAGTCAGTGTCGGCCCAATCTCTATCTCCTTGTCATTGTACTCATCAACATGTAAAGCTCTGGCAATCCTCCCATCAGTCCCGTCGTCGCAGTTGTAGCCCAAAAGAAAATAAGATGCATAATCTAAGTTAAAATATCAGGATACTATTACAAGTTTCATGAATGTAAAGTTATTTCTATTAAGCCATAAAACTTAAGTCGTTGCGGTGGTGACGATGTACCAATCTTCTTCATCTCTTGTGTGTCACTAGCAAGCTTAAGGCCAACCCACAAGTCCTCATAAATCAGGGGGTAGCTATTTGTTCTAAGGGCCCTTAGGACCTCAACCCAAACTGTTTTACTCCTATGAATCTATGTATAGGTGGTCTCTAGACTCAATGAACGTGTTGCAAAATCAATTTGTTGGAATGTTATGTTGTCCTTTAACAATATTTTCTCTTGTGAGGATCGCATCGTTGAGTACTGGCCATAGAAAAATCCTTACTTTAAGAGAAGTTTTGGCCTTCCAGACTATTGACGCTCATCTAGGTCTACAGTGTAACACCCAGGTAATTTCAAAGTATAATAGTATAATATATATATGTGTATATAAGTAATAAAGTGTTGGCTGATTTGGTAGATAATGAAAAAATGAAATGGAATAATATTAGGTGGGGGGAGGGGGGCGGGGGGGGCCACACGTGGAGGTTGACAGCAGCACATTTGTGTGCTTGGCTGTCTAAGTGATGACGTCACCGAAAAAACCTCTGGGGCCCACCTGTTAGAAGCTTCTGCTGTACACTTCAACGGGAGAGAGAAAGAGCATATGGGGTGTGATTATTATCCCACATCGGTAATTAAAAAGGAATAAAACAATATATAAATAACATCGCCTAGGATAAAGAGTCACCTAATCGGTTAACCACCTTTTGAGAGGCAGTCTGTGGTGGGCAGTTGTACTACATAGTATCTAATTTGTCTTCTAAATTGTATAAATTGTTTGAGCTAGGGGCAGGGGCATTACAAATGGTATCAGAGCCGACTTTTGACACCAAGTGTGGGTAAGAGTGGGCGAGATGTATGCCTGAGATGAAGCTAGCAGATGTACGTCGGATATGCCTGAGAGGGAGCGAGGTGGCAGCTCGAAATAGTGGACCACCCGCAGAATCAGGGTACGGTGCAGCTAGCAGAATCAGGGTACTCCACTCCACATCGGCTAGAAAGGAGATCCTGCACTAGATTGTGCATGTCCGTGCTCAGCAAGGATGCAGATTTCTGAAGGGGGGGTGTAACACCCCGGTAATTTCAAAGTATAATAGTATAATATATATGTGTATATAAGTAATAAAGTGTTGGCTGATTTGGTATATAATGGAAAAATGAAATAGAATGGTATTAGGGGTGTGTGTGTGTGTGTTGGGGGGGGGGGGGTCCACACGTGGAGGTTGATAGCAGCACATTTGTGTGCTTGGCTGTCTAGGTGATGACATCACCGAAGAAACCTCTAGGGCCCACCTGTTAGAAGCTTCCGTTGTACACTTCAACGGGAGAGAGAAAGAGCATATGGGGTGTGATTATTATCCCACATCGGTAATTAAAAAGAAATAAAACAATATATAAATAACATAGCCTAGGATCAAGAGTCACCTAATCGGTTAACCACCTTTTGAAAGACAGTCTGTGGTGGGCAGTTGTACTACATAGTATTTAGTTTGTCTTCTAAATTGTATAAATTGTCTGAGCTAGGGGCAGGGGCGTTACATACAGCCTCTGAAGTGGATCTTGTTACAGAGAGAACATATCGTAAAGGTATCATTCCTTTATATATGGAGTTGGAGCTCCTCCCATCTTAGTTGGGATTCCTGGTTAAGGTGAGATCTGAAAGGGGGTCTCCACGACCCTCTTTTCTAGGTTTTTGCAACCATGATGTGTGGCTAAATTGCTTGCTCGTATAAGTCTGGGAACATCTCTTCGAGGGTGTGTGCACCACACCATTTGTGTGGCTATAGCAGAAGCCCGTCTGATCCTAACACTTTCTCCCTACCTGTTACCGCTGATTTTGGTGTGGGGGTAAACAGATAGAATTTGTGAGTTCGTGGAAAAACCTGAATAGCAGATTCGAACCTGTTCGTCTGAGTTGGGCTGCTGACTCCCGCCGTACACCTGCAAGGAAAGTGCGAAACACCGGGTTTGATCCCGGCGACGCACCCTCCGACGCTCTTGTCAGTAACCAGTGATATGATTAAGAAAGAGCTTTTTATTGAAAAGTATTGATTAACCTGTAACAGTGGTAGGTGGGGGGTATTTATAGTCGCCGTTGGGATCAGATTAGGAATGTGATTCCTGTGATCTGATAAGGCATAAAATCCTCGTAATCAGATTAGGAATGTAATCCCTTAATTCCCGGTGAGAGGATAACTGCAAATCAGGCTCGTTGATTTGGTCAAATCAGTGACCCTAATCTCCTCTTGCTGGTCTGGGTTTGTATCGGGTCGGGACCCGTACCCAGTTGAGATGGATCCGTTCGCGGGTTGTTGGATCTGTGAGGAGGAGACCCAGTACCCGCTTCGGACCCGTTAGTGGGTGAAATTACCGTTTTATCCCTGAGCTTTAAGATTCGTCTCCGATGTGAACGGTCCCGATTTAATCCTATTTTTAGCCATATCACGAGCCCCCCACTCCTAGAGACTGAGTTTTTCAGTCTTTGAGGAGTAGTTTTACTGTTCTAATGGCGTACGGAATTTTATCGGTGTTCTTTAAAGGAGTTTTGAATCTTGCTCGGGGTGTAACAGTGTTATTCTGGGCTTGTAAAATGCCCAAAAATATTCTCAGAATTTTCTGGATTTTTGGTGATTTTTCCAGATTTTTCTGAATTTTTTCTTATTTTTTTGTATTTTTTATTCATTTTCCGAATTAAATAATTAATTATCGAAAATATTAATTAATTATTCTAATTTAATAATTATTTTTCCAGAATTTTTAAAATATTTTTTCTGAATTAATAATTATTTTTTAGAATTTTTAATTAATTTTTTCCTATTTTTTAAATATTTTTTCGGATTTTTTAAATAAAAAACAATTAAATAAATAAATTAATTAAATTAAATAATACCTGACACGTGGCACGATCTGTGCCGTCAGATCCCGGGACACGTGGCGCGATCTGTGCCGTTGGATCCCTGCGCGAATCTTGAGGAGGCGCTCTTTTCGAAAAACGTTATCTTGTCGTTTAGCGCGCGTGGCGCGATTTGGATCGTCGATCACCAGAAGCGCGAATTTCTGAAAGATCCAACGGCCGTGGTCGTTCGGCTGGATTTTTTCTCCGTTTGCGGGATCGGAAAGGGGGTTGCTCTGTAATACCCTGATTTTTCAATAAATGAAAAATTATTTATTTTGCACGTGTTGTGCACGTGCAATATATTGTTGGATTATTTTATCATGGTGAGTATGTTTAAATATATTTTTCTCAAATTATTTTAGTACAAAAAGCCTTCTTTAAAAGCCTTATTTGAATTAATTAAAAAAGCCTTTTCTTAAAAAGCCCAAAAGCATTTTTATTTTAATTATTTTTATAAATTATTTTTGGCCCAAAAAGAAAGCCCATGAATTAATTTATTTTAATTAAACTTGTCATGTAGAAGACTTTTTTAAACAAAATTATTTTTATACAATTTTGAAATGTACAAATTTGGCCTAGTTGCATGCACGTGCACTACACGTACACGTGCAATGCACACTCCTATGCTTGGCCGGGTATCCTTCTTTTTGGGAGGGAAAGTTGAAATTTTGGTGTGGAGAACATGGGGGTAGTTTCAAGGAGGTGGGTAGTTTTCCTAACTCCTACTTGAATCTAAGCCTTTCATTTTGCAACCACCAAGATGATCTTAGCCCTCCATTTCCCTCATTTTTTAGTATAAATACCTCCTTTCTCATGGCTAATTTTGATATGCAAAGTGTAATTTCTAAAGCTATACTAATATATTGTGAGAGTTATAAAAGATAAGAGTTTGTGTGGGTTGTGTTGCTTGGAGTGGCCGGCACCATCAAGAAGCATTCGGCTAGGTAGCTTTCGGCCAAGGAGGAGAAGCATTCGGCATTTGGTTGGAGGCTTGGAGTGGTGCATTCTTTTGGCTAGGAGGAGGTGTTCTCATCTACTTGATTGCTTTTGTTTGTGTTTCTCTCCAAATTGAGGTGGGTAAAACAATTCATGTTTCTAATATAGGGTTCATGCTAGTATATTGATGACACTATACATGGAAAATACTAATAAGAGACCACTCTAATTAAAAAGTTAGTGTGTGAATGGCTTAGAATGATGTGATAAATTGTGTATGTGAATTGCTTGCATGAAATGATACCATATGAAGCACTTTCTATGATTATCTAGTTAATTGAACAATGATGCAATGTGACTAGCATGATATGTGAAAGCCTTTTTTTTATTACTTGCAAATTGTGTGGTTGAAACATGACAATTGAGAAAGATATTAACACTATGGGAATTGAATAGAAAAGTATATTGAATACTTTGAATTCATGTGTAGAAGTGGCATGAATGAACCAAGGAATTGCTTGTTGTTATCACATTAGAAATGTACCAAAATTAGTAATTGTTGAGTTTCACCTATTCATGTGCTATATGAATTCTTTTGCTAGTATGAGTACGGGAAAATCCAAGGTTGTATTGTGTTGTGAATGTAGATTAATAACCAGTAAATCATCATGGAAACTTTGGGATAAAAGAGAGATTAGATGAGCAATCGATTATTTTCAATGTCGAAAATAAAGGATTTGCTAGTTTTAATAAACAAATAATTAATTTGGGTGGAGAAAATGTGTTTTAGTGCAAAAATTTATTTTACAATTACTGTTTTGAAGATGGAATAAAGAAGATTAAATCTGGAGTTTTTCAGTGGTTTATATGAAGGCAATATGAATCAATTGTTTTGAACATCGAGTTAATTTCAAAAAAAAAAAAACAGTGTGAATATGAGTCAAATGGGTTTTAATCCACACTGTGACAACCTGAGCCAGTGGCTCAGGCGGTCGGTGGCGCTGTTCGGTTTCCCTGAGCGGTGTGGTTCGAATCCGGGTCTCACCATTCTTTTTAAAAAGTACTGTGTATATATATATATGACAGCGAAGAGATGGCATATATACTTAGTGCACTCTCTTCTATTCGCTAGCACCGATCGGCCTATCGGCGGGTGCTCTGGCCTTCTTCTCTACTGTGCTGGGTTCGAATCTTTCCCCTAGCACTTAGGGAAAAATATTTTTTTTGTGAGATTTTGATGTCCAAAAAAATATGAGAAAAATATGGTAATTTTCATAAAAATACAAGGAATTTTATGGGATTGGTTTGGATATTAATTGAAGAAAATATAATGTAGTTTGTGAACAAATGGTATATTAAAGCTATGGTTCTAAGACACATACTCATGGGAATTTTCAAATTTATAAAGAGTTATTGAAATGAATTTATTAGAAAGTATTTGACACAAAAGAATTTGTGGTGTGACATGATATTATAATTTTTACTTGAAGATATGGTGTAAAACATGAAGTACGAGTGTATGTTTGTAAAGTGCATGAGTCCATTGTATGATGATGGAGTTTAGAAACTTTGTTGATGAAATTGTTGGACTTGAATATGAAACTTGAGTTATAAGTATTCACCATGGATTTGTGAACAAATGAAATTATGAATAAGAAAGAGTATGAAATTGTGACATGAAAGTGGTCATGACTTAAAGATTGTGAAATGAAATTTGAAATAGAGTAGCTAAGTCTCCCCGGCATTGAGAAATGAAATAAATTGAAATTAGACCAAGGTTGGTCATGTTGAATTAAAGGAATAAGTCCGGTTGATGGAGAGGCTAACTCTAGTGATTATTTTGTTCATGATTTTCATTGAAACTAAGGACTAGTGCATAGTGAAGACGTGATGAAAGTAAGAGAAAAACACTGAGTATGAGGGCCCTGGGTAGCGGCGAGAGCGTATCCCAGGAATTCCCATGACGAGTCTGGGTGAGGATACTGTTCCAGAGTACCGTCCCAGTGGCGACGCTCGTGGGATGTTTGAAGACTACGGGTGGTGTCATGTTTATGGTGAGAGCGTATCCCAGGAATTCCCATGATGCGTCTGGGTGAGGATACTACTCCAGAGTGCCTAAACATGAGTTCGTAGGTCAGATAACATCTAGGATACTTACCGTAATTACAGTAGTAGATTAAATCATAACGGGGGATTGAACCCTATAAAGATGAAGAACGAATAAGGGCTTGCCCTCGGACCTATGTAGTATGGGATGCATAGAATCCGAACAAGTGCGCATTAGTGTCATGTAACTTAATTAACTGCATTAAGGACTAAGTGCACAATCACAACACGACATCAATAGGGTAGTCCCTTTAGTTGAAATGTGACAAGTTTGTGTTTGCTAAATATGAAATGTTAAGTTATACTATTTCCGGCAAGCGAGGACGGCCATGTATAATGATCGTCGGTTGAATAAACTGACGTACCCACAGTCTAACATGCAGGTAAATGTTATGCTAAAGATTAAAGAGGATTTGGATGCTTAAAGATTATATCAAGCTGTTGTACTTGTATTTAATTGTTGTATTTTACTTCCGCTGTGCAAAAGAAAGATGTAATTATGATGTAAACTCTGATGTATGATGAAAAGTTTTTATTTCCCTGTAAAAGTGTACTAAGAAAGTGAAAAGATCCTGTAGAACATCTCGAATTCAGCATATTTGGGATTCGGGGCGTTACATGCTCGGCAGCCGACCGAGAGTGACTTCGACCAACGCCTGTTTTGGAGCCGACCAATGTGGTGAAGCCACGTGGCTCGCCACGTGGCATATATATATATATATATATATTTCTTTCTTTACCGCCCGCTGTTCTTTCTCTTCTTCTTCCTTTGGTCTATTCTGCCTTTGACCCAACGAAGCTTCCGACCCCGACTCCATCTCCGCCCCGTTCTACTTCCTCGTCTTCGAAGAACCTCGGCGAGAGAGAGAGGGTCTCAGCGACGGGGACAGCTTGCGATCGAGGAGACGAGCTCGGCGACGGAACGTAGCTCGGTTGAGGATGACGAGCTCGTTCGTGGTGAGCTCGGAGCTCGTTGGGAGAGTTCGTCTTCGGCAGTGGAGTTACGGCGGTAGGTTCATCGACGAAGGAGAATGAGCTCAGTCGTGGGAGAAAAGCTCGGAGTCGAGACGTGGCGGAGCTTGGTGCTTCGGAGGTGGAGCTCGACAAAGGAGACTAAGCTCGGCGATGGGTTGGCAGAGGACTTCGCAACGGTCGTCGATGAGCTCGGTGGGAAGAAGCTCGACGACGGGGAGACACGGCGAAGGTGGAGCTCGACCATGGTGGAGCTCGCTCGAGGTGGGAGCTCGATGAGTCCGATGGAGATGGAAGTGTGAGCTTGGCGTCGGAGGCAGTCGGCGACGGAGCTCGATGCCATGGCGAGGCTCGGCGACGAATGCAGGAGCTTGGCCTGGTGTGAGAGCTCGTCGGTTGGCGACGAAGGGGTGAGTTCGGTATCTGAAGATGGAGGTGGCGAACTGTGCTTGTATTTTTGCTTGGGTTTGGCGATGGGTAGTGCTCGACGTCGTCGGAGGAGCAGGCGAGGGAGGAAGCTTCGTGCAGTTCGGCATCGAAGCTCGACGGAGGTGGAGACGGAGCTCGGCAATGGAGCTCGTCTGAGGTGGTGGAGGAGTTCGACCATGGTGGAGCTTGGCACGGCGAGGAGGAGAGCTCGCTCTCGTGAAGGTTGAAGCTTGGCTTCGATGGGTTCCGCCAGGGCTTGGAGCTCGGAGAGGCCATGGCGGAGCTTGGAGAGCTCCTCGACGGCATGACGAGGGAGGAGCTCGAGCTCGGCGAAGTGGAGATCGAGTTCGGAGGTTGAAGATGCTCGGTAGTGCGGAGCTTGCGGAGGGTCGTCGAGCGGCTTCGACAAGTTGGCGAAGAGCATAGAGCTCGGCCATGGCGTCGAGCGAGCTCAGGGACGAAGTTCGCTGACGTTTGGTTTCGGGTTCGAGCTCGGCATCAGCAACGTTGGAGCTCGTGGTTCGGCCATGGCGGTTGGCGACGGCTGTAGCAATGGCCATGCCAAGCGCCGACTGTGTGTTATTGAGGTCGGCAACGGAGGCGCGAAACTCAAGCTTTGTGTTGGAGCTCGATGGCTTGACGATGGAGAGTTGAGGTCGGCGACGGAGGATCTCGGCACGTCGGAGTGGTGGAGGCGCTGCCGTTAGAAGCTTTCGAAGGGTGGTTGGGTTTTGTTTTTGGTTTTGGCGCCAGCAGGGTTGGAGAAGAAGGGTGACGTGGCCGTGATGGTTCGGGTTTGAGGACCCTAACGGGTCCGAACCCGGCCATTCGTACCCTTTTTTTTTTTTTTTTTTTTGTCTTCTTGTTCGGCCAATCCGAGCACGGATTTTGAGGCGAATTTTTGGCCATTTTGCAGCTCGGTACGGCAGTACTCGGATGGTAGATCCGAGCTACGTGGCTCGATCTGGACGGTTGAATGGTGGCACGAATCTCGAGACGGGCCCAATTCCCAAGAAAACACGATCTTGTCGTTTAGTGCAGCTGGCAAGATCTGAGCCGTCTGATCGAGATCTTACACGAATGTTGAGGAGAAAGTGTTTTTCTCCGTTTGCAGGATCGGAAAGGCACTTGCTCGGTAGCCGACCGAGAGGTAACTTCGCCCAACCACGCGGCGCCACGTGGCACAAAATACATATTTTTTATATTATTTTTTTTTTGTCTTTTTCTTGTCCTCTTCTTCTCCTCTGCTTCTTGTTTGGCAGATCCGAGCTCCTCTCCTCTGCTTCTTGTTCGGCCAATCCGAGCACGGATTTAGAGGCGAATTTTTGTCCATTTTGAAGCTCGGTAGGGCAGTAGCTCGGATTGGAGATCCGAACTATGTGGCTTGATCTGGGCCATTGAATGGTGGCACGAATCTCGAGACGGGCTCAATTCCCAAGAAAACGCTATCTTGTCGTTTAGCGACGCTGGCAGGATCTGGGCCGTTGGATGATGGCACGAATCTCGAGACGGCTCAGTTCCCGAGAAAACGCTATCTTGTCGTTTAGCGTCGCTAGCAAGATCTGGGCCGTCTGATCGAGATCTTACACGAATGTTGAGGAGAAAGTGAGTTTTCTCCGTTTGCAGGATCGGAAAGGCACTTGCTCGGCAGCCGACCGGGCTCTTTGATGTTGGGGCTCGGATGGGAGGAGCTCGGATGGGAAGAGCTCGGATGGGAGTGGCTCGGCTCAGCTCGTGCGAGTGGCTCGACTCGTGCGAGTGGCTCGGATGGGAGGAGCTCGGATGGGAAGAGCTCGGATGGGAGTGGCTCGGCTCGGCTCGTGCGAGTAGCTCGGATGGGAGGAGCTCGGATGGGAAGAGCTCGGATGGGAGTGGCTCGGCTCGGCTCGTGCGAGTGGCTCGACTCGTGCGAGTGGCTCGGCTCGGATTTCCGAGCTATTCGGTGCAGCTGCATTGAGATCCACTTTCCCGGTGCTACGGAGGTCCGATCGGGGCGTGCGACCCCTCGTTTCGAAGCTAGTTCGAAGATCTACAACTTCTCTTTAGGAGTGGGATGAAGATTCACCCTCCTTCATGGTCAAAATAGCCCCGCAAGATGCTTGTCTTCATGAAGTTGATAAGTACTTTGGTCTTGGGGATTTTGGAAGAGGAGCTCCACTCCTAGGGGCGGAGAAGATGTGCTAGGAAGACCTTGTGCTTGGAAGACCCTTGGGCTAGGAAGACCCTTGGGGCGAAGAAGAGGCGCGAGTGGGTCGGATCGCTAGTCGCTCGGCTAGGAATAGTGAGCGACGTGGAGCGATCTGAGCCGCTGGATCTCAGCGCGGATCTCGAGGCGGGCACAGTTTCCAAGAAAACGCTATCTTGTCGTTTAGCGACGCTGGCAAGATCTGGGCCGTTGGATGATGGCACGAATCTCGAGACGGCTCAGTTCCCAAGAAAACGCTATCTTGTCGTTTAGCGACGCTGGCAAGATCTGGGCCGTCTGATCGAGATCTTGCACGAATGTTGAGGAGAAAGTGAGTTTTCTCCATTTGCAGGACCGGAAAGGCACTTGCTCGGCATCCGACCGGGCTCTTTGATGTTGGGCTCGGATGGGAAGAGCTCGGTTCTGGAAGAGAGCTATTTGTGAGACGAGTGTGAGGAGGGACCCTATGAGAGAGTTGAGCTCCAAACTCGATGAGAAGAGGTCCGCTTCGGGGGCGAGCGGAGCAAAGAGCTCGGCTCTGGAAGAGAGCTATTTGTGAGACAAGTGTAAGGAGGAACTCTAGGAGAGAGTTGTGCTCCAAACTTGCTGAGAAGAGGTCCGCTTCGGGGGCGAGCGGAGGGAAGAGCTCGGCTCTGGAAGAGAGCTATTTGTGAGACAAGTGTAAGGAGGAACTCTAGGAGAGAGTTGTGCTCCAAACTTGTTGAGAAGAGGTCCACTTCGGGGGCGAGCGGAGGAAAAAGCTCGGCTCTGGAAGAGAGCCATTTGTGAGATGAGTTTGAAGAGGGACCCTATGAGAGAGTTGAGCTCCAAATTCGTTGAGAAGAGGTCCGCTTCGGGGGCGAGCGGAGGGAAGAGCTCGGCTCTGGAAGAGAGCCATTTGTGAGATGAGTTTGAAGAGGGACCCTATGAGAGAGTTGAGCTCCAAACTCGTTGAGAAGAGGTCCGCTTCGGGGGCGAGCGGAGGGAAGAGCTCGGCTCTGGAAGAGAGCCATTTGTGAGATGAGTTTGAAGAGGGACCCTATGAGAGAGTTGAGCTCCAAACTCGTTGAGAAGAGGTCTGCTTTGGGGGCGAGCGGAGCAAAGAGCTCGGCTCTGGAAGAGAGCTATTTGTGAGACAAGTGTAAGGAGGAACTCTAGGAGAGAGTTGTGCTCCAAACTTGCTGAGAAGAGGTCCGCTTCGGGGGCGAGCAGAGGGAAGAGCTCGGATCCTTGCTCGGATGGGAAGAGCTCGGCTCTGGAAGAGAGCCATTTGTGAGACGAGTGTGAGGAGGAACTCTAGGGGAGAGCTGTAGCTCCGAACTCGCTGCTTATGTGAGAGAATCAACGGTAGTGGGAGCAATTCCGAATGGCGAACCACTTCTAACCCGCTGAAGAGCAGGTTATTTGAAGCAGAATCGAGCCAAGTGTTGGACTCCGAACTCGTTGGGAAGAGCTTAGTAAGTTGCAGGAGCAGCCATGTAGAAGAGGCTGGGCTCCGAACTCACCCTTCAGTGAGTCACGACTCGGAGAGGTAGAGATGAAGCAAGAGCAACAATTTCCAATAAAAAAAATGTAAAGTTTTATTGAAATAAACTAAGTGGCTGCTTTAATATGGCGAGCCCTTATTACATGCTATTGGCCGGATTACAAGCATCGGCCTTATTAAAAGTCAAGATCCTGCTTCTATGATAAGGTGAAGACCTCTTGGGAAGAGCCGGGAGGTTCTGAGTCTTAAAGCTCGGCGGGCCCTTCGGTTCGTTTGTTGGCTCCTTAGGGGGGAAGCTTGGCCCCCTCTTTCTGGACGAACTTGGTCAGGTGCCCCCGCTGTATGAGTTCTTCGATCTCCTCCTTCAGAGCCCGACAATCTTCCGTGTCGTGGCCGTGGTCCCTGTGAAAGTGGCACCACTTATGCTTGTCCCTCTTCTTGCCAGGTGTATTCATTCTCGGGGGAGCGCGGAGGAGCCCTTCCTTGTCCACCTCTATAAGAACTTCTGATATATTGGCAACGAGGGGGGTGAACTTCTCAAACCGAGGAGTCGGGCGGCGCTGGCCACTGCCATCCTTCTGAAGCTTCTTAGCCTCTTCGTCTTCGGTCAGCTTTCGTTTCGTCCCTGAGGTAGACCCTCCGAAGCTTGGAAGGTAGGCGGCCTCTTCGGCATGAATGTACTTGTCACACCTGAGAAGGAGGTCGGCAAAGTTCCGTGGAGGCTTCTTAGCAAGAGAGGAGCGGAGGCTGGAATTGAAGACGTTGGATTGGAAGGCGGCTGTTGCAACAGATTGGTCGAGGGAGGCTATGGACCTGACCTCCGCAGTGAACCTCTTCACATAGTCTCTCAACTTCTCTCCCTTCTCCTGACGGAGCTGGAGTAATGAGAGGCCGGTCTTCTCTGTGTGTCTACTACTCATGAAGTGAGTGATGAAGAGGCTCTCGAATTGCTCGAAGGAGAAGATGGAAGAGGGAGCAAGGCGGGAGTACCATTCCCTAGCCGACCTCCTCAGGGTGGCGGGGAAGGTCTTGCAAAGTAAGGCGTCCGAAGCCTGGTGGATGAGCATGAGGGTCTTGAAGCTTTCGATGTGGTCCACAGGGTCCGACTCCCCCGAGTAAGTTTCGAACTTCAGGGGTTCGAATCCCCTCGGGATGGGAGCCTCCATGATGGTTCGGGAGAAAGGGGGTCTGCTCGGACGGATGGTTCTGCTGTTCGACCCCTCCCCCTCGTCCATCCAACCGATTCGCCTCTCCACCTCATGGAGACGGCGGTATAGGGCATCGTCCCTCCCGCGGTAGTCGAACGAGTCTCTGGACTCGTCTTCGTAGGAGGGAGAGCCGGGGCTACGATGGTCGTCCCGAGAGCGGCGAGGGCTAAGTTCATGCTGCCGGCGGTTAGGAGCTGGCGGAGAAGAGGCGGACCTACGGCGAGGACTGGGAACCTGTTGGGGCGAAGGAACCCTTTGGGCCTCATTGTTGTTGGGTCGGAGGTTAAGAGCCTGCAACATCGTTGCTTGAAACTGCAGGAACTCGGCGCGAGTGATGGGCGCCTTATTGTTCCTCGGCTGATGCCGACCGGTAGGAGAGTGGCGCCTCCTCCTGTAATGCCCGGGTGACTCTCTTCTTCCCCTTCGGACAGGAGACCTTCTATAATCTCGGTGGTGAGGGGACCGCTCACCCGGACGTTGTTGGCGGGAGGCTCCCTCTCGGGCCCGCTTCTCGTCCAGACGGTGGCGTAGGTCCTCTTCCTTCTTCTGATTTTGGGGATTGTGAGAGGCCATGGAATCCGTAGAGGTGTTGTGTATGGAGACGCGGTCCTGATTGAGCGGTTGTTTCATACGAGAGCCCCCTGCACCGGCATTCTGAGGACCGGTGGGAACCCTGGGGGGTTGCTGATTCTGAAGAGGAGGCTGATCTTGAAGAGGGTCCTCCACTTGAAGCGGGGGTTGTCCCTGCTGCGGAGCGGGTTGGATGGGGACTACCTCTTGCTGATCAGCGGGGTTGGGTCCACGGTTGGACCCCCTAGATCTGACCTTTCTGGGAGGCATGGCTGGAGAAGAGCTAGTCGACGAGGAAGAGGCGGAGGCTATTCGTATGGTTTTCCCACAGACGGCGCCAATCTGTTACCGCTGATTTCGGTGTGGGGGTAAACAGATAGAATTTGTGAGTTCGTGGAAAAACCTGAATAGCAGATCCGAACCTGTTCGTCTGAGTTGGGCTGCTGAAGGAAAGTGCGAAACACCGGGTTTGATCCCGGCGACGCACCCTCCAATGCTCTTGTCAGTAACCAGTGATATGATTAAGAAAGAGCTTTTTATTGAAAAGTATTGATTAACCTGTAACAGTGGTAGGTGGGGGGTATTTATAGTCGCCGTTGGGATCAGATTAGGAATGTGATTCCTGTGATCTGATAAGGCATAAAATCCTCGTAATCAGATTAGGAATGTAATCCCTTAATTCCCGGTGAGAGGATAACTGCAAATCAGGCTCGTTGATTTGGTCAAATCAGTGACCCTGATCTCCTCTTGCTGGTCTGGGTTTGTATCGGGTCGGGACCCGTACCCAGTTGAGATGGATCCGTTCGCGGGTTGTTGGATCTGTGAGGAGGAGACCCAGTACCCGCTTCGGACCCGTTAGTGGGTGAAATTACCGTTTTATCCCTGAGCTTTAAGATTCGTCTCCGATGTGAACGGTCCCGATTTAATCCTATTTTTAGCCATATCACTACCCATCTGCGATACTACATCCTTTGTCTCTTCTTTCGTGAACGGTGCTTCAATCGCCACCAGGGCCTCATGAAGATCCTCTGGTCTTTCCTGCCAAAAATGCTCTCTAACCGGGGATCTAAAGTCTTTTTTATGATCGAATAGATTTTGTAGTGAGTATGGAAAATCTATCTTACTTCCTCCTCTTCTTGTACCATGCCAACATTTGTCTGGATCTAGTGGATAAGGTTGGATCTCCGACACACACTGACTGCTCGGTGAAATAAGGTTCTATTCACGTCTTTCTTTTTTATCCACGATATTCTTGATCTATGTTGCTATTTAATTTCTTCCAATCTGTAAAGTTAGGCAATGTCCTCCTTAGGTTTAACAACTTTTGCGTGAGGTCCATAGTCTCCTCCAATCTATCCAATTCATCGATACCCTCCAGCATAGTGTTGTTGGACCTCCAAATTACAGCAAATCTAGTACAATTTCCACAACTTGGATTGAAGTCTATAGATTTTTTTCACACCAAACCACTGCATCTTCTGTTCCTCGAGTGGCAAGAGCCCAATTTTTCGAAACCATATGATGGAAGCCATGAATTTCAAGTCCATCTTTCTCAAACCTGAATTTAGCCGATTTCCTTGCAGAAGGGATTTCACGCAGGCTAGAGGGAATTTGGCTTCCCAATCCATTGAGACTAGTACTTTATCTAGTTTCACCATCATAGGGGCTGCCTGCATGTTAGACCAAGTAAAGAGCTTTTAAGTAATATGTATATCAATCGGGTCCATGTCTGTGATAACCCTGTTGAATTCCACCATGCCGGTGTCACTGGAGCCTCTACGGAGATGTTCAAATGCAAACCTAGTGATATTGAAATCCCCTCCAAATAGGGATTGCCAATGTGTTTGAATTGAATGGAGTTCTGTCCAGATTGTCGCTCTTGATGTGCACTACCGTAATTGTTTGGGGTCCAGTTATCAGTTCTACGTTGAAGGAATGTCGATAATGAGAATTCCCATTGGAATTCATCTAAACAAGTAAATAAGTCAGAGTTAATGTCAATAACGATACCCCCCAAAGCTCTGATTGATGAAGTGATTCTCCAATCCTTAATCTTATTCCCCTATATTCTATAAGTCTATACACATTCATGAGTTTGGTTTAGTGAAGCCCAACAGTATCATCCTTAGATGTGTTAATAACATCCTAACCATATTCATGTTAACCCATCATCCCGAACCTTTAATATTCCAAAGAAGAACACTCATTATTAACAATTTGTGGATTACGGATAATGGTGGATTCTAGGGTTCCACCAAGGGACTCTCTTTCAATTTCCCACCCTCTAATCTTATGAGAAGGAAATCATTACGATCTTTAACACCAACAGCAACACCACAAATTTTAGCAAGCTTAAAAATATTGAAATCTGATATGAAATTAAAAATTGATGCTAAAAAGCTACTCGTACCTCCACCATCAGTCTTAGCTGGCGATTGCTATTTCCAGATTGTCTCCCAAGGACTCCACATGAGCCCTCTTGGATACTTTATGACCCTTAAAACCCTGATTCATGCGTTGTTTCTCTGTGTTGGTCGTGAGCCTGTCAAAGACGAAGGGAAGGTCAATGGTACAACGCCCAGTGTAGGAACCACATCCTTAATATCTTTTCTCGCAAGAATCTACTAAGTATCTTCGATCATCTCTTCTTTATAATCTGAATCACCCTTCATATAAGGATCGTCATCCTTTAGATTTAAACGTGCATCCTCGCCTTCTTTAGCGTTATAATTTATGAAGGAAGTAGTAATGGAGTTGGGCCTAGGATTTGCACCCAATGGAGGAGCACAATAGCCCCCTTCTTGGACCCAATGGGAATTACTTTACTAGAATTACCCCCATCTCAGGCCCATAAGGAGCTCTTTTTGTCTTATAGGAATTAGTAAATGAATCTTGTGGCCCACTCAAAATATCCGGCCCATGAGATAAATCAGGAAAATGCCTACTAAAGTCGCCCCCTACTTGACACCTTCTTGGGCCCAACCTCCAATGCCTGCCCATGTGTCGGGTTTGAAGGGAGTCGACATGTGTCGCACATTAGCCGAATATGTTGCCCTGAATCACGTGATCATGAGGGTATAATTGACTTTTCCCTCTTCTGCCTGCTTTTCTCCATCTTCTTCCCGTTTCTATTAAAAGACATGAAAACAACTTTTCTTTTTTCTTTTGAATTTCCAGGATTTTTAAGAGGTGGGTTTGGGTTTGGGTTTTACCGCTCTCTTGACTATTTAGAAGCATTGATCTCGTGCTTCGATCAGGACCGTATGATTTGATCTGGTGCCTAGCCATTGGGTGCTGGAATAGATTGGCCAGTGGATACTGGTGTAATTTCCTTGGAGGATGGCGTCAACCACCGCTTACTGACACCTCCCAACATTGACGAGATCAAGGCACAGTGAGCTCTTGCAATCTCGTGGGCTCCATTAATTGTGGTCTCTCCTTCCGGTGATGTGACTTGCTTGTATGATCTTTTGTCTCTCACTAATGACCCCTTCTTAGACACAGCTCCTCCGACCTTCATCTCCTCCGACACGTTCTCCTCCATTGCAAAACGAATGAGGTGTGACTCTCTAGTAGCTCTAAATGTTCTGAATCTCAGCTTGGCACTAATGTTAGGGCTTCAAATTTTTATCTTAACTGACACCATATCTGATTTCTTAATCATTTTAGGGTCAATCTCCACCACCGTGCTGCAGTCAGCGATGATTTCTTCCAAGCTTTCAAGTTTCCAGTATTGATATAGGATATTAAGTATCCAAATCCTATAAAGTTCACCATGGGGAAGCTCTGTCCCAAATTTTGGTGTCCATTGCACTGATTCAGCTGAGAAGTATCCAAAATCGATGATGTCGAGTTTAACGATCTCCAGTAGCATCTCCAGCGAAGTAGAAGACACGAGGAAGCAAAGATGGCACATCTTCTTTACCATCCAAACAATTGAGTCCTTGAGGGCCAAAGTTTAGAACGGGCATCTCGTAAGTGATTATCTAACGGACTGTGATTTAGGACGGCACACCATTGACGAAACCACTTCTCCTCTTGCTGGACAATCCCTAGGCTATTATACAATGTAATTTAAGTTGGTTTCTCTGGCGAATGTCCATTCCTAACTGCTCACTTCTCTTCCACTTTGGTGAACACAATACTACCACAGTCATATGAAATGTGACCCCACTTAATGCATTTGTTGCATCGCAACTCCTTGGTGCGGTTTGCACGAATGTGGCCCGGGTCTCCACAGTTGAAGCATGGGATCAACTTCTTCTTTCCTTTCCAATACTTCTTTGTTGAGTTCATGGTGAGTTTCCTCTTCCTAGATGACTTGCTTTCCACACAGATCCATGGTGCTTCCTGAATAGTAGCTACTAGACCCTCATTGATCAGTTCCGACACAAAAATCGTCGAAGTTATCTCGGGGACGGTTTGATTGTTTTTAGACCCTCTTCCATTGCTGGACTCCCATCTAAAGCCCCCACAATTGGTGAAAGAACTTGTCGCCACACTGTCTGTCTAAGATTGGAATTAGGTTGGTTGTAGAACTGAATTTGAGAAGTCCTTTATTGCACCTGCATTTTTTGATGGGGGGTGTTGTGGGTGTGCATTTGGGGTTTTCGTGTTTTGTGGTGATGGTGTTGTTGATTTCCACCAAGGCGGGGAACCCTCCTTTGTCCCTTTCTGGCTCAACCCTTCTCTTATCGTTATCAACTGCAATTTTCGTTCCTCTTGTTGTTCATTTGGGATCCGTTGAATTCGCTCCCTAATTAGTGAAGTTGGAAGTTTGTTGTGAAATTAATGAACATGCTCCCCGTACGGAGCATGATGCAGGAAGTGTTGCAGAGGACTCCCTCTTGGAGCCCTTCCTCTAATAGGGAATCACTAAGATCTTATTGATAGATTCTCCCGACGAGCACAAGATGATGAATAGTGTTGTCTCCTCGGAGGTGATCTTGGTTCTCAGCGGTGGACCTCAACGGTAGTTTGTTGTTTTGGTGTAATGAGAAGAAGAAGAAAAATATGGAACTAGATTACTATGAGTACAATGCATGTGCCCCTGCCATATCCCCCTTTCACTTTTTGTTTGTCCATCTTTTCCTCTGTTAAGATCTGTAGACCTAATACACTAGCACAAGAGTTTGAAGAAGGACACGAATTAGCAAGTGACACGAAGTGGCAAGTGACACGAAGTGGCAAGTGACACGAAGAGCAGAAACAAGCACAACAGCAAGCACGAGCAGTAGCAAAGCAGATTTGACGTTCGACTGTCATATCTGCTAAGTGCAGTCAACCGTCGGGAGCGCAATCGACCATCGGCTTCTCTCTATCTTGTTGAGCTTTAATGTAGTCAATCACATCAAGCACGGGATATAGAACTGGGTCACGGGTTTGAATCCTTTTGGGTTATATTTGTGTTTATCTTTCACGGTTTACTTGGAGGCTATAAATATATATATGTAAATGCTAAGGTTTGACATGTACATAACTGAGAGATTAGAAAGATATCTCATTGTATTTTTGTATTTTTTGAGTAAGAAGTATTGGTTATCTCTGTGGATTATTTTGTTCTTGTTTTTGTGAGATCTTGCATTTGTAGAATATTTTTATTGGTGCATCTAGGTCTTTGTGGGCATTGTTGGGCACTACAAATTGGAATATGAGCTTAGGATTTCATGATGATCGATAGCAAGTGGAAAGTCCAGAGATTTGATGGAAGTGATTTCATGATGTGGAAAATTCAGATGGTGGTGTATCTCTGTCAGAAAGATATAGATCGTTCGTTGTTTGATGAGAAACCTGAAGGTACATAAAAGGATGTGAAGATCTTGGTGGCATGGAATTATTTGGATCGGAAGGCGCTTGGGCAGATTCAGTTGGCAATGAGTAGGAAACTGTTATTTCATATCTGGAAGGCAAAGACCACAAATGAGGCAATGAAGATTCTCACTGATATTTATGAAAAACTGTCGGCATCGAATCAAATTGTTCACTTGAAGAAATTGGTTAACATGAAGTTGGGAGATAGGAGTTCAGTAGCGGAACAGGTGAACAATTACTATATGGTATACAATCAGATGGAAGCTGCAGGGTTGAAGTTTTCAGAGAGAGCACAGACATTCTTACCATTCTTACTTCTATCTACTGTACCCGACAATTATGATATGGTGTAATAGACTATTACATGGACTATGACAGATTCGATAACTCTACAGGATGTTGTGAGCAATATCATGAGCGAGGTGGTGAGAAGGAAGAGAAACAACGAGTTTTCATCATCTTCTAGCTATTCTGCACTTCTAGTTGAAAGGCGTGGGAGATCAAAGGGAAGTCGAAGGAGAAATGTAACACCCTAGTTTTCATTTCTGAGATATTTTGTGATTTTACGTGTTTGCACGTATGATTTCAATTGTATAATTTTTCGTATAAAATATTTTTGATAGTATTGTTCTCCCTTAATTTTCCAAAAATTATTTTCTTTTAAAGCCTAATTAAAATTTAAAGCCCAAATTGTCTTTTCAGCCCACTGTATTAATAAATTATTTAATTATTTGAGCCCGTGGTCTTTTGGCCAATAGTAAGCCCATTTAGTTTAAATCCTCTTTTAATTAACCCAACTTGTGTTGTAGACCAATTTAATAAACAATTAATTGAAAGTGCATGAACAAATTTTGTAGGAGGTACTAGTTTGCTTGTGCATTGCACTTGCACGTGCATGCACAAGAGTGTGCAAAACGCACCTTAGGTGTGGCCGGATGGAATCAAAAGAGAGGGAGAGATAGGAGTAGTGGTGAGGTGGTTAACTCATTCATGGGTGGTTATGGTAACTTCCAAACCCATCCTAGCCTTTAATCCCTAACTATTTGATCAAATCCTAGCCATTCAATCTACCCAAATTCTTGTATAAATACCCCCATTTTTCCTAAGTTACTCTTGCATCCATTTTTCAATATAAGAGAGACATATACTAGATAGTAAAAGATTGAGAGTTAGAGAAAGATTGAGTGTGTGCTAGTGTGTGTGCATCCTTGGAGGCCGGCAAATCGATAGGAAGAAGGAAGCTCAGGTTCCAATCTAGCACCAAGGAGGAGAAGGCAATTGCAATACATTCTAGGAGGAGAACGCCACTTTCTTGCATTCTAGGAGCGTTCTTTCCATTTTCTTCCAAATAAGTGGGTGTTTTTCATGACTTCTAATTTAGATACCATGCTAGGTTTTGTACTAATCATGCAAGAATAAACAAGTGAAAATATTGTTCTTTGATAATACTATGATTAAAGTAAAAATAGAACACAATCGAAATTGCATGAAATGAATGGGTTGAATGATATGAATGATGTTAGGATATTTTGATTTTAAATCTAGCATGCTAAATTGGAATAAATGCTTATCCCTGTAGAAGAATTGTGGTTATGGGAAGAGTGCTGTTTTTAGAAGCTGTGTTTGTGTGGAAAATACTAAGCGTAAGAATCTCTATATTATTAAGATTGGTTAGTAAATTATGCAAGTTGTGATTGTTGTCAAATTAATTCTGAAGCTGTATGTTAGTTTCCGGGGAAATGAACATATTTTAATCTAAACCAAATTTTGTGTGTTAATCAAAAAGAAAGAAGAAATGATTCCAACTCTCAATTTTTGTTGCTGATCAATCGACCGGATGGGCATAGATAGTCGACTGTCCTAGATATTTAGTTCATCGAGTTGAAATTCTCGCAGAACAGTCGACCGTATATGTTTAACAGTCGACTGCCCCGTTTATTTTATTTTTGAGTTTTTAAAACATCGCATAACAGCCGATTGGTCTTGTTAACAGTCGACTGCCCTGATCTTTTATTTTTGAGTTTTTAAACCTTTACCGAACAGCCGACTGGCCAAGTTAACAGTCGACTGTCCCGATCATTTTCTTGAGTCTTTTAATCTTTTGTTGAACAGTCGACCGACTATGCTCCAAGAGTCAACTGTCCAGACTATTTTGACGTCTCAGATTTTAAATTGCCTCGTGATAAAAATAAATAAGTTGTTTGAAAGAATTGAAAAAGAGATTTGATAATGGAGAGAATGAAGATTGAATGTGACAAATTAGAAAAGTGAACTTTATTTGTCTTTTGTACAAAATTGTAGATGAAGTGAATCGAAATATCCTGATAAATTATGAAAGGTTTTACGATTATGAATGCTATGAACATGAAAAGGAAAAACTATTGTTAATCATGAAAAGAGAACTTATGAGTTTGAAAGGCTCAATTCTTTGTGTGATTGTGAATTGAAATTGAGAACTAGAGTGTAGCTAAGCCTCATACCGGCATCGAAAAGAAATAAATTAAAATGAAATTGAATGAAAAGACCAAGATTTGGGTCATGTTGAATAAATGATTAAGACCGGTATAGTGGAAAGGCTAACTCTAGAGAATTAATTTTTGTTCATGATTCTAATAAATTAAGGATTTAGACATATAGTGGTGATGTGATGAAAGTAAGAGAAAAACACGAGTATGAGGGCCATCGAATTGGCGGTGTGAAAGTGATTCACAGACTGCTTGCTTGATGCATCATAACATGGTGTGGGCACTACTCCGGAATTATCGTCCCGGTGGCGATGCTTGTGGGATGTTTGGTGACTGCGGGTGGTGCCATTGTTCCATGGCAGAGACTGAATTGTCCATAGTCTGCCTACTTGATGCGTCATATCAGTACGTGGGATTCCCCTCCAGACTGCCTGGACATGGGCTCATAGATCATAGAACATCTAGGATACTTACCGTAGTTACCGTAGTAGTTTAAGTCATGGCGAGGGATTGAACCCTATAAGATGAAGTACGATTAAGGGCTTGCCCTCGGACCTATGTAGTATGGGATGCATAGAATCCGAACAAGTGCGCATTAGTGTCATATAACATAACAACTGCATTAAGGACTAAGTGCACAGCACAACATGACATCAATAGGATAGTCCCTTTAGTTTTGTTTGTGAACAAGTTTGTGATCTGCTAAGTATTGAGAATCGTTATACTGTTTCTGACATAGAGATGATGGTCGTGTATAATATTTCGTCAGTGAATGAACTGACGTGCCCATAGTTTTACATGCAGGGTAAAGATGCTTGACAATTGAAGTATACATGCTGCTCATGATTGATTTAAATGTTGTTTCATGTAATTTATTGTAAAAAAAATGCTTCCACTGTGATAATGTAAAGATGTAATGTAACTCTGATGTAAGAATGTTTTTATTTCCATGTAAAATTGTATAAAAGAAGTGTAAAGATCCTGTGGAACTTCAAATTCAGTTGCATTTAGAATTCGGGATGTTACAAGAAATTATCACAGTGAGTCCAAGAGTGGGTCTGAAGACAATGATGATGATGGTGGACCTGAGTGTTGGTATTGCCACAAGTGGTGTCATATGATGCATGACTATAAGGCTCTTATAAAGAAGCAATAACCATCAAAGCAAGCCAATGTGGTGATCGAGGATACAACTGGTGATGAGTTATGTCAACAGCAAAGGTGGAGTTGGACATGCGAGATTGGTGTATTGATTCAGGTGCTTCTTTTCATTGCACTTCGATGAGGGAGGTGTTTAAGAACTACATAAAGGGTTACTTCAAAGATGTTATCATTGGTAACGGTCAGTGGTGCCCTGTGATTGAAATCTGAAACTATTCACGTAAAAGTCAGTGATAGGAAAGAGATTAGTGTATTGATTCAGATGCTTCTTTTTATTGCACTTTAATGAGGGATGCGTTTAAAGACCACACAAAGGGTTAATTCGAAGATGTTATCATTGGTAATTGTTAGTGGTGCCCTGTGATTGGAATCTATAACTGTTCGCATGAAAGCGAGTAATAAGAAATATATTGTTTTGCATGACACGAGACATGTCCTAAACTTGAGAGAAAACCTTATATTGACAGGAATGTTAGACAAAGAGGGTATGTTGAATACATTTGGTAGCGGAGAGTGGTGTATAACTACAGGTTCAGAGGTTGTAGTAAGTGGGGCGTGAGAGATCGTTGTATTTGCTCAAAGACAATGAGTGTGTTTCTCCTGTAGTTGATTCTCAGCCGAAATCGAGACGTAGACTGTGTGGCGGATGTGAAGGTTGCACATTTAGTGGGAGTTGATGGCCATGGTGAGACAGATGCAAAAAGAGAGCAAGAGTTTGTTGTGGTGAGTTTCATTGTGATATGGTAGAAACTTCGAGTCACTCTTGTGATGTTGAAAGCAATGGTATCAATGCGGGGTGATGTCAATGAGTATGGCCGAGTTGGTCATCGTGGGGATGTAAGTGTTGTTTTGTAGTCTGTGGATATTGTAGATGTGTCGTCCACGGAGGTTTCGAGTGTGGGTGTCTTGACCTTGAGAGGTTTTTGAACCATGTCCAGTGTTCACGGAGATTTTGCGACTTATAGAGTCTTGTGACACGAGATCTAACACGGTAGAAAGAGTAGAGTGTTTCTTCGTTATTCGTGTGCTATGCTATAAATAGTGGGGTACGTCTTTCATGAGGCTATGAGGGATGTTTGTGCCCTCCGCGTGGTGGAGGGGCATGGGGTGCTCCGCATGTGAGTGAGAGGTACTTGGTCTTTTATAATTAGTGGGAGGCCAGCAGAGGTAATGCGAGAAAATATACAATTATTTTGAAGTTTTGTGTATTTAGTCCAAATGGAGATTGTTAGGATATGTGGACCCAACACACTAGCACAAGAAGAAGGAGATGAGACAAAGGGACAAGTGACACGAAGCACATCAAGCAGGAGCAGGAGTAGAGCAGATTTGACAGTCGGCTGTCGTATCTGTTGAGTGCAGTCGACCGTCGAGAGTAAAGTCGACCGAAGCTTCTCTTTGACTTGGTGAGCTTTATTGCAATCGACCGCACCTCTTGTGCAGTCGACCACATCGGGAGCATGATACAATATTAGGTCACAGGTTTGGATCCTTTTGGGTTGTATTTATATTTATCTTTTAGAGTTTAATTGTGGCTATAAATATAGATATAAATCCTAGGGTTTGACATGTACATAACTGAGAGAACTTCTTACGCCGAGTGTCGTCAAAAGTGAGTGAGAGATCTCATTGTATCTCTATATTTCTTGAGTAGGATGTATTGATTATCTTTGCATATTATTTTATTCTTGTGTTTGTGAGATCTTGCGTTTGTAGAATTTTGTTATTGATGCATTTAGATCTTTATGAACGTTGTTAGGCACTACACCCACTGGCGGAGCCACACCAAGCTCAGGGTGAGCGACCGCTCTCCCTGGGCTTGGGCAGCTCCTTTGTGAAAAAAAAATTAATTTTTTTAAAATGTAAGCCCATACAACCTGCTCCCCCTGATGCCAACACTCACACACTACCCGACCCACTGGCGGAGCCACACCAAGCTCAGGGTGAGCGGCCGCTCCCCTTGGGCTTGGGCAACTCCTTTGTAAAAAAATTATTTTAATTTGTTTAAAATGTAAGCCCATACAACCCGCTCCCCTTGATGCCAACACTCACACACTACCTGACCCGATCCGCTCTCTCTTTTCTTCCACTGATCTCTTCTTCTTCATTTTAATTTTTCTTTTCCCAAACTACTCCAAAACCTAGCTTCGAAACCCTCAATCCTTCTCTCAAATCCTCCTCCCCTAGTCAAAGTCAGGTATACTTCACATTTAAGAAAATTAGATAATTATTTGAGATATGAGATTGTTCAAAAAAAAAAGATAAAAAAAAAGATTTGAGATTATTGAGAATATGAGTGGATGTTGCGGATCTAGGTTTGAAGTTTGATATTTGAGAATATGAGAAAATTTGATATTGAAGTCGCAAGTCGCAATTTCTATTGAGATTTGAGGCTGTTAAAACTGAAAACCAAGCTTGAGATTTCAAGTATTAGTATCGGATGATTTCTTATGAGATATTAGTAGAAAATTGAGTGACAATTTCGGCCATTTTTTAGAACACAGTTTAAATAACTAGGAAATTGATATTCTATTATAATTGTTCTCTAATTGACCAGTAGCTTATCCTTCCATTTAGGCATGACTTTTTTTTATGAATTTGGTTTGGATTGTCATTAGGAAATAAGAATGAACCCTAACTTCCTAAGGCATAATGCAACTATATGCTCACTACCTTAATTGAAAGACATGTTTGTTTGATACTAATTTAATTTTGAACAATATTCAAACAGTTATGGATGAAAAATTTTAGTTGTAATTTCGCTCCCGGTGGATGAAAATCCTAGTTCCGACCCGATCCGCTCTTTCTTTTCTTCCGCTGATCTCTTCTTCTTCATTTTAATTTTTCTTTTCCTAATCTACTCTAAAAACTAGCTTCAAAACCCTCAATCCCTCTCAAATCCTCCTCCCCCAGTTAAAGTCAGGTATACTTCATATTTAAGAAAATTAGATAATTATTTGAGATATGAGATTGTTAAAAAAAAAGATAAAAAAAAAAGATTTGAGATTGTTGAGAATATGAGCGAATGTTGCGGATCTAGGTTTGAAGTTTGATATTTGAGAATATGAGAAAATTTGATATTGAAGTCGCAAGTCGCAATTTCTATTGAGATTTGAGGCTGTTAAAACCTAAAACCAAGCTTGAGATTTCAAGTATTAATATCAGATGATTTCTTATGAGATATTAGTAGAAAATTGAGTGACCATTTAGGCCATTTTTTAGAACACCGTTTAAATAACTAGGAAATTGATATTCTATTATAATTGTTCTCTAATTGGCCAGTAGCTTATCATTTCATTTAGGCATGACTGTTTTTTTATGAATTTGGTTTGGATTGTCATTAGGAAATAAGAATGAACCCTAACTTCCTAAGGCATGATGCAACTATAAGCTCACTACCTTAATTGAAAGACATGTTTGTTTGATACTAATTTAATTTTGAACAATATTCAAACAGTTATGGATAAAAAAATTTAGTTGTAATTTTGCTCCTGGTGGATGAAAATCCTCGCTCCGCCACTGAATACACCCACGTGCTCCCAGCCTCAGCATCCATCCTCCTGGTCATGTTCGCCCTTTCATGTCTATAGGCAACTGCTCGCTTGCTTTAATTGCAGCCTCTACAGTTTGGGACAGTGGTTCGATTTATACTTCTAGTTGCCCTACCTCTTCTCCGTGTTTGAAGCAAATGGAGTGGGCACGAGCACGATGAGTACAAATAATTGATTGAGCTGAGTTGGACTTGTTACATACTTTACTGGAGTTTGGTAATAGACATTCCAGTTCCTAAGCCAATGTCGTGGAAGATAGCACTATGTATGATCTTATGCTCCAAATCAACTAAACATGTGGATAGATTGACTATTTAGGAACATACAATTTCACTTGAGATCCATTAATTGTCACTTATATTTCTTCAAGTTTGCTAAAAATTTGCGTTCAAAATTTTTATCATTTGGAAGTCGATCAAGTTTCAGGCAGGCATATCTAACTTTATCTTTTGGGGACGATAACAATGATAAAAATGACATCTTCTTTGGTGACATTATATGAACAAATGCATCAACCAAATATGTGACTCCTATGGGAGCTTCTTTGGTGACATTAAATCAGTTTTTTCCGTACTGACTCACTTTTTAAAATAATTACCAAACTGACACACTTTCGAAGCTATTTACCAAGCTAGCTCACTTTTAGACACGTCAGCATTAAACGATATTGACAATAAGGATATCTGTTATTTTAATTTCGTTATTTTCAATAGAGGCAAATGTATAAAAAAAATCTTCAGATGCCACTATTGGGAGTAGTGGCGTTGATACATTTCACATTCAATTAAGAGTTCTTACTTGAGAAAAAATTGTAAGTGTGAAATAATCTTATAACCGATGTCGCTATCCCCAATAACAACAACCTTAAGCGTGGTGCCATTCCGAAAGTGGAATCATCTTATAATAGTCTTGCGTGGTACATAGACGTATAATACATACACCACACATAGATCTAATTGATTTAATTAAGTAAAATTTCTCAAAAGTAATTTTTCACAACCACCTTGCATGCTACATAGGCATTTCATCGAACACTTGATGGGCAAAACATAGTTTTGAAAATTAAGTACAAGATTTCTGTGTTTTCAAGTATTTTCTATTCAAATATGCATGAAACAATAGCAAAAAAGAAAAAGTAGAAGAAACCTTATCAAGTCTCATTTTTGAATCCGACACCGCAATCATCCCTATGCTGCTATCCCCAATAACGTGATGATTATTGATGCTATTTGTTTTTGGGGGTGGCTGCAACAGGTGTGAGTTCTCTCAATTTGTAAAGTGGAAGTCCTGGTACTGGCTATACGCCCGACCCTCAGCTGAGGGAGCGGCTCGGGAGCAGGCAGGAGTGAGGTGTAGGTCGGATGCTCGGCTCAGATCTGGAGACTCGGCTCGAATCTGGAGGCTCGGCTCGGTCTCGTGTACCTGCACTCGGCCTAGGAACACTAGGATTGATCCCGGTGGCAGGTCCTACGACGGTCTAGTTAGTCACTGAAGAGTAACAGTAGCTAGGGTTTTCAGAGGGGAAAGATTGATTACCTTGTGAAGGGGGAGAGGGCCTGGTATTTATAGGTAGTGTAAGCGGGTCTGGACCCATTTGGGCTTTTCTGGATCTGTTTGCCGATGGGCCTGACGTGGCAGAAGCCCATGGGGCTTAGGGCTGATCTGATGATGAGGGGCGTGCGGTTTTTGAGGGGATCATGTGGCCTAGGAGAGGCCATGTCATCTGACCCATATCAGGAGCCCCCCACTCCTGGAGGGCTGGATAATCCAGCCATGTAGGAGTGGTTTTTTTGGCTCGGTAGGAAGAGTGGAGTGGTGTGTACGACGAAGAACGGGATCCGTATCTTCTTGGAGAGGCCAGTAGGGTAGGACGAAGGGGATCCCCTTTTGAAGTCACGAGGGGTGTCGAGTGCCGAAGGGCAGGAGCTTACCTTGCCGAGCATCGTGGGTCGGAAGACGAGCTTCCTCACTTGTTGGAAAAGCAAGGGGACATCGAGTTCTTAAGAGTAGGAGCTCGCTTTGCCGAGCGTCGAGGGTCGGTAGGCGAGCCCCCCTCACTTGTTGGAAAAGCAAGGGGACGTCGAGATCTTAGAAGTTGACGTTCGCTTTGCCGAGCGTCAAGGGTCGGTAGACGAGCCCCTTCACTTGTTGAAAAAGCAAGGGAACGTCGAGATCTTAGGAGTTGAAGCTCGCTTAGCCGAACGTCGAGGGTATGTTGCTTTTTCAGTATTGGATTTGTCCCACCCTTCCTGGGATGTTGGAGGTTTGATGTTTTATTTCTTATATTTTTTCTTTTTTTGTTTGTACAGTTGCCTAGTTCTATAGATTTTGTAACGCCCCGAATCCCAAATACACTGAATTCGAGATGTTCTACAGGATCTTTTCACTTTCTTAGTACACTTTTACAGGGAAATAAAAACTTTTTATCATACATCAGAGTTTACATCATAATTACATCTTTCTTTTGCACAGCGGAAGTAAAATACAACAATTGAATACAAGTACAACAGCTTGATAAAATCTTTAAGCATCCAAATCCTCTTTAATCTTTAGCATAACATTTACCTGCATGTTAGACTGTGGGTACGTCAGTTTATTCAACCGACGATCATTATACACGGCCGTCCTCGCTTGCCGGAAATAGTATAACTTAGCATTTCATATTTAGCAAACACAAACTTGTCACATTTCAACTAAAGGGACAACCCTATTGATGTCGTGTCGTGATTGTGCACTTAGTCCTTAATGCAGTTACTTATGTTATATGACGCTAATGCGCACTTGTTCGGAGTCTATGCATCCCATACTACATAGGTCCGAGGGCAAGCCCTTATTCGTTCTTCATCTTTATAGGGTTCAATCCCCCGTTATGATCTGATCTACTACTGTAATTACGGTAAGTATCCTAGATGTTATCTGACCTACGAACTCATGTTTAGGCACTCTGGAGTAGTATCCTCACCCAGACGCATCATGGGAATTCCTGGGATACGCTCTCACCATAAACATGACACCACCCGTAGTCTTCAAACATCCCACGAGCGTCGCCACTGGGACGGTACTCTGGAACAGTATCCTCACCCAGACTCGTCATGGGAATTCCTGGGATACGCTCTCGCCGCTACCCAGGGCCCTCATACTCAGTGTTTTTCTCTTACTTTCATCACGTCTTCACTATGCACTAGTCCTTAGTTTTATTTTAAAAATCATGAACAAAATAATCACTAGAGTTAGCCTCTCCATCAACCGGACTTATTCATTTATTTCAACATGACCAACCTTGGTCTAATTTCAATTCAATTCATTTTTCTCAATGCCGGGGAGACTTAGCTACTCTATTTCAAATTTCATTTCACAATCCTTAAGTCATAACCACTTCCATGTCACATTTCATATTCTTTCTTATTCATGATTACTCTTTGTTCATAAGTCATAGTGAATACTTAAAACTCATAAAAAAATTCATATTCATGGCCAACAATTTCATCAACATGATTTCTAAATTCCAACATCATACAATGCACTCATGCACTTTACAATGAAACACAATATCCTCAAGTACAAAGTTTATAATATCATGTCACACCACAAACTCTTTTGTGTCAATTACTTCTTAATAAACCCGTTTCATTATATCTTTATAAAGAGAAAAATTTCCATAAAAGTATCTTAGAACCATAGCTTTAATTATACTATTTGTTCATAAACTACATTATATTTTCTTCAAATAATACCCAACTCAATCCCATAAAATTCCTTGTATTTTTATGAAAATTACCATATTTTTCTCACATTTTTTGGACATCAAAAACTCCAAAAAAATTATTTTTCCCTAAGTGCTAGGGGAAAGATTCGAACCCAGCACGGTAGAGAAGAAGGCCAGAGCACCCGCCGATAGGCCAATCGGTGCTAGCAATTAGAAGAGGGTGATTAAGTATAAGTACTATCACTTCGCTGTACATATATAGTGGTACACAGTAATTAAAAAAAATTGGTGAGGCCGGGTTTCGAACCACACCGCTCAGGGAAACCGAACAGAGCCACTGACCGCCTGAGCCACTGGCTCAGGTTGTCACAGTATAGGTTAAAAACCATTAAACTCATATTCACACTGTTTGTAGAAATTAACTCGATGTTCAAAACAATTTGATTCATATTGCCTTTATATAAACCACTGAAAAACTCCAGATTTAATCTTCTTTATTCCATCTTCAAAACAGTAAGTGTAAAATAAATTTTTGTACTAAAAACACATTTTCTCCACCCAAATTAATTATTTGTTTATTAAAACTAGCAAATCCTTTATTTTCGACATTGAAAATAATCGATTGTTCATCTAATCTCTCTTTTATCCCAAAATTTTCCATGATAATTTACTGGTTATTAATCTACATTCACAACACAATACAACCTTGGATTTCCCCATACTCATACTAGCAAAAGAATTCATATAGCACATGAATAGGTGAAACTCAACAATTACTAAGTTTGGTACATTTCTAATGTGATGACAACAAGCAATTCTTTGGTTCATTTATGCCACTTCTACACATGAATTCAAAGTATTCAATATACTTTTCCATTCAAATTCCATAGTGTTATTATCTTTATCAAGTGTCATGTTTCAACCACACAATTTGCAAGTAATTAATAAAGATTTTCACACATCATGCTAATCACATTGCATCATTATTCAATTAAACTAAATAATCATAGAAAGTGCTTCATATGGTATAATTTCATGCAAGCAATTCACATTCACAATTAATCACATCATTCTAAGTCATTCACATACCAACTTTTTAATTAGAGTGGTCTCTTATTAGTATTTTCCATGTATAATGTTATCAATATACTAGCATGAACCCTATATTAGAAACATGAATTGTTTTACCCACCTCAATTGGAGAGAAACACAAACAAAAGCAATCAAGTAGATGAGAACACCTCCTCCTAGCCAAAAGAATGCACCACTCCAAGCCTCCAAACCCTAGCCGAAAGCTTCCTCAAGCTCCCCACCGAATGCTTCTTCCCTTGGCCGAAAGCTCCAAGCAACCAAAGAACCACACACTCTCTTATCTTTTATAACTCACAATTATAATACTATTTGCTTTAGAAATTACACTTTGCATATCAAAATTAGCCATGAGAAAGGGGGGTATTTATACAAAAAAATGAGGGGAATGGAGGGCTAAGATCATCTTGGTGGTTGCAAAATGAAGGGCTTAGATTCAAGTAGGAGTTAGGAAAACTACCCACCTCCTTGAAACTACCCCCATGTTCTCCACACCCAAAAAATTCAACTTTCCCTCCAAAAGATTGCTACCGGCCAAGCATAATGAGTGTGCATTGCACGTGTACGTGTAGTGCACGTGCATGCAACTAGGCCAAATTTTGTACATTCCAAAATTGTATAAAAATAATTTTGTTTAAAAAAGTCTTCTACATGACAAGTTTAATTAAAATAAATCAATTCATGGGCTTTCTTTTTGGGCCAAAATAATTATAAAAAATAATTAAAATAAAAATGCTTTTGGGCTTTTTAAGGAAAGGCTTTTTAGCTAGATCAAATAAGGCTTTTAAAGAAGGCTTTTTGCAAATAAAATAATTTGAGAAAATTATATTCAAACATACACATCATGATAAAATAGTCCAAAAAATATTGCACGTGCACAACACGTGCAAAATAAATAATTTCTCATTAATTGAAAAATCAGGGTATTACAGCACTCTCTCCTTAGAATAGTTCCGTCCCCGGAACTACAATCAAGAGCGAGAGAACAAACAAAATACAACACACACAACAAGAACAAAAGATAAAAAAATACAATCAAGCAAAAAGCTCAGGATAGTCCTTCAACATCCTCTCCTCAGATTCCCAAGTAGCCTCTTCAACCAAGTGGTTTCTCCAGACTACCTTGACCATCGGTATCGTCTTATTCCTCAAGACTTTCTCCCTACGGTCAACAATCTCAACAGGAGACTCGATGTAATTCAGGTCTAACTGCAAACCTTCCGGCACTTCAGGCAAATGATGACTCGGGTCCGGAATATAACCTCTCAGCATAGACACATGAAAGACATTGTGCACCTGAGACAACTCTTCCGGTAATTCAAGCCGGTAAGCAGTTTTTCCGATCCTTTTCAATATCTTATATGGGCCTATAAACCTCGGGGCTAACTTCCCGCCTTTGCCAAAACGAACCACACCTTTACTGGGTGATACCTTCAGAAAGACGAAATCACCAACCTCAAACTCAAGGTCCCTTCTCCGGTTGTCTGCATAGCTTTTCTGCCTGCTCTGAGCTTCCACCAACCTTTTCCTGATCAGATCAATCTTCTCAGAAGTCAGTTACACAAGCTCAGGACCAAACAACTGACGCTCCCCTACTTCATACCAACAAACAGGAGTCCTGCACTTCCTGCCATACAGAGCTTCGTACGGCGCCATCCCAATACTGGCCTGAAAACTGTTGTTGTAGGCAAACTCCACCAAAGGTAAATGCCTTTCCCAACTGCCTCCGAAGTCTAGTATACAACACCGAAGCATATCCTCAAGAATACGATTGACTCTCTCGGTCTGCCCATCGGTCTGCGGATGAAAAGCAGTGCTGAAATCCGTCTTGGTACCCAAAGCTGCCTGAAGACTCCTCCAGAAATGCGAAGTAAACCGCGCATCTCGATCAGACACAATGGTTGAAGGAACGCCATGAAGTCGGACAATCTCACCAACATACATCTCAGCCAACTTGTCCATCGAAGCAGTGAGTTTCATCGCCAAAAAGTGAGCGGACTTGGTAAGTCGATCGACTATAACCCAAATAGCATCATTGCCTTTAGGACTCTTAGGCAATCCCGTGATGAAATCCATACTGATGTTATCCCACTTCCATTCCGGAATAGGTAACGGCTGTAATAGACCTCCGGGTCTCTGATTTTCGGCTTTGACTTGCTGACAAACCTCACACTTCGCGACAAATTCAGCCACATCCCGCTTCAAACCTGACCACCAGAAATGCTGCTTGATGTCCTTGTACATCTTAGTACTCCCAGGATGTACCGACAAAAGAGTAGCATGCGCCTCCTGAAGAATACTCTCTTTCAGGTCCGCCTGATTTGGAACGCACAGCCTATCTCCGAACCACAGCACTCCATCCCTGATTTGAAATCCGGGCAACCTGCCAGCACCAACCTGCTCCTTCATCTCCAAAATATCAGCATCAACCTCCTGACTTGCAATGATCCTTGCATTCAGAGTAGGCTGAAGCCTCAACTGAGCCAAAGATGCTCCCAATCCTTGCAAGACCACCTCAATACCAGCTCGGTCCAGCTCCTCAATCAGATGCCTCTGAGTTGTAATCAAACAGGCCAAACTGCTCTTGCGGCTAAGTGCATCAGCAACGACATTAGCCTTTCCGGGATGATACTTGATCTCAGGTCGCATATCCTCGAGCACTTCCAACCATCTCCGCTGTCTCAGATTGAGATCCCTCTGCTGATATATATACTTCAAGCTCTTGTGATCCGTGTACATATTCAGCTTCTCACCGTACACGTAGTGCCTCCATTGCTTCAAAGCAAAAATAATCGCAGCCAACTCCAGATCATGAGTCGGATAATTTTTCTCATGTGGTCGTAGTTGCCTAGACCCATAAGCGATTACTCTTCCTTCTTGCATTAAGACACAACCAAGCCCCCGATGTGAAGCATCGCTATAAACGTCATACTCAACACCAGCTCTAGGCAAAGCCAAAATAGGTGCAGTAGTCAGTCTATCTTTCAACTCCTGAAAACTCGCCTCACATTGCTCGGTCCACTTGAAGCTCACATTCTTCTTGGTCAGCCCTGTAAGCGGTACAGCTATCTGAGCATAACCTTGAATGAATCTCCGATAATATCCAGTCATCCCAAGGAAACTTCTGACTTCCTTCACTGTAGTAGGCCTTGCCCAATCTCTCACTGCCTCTATCTTTTGAGGATCAGTTGCCACTCCCTCCTTAGAAAGGATGTGACCTAGGAATGCCACTTCAGATTTCCAGAAATCACACTTGGATAACTTGGCATACAACTGCTGCTCCTCCAACTTCTGCAACACTGCTGCCAGATGCTCAGTGTGCTCCTCCTCAGACTTGGAGTACACGAGAATATCGTCGATAAACACCACGACGAAAGAATCAATAAACGGCCTCAGAACTCTGTTCATCAAGTCCATGAAGATTGCAGGTGCATTCGTCACTCCGAATGGCATAACTAAGAATTCGTAATGCCCATGCCGAGTTCTAAATGCAGTCTTATGCACATCTTCAGCTTTCACTCGAACTTGGTGGTAACCTGATCGAAGATCTATTTTGGAGAATACGGCCGCTCCTTGTAGACGATCGAACAAGTCATCAATTCGAGGAATCGGATACTTATTCTGAACAGTGACCTTATTCAGCTCTCGGTAATCGATGCACATTCTCATCGATCCATCCTTCTTCTTTACCAAAAGCACTGGTGCTCCCCAAGGTGACGCACTAGGTTGAATAAAGCCTTTTCCCAACAGTTCCTCAATCTGCCGTTTCACCTCATCCTGTTCCACTGGAGCCATCCTATAAGGTGCCTTAGAAATGGGTGCACTTCCCGGTTGAACAGTGATGCTGAACTCTACATCACGATGCGGAGGTAACCCAGGAAAATCTTCCAAGAACACAGTCGGATAGTCCCGAACCACAGGAATCCCTTGCACTTCCACAGGAGTCTCTTCCTTGCGGATAGTAGCCACCAGCTTAGAACATTTCCGCTTCCCTTGGAACACGACTTCAGGTCCACCTGGAGCCTTCACTGTCACCGTCTTGGCCTTACACTCGATGCTTGCACTGTACACCGACATCCAATCAATGCCAATGATAACATCGACTCCCAAGATAGTCAGCTCGATCAGATTAATGCCAAAGATTCTATCCCCAATCACAATCTCGCAATCAGCATAATACCGATCAGTGGTTAAAGTTTCCCCTGACGGAGTAGCTACTGATAAGATCTTGCCTGGGAAAATCTTCGGTTCAACTCCCAACACTTTAGCAAACTTTGGAGACACAAAAGTATGAGAGGATCCAGTATCAAACAATACGACAGCTTTAATTCCATTAAGATAGAGTTCGCCTGTTACATAATATACACCATTACATAACAGCCTCACTAAACAAAGGGAAAGGAAATGACAAAGACTCTAAACACCAGCCCTCGTACCAGAGATGACCTGATCTGCCTCCTCAGCATCAGCTTCTGTCAAGGCAAATACTCGCCCTGATTGGTACGGCCTCTTCCCAGCCTGCTGCGTTGGTGCGTTGCTGCTTCCACCCTGTAGTTTGGGACAGTGAGATTTGTAGTGTCCCGTTTCACCACAGTTGTAGCAAGTCACCGCAGAAGGTCTCACCACATTGTTTCCAGGCCTCCCAGCCACACTCACAGCGTTCGCCCCTGTCGGTTTGAACCTCTGCGCAGATGGTTGCCCCCTGAAACTCCCCGAATGTGCAGGCCTCTTCCCGGGCTGCCAGTTGTTCCTCCTGTTCTGAACAACATGGAGCTGCTCCATATCCGCCTCCGTCGCTGCCGCCCTCTTGACCAGCTTATCGAATCTCCTGATACCAAGGGGTATCATACGAGATCTCAAGCTAGGCCTCAGACCATGCTCGAACTTGCGAGCTTTCTTGGCCTCATCCGCCACCAGTTCTGGAGCATACCTGGAGAGCTGAGTGAACTTGGTCTCATAGGCTCTCACTGACATGCTGCCTTGCTGAAGCGACAGGAACTCCATCGCTTTCTTCTCCTGGACGTCGGAGGGGAAATAATGGCTGTGGAACTCCTCCAAAAATTCCTCCCAGCCAAACAACAGACCTCCCATGGTCCTCTTCACAGATTGCCACCAAACTGCTGCATCCTTCTCCAGCTGCAAGGTTGCCAACTTGACCTTGCTACCCTCCGGTGTTTCCAACACCTCGAAGATTGTCTCCACTTGCCGTATCCAGTTGTCAGCCGAATCTGGGTCTGACTTTCCCTCGAATACAGGTGGTTTCATTCTCTTGAATGATTCCACCAGCCTTATCGCCTCGGGCACTGGATTTGCCGGCCCCCTAGCTTGGTTCTGAGCCACTGCATTCAATGTCTGGTAGACCCTAGCAAGCTCAGTCTCCAGATCCAAACCTTCCCCATTCCTTGCTCCTCTTCTCGACATATTCTGATGCAAAAGATCTGTCAAATTCGAAGTATAAGACAAGAATTTAAACCAACTTCCATTTCATTGAATTCCAAAAGTTTATACATTCGAATTTAAAAACATCTCTAAACATCAGAATGAAAGAAAACAGAAGCTACAACACTCTAACTCCTACGGGTCCTCTTCGCTGCTCGAAGTTCTTCCCGCAGTTCGTCAACCTCATCCTTCAGCACATCAGTTAGGTTATTTTTCTTCTCAAGTTCCCAAATCCGATGGCTAAGAACAGAATAGTCAGCCTTCCGCTTCTCCAGCTGAGCCTCCAACAAACCAACTCTCTCATTCAGGGTTTCCACTTGCCTCTGAAGAGAAGCCACAAGACCACTGGGAACTGGTACTTCCTCTTCGTCGGAAGAAGAATCATCAGATGAATCCGGAGGTGGGGTGATCTCTCGGGATTCAGGGTACTCCTCATCATCAGAATCAGCTTGTCCAGGGTAGTACTCGTCCTCGGAATCTGCCTGTCCAGGATGGTACTCTTCCTCAATGATGTGCCAGTCGTCGCCTCCAGCAGGGTCGAAGTGATCAGCCATCTTAGAAATAGAGAGAAGAAGGCATAAATCTCAGAGCAACACAAATGTAAGTCACTTACATTTAAATCTCTAGATTCAAACACACACTCTAATGTCCACATCTAGGGTGTCGTTCCCTATAAATTTGTACAAGTGTGAAAGTGTAGAAAGCGTGGCTCTGATACCACTCTGTAACGCCCCGAATCCCAAATACACTGAATTCGAGATGTTCTACAGGATCTTTTCACTTTCTTAGTACACTTTTACAGGGAAATAAAAACTTTTTATCATACATCAGAGTTTACATCATAATTACATCTTTCTTTTGCACAGCGGAAGTAAAATACAACAATTGAATACAAGTACAACAGCTTGATAAAATCTTTAAGCATCCAAATCCTCTTTAATCTTTAGCATAACATTTACCTGCATGTTAGACTGTGGGTACGTCAGTTTATTCAACCGACGATCATTATACACGGCCGTCCTCGCTTGCCGGAAATAGTATAACTTAACATTTCATATTTAGCAAACACAAACTTGTCACATTTCAACTAAAGGGACAACCCTATTGATGTCGTGTCGTGATTGTGCACTTAGTCCTTAATGCAGTTACTTATGTTATATGACGCTAATGCGCACTTGTTCGGAGTCTATGCATCCCATACTACATAGGTCCGAGGGCAAGCCCTTATTCGTTCTTCATCTTTATAGGGTTCAATCCCCCGTTATGATCTGATCTACTACTGTAATTACGGTAAGTATCCTAGATGTTATCTGACCTACGAACTCATGTTTAGGCACTCTGGAGTAGTATCCTCACCCAGACGCATCATGAGAATTCCTGGGATACGCTCTCACCATAAACATGACACCACCCGTAGTCTTCAAACATCCCACGAGCGTCGCCACTGGGACGGTACTCTGGAACAGTATCCTCACCCAGACTCGTCATGGGAATTCCTGGGATACGCTCTCGCCGCTACCCAGGGCCCTCATACTCAGTGTTTTTCTCTTACTTTCATCACGTCTTCACTATGCACTAGTCCTTAGTTTTATTTTAAAAATCATGAACAAAATAATCACTAGAGTTAGCCTCTCCATCAACCGGACTTATTCATTTATTTCAACATGACCAACCTTGGTCTAATTTCAATTCAATTCATTTTTCTCAATGCCGGGGAGACTTAGCTACTCTATTTCAAATTTCATTTCACAATCCTTAAGTCATAACCACTTCCATGTCACATTTCATATTCTTTCTTATTCATGATTACTCTTTGTTCATAAGTCATAGTGAATACTTAAAACTCATAAAAAAATTCATATTCATGGCCAACAATTTCATCAACATGATTTCTAAATTCCAACATCATACAATGCACTCATGCACTTTACAATGAAACACAATATCCTCAAGTACAAAGTTTATAATATCATGTCACACCACAAACTCTTTTGTGTCAATTACTTCTTAATAAACCCGTTTCATTATATCTTTATAAAGAGAAAAATTTCCATAAAAGTGTCTTAGAACCATAGCTTTAATTATACTATTTGTTCATAAACTACATTATATTTTCTTCAAATAATACCCAACTCAATCCCATAAAATTCCTTGTATTTTTATGAAAATTACCATATTTTTCTCACATTTTTTGGACATCAAAAACTCCAAAAAAATTATTTTTCCCTAAGTGCTAGGGGAAAGATTCGAACCCAGCACGGTAGAGAAGAAGGCCAGAGCACCCGCCGATAGGCCAATCGGTGCTAGCGATTAGAAGAGGGTGATTAAGTATAAGTACTATCACTTCGCTGTACATATATAGTGGTACACAGTAATTAAAAAAAATTGGTGAGGCCGGGTTTCGAACCACACCGCTCAGGGAAACCGAACAGAGCCACTGACCGCCTGAGCCACTGGCTCAGGTTGTCACAGTATAGGTTAAAAACCATTAAACTCATATTCACACTGTTTGTAGAAATTAACTCGATGTTCAAAACAATTTGATTCATATTGCCTTTATATAAACCACTGAAAAACTCCAGATTTAATCTTCTTTATTCCATCTTCAAAACAGTAAGTGTAAAATAAATTTTTGTACTAAAAACACATTTTCTCCACCCAAATTAATTATTTGTTTATTAAAACTAGCAAATCCTTTATTTTCGACATTGAAAATAATCGATTGTTCATCTAATCTCTCTTTTATCCCAAAATTTTCCATGATAATTTACTGGTTATTAATCTACATTCACAACACAATACAACCTTGGATTTCCCCATACTCATACTAGCAAAAGAATTCATATAGCACATGAATAGGTGAAACTCAACAATTACTAAGTTTGGTACATTTCTAATGTGATGACAACAAGCAATTCTTTGGTTCATTTATGCCACTTCTACACATGAATTCAAAGTATTCAATATACTTTTCCATTCAAATTCCATAGTGTTATTATCTTTATCAAGTGTCATGTTTCAACCATACAATTTACAAGTAATTAATAAAGATTTTCACACATCATGCTAATCACATTGCATCATTATTCAATTAAACTAAATAATCATAGAAAGTGCTTCATATGGTATAATTTCATGCAAGCAATTCACATTCACAATTAATCACATCATTCTAAGTCATTCACATACCAACTTTTTAATTAGAGTGGTCTCTTATTAGTATTTTCCATGTATAATGTTATCAATATACTAGCATGAACCCTATATTAGAAACATGAATTGTTTTACCCACCTCAATTGGAGAGAAACACAAACAAAAGCAATCAAGTAGATGAGAATACCTCCTCCTAGCCAAAAGAATGCACCACTCCAAGCCTCCAAACCCTAGCCGAAAGCTTCCTCAAGCTCCCCACCGAATGCTTCTTCCCTTGGCCGAAAGCTCCAAGCAACCAAAGAACCACACACTCTCTTATCTTTTATAACTCACAATTATAATACTATTTGCTTTAGAAATTACACTTTGCATATCAAAATTAGCCATGAGAAAGGGGGGTATTTATACAAAAAAATGAGGGGAATGGAGGGCTAAGATCATCTTGGTGGTTGCAAAATGAAGGGCTTAGATTCAAGTAGGAGTTAGGAAAACTACCCACCTCCTTGAAACTACCCCCATGTTCTCCACACCCAAAAAATTCAACTTTCCCTCCAAAAGATTGCTACCGGCCAAGCATAATGAGTGTGCATTGCACGTGTACGTGTAGTGCACGTGCATGCAACTAGGCCAAATTTTGTACATTCCAAAATTGTATAAAAATAATTTTGTTTAAAAAAGTCTTCTACATGACAAGTTTAATTAAAATAAATCAATTCATGGGCTTTCTTTTTGGGCCAAAATAATTATAAAAAATAATTAAAATAAAAATGTTTTTGGGCTTTTTAAGGAAAGACTTTTTAGCTAGATCAAATAAGGCTTTTAAAGAAGGCTTTTTGCAAATAAAATAATTTGAGAAAATTATATTCAAACATACACATCATGATAAAATAGTCCAAAAAATATTGCACGTGCACAACACGTGCAAAATAAATAATTTCTCATTAATTGAAAAATCAGGGTATTACAGATTTGTTTCATTACTTTCTTATTAATAAAATATGGTGGCTATACTTCACTTTTTCTTTTGAAAAAATAAAATAAATAAAACAACAAACTATCAAAAACAGGAAAAGAAAATATACACTAAGATGCAACCGCCAAAGGAAACCTGTGCGCATATCATACTCGGGACCTAGGTGCATTAGCATTGGAGAAGATATATATAGTTTTCAATATTTCATTTGGCAATTTTCTTTTTGGGCTAAACAAATATAGATACAGTTTTATTGACCCTAATAACAGGCTGAAATCATGACTGACTTATCCCCTCCAATTGCATCATAACAATAAAAGGCCTTGAGACCCAGTCACTTACCTGGACTGGAGCTCAACTAATGGGTGGGCTTCATTGAAAAACGAAGAGGCTCTTTTAATTTCTTTGGTTTACTATTAGTCTATTAAAGATGTTGAGCTGAGTATTGTAATAGAGGATGGCGTCACATTAGGAACCCGTTTGGTTAGATTGTTTTGTGATCCACTTCAACTATTTTCTGTTTTTTCATATCGTCTCTCTAAATATATATATTTATGTTTTTTCACATACTCTCTCTAAATATATATATTTTTATTATTATTATTAATGTTATTATTACTATTATTTCATATATACTATTTTATATATATTATTATAATATTCTATTATTATTATTATAATATATATTATTATTATTATATATTACTATTATATATTATTAGATATATTATTATATAATTTATAATTATTATAATAAATTATTTAATATATTATTATAATATATTATTATTACGTATATATTATTATAATTATCATATGTTATTATATACATGTATACAATTAAATATGTTTATTATAATAAATTATTTTATATTATTATATAATATACAATTATTATAATACATTATTATTTTGTATATACTATTTTATATATACTATTATTATTATTATATTATTATTATATATATTATTATTTTATTTATACTATTTTATATATACTATTTTATATATACTAATATTATATTATATTATTATTATATATGCTAATATTACATTATATTATTATTATATATACTATTATTATATTATATTCTTATTATATATATATTATATTATATTATTATTTTATATGTACTATTTTATATATACTATTATTTCATATATACTATTTTATATATACTATTATAATAATCTATTATTATTATAATATATATTATTATTATTATATATTACTATTATATATAATTATATATATTATTATATAATTTATTATTATTATAATAAATTGTTTAATATATAATTTGAATATATTATTATTACATATATATTATTATAATTATTATATATTATTATATATTTGTATATTATTAAATATGTTTATTATAATAAAATATTTTATATTATTATATATCAGTATGTATGTATTTGTATACAACATGTATGTATCAGAGTATATATATACTGTATACAGTATATACATACAACCAAATCTATACATATATTATACTTTCATTTTCAAAAAACTGTTTTCATAAAAAATTATTACCAAACAGGTTTTACACTCTCATTTTCAGAAAACTGTTTTCAGAAAACTGTTTTTAAAACAACAAACCAAATACAACCTAGAGTGCGTGAGTAGTTGTTTTCGACTAGCAGAAAAAAAAAAAAAAAAAAAAGCAAAGGGAATGCTCTCACCCGAACTTTTGCTCACTAACAAAGAAAATAACAACTAGACTCTAGTAGTATAGCATTTGCAGTTCAAAATATGTTAGGACATAGAGGTGAAGCAAGGACAGTTACTAGTAAGATACACGTATCCAAAACTGGTGTGATACACAAGCATCGCATAAAGTTATGTGAATCTATGGAGGATTGTGTACGACACACCCACTTCAAAAGAGAGTTGGCATTGAGGTTTTGAAATCAGGTCTGGACTAATGAGGTGCTATTACCATCCCAAAACCCTGCAAACCCGAGCTCCAAACACCCAAAACCCCAACCTACATTTTGATCCCTCCGCAAAAATTATATACCTTTTTAAGGGAAATAGTTATCTATTTGAGTAATGCTTCATCCACTACCAATTTTATTACCATTTTGTTCACTATCTTAGGTAGCATGTTCCTATTGGAGAGTTCTCCCACCTACTCTATCTTTCTCTACCTATTGGAGTGTGTCACCTGTTAGGGATTTCCCACCGAAACCCCTCTCTAGGATCTTGTTGAGTTATTCGATGCAATCAACACAAACCATCAAGCACATATGAGATCATACCAAACACACCAAAGCACACAAATTTGTCCCGGTTGGGGCTTTCGCCTTAATCCGGAGGAGAAGAAATCCAATATGTTATTCAACTAGAAAAGATATAAGAATATTACAATTCTCACCACGACCCTTTATAAGACTCACCAGCAAGTACTAGTTGTTTACAATTAGAGAAACTCTCAAGCTTCGCCTTCAATGAAGTACTCTCTCTCTTGGCTCTCAATGGAGGCCAATAACAACAATATATAGAGATCCAGATAAAACCTAGTTTGATATATTGATACAGTAACCATTAGATATTTCTGAAGAGATAACCCTACGATATGAGCCGTCAGATCTGACTTGAAGAACAAGTTGGGATTCTCACGAATCACCAAGATCCGACCCAATAATTCCATCAGCGCCGCGTTCGGTCGACCGTCCCCCTCTCGGGAACATTTGCTGAGTAGGGCGGTCGACCGCAACTCCTGCAACTACAGTCGCTGACTATTTTCTTGCCTCTACTCCGTCTCCGGTCGTCTCGATTCTTCCATCGTCTCATCGTCTTCTGATCCAATCTCGTATGTAAGACATCAACCCAACATCACCTAAGGTAGTGAACAAAATGATAGTGAAATTGGTCGTGGATGTAGCATTACTCTATCTATTTAGCATTTTTACATGGATAAATTTGAAAAAATCTCCTTGAACTATGGTCTTTATGCAGAAAACCCCACCGACCTTGTTTATGCAGAAAACCCCACTGAAGTATGGTTGTTGCAACCCCCCCCCCCCCCCCCCCCCCCCGAAGTATTTCAAAAAATCATATCTAACTTTTCTACTTGTATCAAATAACCCCATTCATCTTTACAAGTTGTTTCAAAAAACATCATATATCTTTTGCATTATTGTCAAAAACCTCCCTCAACTTTAGCAGATGTCTCATGTTGGCGGAGTGGATTTTTTGCAACAATAATTTATGGGGGTTTTTTGCATAAAAAAGGTCAGAAAAGTTTTCTGCATAAATGCCATAGTTCAAGGGTTTTTTTCTTTTCAAATTTAGCCTTTTTACACATACATAAAGTATACTAGACTACTAATGTACACCCATGTGGAATAATGCACATACTTCTTTTTCTAGACCCTTAGAAGAAAACAATTAAAAACAACTAGTAATATGCAGATGCGATGCACATTCTAATTAAAAATTGTTATATAGAAAATAATAAGACGTAATTTGGTCTCAAACCTGAGACTTTTCTTTATTCATCACATACTCTTTACAAATTATCCCTATTGGTACAAACTTTTATTTTATATGATTGACACTTTTATAAATAATTATGTCGTAAATAAATTTGAACTTTGAGGGTATTATGGTAGCTAACAACACTTGAGTAAATGAATGCTTAATATAACTCTCCAAAATGAATGAAGAGATTAGATGGTTGAATGTCTACATATTAAAGGTTGTCTACAAAATGACAACCCCAACTTTCCTATTATAATATTAGAGATTAGATAAACACATTTAATTGATAAAACTTTATGAGCTCAAAATGTATTGAGCACATTCAATTCAAATTCCCTATCTTAATATTTATTCAAAATTGTAAATCCAAAACTCCGCACTAACAAATATAGAATTAAATAAATAAACACCCAATAATATACACTAATAATTATAGTAATAAATAAAATCTCATTAACATAAATTAATAAATATAGAAATAAATAGCAACATCAATCCCTCACTCTTTTTCTCTTCTCACAAACTTGCACTAATAAATATAGATGTAAATAAACCCCTCAATAATCTCATTAATTAACATAAACTAATAAATATATATAACTGAATAACAACCTCAATGTCACCCTTACTTTCTCTTCCCTCTTCTCGCAAACTTGTACAAGCAAATATAAAAATAAATAAATTCCTCAATAATATTAGAGTATGTTAGGTAGAGGTATAAGTTGAGGGTGTTTTGTCCTTTCAGGGTATGCAACTTGTGTGCACGAAAGAAAAAAAAACCCTATATAAGTGATTATAGATTATCACCGTTTTTCCTTTAAAAATAATTAGAAATCTGCACGTGCAGTGCACGCCCTAATATTTTTATTTTTGTAAAAAAAATAAAAACTACGACGTAGTCTGGACTTGAACCTGAGACATCTCTTTAATTATCTCAAACCCTTACTATATCTTTACAAATTACCCTTAGCAGTACCAATTTTTATTTTATATGAGTGACACTTTTGTAAATAATTATGTCGTAAATAAATTTGAACTTTGAGGACATTATGTTAACTGGGAACATTTGAGTTAATAGATAGTTAATATAACTCCCACTTAAAAATGAGTGATTGAGATTAGATAGTTTGTTGTCTATAAATTACACAATATCAACTCTCACATTATAGTATTAAAGTTTATGTCACTTTTTGAAAAGAATATCATGTTAAAAATTAAATGTTTATACAGTTTACAGAACAAATGAACCATTATAAGATACTCTAGAACTCGATCAACCCATCCAAATGCAAATCCCACAGCATAGAAGATAATTTGGCTCCACCCAAGTTACCAGAAATCCAATGAACTAGTTTTTAACATCTAAAGAACATGCTGATTTCCATCTACAAGGGAGAAACAGATATTGGGCGCTTAAACTACTCTAACATCATCCTTATTCCAAAATGTGATGGAGCCAGCCTAGTCACTGAATATAGGCCTATTAGTCTCCTCAACTGTTCTCTGAAGATCTTCACAAAGATACTAGCCAACAGACTCAGCCCTATTCTTCACTTCCTGGTTTCATCTTCGCAAAGTGCTTTCCTCAAGGGAAAGTCGACCGTTGACTGCTTCCTCGTCGCACATGAGACCATTAATCTTTGCAGCAGAAGACATTCAGACACCCTCCTCTTCAAAATTGACTTTACCAAAGCTTTCGACACTGTTAGCTGGGAATTCCTCCTCCAACTGCTCAAAGCCAGAGGCTTCGGCCCATATTGGTGCAAATGGATCGAAATGATTCTCACCACAGCAAAGTCTTTTGTTATCATCAATGGTGAGAATGGCAGACAAATCAACTCCAAACGCGGCCTTAAGCAAGGGGACCCTCTGTCGCCGATGCTCTTCATCTTGGTGGTTGATGTCTTGGCAAAGATGTTACAGTGTGGGCGGAGTAATGGCACTTTCTCACAGCTTCCTATTGGAGGCCAACTCTCACACCTCTCACTCCTCCAGTTTGTTGATGATACATTGATATTCTGCAGAGGCAATGAACAAGAGATTCTGAACCTCAAGATTGCCCTACAGTTGTTTGCAAACATCTCCGGCCTATCAATTAACTTCACGAAGTCCTCTGTTGTATACTTTGGACGATCTCAGGCCAAGCTTCATGCTTTCTCCACTATTCTTGGATGCAAGGAGGAATGTCTCCCAATCTCCTATCTTGGCATGCCTCTCTCCAAAGGCAAACTTCACAAGCGGCATTGGCAACCGCTACTCCTCAAGATTGAAAGGAGACTATCGGTCTGGAAAGGAAAAATGCTCTCTAGAGGTGGTAGGCTGATCCTTATCAATGCGGTGTTAACTGCCCTTCCTGTCTACTATGCTTCCTTTTTTCTTCTCCCTAGATGGGTTATCAACCGCATTGATCAAATCCGAAGCAGATTCTTTTGGTGCGGCGCAGATAAAGATGCAAGGGGCACTGCCTGCACGAACTGGTGCACAATCTGCCAACCAAAAGAACAAGGAGGTCTAGGAGTTCTGGACCTGAATGTCTTCAATGATGCACTGCTTATGAAGTGGTGGTGGAACATCTTCGCGACTGACTCCCTTGTCAGCAGAACGCTGCATGACCTATATTTCTGAAGATCACTTAAAGCATTCGTTTGCCCACTTGCAGCCTCACAGTTTTGGAAAGCTATCTTCAATTTCCGTAACCAATTTCTCATAAATGTTCACTGGCAACTTGGCAACGGTGACAGGATCTCATTCTGGCTATCTAAATGGATTGATGGGCATAGTATCACCACACTCTTTCCCGCGTTAGCAGCAGCCTGGAACCCCAAAGCAGAGGTTTCTTCACAGGGCGCATGGATACAGGGTGTGTGGCATTGGCAACCCAGACTTAATTGCATTGCCTCGCCATCGCTCCGTACGGAAAAAAGCAATCTACTCCTTATCCTAGAAAATATAAGGCCCTCAGATCAATGTGACATTCCAACATGGAGGCTTACAGCATCTGGATCCTACTCAGTACAATCAGCTTATTGCTTCTTCACTATTTCTGGACTGCGATCCCCTTTCTACAAGACAATTTGGACCTCATCGACGCCATTGAAGTGCAAGATCTTTATCTGGCAACTGCGCCAGGGCAGGATAAACTCCAAAGAATTTCTCAGCTCTAAGGGATGGCCGGGAGACACGACATGCGCATCTTGCGCGTGCCCTGTCGAATCTGCTTATCACATCTTCTTCATATGCCCTATGGCTGCGGAAACCTGGAAATTCTTCACGGCACTTTTTCATATACAAACACTCCCTACAAACATGCACGATTGGTTTGCCACATGGTGTTTTAGTACACGGGCACACAGACACACTTGGCACCTTCTCACCATTGCAATATGCTGGAGTATTTGGATTTCTGGGAATGATTGTACTTTCTCTGCAAAGTCTATTTCATCCCGTAAGATCATTTCTAATGCCATTTTTTGGTTTCGATCATGGATAGATGGGATCGGCAGTGAGAAGAAGAAGAAGGCGCTGGCAAAGGAAATGGCGGAAGCTAATGTGCAAGACCTACTTCTTCATGAAGCCCTAGCTCGCGGTGGCCAGACCGACAGTGATGAGGGAAGCTGTTCTTGGTAGCTTCTACCTTGGCCTGGATGTTTTTCGATGCTTTTGTTCACCCTATATGGGTTATGTTTTTTGGTACCACTATCGGCCATTGATGTTTACGGCCTTGCTTTCTTTATTTTGAAACTTTAGATGTTTTTAACTCCAGACCAAGGGTTCAGGTTGCATACTGAACTGGATTGGTCTACCTTGTACTCTTAACTCTATTTTGATTTATATATCTTCTTGTGAGGTAGGGACTTACCCTACCTTTTCCCCTAAAAAAAAAGAACATGCTGATAGTTTGTTCAAGCAAAAATTTATTCAGAAAACCTGCTCGACTTGGTGCGGCCCCATAGTATTTAATTAGCCGAGAAAATGAAGCTATTGTTGGAAATAGTTTTGGCATATTTTTCCGGCCGGATTCCGGTAGGCTCCGGCCACCGGCGGTGCTAGAAATTGTTTAGATTACGTTCCTCTCGTCGAGTACTATTCTGTAATGTAATCATTTGCCAAAAACGGTTTCCGTATGAATGAGAAATGTAGGTCCAAAGTTGGGTACTCAAAATGTACTAACTTGGGCAGTTGACTTGGATAGTCCCACATCGGAAGATGGGAAAGATTTTCTGTAGTATATAAGCTAAAGAAATGGACTAAAAGGCGTAGCGCTGGGGTTATCACTAACGTGTAGTAGAGAGAGGACCTAGCCAATATAACAAATACACACACACACGGGCGCGTGCCCGGCCTGGCTCCGGCCTCGACTTTGGCTCATTACTCTGCTGTTACAGAGTAATAAACCCTTCATTTCGGAAAAACAAAACAACTAACAGTTCCACTTAAACTGTTTCAGAACATGGAAAAGACACAAAACGATAATGTCAGTGGACTTATCAGTGAACAAACACCAGTGAGAAACCTATCCAGCTTCAGGTGGTCAGGTAGAACTGCATCTTCCCTTGCCACTTCTTCAATCCAGTTCCATTGAACTTTTCTGGTTTTTCTCCCACAGTGATATGTGTGGACAGAATGACCGTTTGTACCGCAACCAATTGTGGTGTTGGTGGTTACTCCCCTCCTCCTATAAGACCAGTAATTTTTCTTCCTCTGAGTCAAAGTCTGAGAGTACAACACAGCTACCGGTTCGCTGAGATCTCTGAAGCTAGGGTGCAGCTCTTCAGGAAAAGGTAATACAGTTGTATCTTGGTAGACAATTCGTCAACCACCATTACACTACGGGGCGAATTTTGCTTTAAGCACAGAGATCTTAATCTCGACTCTGTATTAAAGTGTCTGGTTTCTTCTTTTATTTTTTGTAATTGTATTTCTTCACAAATATTGTTAGCATTTTCCTAAACTATGAAATTCAAGTTCTAACAATCTTAAAGCAAAATTTTTCCTATATTCTAACAGTTTTTGTGAAGATTACTTACAGGTACTGTTATCATTTCGGAAAAACAAAACAACTAACAGTTCCACTTAAACTGTTTCAGAACATGGAAAAGACACAAAACGATAATGTCAGTGGACTTATCAGTGAACAAACACCAGTAACCTAAAATGTGACTACACAATTGGTTGCGGCACAAACGGTCATTCTGTCCACACAAATCACTGTGGGAGAAAAACCAGAAAAGTTCAATGGAACTGGATTGAAGAAGTGGCAAGGGAAGATGCAGTTCTACCTGACCACCTGAAGCTAGACAAGTTTCTCACTGAAACTGCCCCTATGCTGGCACCTATGGATGCATACTCCGTTGCTGCGGTTGATGCATGGACTCAGGGCGATTACCTCTGTAGAAACTATATCCTGAACAGCTTGGTAGACCTGCTCTACAATGTCTATTGTGTCTTCAAGACTTCCAAACTTTTGTGGGGGTCTTGGAGAAGAAGTACAAAACAGAAGATGCCGGCTTTAAGAAGTTTGTAGTTGGAAAATTTCTGGACTACAAGATGGTTGACTCCAAGACAATTGTGAGTCAAATTCAGGAACTGCAGGTGATAATGCACGAAATCGCTGCAGAGAACATGATGCTGTGTGAACCATTCCAGGTTGCAGCATTCATTGAGAAGCTTCCACCTGGATGGAAGAACTTCGAGAACTATCTCAAGCACAAGCGAAAGGAGATGTCTCTTGAGGACCTGATTGTTAGGTTGCGGATCGAAGAGGAGAATAGCAAGGCTGACAGGTCCTATGAAAATCAGTCCATAGAAAAGGTCAACATGGTGGTGCATGAACAGAAGGGCAAAAAGAGAAAGTTCTTGCCAGAGGCCTCAAACAAAAAAACTACAGCAAAGAGGTTTGCTGGAAAATGCCACAAGTGTGGTAAGCTGGGGCACAAAATCTCTGAATGCCGCAGTAAGGACAACAATCGTGTTGGAACTGGATAGGCAAAAGGGAATGACAAATCCCATGCACACATAGCTGAGAACTTGTCCACTGGTCTCTTTGACTTCGACCTCTGTGCTATTATATCAGAGGTGAATCTGGTAGGGAGTAATCCTCGTAAGTGGTGGTACGACACTGGGGCCACCAAGCACATCTGCTTGGACAAGGAGATGTTCACTTCATACCAGAAGTACAACAAGGATGAACAGTTTTTCATGGGAAATTCTTCCACCTCCAAAATTGCAGGAACATAGAAGATAGTGCTGAAGATGACTTCAGGCAAGGAACTAACACTAACAAATGTGTTGCACGTTCCAGTTATTAGAAAGAACTTGGTATCAGGATCTTTGCTAAGCAAGAATGGATTTAAGGTTGTTCGTGCTTCTGATAATTTTGTACTTTCTAAGAATGGGGTGTACTTGGGAAAAGGATATGTAAAGGATGGTCTGTTCAAATTTAATGTAATGACAGTCACCCCAAAATTTGTTGTTCCTGTTGTTCACAAAATTAATGAAATTACTCATGTTGCTTATGTTGTTGAGTCTTCTTCTGTTTGGCATGAAAGACTAGGCCATATTAATTACAATTCTATGCGTAAATTAATTAACATGAATTTACTACCAAAATTTAAGATAGACAACTGCGAAAAATTTAAAGTTTGCACAGAGGACAAACTCACTAAAACTCCATCACATTTTGTAGAAAGAAACACTGACACTCTAGGTCTAATTCACACAGATCTGTGTGATTTAAAATACGTGCAAACCAGAGGCAGTAAAAAAGTACTTTGTGACATTCATAGACGATTGCACAAAATTCTGTTATGCATACCTATTACATAGAAAAAATGAGGCTTTGGATAAATTCAAGGAATATAAGATTGAGGTGAGAATCAACTTGGCAAAACGATTAAAATCATTAGGAGTGATAGAGGAGGGGAATATGATGCACCATTTAATATGTCCTACTCTGAACATGGAATAGTTCATCAGACAACTGCTCCTTACTCACCTGAATCAAACGGTATTGCTGATCGCAAGAACCGAACTCTAAAGGAGATGATGAATTCCTTGTTATTGAATTCTGGGTTACCCCAAAATATGTGGGGGGAAGCGTTGCTGACTGCCAACTATATTCTCAATAAAATACCTCACAAGAAAACTGGCAAGACAGCATACGAACTGTGGAAAGGTAATGTACCTTCATATAAATACCTCAAAGTGTAGGGGTGTCTAACAAAAGTGGCAGTACCTAATCCAAAACAGGCCACAATAGGACCTAAGACCATTGATTATATATTCATAGGCTATGCACACAACAGTAGTGCATATCGATTCTTGGCATATAAATCGGATATACAAGACATCCATGTGAATATAATAATAGAATCAAGGAATGCTTCCTTCTTTGAACACGTGTTTCCGTGCAAGGATGCTACGTATCCCAAACGTACACATGAACAAGGGAATGCAAGCACTTCGGTTGATGAACCAGGACATGATAATGATGAGCCTAGACGAAGTAAACGAGTTAGAACATCAAAGTCATTTGGTCCTAACTTTGTAACGGCCTTTCTGTTATAGAATGAGCCCAGAACATTCAAGAAAGCCATGTCTACGCCTGATGCTCCTATGTGGAAGGAAGCAATAAAAAGTGAAATAGACTCCATTATGCAAAATCATACACGAGAGTTGGTCGATTTGCCTTCTGGGTGTAAAGCTTTAGGAAGCAAATGGATTTTCAAGCAAAAATTGAAACCAAATTGTTCAATAGAGAAACATAAGGCGAGACTTGTAGTACAAGGATTTAGGCAAAAGGAAGGCCTAGACTTCTTTGATACTTATTGTCCGGTCACAAGAATAACTTCCATAAGAATGCTGATAGCTATTGCAACTCTACATAATCTCGAAATACATCAAATAGATGTCAAAACCGCATTTCTAAATGGGAATTTAGAAGAAGAAATATAAATGAAACAACTAAAGGGTTATGTAGTTCCTAGACAGGAAAATAAGGTGTGTAGGCCTGTAAAATTCTTATACGGACTGAAACAAGCTCCAAAGCAGTGTCATGCACAATTTGACAATGTTATGATGTTAAATGGTTTCAAAATAAATAAATATGATAAGTGTATCTACATCAAAGATACTCCAAATGGATACATTCTGGTGTGTCTGTATGTAGATAACATGCTCATTATTAGTAGCAATAATGACATTATCAAATAAACTAAGAACATGCTTAGTGGCAAGTTTGATATGAAAGATTTGAGAGTTGCAGATATCATATTAAGAATCAAAGTTTACAGGACGTCTGAGGGAATTGTTCTGTCTCAAGCTCATTACGCTGAGAAAGTACTTGAAAGATTCAAGAATTACTCCAATGGGACTGCCAAAATTCCAGTGGATCCCAGTCTTCACTTGTTCAAAAATACGGAGGACATCATATCACAATTGGAATATGCACGTGTAATAGGTAGTCGAATGTACTTAACAAATTGTACAAGACTAGACTTGGCACATTCAGTAAATGTACCACTGCACAAGTAATTCAGGACGAAGTTACTGAAAAGGAATAATTAGAGTATTGAACTACTTGCGACATACTCAGAATTATGGGCTGCATTACACCAGATATCCAACAGTACTAGAAGGCTATAGTGATGCCAACTGGATATTGGACTCCAAGAACTTAAAATCCACAAGTGGGTATGTCTTTACTCTTGGTGGTGCAGCTGTGTCATGGAAATCCTCTAAACAAATATTACTGGCCAGATCCACCATGGAATCTGAGTTTATTGCTTTAGACAAAGCGGCTGAGGAAGCAGAGTGGCTTGGAAACTTTTTAGAGGATATTCCCATGTGAAAAAAATCGGTGCCTGCTGTATGTGTACACTGTGATAGCCAATCGGCTATAGCAAGGGCACTAAGTTGTACGTACAATGGTAAGTCTCGTCATATCAGAAGGCAACACAAAACCATTAGATAACTGCTCTCTAATGGAATAATCTCTATAGAGTATATAAAATCGGCTAACAACCTAGCGGATCCATTTACTAAAGGTTTGTCACGAGAGCAAGTTGTGAGATCATCAAGAGGAATGGGTCTAAAGCCTATGACGAAAGAGGATACTTGATGGAAACCCTACCTAGAAATTGGAGATCCCAAGATCTAAGTTCAAGGAGAGAACTAAATCTTATTGAATCGACGTGAGCACTGAGAGATTAAAATCTCGTACCCACTCTTAGGATGATAAAACAGTGCTGTCTGTAAAGGGTTAGGATAAGCTTGGCTTTTAATGATTCTAGTAACTTTGAAATAAAAGTGGGGTATGGCAGGATACTCTTTATGGACAATCACCTTGTGAGTGTGAAATGTGGCCATTTCTAGAAGAATAAAGAGAGGCTACATTCTCCAAGTTCACTCACGATTAACCATGGTTGTTCAAGGCCAAAATGAAGACAACAAGAGAACCTAGTTCTGTGAGGAGATGAAACTGTGCGATAGTTATTGTCTAGGTTCACATCAAAGCCCGGGTAGTTCAAGACATCATGTTCACTACCTGGTCAAGTGAATCCGATGGCTACTCACTAAGGGTAGTTCAAAGTTGAAAAATTACTACTGAAACGCCCTGAATTCCAAAATACACTGAATTCGAGATTCCACAGGAACTTTATACTTCATTTAGTACAATTTTACAAGAAATTTAAAACTTTTCACTTTACATCAGAGTTACATAGAAATCTTTACACTTTACATTTTACAGCAGAAGCAATTTACAACATTTATATAAAGGTACATCAACATTTGAATAATCGCTAAGCATCATTTCTCCTTTAATCTTTATCCTATCATTTACCCAGCATACAAAATTATGGGTACATCAGTTTATTTAACCAACGAACATTATACACGGCCATCATCTCTATGCCGAAAATAGTATAACTGATTTTCCATATCTAATAAACACAAACTTGTCACATATCAAACTAAAGGGAATACCCTATTGATGTCGTGTTGTAATTGTGCACTTAGTCCTTAATGCAATCATTTACATTACATGACACTAATGCACACTTGTTCGGATTCTATGCATCCCATACTACATAGGTCCAAGGGCAAGCCTCTTAAACGTTCTTCATCTTGTAGGGTTCAATCCCTCGTCATGACTTAATCTACTACTGTAACTACGGTAAGTATCCTAGATGATCTATGAGTACAAGCTCATGTACAGAAAAACTGGAGGGGAATCCCACGTCATGTCACGACGCATCGTGAAGACTATCTATAGACAATTCAGCCTCCTTCATAGCACACGATCCTCTTGCAGTCACCAAACATCCCACAAGCATCGCCACCGGGACGATAATTCCAGAGTAGTGCCCACGCCATGTCCTGACGCATCAATCATGCATTCTGTGACTCACTATCACACCGCCAATCCGATGGCCCTCATACTCGTATTTTTCTCTTACTTTCATCACCTCTTCACTATGTACTAAATTCTTAATTTAATGAAATCATGAACAAAATTAATCTCTTAGAGTTAGCACTCTCACTACTACCGGTCTTATTTCTTCAATTTCACATGACTAACCTTGGTCTTTTCAATATCAATAATCTTACTTCATCACTTTTCATTTGCCGGTGTGAGTTTTGGCTACACCCTAATTTTCAATTTCGATTCACACATTCACATGTTTGAGTTGTCATATTCAATAACATTTCTTTTTTCCAATCACATGATTTCTAAATTATTCATGAGTCAAAATAACCATTCATGGAGTTCAATTATACATCGTATATTTCACAACATTTATTTCCACATTAAAATCATATCACCAAATATATAGCCAAAATGAATATTCACAAACTCATTAGTGTCACACTATTCTTTAATAAGAACAATCCATACCAACTTCACAATATATACTTTCTTTCTTTGTTATTTTTCTTTTCTAGCATTTATCTCAAGTCCTTTGCAAAAACGCATTTTTCACAAAATATACAAGTGTAAAACTATAGTTCCAACCACATTTTTATTCCCAAATATACTTTATTTTATCCCAATAACTCCCAACTTATTTTTCATAAGTCACACATGTTTTTAGAATAATAATAATAATTTTTTCCATAAATTTTACACATCAAGAAACTACAAAAGTCATTTTTTCCAAAAAGATATTATTCTAGCCGAGGCCAGGATTCGAACCAGCAACCCACAGGAAGCAGGCCGCACGCTCTGGCCATGTGGCCAATTGTGCCGTTCGATATAAAAGCGGATTGAGAGTATTAAATGCTCTCGGGTTGGAAATTCATTAAATTTTTACAAACGCACATAAAAATTTGGGTTTCTCAAGTATCGAACCAGCGATCCAAGGGAACAAGCCGCACACACTGTAGCATTAGAGAGCCTCCCGAACAATTGAGCTATAGGCTCAAGTTGTCTTGAATACAACTCACATTTTAATTAAATCCATCCTCTATTCAATTAGAACATTTCGATGTTCAAAAGCTCTCATTTGAGTTTTGCTTTTTACTAAATTTCTTGTAAATCTCCAGAATGTCTAATTAAATATAGTTTAACACTCCAGTAATTAAAAAATAAATTTTCCAGTAATTAAACACATATTTTTCATACAATTAACTTAAATTGTATACTACTACTACTACCACATCTCATTTCGATATTTCTGATACAACTTAACATTAATATTTTCTATATCAATTCCCTATTTATTTTTCTTTTACAAACCCAAAAATATATTTTAGGTTACTCATGCTAAACATTATCACAAAAGTCCATCTAAGCACATAAAGCAACAATTTCATCTACTAGCATTTGAATTTAGTTTTGATACTAACAACAAAATTTTAATTCAAGCATTCCATAGCTACAAACAATTCACATACAACTTAAGATTCATGATGGAATAACATGCAATCTATTTAGCATCAATTCAATCAACTAACAAGCCTTTTCCAATTAAATGTGCTCTTATTAGTTTCTTTCATGCATTATCAATTTAATCAACCTTAGCATGATATCTAATTAGAAACATGGAAAATAACCCAACTTATTTGGAGAGAATAAATATTGCAACACCTCCTAAACAAAAGAGTCCTTCGCGAGCTTGCCAAAAGAGCATTCCTCCTCCTCTTATATGTGCAAAATCGGCCGTCAAAGTGGAATCCTGAGCCCTCCTTGATGCCAGCCTTCCTTTGGTGCAAGCACAACCCACAACTCTCAATCTTTTTTTTTTATCTCACTTACTACACTACTAACAATTGTATTTTCTACTATAGGTTTTGGAGAAATGAAAAGTACAAGAATAACTAGGCTAGGGGGGGGGGGGGGTATTTATACTAAAAATTGGAGCAAATGAAGGGCTAGGATCAATCTAGGAGTTAAAAATAAAAGGTTAGGATTGAAGGAGAAGTTGTAGTAACCAACCATGATTCAAACAACTACCACCCATAACTCCACTCTTTTTTTCTTCTTTTTCCCTCCATACCAAAACCGGCCCACTATGTGTGCTACTTGCACGTGTTCTCCATTTAAAAAGTTGTACATTATATTTTTTATAAAAATACTCTTATAAAAATATTCTACATTACAAGTTGTAATAAAAGAAGAAATAGCTCATGGGCTTCATTTAATGGGCTAAATAATGGTTTACAAAAAAATAAATTAGATTTGGGCTAAAAAGAAGGCTTATGTTTATTTGAAGAAAAATGGGCCTTTATAAAAACAATTAGAGAACACATGTACATATATATATATATATATATATATATATATATATATATATATATATAATGGTTTACAAAAAAATAAATTAGATTTGGGCTAAAAAGAACGCTTATGTTTATTTGAAGAAAAATGGGCCTTTATAAAAACAATTAGAGAACACATGTACATATATATATATATATATATATATATATATATATATATATATATATATATATACACACACACATACACACACACACATTATCCATATTGAAAGTAATTATAAGGTTTTATACTGCAAAAATTGCACGTGCACAAAACATACAAAAAAAATAAATAATTTTCATAAATGAAAATCGGGATATTACAATACTCCCTCCTTAGAATAGTTCCGTCCCCGGAACTACGGTCAAGAGCGAGAAACAAAACACTCACAACAAGCACAAGAAAAAAAAATACAAAATACAAATCAAGCAAAAAGCTCAGGATAATCCTTCAACATCCTCTCCTCAGACTCCCAAGTAGCCTCTTCAACCAAATAGTTTCTCCAGACTACCTTGACCATCGATATCGTCTTATTCCTCAAGACTTTCTCTCGACGATCAACAATCTCGACAGGAGACTCGATGTAATTGAGATCCAAATGCAAACCTTCCTGCACTTCAGTCAAATGATGACTCGGATCTGGAATATAACCTCTTAGCATAGACACATGAAAGACATTGTGCACCTGAGATAACTCTTCCGGTAACTCAAGCTGGTAAGCAGTTTTCCCGATCCTTTTCAATATCTTGTACGGGCCTATAAATCTCGGGGCTAACTTCCTGCCTTTGCCAATTCGAATCACACCTTTACTGGGCGATACTTTCAGAAAGACGAAGTCACCTTCCTCAAACTCAAGGTCCCTTCTCCGGTTGTCTGCATAGCTCTTCTGCCTACTCTGAGCCTCTACCAACATTTTCCTGATCAGATCAATCTTTTCAGAGGTTTGCTGCACAAGCTCAGGCCCAAACAATTGACGCTCCCCAACTTCAAACCAACAAACAGGTGTTCTGCACTTCCTGCCATACAAAGCTTTGTACGGCGCCATCCCAATACTGGTCTGAAAACTGTTGTTGTAGGCAAACTCTACCAAAGGTAAATGCCTTTCCCAACTGCCTCCAAAGTCTAGTACACAACACCGAAGCATATTCTTAAGAATACGGTTGACTCTCTCGGTCTGCCCATCGGTTTGCGGATGAAAAGCAGTGCTGAAATCTGTCTTGGTACCCAAAGCTGTCTGAAGACTCCTCCAGAAATGCGAAGTAAACCACGCATCTCGATCAGACACAATAGTTGACGGAACACCATGAAGCCTGACGATCTCGCCAACATACAACTCAGCTAACTTGTCCATCGAAGCAGTGAGTTTTATCGCCAAAAAGTGAGCGAACTTGGTTAGTCGATCGACTATAACCCAAATCACATCATTGCCTTTAGGACTCTTGGGCAATCCCATGATGAAATCCATACTGATGTTATCCCACTTTCATTCCGGAATAGGTAATGGTTGTAATAGACCTCTGGGTCTCTGATTCTCGGCTTTGACTTGTTGACAAACCTCACACTTTGCCACAAATTCAGCCACATCCCGCTTCAAACCTGACCACCAGAAATGCGGTTTGATGTCTTTGTACATCTTAGTACTCCCAGGATGTACTGACAAAAGAGTAGCATGCGCCTCCTGAAGAATACTCTCTTTCAGGTCCGCCTGATTTGGAACACACAGTCTATCTCTGAACCACAACACTCCATCCCTGATTTGAAATCTGGGCTACCTGCCAGCACCAACCTGCTCCTTTATCTCCAAGATATCAGCATCAACCTCTTGACTTGCAATAATCCTACCATTCAAAGTAGGCTGAAGTCTCAACTGAGCTAAAGATGCTCTCAATCCTTGCAAGAGAACTTCAATACCTGCTCGATCTAATTCTTCCATCAGATGCTTCTGAGTTGTAATCAAACTGGATAAACTGCTCTTGCGACTAAGTGCATCAGCAACAACATTAGCTTTCCCAGGATGATACTTGATCTCAGGTCGCATGTCCTCAAGCACTTCCAACCATCTCCGCTGCCTCAGATTTAGATCCTTCTGCTGGTATATGTACTTCAAACTCTTGTGGTCCGTGTACATATTCAATTTCTCACCGTACACGTAGTGTCTCCATTGCTTCAAAACAAAGATAATCGCAGCCAACTCCAGATCATGAGTCGGGTAATTCTTCTCATGCGGTCGTAGTTGCCTAGACCCATAAGCGATTACTCTTCCTTCTTGCATTAAGACACAACCAAGCCCATGATGTGAAGCATCACTGTAAATATCATACTCAACACTTGCTCTAGACAAAGCTAAAATAGGTGCAGTAGTCAGCTTTTCTTTCAACTCTTGAAAGCTTGCCTCACATTGCTCAGTCCACTTGAAGTCCACATTCTTCTTGGTCAAACCAGTGAGCGGTATGGCTAACTGAGCATAACCTTAAATGAATCTCCTGTAGTATCCAGTTAATCCAAGAAAACTTCTAACTTCCTTCACTGTAGTAGGCCTTGCCCAATTTCCCACTGCCTCTATCTTCTGAGGATCAGTTGCCACTCCCTCCTTAGAAAGGATGTGACCTAGGAATGCCACTTCAGATTTTCAGAAATCGCACTTGGACAGCTTGGCATACAACTCCTGCTCTTCCAGCTTCCTCAAAACTGCCGCCAGATGCTCGGTGTGCTCCTCTTCTGACTTGGAGTACACGAGGATATTGTCGATAAACACCACGACGAAAGAATCAATGAATGGCCTCAGAACTCTGTTCATCAAATCCATAAAGATTGCGGGTGCATTCGTCACTCCAAATGGCATAACTAAGAATTCGTAATGCCCATGTCGAGTTCTAAATGCAGTTTTGTACACATCTTCAGCTTTCACTCGAACTTGGTGATATCCTGATCGAAGATCTATTTTGGAGAAAATAGTTGCTCCTTGTAGACGATCGAACAAGTCATCAATTCGAGGAATACGATACTTATTCTGAACAGTGACCTTATTCAGCTCTCGGTAATCGATGCACATCCTCATCGAACCATCCTTCTTCTTTACCAAAAGTATTGGTGCTCTCTAAGGTGACGCACTAGGTTGAATAAAGCCTTTCTCCAACAGTTCCTCAATCTGCCGTTTCACCTCATCCTGTTCCACTGGAGCCATCCTATACGGTGCCTTAGAAATGGGTGCACTTCCCGATTGAAGGGTGATGCTGAACTCTACATCACGTTGCGGGGGTAACCCAGGAAAATCATCTAAGAACACAGTTGGATAGTTCTGAACCACAGGAATTCTTTGCACTTCCACAGGAATCTGTTCCTTGCGGATAGCTGCCACCAGCCTAGAACACTTCTTCTTCCCTTGGAAAGTGACTTCAGGTCCACCTGGAGCCTTCACTGTTACCGTCTTGGTCTTGCACTCGATGCTTACACTGTACACCGACATCCAATCAATGCCAATGATAACATCGACTCCCAAGATAGTCAGCACGATTAGATCAATTCCGAAGATTCTGTCTCCAATCACAATCTCGCAATCCGCATAGTACCGATCAGTGGTTAAAGTTTCTCCTGATGGAGTAGCTACTGCTAAGATCTTGTCTGGAAAAATTTTCGATTCGACTCCCAACACTTTAGCAAATTTAGGAGACACAAAAGTATGAGAGGATCCAGTATCGAACAAAACGACAGCTTTCATTCCATTCAAATAAAGTTCTCCTGTTACATAATACACACTCATTACATAACAATTCACTAAATAAACGGAGAAAAGAAACAACATGAACCTCTAAACATCCGCTTTCGTACCAGTGATGACATGATCTACCTCATCGGCATCAGCTTTGGTCAAGGCAAATACTCGCCCTTGTTGGTACGGTCGCTTTCCAGTCTGCTGCATTGGTACATTGCGATTACCATTCCGTGGCTTGGGGCATTGAGATTGGTAATGTCCTGTCTCACCACAGTTGTAGCAATTTACCGCAGGAGGTCTCACAACATTGTTCCCGGGTCCTCCAACCACATTGATAGCGTTCGCCCCTGTCGGTTTGAACCTTTGTGCCGATGGTTGACCCTTGAAATTCCCAGAATTTGCGGGTCTCTTTCCAGACTGTCAGTTGTTCCTCCGACTTTGAACAATATGAAACTGCTTCATGTCTGCTTCCGTGGCTGCCGCGCGCTTGACCAGTTTGTCAAATCTTCTGATACCAAGAGGTATCATCCGGGACCTCAAGCTCGGCCTCAATTCATGCTCAAACTTACGAGCCTTCTTCATCTCATCCATTACCAGTTCGGGAGCATACCTTGAGAGCTGAATAAATTTAGTCTCATACTCCCTAACTGACATGCTATCTTGTTGCAGTGATAGAAACTCCATGGCCTTCTTCTCCTGGACGTCTGAAGAAAAGTAATGACTACGGAATTCCTCCAAAAATTCCTCCCAGCCAAGAACAATACCTCCCATTATTCGCTTCATCGATTGCCACCACACAGCCGCATCCTTCTCAAATTGCAGAGTCGCCAACTTCACCTTGTTGCCTTCAGGGGTCACCAAGACTTCGAAGATAGTCTCTACCTGCCTGATCCAGTTGTCAACCGTATTAGGGTCTGACTTCCCTTCAAACACTAGTGGTTTCATCCGCTTGAATGATTCCATGAGTTTGATTGCTTCAGGCACCGGATTCGTAGGTACCCTTCCTTGATTCTGATTCATGGTCATGGCATTGAGTGTCTGATAGACCCTCGCGAGTTCTGTTTCCAAGTCCAGACCTTCACCATTTCTTGCTCTTCGTCCAGCCATGTTCTGATGCAAAAGACCCATTAAATTCGAAGTGTGAAACATGAACTTTTAAGTCAATATTTTCATTTCATTGAATTTCAAACTTTATACATTCAAATTTAAAATATTTTTGACATTAAAATGAAAGCAGTAGACAATACAATGGTCTAACTCCTACGGTTCCTCTTGGCTTCATGAAGATCTCCCCATAGTTCTTCAACTTCTTCCTTCAGCACATCGGTCAAAATTTTCCTCTTCTTGAGTTCCCATACACGATGACTGAGAACTGCAAAATCATCATTGCGCTTTGCCAACTGAGCCTCCAATAGTCCGACTCTCTCCCGCAGTATTTCTACCTGCCTCTGAAGAGATATCACAAGACTACTTGGAACTGGTTCTTCTTTTTCGTCAGAAGAGTCATCAGATGAATCCGGAGGTGGGGTAATCTCTCGGGACTCAGGTCATTCCTCTCCGTCGGAGTCTGCTTGTCCAGGATAATAATCTTCCTCGATGATATGCCAATTGTCGTCTCCAGCAGGGTCGAAGTGATCAGCCATCTTAGAAATAGGGAGGAAGAAGCATAAGTCATAGAGCAACACAAATGTAAGTAACTTACATTTAAATCTCTAGACTCAACACACACTCTAATGTCCACTTCTAGGATGTCGTTCCTTATAAATTTGTACAAGTGTGAAGTGTGGCTCTGATACCACTCTGTAATGCACCGAATTCCAAAATACACTGAATTCGAGATTCCACAGGATCTTTACACTTCATTTAGTACAATTTTACAAGGAATTTAAAACTTTTTACTTTACATCAGAGTTACATAAGAATCTTCACACTTTACATTTTACAGCGGAAGTAAATTTACAACATTTAGATAAAGGTACATCAACATTTGAATAATAGCTAAGCATCATTTCTCCTTTAATCTTTATCATGTTATTTACCCTGCATACAAAACTGTGGGTACGTCAGTTTATTTAATCGACGAACATTATACACGGCCATCCTCTCTATGCCGGAAACAGTATAACTGATTTTCCATATTTAACAAACACAAACTTGTCACATATCAAACTAAAGGGAATACCCTATTGATGTCGTATTGTGATTGTGAACTTAGTCCTTAATGCAATTATTTATATTACATGACACTAATGCACACTTGTTCGGATTCTATGCATCCCATACTACATAGGTCCGAGGGCAAGCCTCTTAATCGTTCTTCATCTTGTAGGGTTCAATCCCTCGTCATGACTTAATCTACTACTGTAACTACGGTAAGTATCCTAGATGATCTATGAGTACAAGCTCATGTACAGAAAAACTGGAGGGAAATTCCACGTCATGTCACGACGCATCGTGAAGACTATCTATGGACAATTCAGCCTCCTTCATGGCACACGATCCTCTTGCAGTCACCAAACATCCCACAAGTATCGCCACCAGCACGATAATTCCGGAGTAGTGCCCACGCCATGTCCTGACGCATCAAGCATGCATTCTGTGGCTCACTCTCACACTGCCAATCCGATGGCCCTCATACTCGTGTTTTTCTCTTACTTTTATCACCTCTTCACTATGTACTAAATTCTTAATTTAATGAAATCATGAACAAAATTAATCTCTTAGTGTTAGCCCTCTCACTACTACCGGTCTTATTTCTTCAATTTCACATGACCAACCTTGGTCTTTTCAGTATCAATAATCTTACTTCATCACTTCACTTGCCGGTATGAGTTTTGGCTACACCCTAATTTTCAATTTCGATTAAAAAATTCACATGTTTGACTTGTCATAGTCAATAACATTTCTCTTTTTCAATCACATGATTTCTAAATTATTCATGAGTCAAAATAACCATTCATAGAGTTCAATTGTGCATTGTGTATTTCACAACATTTATTTTCACATTAAAATCATATCACCAAATATATAGCCAAAATGAATATTCACAAACTCATTAGTGTCACACTATTCTTTAATAAGAATAATCCATACTAACTTCACAATATATACTTTCTTTCTTGGTTATTTTTCTTTTCTAGCATTTATCTCAAGTCCTTTGCAAAAACGCATTTTTCACAAAATATACAAGTGTAAAACTATAGTTCCAACCACATTTTTATTCCCAAATATACTTTATTTTATCCCAATAACTCTCAACTTATTTTTCATAAGTCACACATGTTTTTAGAATAATAATAGTAATTTTTTCCATAATTTTTACACATCAAGAAACCACAAAAGTCATTTTTTCCAAAAAGATATTATTCTCGCCGAGGCCAGGATTCGAACCAGCAACCCACAGGAAGCAGGCCGCACGCTCTGGCCATGTGGCCAATTGTGCCGTTCAATATAAAAGGGAATTGAGAGTATTAAATGCTCTCGGGTTGAAAATTCATTAAATTTTTATAAACGCACATAAAAATTTGGGTTTCTCAAGTATCGAACCAGCGATCTAAGAGAACAAGCCGCACAAACTGTAGCATTAGAGAGCCTCCCGACCAATTGAGCTATAGGCTCAAGTTGTCTTGAATACAACTCGCATTTTAATTAAATCCATCCTCTGTTCAATTAGAACATTTTGATATTCAAAAGCTCTCATTTGAATTTTGCTTTTTACTAAATTTCTTGTAAATCTCCAGAATGTCTAATTAAACATAGTTTAACACTCCAGTAATTTAAAAATAATTTTTCCAGTAATTAAACACATATTTTTCATACAATTAACTTAAATTGTATACTACTACTACTACCACATCTCATTTCGATATTTCTTATACAACTTAACATTAATATTTCCTATATCAATTCCCTGTTTATTTTTCTTTTACAAACCCAAAAATATATTTTAGGATACTCATGCTAAACATTATCACAAAAGTCCATCTAAGCACATAAAGCAACAATTTCATCTACTAGCATTTGAATTTAGTTTTGATACTAACAACAAATTTTAATTCAAGCATTCCATAGCTACAAACAATTCACATACAACTTAAGATTCATGATGGAATAACATGCAATCTATTTAGCATCAATTCAATCAACTAACAAGTCTTTTTCCAATTAAATTTGCTCTTATTAGTTTCTTTCATGCATTATCAATTTAATCAACCTTAGCATGATATCTAATTAGAAACATAGAAAATAACCCACCTTATTTGGAGAGAATAAATATTGCAACACCTCCTAAACAAAAGAGTCCTTCGCGAGCTTGCCAAAAGAGCATTCCTCCTCCTCCTTAATGTGCAAAACGGGCCTTCAAAGTGCAATCCCGAGCCCTCCTTGATGCCAGCCTTCCTTTGGTGCAAGCACAACCCACAACTCTCAATCTTTTTTTTTATCTCACTTACTACACTACTAACAATTGTATTTTCAACTATAGGTTTTGGAGAAATGAAAAGTACAAGAATAACTAGGCTGGGGGGAGGGGGGTATTTATACTAAAAATTGGAGCAAATGAAGGGCTAGGATCAATCTAGGAGTTAAAAATAAAAGGTTAGGATTGAAGGGGAAGTTGTAGTAACCAACCATGATTCAAAGAACTACCACCCATAACTCCACTCTTTTTTTCTTCTTTTCCCTCCATACCAAAACCGGCCCACTATGTGTGCTACTTGCACGTGTACGTGCATTCATTTGTTCTCTATTTAAAAAGTTGTACATTATATTTTTTATAAAAATACTCTTATAAAAATATTCTACATTACAAGTTGTAATAAAAGAAGAAATAGCTCATGGGCTTCATTTAATGGGCCAAATAATGGTTTACAAAAAAATAAATTAGATTTGGGCTAAAAAGAAGGCTTATGTTTATTTGAAGAAAAATGGGCCTTTATAAAAACAATTAGAGAACACATGTACATATATATATATATATATATATGTACATTATCCATATTGAAAGTAATTATAAGGTTTTATACTGCAAAAATTGCACGTGCACAAAACGTACAAAAAAATAAATAATTTTCATAAATGAAAATCGGGGTATTACAACTACCATTCCTGATGCAGTGATTTTCCGATTATAATCTCAGAGTCTTTTATGTCATTTCTTTTTCTGTCATGTCTTTTTCTGTCGTGTCTGGATTACATGGTCTGGTCATTTCCATTCATGTGGGGGGTTATTGGAAATAGTTTTGGCATATTTTTCGGGCCGGATTCCGGTAGGCTCCGGCCATCGGCGGCACCAGAAATTGATTGGATTACGTTCCTCTCGTCGAGTACTATTCCGTAATGTACTCACTTGCCAAAAATGGTTTCCGTATGAATGAGAAATGTAGGTCCAAAGTTGGGTACTCGAAATGTACTACCTTGGACAGTTGGAATGGATAGTCCCACATCGGAAGATGGGAAAGATTTTCTCTAGTATATAAGCTAAAGAAATGGACTAAAGGATGTAGCCCTGGGGTTACTACTAACGTGTAGTGGAGAGAGAACCTAGCAAAAATAACAAACACACACGCGCGCGCGCCCGGCCTCGACTTCGGCTTGGTTTGGCTCTGGCCTAGGCCTTTTTTTTGCTCTGTACCAGTAGAGTAATGGCTCATCAGTTACGTTTTTGAAGCATTACTCTACTGTTACAGAGTAGTGGACCATTACTCTACTGTTACAGAGTAATTGACCCTTCAGTTCAGTACAACACATAGGGCTTTCTACATCGGACTTATTATAGCATTTAAGTTTTAATGCTATTGAAAGTGATCAATAATAGCATTCTTGAAGAAAATGTTGTCTTTGATTAATTTTGAAATTAACTCTTATTTATTACAGCGTTTTAAAACGCTATATTATTTACGGCATTTTAGAAACGCTATTATTTCTGAAAATAAACAAAATAGATATGGACAAAAAAGAAAATTCTAAATAAAAACTCCAAATCCATCAAAACCCTTTTAACTTCTCCCTCTCTTCCAAAACCCCTTCTTCACCAAATCGATCCCAAATTTCCCCTCCTCTGCGCCTCCCGAATCCCCGACCCGCCATCAAAACCTCTCCCCGTGCCCCCGTTGCCCTACCCGCCGTCGCACTCTCCTCCTCCCCGTGCCCCCGTTGACCTCCCCGCCGTCGCCCTCTCTTCCTCCCCGCCGTCTCCCTCTCCTCCTCCCCGTGCCCCCGTTGCCCTCTCTTCCTAACACAACCCTTCTTCATCCTTGGCTTGGCAGGTAAACATAGAAAGAAATAGGGTTTTATGTATATGGCTCCATGCTTGTATTTAGTAGTACAGAGTACAAATTTGGTAGCATTTTCATTTTATGTTTGTTCATCAATTGCTCTGCACCTACCGTGTAGAAATGAGAGTAAAAATCTTTAACCCTGTGAATTATTTTGACTGTGTAAATCTGATATATTTTGTTCATTAGATCTCCAGTGAGTGTTTTGCTCAGTGTGTATCATGTTAGTCAATAGTAGCTCATGTTTCCGTAGATTGAAGCTACCTCTTAATCTGTATTAAGATATTAATTATTGTGAGTGATCTCTCTTTTTCGTACTATATTGCCTTCATTTGAGCAGGCCGTACTCATTTTGCGGCATGTTGTTGTAAATCTCTCCATGTTCAGATCCATAAATCATGCTTGATTCTATAGTGATTTCTTAAAAACATTCGGTCACATAGTATTTCAGAGGCATTTTTACACCTTAAGCACCCAGGTTTCGTTCTATAAACTATGAAGAACATCCTCGATAATCTTACACTGAAGGATTGAACCGAAGTTATGGTACATTCACTTCATTTTATGTCCATCACTCGAGTTATTCAGTATTTGTTCTTCAACTACCACCTATGGCGTTCATATTGTTGCATTTTCAACTCTAAATCCTCTGGGTTGTAAGGTCCTCTTTTCAAATTTCTACATGAGAATATCCTCCTGTCTCATCAAGTAAAATGATATTCCTTGGCGAATAATGAAAGGTATAGGGCCTTAGTATCCTGAGTGTTCCTATAATTCATGTAATAATGGAGGTAAATTTATCCAGAAACCATGATTTAAATTATAGTGGTAGTGATCTACCGAGTCTCATCTTTTTTCTGGATAGCAACTACTCCATTATACATGTCTTAGACTCTTACTTAGCTAAGAAACCCTATTCTTTTTCTGGAGAATGAAGACACAAGCTTTCCATTTATGCATCTTAACTCTTAAGCTATTTCTAACTTAAGCAACCATATTGGATCTCTTTTCTCTTGCATCAATCATTGCATCAATCTTCTCGATAAGGAAATAGCATCTATGGTATCCCCTTCGCATAAACAATTGGTTCTTAGAAGTTTTCTTTTCTTTTTAAGTCTTTCTCTGAGTACTTTCTTCCAAGCTTTTACTATACGCTAAATAGCAGAAAACTACTGTAACTTCGTTTTCTTAAATTATTTAACCTATCCTTGTTTTAATGTGTAACAACCCTAAACTCATTTTCACAAATAACTACCCTAGTATAAACTAGTTTTTAAAGAAGTTGCTATAGTTTATGGTAGTTTCTGGAAAATTTGAGGTAGGTAATTGTTACAGTTCAGGTTGAAAATGAAAGTTTGAGGGCGTATTAAAGCAAGTTTAGGGTAAGTTAATTTAAACTCAAGAGAGTTGTATAGTTTTCTGCTATTTAGCCTGTATTATATGATGCATAAAATTAAGATTGCTTCCAAGACTGTTTTATACAACTTTGTATAACTTTTTGCCTCAAATAGATTACACATTTTTTCTCCTTCATTATCCACAAGGTATTTGCTGGTCCTTATGGTTCTGTTGAATGCTAAGTTGACCAAACTTATTCAGTGTATACACATGACTTTCAAACCTAATCCTCTCTAAGTTGCCATCTATCATAATAGTTCTACAGGATGACATTCCTCTCATGTAAAACTCGATACTGTATCATGGCTGTTTCGATTTCAGCTATAACCTTAAATAAGTTTACCTCAGGAGTTGAAGATTGATGTAATTGTTATTGAACAATTTGGGCAATTTCAAATGATCCGAGTATAGAGAGTTCAGATAGAGTTGAACAATTGGGGTTATTTCAATTGACAACATGAGTATAGAACCTGAGGGAGATATATTTGTTGATAGTTGTACCATAATGTTAGATATATGCAGTGTGTATGTTGATTTCTTTGGTAAAGTTGTCGGTGATACCATTAAAATATAATAATTATAAAACTGTGAAAAACCAACTAGAAAAGTTTGAAGCTCAAAACATTACACCTCCTCCGTAGTCTGTATATAACTGCTTCCTGTCTCTGATTAGAAAGAAAACTATAAGAGTTACATTCTTAATTCTCTTGTGCTCTGATTTCATACAAACTTCTTTAGTCTGTGATTTCATACACATGTACAACTAGTAGGTTTCTAGTATTAAATTGCTTATTTGAAATACCGGAAGGCTTGAAATTGTTGGAAATTAATTTTCTCTGTCAGTCTTAATTTAATGCTCAATACTTGCCCTTGTTTATGATGTATAAATTATATGGCTCCTATTCGTGAAAATGCACCTATAAATCAAATCATTTGGTTGTAGTAACCTTTAATTTGCTTCTGTAGGCTCAAGATACAGTCCTGGAGAAACTGAAAAGTAACGAATATACAAAACCTTTTGCAACAAAAGAACGAGTTTGGTTTATGGTAGTACTCCAGCTTGAATTGAGTAAACATTATTTTATAATGTAATTTCACGCATCTGTTTGCATTATGATGAGCAGCTTTAATTCTATGACTACAGGCTTCTGCTTTGTTGGCATTACCCAATTTTTTGCTATACAGAATCTTCTCGACCATGTTTTTGTTAGTTGGTTTTTTTTTGCATGAAATCTTTCGTAGCTCTTACTTACGTTCTTGTTTTCCCATTGTTGATTTTCTAATCTCTTTTTTAGTAAAAAGACAAAGAAGCCATCCCATGCTCATGCGAGTATGCACATTGTGGACTGGCATGCTGACAAGTAGAGTGGCACTGGTCTTTTGGATGTCAATTGTATTTAGATCAAGGTATGTCTTTTGGTTTCTTTAAAGCGTCTCCAACTATACTGAGTCACCAGAATTATCTACTGATGTATCTTGGATAGTTGGATGTGACAATGAAATATTTCTCTATTTGTCAATATTTAAGAATTTTGAAATATGTCAAAAAGTGGACACTTAAGAATAGGACACACAGCTTATGTCAGTACTCTCCACGGGTTGTACTAGTTTGGATAGGATTTGAAGATTCCAGATTGTAAAATTGTTTTGTAGTTACTCTTGAAGAGTAAAACTGTGGTAAAGCCTAATGAATCTGTTACAAATGACATAGTCAAATAATCAAATCACTTAGGATTGCTATTTTTACTTGGATATTTGTGATTAGTTGAAATGAATGTTTGGCTCAAGATTTACAGGTGAAACAATGGGAGTGACAAAGAGGAGGCAAAAAAAAAAAAATCCTTGTAGAAAGTTACAATTGATTAAAATTTGGTAATTTATCATCTAGGGTTTTTCGGGGACTAAACACACGATGAGAGAGAAGCCATCACGCCTGCATTATGAAATGAGTCGAGTGTTAACTCCTTATGTTGATGTGCCATGTCGCAGTAGTGTTTGTTTTGGTGTTTGTGTCCATGCTATATAGGGTTTAGGAGACCATCCTGCCTCAAGATTGCAGAACGAGATTCTCATCTGCCATTTACGAAGGATACAAACAGTAAAAAAACTACAAAATTTCAACAAATCCTTCTACTTTAGTTAATGTTTCCACTGTTTTAATTATATCGGCTAGCATATGTACCATATAAGTTGTAATTCACGTGTAATCTTAATTCCGTCTGCTTCATTTCCTAGACCAAAACTGTCCTGAAAACTAGTGAGTAGTGAACTTTGCCTGTTCTTTGTTTCTCTGTTTCTTGGGATGTCAACTGTACTTTTTCCAACCATGATATGCCTTTATATTTCTATAGTGGCCAGACCCTTAAATTTTTGGTTGAAGTTGGGGAACCCTTGATGAATTCGCTTTGCCTTACAGATAGCCTTAATGTATACTTGGTAGCTGCTACCTAATTTTTGTAATTTGTTTTAGGGGAAATTACCAAATGATGCCCAAAGTTATTATAATTCTCAAATAGCATCCAAACTTTTTATAATACCTAAATAGCATTCAAAGTTTTTAAGTATGGACAAAAAAGCACACGTCGTTCAGTTTTCTGTTAAGTTAATGGAATATTTCCCGAATATACTTCTTAATGGGTTTAAATCCGTTAAGAAAAATTCGTCACTCCAAATTAATGCCGAATATACTTCTTACAGGTGAAACAATTCTAACATTAGTCACTCCAAATTAATAATTAGCAACTCTAACGTTTTCCTTGGTTCCTTATTGGTATTGCTGTCCTTTACAAATGTATCACTTGTCTAATGTAGTTCCACATATGCTTATCACATTTGAATGCACATTCAGCTCTTATCTGCATGTCTTATGGGATATTCTGTAATGTATTTCTCCATGTTAGAATTGCCTATCTACATTTAATGATCATTAGTCACTGAACTTTTCATGCGAGTAAACTGATCCTTTATTCGGCGTCTACATAAAGCGGCTATACCTAGGCGCTTCTCCTAGCTATATAAATTATAAAGAACAGAACTGAAAGTAAGGGCTAGATAGAAAATGACTGTAGGAGAATGACAAACCTTGTCAATAAACGTATTGATATGCAAACATAAAATGATACTATGGCAAAGGGTGAAACTAGAAGTAATCAGATGATATACTTAGATAATTAAATTGGAAACTGAAACTCTGCTTCATTTTCTCACTAGTTCTTCTTCTAGTCTATTTCCCTACCTTTTCTCTTTAATGTAAACTTGGTATAGAATTTTCCCCAGAGAGTTAAATATACCATGGACATTGTTGAAATTAGTAATTCCTTAATTCTGATCAAATCAATGCATTTTTTTAAATCTAGATATAGAACTTGAGTTTATTATTTGTTAAGGTTGAACTATGTAAATGAAGAAAATGCAAAGAATGATGGAAACAAGTTGGATGCAACAACTTTGAATTTACCTAGGACGAGTTTGTCTTTACTTCTATTTTGGACTTTCGACCTTCCCATTACCTTTTTTTTCTTGCTGTATCAAACTTCTTTTTTTCAGGCACTAATTTTTTATTTACTAAATGATGAGTCTAACTATGACTATTAAGACATAATGAGTAAGGCTCAAGTGCTTCTGGATGGACCTAAATATAAATAATGGTTTGTACAACCTGAAGTTTATGGACTCTTATTTTTACACAAGCTTATTTCAAGTGAGTATACAACTTTAAAGCTTCTTAGATTGTACTCAGTAACTATTAGATCAACCTCCTTGAGTTAGGAGTTATGACTACATGAATCTTATGTTTGACATTTTTTCTTCTACATTTGCAGATTGGAGACGTCGTGGATGAAACGAAGAGTGCGAGTTGTGTTGATGTTAGGCACTCAAGAATTTTTTGTCGTCAGTTTTAAGTTTGCGAGTTGTGTTGATGTTAGGTGATATGGCTAAAAATGGGGGTTAATCGGAACCATCCAAATCGGGTACGAATCTTGGGGCCCAGGGGTAAATCGGCAATTTCGCCTACAAGAGGGTCCAAAATGGGTATTGGATCTTCTCCCCAAAGGACCCAATAACCCACGAATGGGTCCACCAACAAGAGGGTGCGGGTTTTAACGCGCTGCGCACCCAATCCAACAAGATAGAATCAAGGTCCCTGATTGATCACGATCAACGGCCCTGATATACATCTATCTTTTCACCGGGATTTGGGGATTAAATTCCTTATCTGATTACGGGGAATATACCTTATCAGATTACATTCCTAATCTGTTGACAAGGGGAATATTCCATATCAGATCATGGGGATTACATTCCTAATCTGTTCCCTGAGACGCCTATAAATACCTCCCATCCATCTCCATTAAGAGGTAATCAATCTTTCACCAGTTTTTGCGCTCATTCATAGCCTTCCTAGATTACTGACTTGAGCGTCGGAGGGTGCGTCGCCGGGAACAACCCCGGTGTCTCGCACTTTTTTGCAGGTCTACGGCGGGATCGACGATCGAAGCCCAAAGGAACAGGTATACAGGTTTACTATTCAGTTTCCCTAAGAATCCACAAATTCATCTGTTTGCCCCCACACTAAATTTAGCGGCAACAGATTGGCGCCGTCTGTGGGAAACTAACGAATAGGAACCTCTCCTCTTCCCCGAAAACAGGTTTTCTCTAGCCATGCCACCTCGAAAAGTCAGGTCGAGGGGGTCCAACCGGGCACCCAACCCTGACCAGCAAGAAGTTCCCAACAATCCTGCTCAACAACAAGCGCAGCTTCCTCCTACGGCGGAAGACCCGCTTCAACAGAACCTTCCCCCTCCTGATCCAAAGGGTCCTAACCCTCAGAAACAACCCCTTCATCAAGAACAGGTCTCCATCTGCAATGCCTCCACTGACTCCATGGCCTCCCATCACCCCGAGCCTCTGGTCGCCACAATACAGCCACTAACTGCCAGAAGGAGGATGATCTCCGCCGCCATCTGGAAGAAAAACGGGCCCGAGAGGGAGCCTCCCGCCAACACTATCCGGGCGAGCGGTCTCCTCGCCACCGGTATCACAGGTCGCCCGTCCGCAGGGGGAGGAAGGAGTCCCCCGATCATTACCGAAGGAGGCACTCTCCCGCAGGTCGGCAACAGCCCAGGAACAATGAGGCACCAATCACCCGTGCCGAGTTCCAGCAGTTCCAAGCGACCGTCCTGCAGGCTCTCAACCTTCGTCAAAATCCTAATGGGCCGAAGGTGCCGTCCCCTCCTCCAGTCCGAAGCTCTCACCGACGGTCCCCGTCCCCTCATCCTGCTCCTAGCAACTCCCGGCGTACCCCAAGTCCTCGCCGCTCCCGAAGTTACCATCGCCACAGCCCTTGTTCCCCCTCATACGAAGACGAGTCTCGTGGCTCGGCAGATTACCGTCGGAGAGATGATACCATGAACCGCCGTCTTCATGAAGTAGAGAGACGCCTGGGTCAGATAAACCGAGAAGAAGAGCTCAGGGGGAGGACCCTACGTCCTAGCCGACCCCCTTTCTCCCGAACCATAGCGGATGCACCTGTCCCGTTCGGCTTCAAACCTCCTCAATTTGAGACTTACACCGGGGAAACCGATCCAGTTGATCACATTGAAAGTTTTAAGACCCTGATGCTCCTACATCAAGCTTCCGATGCCCTCCTCTGCAAAACCTTCCCCGCAACTCTCAAAGGACCGGCCCGAGAGTGGTATTCTCGTTTTGCCCCCTCCTCGATATTCTCTTTCGAACAGTTCGAAACCCTCTTCGTCACACATTTCGTAAGCAGCCGAAGGGCCGAGAAGACGAGCATCTCCCTATTGCACCTCCACCAGAAGAAGGGGGAAAAATTGAGAGACTATGTGAAGAGGTTCACGGCCGAGGCCAGATCCATAGCATCCCTCGACCAGTCGGTCGTTACGGTAGCATTTCAATCCAATGTCCTCAACTCCAACCTTCGCTCCTCCCTCGCCAAGAAACCACCACATGACTTTTCCGACCTTCTCCTTCGCACTGAAAGTATATCCGGGCCGAAGAGGCCGAGCAACAACCCAACTGGGAGGGGTCTACCTCCGGGTCTAAGAGAAAAGGAGTGGAAGAAGAAGGAGCCAAGAAGCTCCAGAAGGATAATGCCGGCCAGCGCCGACCTCCCCCTAGATTTGAGAAGTTCACTCCCCTCACCACTAACATCTCCACCATCTTCATGGAAGTCGAAAAAGAAGGGGTCTTGCCTCCAGCTCCGAAGATGAACACCCCCGCCAAGAGAAGAGATAGAGAGAAATGGTGCCGCTATCACCGGGACCATGGGCATGACACCAACGACTGCCGTGCTCTGAGGAACGAGATCGAAGCCCTTATCCAGAGGGGGCAACTAACGAAGTTTGTAAGAAAGGACCGAGCCGAACTTCCTCCCCCGCCTCGGGGGGCTAACAAGCGTCCGGAACAAGAAGAGACGCCAGACTTTGAGAAAGAGCGAGTCCTCCACCTCATCCATGGGGGTCCAATGGGGGGCTCCTCGAACTCCTCTCGAAAAGCATTTATCAGGGAAGTCAACTCAGTCCGGACCACCCCTCCTCCCAAAGGCCTCGGAGTGCTAGTCACCTTCTCCGACGAAGATCTCGAGGGAGTTCGTATCCCACATTGTGACGCCCTCGTCATTAGCCTCCACATGGCGAATTTCAAAGTGGAGAGGATCTTAGTAGACAACGGCAGCTCCGTCAACATCCTCTTCCTCTCCGCTTTTAAAGGCCTAAAGCTCTTCAGAGACAGACTCAAGCCCGCCGGTTACACTCTCCATGAGTTCACGGGGGTTCTGGTAACTATTGAAGGGGTAATCACCCTCGATGTAACTGCCGGCCAAACTCCTACCACCCGGACAGAGCCAATGGACTTCATGGTGGTGGACGTTCCCGCTGCCTACAACGTCATTTTGGGTCGGCCAGGCCTCGCAACCCTGGAAGCTGTTCCCTCAGCATACCATCTGAAGATGAAGTTTCCCACCCGGTCCGGGGTCGGGGAAGTAAGGGGAAATCAGGAGCAGGCCCGGAAGTGCTACATGACCTCAACCCTTGGGCCCGTCCTCTCCTTAGAGACTCTGGAAATTCCTCAAGACACTGCAAGACCGACCTCCGAGCCGGTGGATGAACTGGAGGAGGTGCTCTTCTCTGAACAAGAGCCGACCCGTAAGTTCTTCGTAAGCAAGACCCTCCCGTCCGCCCTATACTCAGATATTGTGAAATGCATCCGAACCAATCAAGACCTCTTCGCATGGTCCGCAGCAGACATGCCCGGTATCTCCGAAGAACTCCTAGTCCACCGCCTGAGCATTGATCCGGGGTCCAAACCGGTTCAGCAGAAGAGGCACAAGTTCGCCCCCGAGCGTCAGCTCGCTATCAAAGAGGAGGTAGATAAGCTGTTGAAAGCCCGATTCATACAGGAGGTAAACTACCCTGAGTGGTTATCTAACGTAGTAATGGTGAAGAAGTCCAATGGGACGTGGAGAATTTGCATTGATTTCACCGACCTCAACAAGGCCTGCTCCAAAGATCCTTTCCCTCTGCCGAGCATCGACACTCTGATTGACGCAACCTCGGGACATGAACTCCTCAGCTTCATGGATGCCTTCTCAGGTTACAATCAGATAAGAATGTTCCCTCCAGACATTCCGAAGACGTCGTTTGTTACCGACCAGGGCCTTTATTGTTACAGGGTCATGCCGTTCGGTCTCAAGAACGCGGGTGCAACATACCAATGCCTCGTCAACAAGGTTTTCCAGGCCCAGATCGGCCGGAACATGGAAGTGTACGTCGATGATATGCTTGTAAAGAGCATCCGAGGTGTTGATCATGTGGCCGACCTTCAGGAGGCCTTTGACGTCCTAAGAAAGCACAATATGAGACTCAACCCGAACAAGTGAGCGTTCGGCGTTTCATCAGGAAAGTTCCTCGGCTTCATGGTTAGCCAACGAGGAATTGAAGCAAATCCGGAAAAGATCAAGGCCATATTAGACATGGCCCCTCCTAGAAATGTTAAAGAAGTTCAGAGGTTGACTGGTCGCCTAGTTGCCACAGGGCGCTTTCTATCAAAGTCCGGGGAGAAGTGCCTCCCGTTCTTCAAAGCCCTCAGGGGGACTAAAGGATTCGAATGGGGGCAGCAGCAACAAGACTCCTTCGACCAGCTTAAAGCCTACCTCGTCAATCCACCTCTTCTCAGCAAACCGATACCTGGCGAACCACTCTACCTCTACTTGGCAGCTTTCGAACAGACGCTTAGTGCGGTCTTAGTCAGAGAAGAAGAGAGGGTTCAGAAGCCCATTTACTACGTCAGCAAGGTGCTTCGGGACGCCGAGCTCCGGTACCCGAAGATTGAGAAAATGGCCTATGCCCTAGTAATGGCCGCGAGAAAGCTTCGACCCTACTTCCAGTCCCATTCGGTGGTCGTCCTTACCGACCAGCCGCTGAAACAGGTCCTTCACAAACCCGAGACTTCCGGTCGCCTCATGAAGTGGTCGATCGAGCTGAGCCAACATGATATAACTTATCAGCCTCGGACCGCTATCAAGGCTCAGGCGCTGGCCAAATTCATAGTTGAGAGTACAATCCCTGAGCCCTGCCAAACAGTAAAGGGGCCGCCGGTTTGGTCAATTTATGTTGACGGATCTTCTTGCAATGAGGGAAGCGGGGCAGGAGTCATCCTGGCAGGCCCATATGACTTCATCCTCCAATACTCCCTCCGTATAAATTTCAAAGCTTCGAACAACGAGGCCGAATACGAGGCGCTAATAGCCGGTCTAAGAATGGCCCGAAATGCAGGGGCACACCGGCTACAGATCTTCAGCGACTCTCAGTTGGTTGTCAACCAGGTCCTCGGTGAGTATGAAGCCCGCGATGATAGAATGGTTAAATACTTGGCTAAAGTCAAGAGCCTCATGGCGCTGTTTGAAGAGGCCCTCATCCAAAGGATCCCCCGAGAAGAAAATGCTCAGGCCGACGCCCTATCCAAATTAGCCTCCTCTTCCCTTCAAGGTCTCGAGCAGACCGTACTGATAGAAGTCCTCTTGAAGGTAAGCATAGAGGACGAAACACCTGACTCCGCTGAAACATTACCAGTCCTCCTCGAAGACAACTGGATGAAGCCCATCGTCGAATTCTTAAAGGACGGACTTCCCCCTGAAGATCCGAGGGAAGCAAGAAGAATCAGGACCCGAGCCGAGCATTTTACTTTAATCGAAGGCATCTTATATAAACGCTCCTTCATCCAGGTGGACGGTCGGCCTTACCTAAGGTGCCTTTCCCCCAGGCAAGCCGACTACGCCCTGCAAGAGCTCCACGAGGGCATCGGCGGAGCTCATTCTGGCTCCAGAGCCCTAGCACGCAAAGTGTTGAACTACGGGTATTACTGGCCCACTCTACTACGGGACGCCGAACGACACGTTCGGCAATGCAGCTCCTGTCAAAAGTATGCAGACATCCGACGCCTTCCACAAGCACCGCTCACCTCCCTATCAAGTCCGATTCCCTTCGCTATGTGGGGGATGGATTTACTAGGACCGTTTCCGCCAGCTCCCGGACAGCTAAAGTTCCTAGTCGTGGCAGTCGACTATTTCTCTAAATGGATAGAAGTCGAGCCCCTGGCTACAATCACCGAGCATAGAGTCATTCAATTCTTCTGGAAAAATGTGATTTGCCGGTTCGGCGTTCCCCGAGTCATAGTCACGGATAATGGAACACAGTTCACTGGGGCCGCCTTCCAAGCCTTATGTGAGGACCTCTCCATACAACACCGATTCTCCTCCGTCTCCCATCCTCAGTCAAATGGCCAGGCCGAGAATGCCAACCGACAGATTCTCTCGGGCATCAAGAAGAGATTAGACAAGTGTTCCAAAGGACTGTGGGTCGATCAGCTGCCAAACGTGCTCTGGAATCACCGCACCACCAAGCGAACCCCAACAGGCGAGAGCCCGTTTAATCTCACCTATGGGTCCGAGGCCCTCATTCCCCTAGAAGTTGGGATACCCTCTCCTCGTTTGATGGCCTTTGAAGAAGAGCAGAATGCAAAAGAGCTCAGAGCCAGCCTAGATCTGATAGACGAAATCCGAGAGAAAGCGGCCATACGCCAACAAGCCTACCGAAGGAGGATCGAGCTAGCATACAACAAAAAGGTCCACCCAACGGACCTCAAAGAAGGGGATTTAGTCCTCCGGAAATTGGCCATCTCGTTCCCCGGACAGAAAAGCAAGCTGGCCCCGAATTGGGAGGGACCGTACAAGATCTCGAAGGTGATCCGCCCCGGTGCGTACAAGCTAGAAGATCTCGAAGGCAGAGAAATTCCCAGGACTTGGAATGCCGACCATCTTTTGAAATACCAAGAGAAGGCAACTACGCCTCTCTAAGTAACTCGAGATGTCACACCATTCCCCTCCTTTTACTAGTAGTGATTTTTCCTTTTATTTTTTCATTGTAATAACGGCTAGCAACTTTAGAAGCAGCCGATCTTTAGATATTAATAAATAAAGTTTTTCATATTTTCACTGCTAGTACATCTCTCTGCTTTTAACTCCTTAAACTTACAATGGTTCCGGAGTCCAACACTTGGCTCGATTCTACTTCGCAAGTTCGCTCCCAAGCGAGCTAGAAGTAGCTCGCCATTCGGAACTGTTCCCACAGCCGTTGAATGGTTCGGAGTCCAACACTTGGTTCGACTCTACCCCGCAAGTTCGCTCCTAAGCGAGCTAGGGTTAGTTCGCCATTCGGAATTGCTCCCACACCCTTAAACTTACGATGGTTCCGGAGTCCAACACTTGGCTCGATTCTACTTCGCAAGTTCGCTCCCAAGCGAGCTAGAAGTAGCTCGCCATTCGGAACTGCTCCCACAGCCGTTGAATGGTTCGGAGTCCAACACTTGGTTTGACTCTACTCCGCAAGTTCGCTCCTAAGCGAGCTAGGGGTAGTTCGCCATTCGAAATTGCTCCCACACCCTTAAACTTACAATGGTTCCGGAGTCCAACACTTGGCTCGATTCTACTTCGCAAGTTCGCTCCCAAGCGAGCTAGAAGTAGCTCGCCATTCGGAACTGCTCCCACAGCCGTTGAATGGTTCGGAGTCCAACACTTGGTTCGACTCTACTCCGCAAGTTCGCTCCTAAGCGAGCTAGGGGTAGTTCGCCATTCGGAATTGCTCACACACCCTTAAACTTACAATGGTTCCGGAGTCCAACACTTGGCTCGATTCTACTTCACAAGTTCGCTCCCAAGCGAGCTAGAAGTAGCTCGCCATTCGGAACTGCTCCTACAGCCGTTGAATGGTTCGGAGTCCGACGCTTGGTTCGACTCTACTCCGCAAGTTCGCTCCTAAGCGAGCTAGGGGTAGTTCGCCACTCTGAAACGCTCCAACAACCCTAACCTAATCAAACAAGGGCGCCGAAGTCCGACACTTGGTTCGATGCTACTTCGCGAGTTCGCTCCTAAACGAACTGGAAGAAGCTCGCCATTCGGAGTCCAACACTTTAGAAGCTACGGCAAAGCAGACAACAGTCACAAGAGTAAAACACACGAGTTCGGCAACAACGCTTTTATTGATGAAACAGATGCGGTACAGAGACAAACACAGCAGGATTACAACTCGCCAAAGAAAAAGTTACAATGCCGACTTATTACACTTAGAAAAAAAAACGAAAAGTACACAACAACTCGCGGAGTCGACCACTTTAGCGCTTTTTTGGAGCCGGGGCGTTCCGCTTCAAAGACACCCGAGGGTGGCGACGCTTGTCTCCGGAGCGCGACCCCAAGCCTGCGAACTGAGACGTATCCTCGGCACCACTTCTAGTGGCCACTCCGACGGACGCTCCGCTCGACGAAATTGCCACCGAGCTCTGCGCGTCCCCCGGACTAGGTTGGCCGATCCGCTGGCGGGTCGCCATCTCATAAAAGGTAATGCCCCGCTCGCTCTCAGCGCGAGTGCATGACGTGCTTCGAACATTGATCGGCCCTGAATGCGGCTTAAGACGGGCCACTTTTGCCTCCAACTCCGAGATCCGATCCCGCAGCGAGTCGTCCTTGACGTCGACTTCGAAACGTGGGGGTATCGCGGAGTCCGGGACTCCAGATCGGCTGGCGATGAGGTGCCGAAGGTGGGTGACCTCGATGCTTTTGTCCATCGTCGTCCTCTTGAGCGCTTCAACTTCGGCAGTCAACTGAACCCGTTCGGTCGTCAATTTGGCCACTTCGGCCGTCAGCCCCTCGCCCTCACTCCGAAGCTTCGCCTCTACGGACTGAAGATGTTGTATTTCGAAAAGCAAATCGTCTCTCTCCGCTGTTATTTTGGACAAGTTATGACGGATGCACTGAACCCGAATCTCATTACTGAAATCAGTTGGCGAATATTCACCTTCGGGGATAAGCTCGGCGATCCTGCTTTCCAAACGGCGAATCTCGATATCTCGCCGGCTGAGGATGAGCGGGAGGTGGGCCCTCTCGCTTTCAGCTCGGCGCAATCCGAGCTCGACCTCGTAGAGTCTATCTCGGCACCTCGCCAGACACAGCCTCGTCGCCCCTAGGCCGACCTCGGCTCGAGCTTCCTCATCCGAGCGTGAAAGCTCGACGTCTTGGGCGATCACCATAAGCTTCAAAGAGATCGGAGTAATCAGCAAATACGTCGAACACTGCCGAAGCACTACACTTGGAAAAATTTTCTTTTCTAAAAACAAGAAGGGACTGTTCGGCAGAAGAGGGGGCAAAAGACAAAAACTTCCGAACATCAACACTTGCAAAAACTTTCTTTTCATTAATGTCAAAAGTAGCGGTGGCTAGTCCGCTATTAGGCATTACAGAGTTCGAAAAGAAAAACAAAAAAAAAAAAAAAAAAAAGGCGGAGTCAAGGCTCGACCTCTTTCCCCGGGCGAGGAGGTGGAGTAGGGGTTGACTTCGCCGAAGGAGACGCCGCCGCCAGCGGAGTAATCGCGGTGCTGGGGACCTCGCCAGTAACCCCGGCATCGGCATCGACGTCACCCTCCTCTTCTTCTTCCCTTTCGGACTCGGGGTCGAAGCCCTCGACGTGTCCGGGGAAGAGCCGCCATCCCGAGACATCCACCGCAGGGTATGCCTCCGACACCCGCATGAGGGCGGCAGCGAAGGCCTTCGCCATATTCTGCGCGAGGAACCCCTGGGCCTTCTCCATGGTCGCGTCCTCCGCCGCCTTCACGGCTGCCGCCTGCTTCGCCTCGGCCTCGACCAATTGGTTGGCCGACCTCTCCTTCTCCCGAAGGAGCTCACCCTCCAGCCTCTTCCCCTCGGCCTCGAGATGCTTGATCCTCGCCGACCGACCCTCATGCTCAACTCGGAGCTTGTCGAGCTCGTTCGATATCCGAGCCTTCTCGTTCCGAGCATGGTCGGACTCCTGCTTCAGCTCTTTCTCCAGAGCTGTCAGTCTCTCGGTGAGATGGCCGAAGTGGACGATGATCTGCAGCAAAGAAGAACTGAAAGAGTTAGAAAATTTTTTTTAATTCAAGAAATACACCAGACGAGGAGAAGCTTACCGATACCGCCGAACGAGCGATCTCGATCATGTCGTCACCTTGTCTCCCCGCCTCCATGGCAGCTCGGTCCTTCGGGGGTGGCGAGATGCTTGACAGCCTGCATGCTCGCCATCGAGTTCCCGAGGAACCCATCGTGCTTCCGGACTTGCCAGTCCGGGATATGGATCCGCTTGTGCTCCTTTGTCAGGAGCTCCTCGCCTGCCACGGTCAGCGGCGGTGTCGGCATGGCGAGGGCGGCGGTGATGGGGAACTCCCCCACAGGTGCGGGAGCCGAAGTCCCCGCCACGGTGACGACCGGGTCGTCGAGGATCTCTACCCCCTCGTCAGGGGCCGCAATCCTCGGCGTCTTCGAGGTCGAGGGCAGCTTCGACGCGACCCTCTTACGCTTCTTCGGCGCCTTACTCGCAAGCCCTGCCCTGAGCGCCAAGACCGCGTCGTAGTCCATGGATTCTGCATCAAAAAGTAAAAAAGTGATTAGCATACAAAAAACAAGGCAAAGGGTACGGATAAAAGAACTTGACGAAAGCCGCGTACTGGGATCTACGCGGCAGAGCCCTCCCTTGTAGAAGACGTCCTCCGTCAGCTCCCTCCAGTCGTACTTCGGCAGGTCAAGGAGGATCCGAACCGCCTCTTCTTCTTCCACTGAGAGCTTCGGCACCGCCTTCGCCCTCTTCGGCACCCCTTCTACCCAGTCAGAGGGGATCGGCCATTCCTCTCGACTCCGCACGACGAACCACTTCTCTTGCCAGTGCTTAATGGAGTCAGGGCAAACGACGAGTCCGCCGCCGTGCCTCGGAGTCAAATAATACCGGTACTCCGACCTATTTCCTTGGTGGAGCCGGTATAACGCCCGAAGCACGTTCAGATGCGGCTCGATCCCTGCGGCCTGGCAGTGGAGAACGAAACCATTAATCACTCGCCACGCGTTCGGCATCAGTTGGATGGGGCTGACCCCGAACCAACTCATCACGGTAATAGCGAACGCGTGGAGAGGTAGCCGAGCACCGGCGATAAAGGCATCGACCGGCCAGCAACACATGGTCACTGGCAGCGGCGAATTGGCCCTAACTCCGGGGCCCGTCAGCATGATTTCGTACTCCTCCGGGATGAAAAAAGAATCCCGGATCACGGCCAGCTCCTCCTCGCGCAGGATCGACGCCGCATCGTCCGCCTCCGTCGTCTCCCTCGCTTCATTCTCCTCGAAGGACCTCTCCCTCCCATGGACAATTCGCTCGGCCTGATCCTCCGGGAGCTGCCTGACTCTGTGAAGCCCCGTCAACGAACCTGGCAGCTATCCGAACTCCCCCATCCTCTTCGGATCCACTACGATCGAATCCTTGCCGAACACTTTGCCTTTGGTCGGAGTCGGGGTCGAGTCCTCGACGTCTTCAAGGGAGAGCTCGGACCAGGAGACTTCATCAGAGACAGAAGCTAGAGACATAATTGATGATAAATTACCTTAAAAAGCTTTAGTCGTCGGAAAACTTCGCCTGAGTCACGCGCCGACCACCGGAAAAACTCGTCTGAAGCACAAGAAAACGTCTGAGCAAATGAGAGGAGAAATGGGAAATGAGAAAGGGGGGTGAGGATTTATAGAGGGGGCACGCCAAACGAGGATAATGGGCTCGTACGACCGGCCAATCTAAACCAAACGGCAGAGCGATCCCAATCGTCACCTCGCTAACCGCAACGAATCATGAGTTGAATTTAATGCGCATCCCGTCTGATGGAAGCCCAGAGGTCACTGCAATTAATGAACGTCCCATCTGTCAGGGTTGTCAGAGTTGTCAGAGCTGTCAGAGCTGTCAGAGCCACCAGAGGTTCAAACAGCGCACAGAAAAAACAAACCCCCAAAAAAATGACAAGTCTGGAAGCTCGGCACTCACTGCCGAGCGTTCGTGACACTGACCTTGTTACGGGGCAAAAATCAAGTTCGGCACTCACTGCCGAGCGTTCGTGACACCGACCTTCTTACGGGGCAAAAATCAAGTTCGGCACTCACTGCCGAGCGTTCGTGACACCGACCTTGTTACGGGGCAAAAATCAAAGTTCGGCACTCACGGCCGAGCGTTCGTGACACTGACCTTGTTACGGGGCAAAAATCAAGTTCGGCACTCACTGCCGAGCGTTCGTGACACCGACCTTGTTACGGGGCAAAAATCAAGTTCGGCACTCACTGCCGAGCGTTCGTGACACCGACCTTGTTACGGGGTAAAAATCAAAGTTCGGCACTTACTGCCGAGCGTTCGTGACACCGACCTTGTTACGGGGCAAAAATCAAGTTCGGCACTCACTGCCGAGCGTTCGTGACACCGACCTTGTTACGGGACAGAAATCAAAGTTCGGCACTCACTGCCGAGCGTTCGTGACACCGACCTTGTTACGGGGCAAAAATCAAGTTCGGCACTCACTGCCGAGCGTTCGTGACACCGACCTTGTTACGGGGCAAAAATCAAGTTCGGCACTCACTGCCGAGCGTTCGTGACACCAACCTTGTTACGGGGCAAAAATCAAGTTCGGCACTCACTGCCGAGCGTTCGTGACACCGACCTTATTACGGGGTAAAAATCAAGTTCGGCACTCACTGCCGAGCGTTCGTAACACCGACCTTGTTACGGGGTAAAGATCAAGTTCGGCACTCACTGCCGAGCGTTCGTGACACCGATCTTGTTACGGGGTAAAAATCAAGTTCGGCACTCACTGCCGAGCGTTCGTGACACCGACCTTGTTACAGGGTAAAAATCAAGTTCGGCACTTACTGCCGAGCATTCATGACACCGACCTTGTTACGGGGTAAAAATCAAGTTCGGCACCCACTGCCGAGTGTTCGTGACACCGACCTTGTTATAAGGTAAAAATCAAGTCCGGCAGATCGCCAGACTCACTCCCAGCGCTCGCAGCTATGCTGAACTCGCTTTCCTCTCCGGAAAAGCCTGCCGAACTGCATGTGGACCTATGTCTAAGGAAAAATTTTGATTCAAAGTTTTAAGGCACCGCCCTCGGCGAGCACCCCCCAGGTCCCGGGTCTCGGTCGGTATTCCGCCGACCCATGGGCCCCGGTCGAAAGCAGATCAACACTCAGACATCGGGAGAAGCAAACCATTCCGAGCCAGTTGATTGCAACCGCAAAGGTTCGGCCTGCTCTGGCAACAGAACCTTCACAGTTGCAAACAACTTGCCCGAAACGCCCTTCATTTCTTCCGAAAAAACTACCGCTCGTCAAACTCACCCCTCGGATTCGGACATGGATGACCACCTCTCCCACCATGATCTCTGCTGACCCTAACACCCGCTGCGGAGCAAACAGAGTAGGCAGAAGATCTTGGTGGGAGAACGACCACCCGTCCTTCCGAAGTAGCTCACACCTCGAATCCGGACTATGGTCGTCACCACTACTGCCTCATTCCCCCCCCCTCCTGACATCCACTTTGGGACCGTCAGGAACGAGAGAAGAAGACAGTAGAGTGACCACCCCTCCGAACCTATCGAGGTCAAGACCCCACAAGACTGGCGTCTGCTAGAGGCAGACACCACCAAGGTCTAAAACACAACATTGCTGCGACTGAAAATGACAAGGGGAATGGAGTACTTATAGTTCTCCTCCAAGATCCAGCCATTATGACCCTCGGAAGTTGAAATGCCACGCATTAATTGAAGGAACCATACTTAATGGCCTAGGGAAAGCGGAATGCCGCACAAACCCCAAGGCACCATTAATGTCCTCGGAAACAGGATCACCTCGGAACAGATTGTGCCACGCCGCTCGACCCGCCGAGACCCCATGCCTTCGATCGGTGACCGAGCAAGTGCCTCACAGCCGAGCGTTCGTGACACCGACCTTGTTACGGGGTAAAAATCAAGTTCGGCACTCACTGCCGAGCGTTCGTGACACCGACCTTGTTACGGGGTAAAAAACAAGTTCGGCACTCACTGCCGAGCGTTTGTGACACCTACCTTGTTACGGGGTAAAAAAACAAGTTCGGCACTCACTGCCGAGCGTTCGTGACACCGACCTTGTTACGGGGTAAAATTCAAGTTCGGCATAGCGTTCGTGATACCGACCTTGTTACGGGGTAAAAGTCAAGTTCGGCACTCACTGCTGAGCGTTCGTGACACCGACCTTGTTACGGGGTAAAGGTCAAGTTCGGCACTCACTGCCGAGCGTTCGTGACACCGACCTTGTTACGGGGTGAAAAACAAGTTCGGCACTTACTGCCGAGCGTTCGTGACACCGACCTTGTTACGGGATAAAAAGTCAAGTTCGGCACTCACTGCCGAGCGTTCGTGACACCGACCTTGTTACGGGGTAAAAAACAAGTTCGGCACTCACTGCCGAGTGTTCGTGACACCGACCTTGTTATAAGGTAAAAATCAAGTCCGGCAGATCGCCAGACTCACTCCCAGCGCTTGCAGCTGTGCCGAACTTGCTTTCCTCTCTGGAAAAGCTTGCCGAACTGCATATGGACCTCGGCCTCCTAGCCAGCGAGCCCTAGGGGGAGCCTAAGGTGTGATACAAATGTATGAGATCCCCGAACGACGAGTTGGCGCTTCGCAAAGGACAAGAGGATATCCCTGCAAGAATACCACACGACCATCAGAGCTCATGAGCAACTCGGAGCTCAATCCACTTGGAAAATCACCTCACTACCCCTTCAAGATTCAAAACCCACCGTTTGAACTCCGATACAACTCCGCTAGCCATTAAAACAGTTAAATTACTCCTCAAAGGCCGATCAAATTTAGCCTTTAGGAGTGGGGGGCTCGTGATATGGCTAAAAATGGGGGTTAATCGGAACCGTCCAAATCGGTTACGAATCTTGGGGCCCAGGGGTAAATCGGTAATTTTGCCTACAAGAGGGTCCAAAATGGGTATTGGATCTTCTCCCCAAAGGACCCAATAACCCACGAATGGGTCCACCAACAAGAGGGTGCAGGTTTTAACCCGCTGCGCACCCAATCCAACAAGATAGAATCAAGGTCCCTGATTGATCACGATCAACGACCCTGATATACATCTATCTTTTCACCGGGATTTGGGGATTAAATTCCTTATCTGATTACGGGGAATATACCTTATCAGATTACATTCCTAATCTGTTGACAAGGGGAATATTCCATATCAGATCACGGGGATTACATTCCTAATCTGTTCCCTGAGACGCCTATAAATACCCCCCATCCATCTCCATTAAGAGGTAATCAATCTTTCACCAGTTTTTGCGCTCATTCATAGCCTTCCTAGATTACTGACTTGAGCGTCGGAGGGTGCGTCGCCGGGAACAACCCCGGTGTCTCGCACTTTTTTGCAGGTCTACGGCGGGATCGACGATCGAAGCCCAAAGGAACAGGTATACAGGTTTACTATTCAGTTTCCCTAAGAATCCACAAATTTATCTGTTTGCCCCCACACCAAATTTAGCGGCAACATTAGGCACTCAAGAATTTTTTGTCGTCAGTTTTAAGTTTATTGGATGAACTTTTGTATCAGTTTATTGTGTACATATTTCTATGTTGGTATGTTTTTATATATTTGTACACAAATTTGCGAAACTTTTATAGTTATAATGGTGTATTGACATTTTCGATAAATTGATTTTTATTTGTATCCGTAGTTTTTTTTTGTTTACAGTTAAAACGAAATAGCGTTCCTAAAATGCTGTAAAAAACCACAAATATCAAAACGATAGCGTTTTAAAAATGTTGTATGTTTGATTCTATTATTGGATTGTCTAACGATAGCGTTGCCAAAAAGCTATAAATTTTATAGCGTTTTAACAAAATGCTATAGAAACTATAGCGTTTGCCGAACGCTATAGATTCTATAGCATTTTACAAAAGGCTATAGAAACTATAGCGTTTTACAAAACGCTATAGATACTATAGCGTTTCGGAAACGCTATAGAAACTATAGCGTTTTAACAAACGCTATAGAAACTATAGCGTTTCCGGAACGCTATAGATTCTATAGCGTTTTGTAAAACGCTATAGTTTCTATAGCGTTTGGTCAAAACGCTATAGACTTATTATAGCGGGGCTTTTGATAGCGTTTGTAAAACGCTATCGTCGGTCTACTATAGCATTTTATGAATGCTATCAAATGTCATATTTGTTGTAGACGTTACTCCCCTCCTCCTATAAGACCAGTAATTTTTGTATGCTAGTAAGTAGAGTCTTAAAAAATTCTGAATATTCTTCTTCTTCTTCTTCTTTCTCTGAGTCAAAATCTGAGAGTACAACACAGCTACCGGTTCGCTGAGATCTCTGAAGCTAGGGTGCTGCTCTTCAGGAAAAGGTAATACAGTTGTATCATGGTAGGCAATTCGTCAACCACCATTACACTACGGGGCGAATTTTGCTTTAAGCACAGAGATCTTAATCTCGACTCTGTATTAAAGTGTCTGGTTTCTTCTTTTATTTTTTGTAATTGTATTTCTTCACAAATATTATTAGCGTTTTCCTAAACTATGAAATTCAAGTTCTAGCAGCTGTGCCAATTCCAAGATAGTCTTTTCCCTAGTATTTGGCTGAGAAAATGAAGCTATGCCAATTCCAAGATAGTCTTTTCCTTCTATGTTTGGTAAAGAGTAATTAAATTGAGTCGCAAGTGGCAAGGTTGCAATCAAAATACAAGATTCTCTTACTTTGCAATCAAGTTGCAAGTCAAAAGGAAAGAAAATGACGGTTCTCTTTACTTTTTCCTTGCAACCTATTTTGCGGAGCGACGAAACTTACTTTTAGAATTCCGACGTTAAATGCAACTCAATTTACTCTTTACAAAATGAGATAGGAACTAACTTTAAATCAAAGGAACAAGAAGATGACGCGATTCCTAAAAAAGAAGTCTGACTCACCTGCGAGAGCTTCTCTTCTTCAACAGCAGGGAATAAAGGAAAAGTCCTACTTTTATAAAAAAGAGTTTCTCTCTCTAGAAAAGTCTAGAGAGAGAAACTAACTCCAAAAGTCCCAAAAAAAGGCAAACCCTAGATCTGAAAAATCTGGGGTGGTGGCTAGGGCTCGCCGCCACCGCCCCGTCACCCATCCGTCGTCCCTACCTTCCCAGACAGACGATGTTCCTAGACGCGTTACCCAGACAGACGATGCTCCCCAGCGGCGGCTAGGGTTTTTGGTGAACGATGCTCTCGCCACTCTAGACGATGCTCAGCTCAGTTGCGTCCAGTCGTTGGGGAGAACATGGCGACGATGCTCCCCAGATCTGCCGCCTTCGATGCTCCCCACATCACGCAACGATGCTCGTATGGCGAGATCACGGTGACGACCCCACACAACTGCCGCCATCCTTTTCGGAGACGCTCCCAAATCGTGGTGACAGCACTTGGCTCGAGGGGGAGTTCGCGGTGACGTCTCCCAGAACCGAAGACAGCGTCTCCGAAACCCCAGAGCTTCTGGATCTGATCGACGGCGGGTGGTGTAGGAGGCGCGCCGTTCATCTAGCAGGCGCCTCCGTTCAGCCAGCTAAGACTCCTCTTCTTCGGCGACGAGTGTTCTTCATGATGCACCCTAATTTGTTGTTTCCCTGCAGTCGTCAACCCCCTCTTCGGCGTCGGAAACGGCATCATCGTCGCTACCACCATGTCCACACTCTCGGGGTCAGTCACGGCGATCTGCTGCTATGGTTTGGATTTCGAGGGTTGGTTGCGCGTATGAAGAAGTCGGGGTTCGTGATGATGGCAGAGCCGAAGAACAACGTTGAAGCATTCACCTGAGGACCACAGTCAACGGGGCACCACCACCACGACGCCCTCATAATGGAAGCTGATGCCCAACGCCATCGCCCGTTGTGGCGAGAGGAAAAGGTGATACTTCAATCAGATGGGTATTGTTTTAGTTTTCTAATTGAGAGAGAGAGTGAGAGAGTGGGTGAGTGAAGATGTTGCTCCTCACTACTCTATGTTGGTGTTGGTCTGTATTGTGAGAAATCACTAGAGAGAGCAAAGGCGTGAGAGAGGTGAAGGTATCCTCTTCACGATACTCTCCTTGACTACAGTTATTGGTGAGAGAGTGATTTTTGCAAGATTGTGGGTGGATTGGAGGTGTAGACTGAGCTTGGCGGCTGGCTGTCAAGACTCTGCTTGCGGGGCTTGGGCCCAAAGATGGAGTCCCCCCAGCGAGTAGACTGAGCTCGGCGGTGGTCAATATTCGGTCTTAGGGGCTTGGGCCCAAAGATGGGGTCCCCCAGAGAGAAGAAGGCAGGGCTCGACGGGTGTTAAAATCCTACCAGACTTGTTTCAGGTGGGTGTGCACGTGCCGTGGAGGCAGTGTACGAAGCTAAACAGACGTACATACAATTTTGCTAGACCGAGCTTATTTATCGGCTCACCCTCCAGGGTTGTTGGAGGGATTTTGTTATTTGTACGGGCCATATTGCTTCATGTATGTTTTATTTTCTGTCTGTAGTTTGTAATTTGGCCCAGTACTCTGGGTTTGTTTCATTAAGCTCTTATTAATGAAGCAGGGTGGCCATATTCCACCTTTTCCTTAAAAAAAAAAAAGTAGGGAATAAAGAGCCACCATCCCAAACAAGAACACTACAAAAGTAACATCTTGGATGTATCTTTTTCCCCACTCTCTGATCTGTCCCTCTCTTTCCTTAATTGCATTATCGATCATATAATCACCATGATTTGCCAAGTTTGTGCTTCTAACAAATTTCGATGAACGATTACTGAACACCAGAGGCTGCATTATAGTTACCCAGACCTATGTAAATTTCTCTTCCGTCAATTTGACATAGAGAAGAATCAACATTTGAAGGCAATTTTGAGCCAATGTAGAAGATAAACTTTGCTATTTTCTTTGCAAGATAAGGGAAGCATTAACAAATTTGAATAAAAAAGTTGAAGGGAAGAGAATCACCCTTCTTTGATTTACTTTTTTTTTGTTAAGAACAGGATAGAGTCGGACGACTCTAGCCCTTAAATAAATTAAACACAGAAAGATACAAAGTCTATAGTACAAAAGCCACAAACAGGTGGGAAAAAACCGGCAGTTTACAAGGCAGAAACTGACTGCCAACATACAAACTCGATGACAGGATAAAATTAACAAAACTCTGAGATACTGAGGTAGTATCTTCAGAAAAGGCCATCGGGCAAAGATAAAAAACCACCCAAACGTCACCGCAATCAAGCCACCACAGTGATGGACCAAAGACCTGGAGCACAACAAAAGAAAACAACAACACTGAAGGGCAAAAAAGAAATCACAGCCCATTGAGCATTCCATCGACCATCCAACCTGCACAACGCATAGATAAAAAACAGAAACACAGAACAAAATTCAGAAAACAAGAGCAGGCATAGGCCCGCCAGACATCCCACGAAGAGAGCGGGGGGAACGCCAGACCAGCACAACAAAAGAAATACAGTAGCCACAAGGAAACTCCACACTGAACCGCAGGAAACAACCAAAAACGCAATAGGACCAGAACAACAAAACCACACAGCAAGCACATCCACAACAACAGCGAGTAGAAGCATAAAAGACAAGGGAGATAAAGGAGCTCCCACGCAGGCCGGAAGTGGGGCTAGAGAAGGCCACCACTACCACGACGGGGAGAGATTGAAACACAAAACTCAGGAAAAAAAAAAGAGTTAGACATCCCCAAAATTAATAGCCCGCAAAATTAAAACAGCCCCGCATGATAGCCACCAGGCAGCAAAAAGCCGACCCACTACAACCTGCAAACAAAAGAGCGGATGCTGCAGAAAGAGCATAAAAAACATAGATGATAGGACGCAACCTGAAATCCCAAGTCCAAAAAGCAGGCTAATAACCACCATAAAACAATAAGGCGCTCCCAACTTTATATCTGTGCAAGAAGAAGAGAAATGTGCATAAGTAGTAAGCCAAAGAAACGCAAAAAGAAATAGGTAGTCAGAAAGAGATAGCAACAAAGAAAAGATTAGAGGAAATTAATCAAGAGAAGAGGGAAAACCATGTTGATTGAAAAAACACAGAGCATTATCGATACGGTTCAGCTGTAATTTAAGTAACTTAGCGGGATTGAGCAACGATGCCCAAAATTTTGTGTAAAAAAGGAGATCGTCGACCAATGAATTTATAGGATGTGAAGAGTTAGAGAAAATTCTATCATTTCTCTCATTCCAGACAATCCAAATTAACGCCATCATGGATAAGTCCCATGAGGCACGCAAAGGAAGGTTAACCTGATTGGTTCTCCAGGAAGACCACCACGCTGGGAAGGACCTCGGCCTCCCACACACATTCCAAGCTCTTTTACAGAGCGCCCAAAGAGGAAGGATAAAAGGACAGTTAATAAATAGGTACAACCTGTCTTCATGCTGAGTAATACAGAGAGCACATTTTTGATCCCACGCAATGTTTCTTTTGTTGAGCACATCAACAATCAGAAGTTTATCATTGATAGCTAGCCAAACAAGGATCTTGACTTTAAGCGGTGCAGCACCCTTCCAGATGAGCTTGTGATAGGGGAAACAACTCCACCTGAATTCAAAAAATTATAGAAAGATTTAATCGAGTAAACTCTAGATCCGTTCCAACGCCAAGAAATAGCATCACGAGTAGACCAATTGTAGGAACGCAATAAAGAAATGAGGTTATGATACTGGGAAAAAAGTGACAGGGGAAGACCGCGCCCTTTTAAAGGGAATACGCCATTCCCGACGATCATCGACAGTAGTGAAGTAATCAGCTGCAGTGGCCTGGGGATTCCAGGCTAGGGAAAATAATTGAGGAAAATTAAAACGATCTTGTTGTTATCAATCCAGAGATCGGTCCAAAATTTAACCATCGATCCTTCGCCACAATGTTTACGCACTCCGCCTTTAAAAGGCTGAACCACCTTCCAAATGCCCTTCCAAAAAGGGGAAGCGGAGGGGGAGATCACCGGGAATAATTCACAGATTTTGTGCCTTTTATGGTAACAGTGCGATATAATATTGGCCCAGGTTGAGTCTGGTTAATAGAGGACTTTCCAAATCCATTTTCCAAGTAAGGTAAGGTTTTGGTGCCTCAGATTAAGAACACCAAAACCCTTCTTTGATTTACAACGAGCAAGTCTTGTACTATTGTGATATCCGAAATGGAAGAGGAGATAAGCATGCAGTAGTTAGTATCCAACATGAAGTAAGTTTTAATTCCATTCTGCAAATGAAGATGACATTATTCACAATAAACAACCAGAAACTAGAAAGAAAAGATTACATAACCCTGGACTACAAGAACCAGAAGATCATTCCCTAGCTAGATAGCTAGCTAGCTAGCTAGCTTAAACTCTAAAATAACACACCACCAAATCATTACATTTTGCTTGCGCGTTTACTTCTTAATTAAATACTCCGTGCAAGCATCTCCTGATACATCCTATACGACTCTTGCTTCTCCAACCAAAACTTCTCATGGCACCTTTGTATGAACTTCTCGGCGAGCCTATCAATCTCACTCCCACCCTTGTTGCCTACCAAAGCATCAGGAATATCCTTCTCTTCGAGCCATTGAAGGTACCCAGAGAGTGGTGGCTCCATGTCATCATTGCCCTCATTTGTGGAAATCATTGATTTCCACGTTGAGTCATAGTACTCATGATTAATCGCATTGAACCCTTCAATGCTCCAGGGCTCTGACATGGGAATCACGTGAGAGGATGATGTAAAACACATTCTAATCGAGCAAAAAAATTTCTTAGTCTTCTTATAATTCTGTTTCCTTCTTAGCTCAACGATGTAGTTCTTCGGGGTGCTCTTTGTGTTGAGAAGCTCTATGGCCATGCGTTTGGCATGGAGTACGGCTCGAACAACATGGCTCATGCGTCGGGAGAAGTAGACCTCGATTATGGTTTTGATCTTGAGGGCGGTGGTGGTAATTTGGGATGGAGGTTTGAAAGAGAAGGAATGGAGGGTAGTGGGGAGGGATTTAGGATGGAGTTCTTGAGCCATGAGGTTGAGCACCTTGGTCTGGTTGACCTCTCGGGCTTTATAAACTTATTAGGTTACACAATTGCCATTTGTAATCTATTTAATAACAAAATTGCCCTTAATTTCCTAAAAGAAATGGTTTGGCTTAAAGTTGTTCATCTTTGACCCGAGCCGGCAGAACCCAACCCGCAAATAAAAGTTAAAAACTCTTTTCAAACCACCCGGACCCGAATTTGAAAAACCCATCCGAACCCGCATTTTTAGGAGGCGGGCTTCATATGTTTAATAAACCCGCCCGAGCCCATCGACCCGATCATCCTAAATATACGACAATAAATTAAATTACATGAGTGCATTCTATACATAAAATTCTTTTCTTTTTTGCCAATAATATATAAGGTATGAATGTATAAAACATCTCTACTATTTTAATGGGAGAGTTGGAGTTTGTAACAAACAAATCCTAACTTTGTAACTATATAAACACGTATAATACACGTCCAAATTATATCCAACAAATATAAATGTGCACCGCACGTGTAGCCCAAATCAAAACATTTAAATATAAACTTTTTTTTTTCTTATTCAATACATATTTATTTAATTTGATGACTTTACTTTTTTTAGACATGCATTGCACGTACATTATACTAGTATGCTATACAATATCTTGCATTTTTTTATATATCACAACCATTTCAGAAAATAAGTGCCTACAAATTTTACCTATCCTCTTTATAACAAAATGATGGGTCCAAATTCTAGGTTCTTCCCTACAAGTGTATTAATATTGATGTAATGTATAAAATGAGATGTTCCGTAATCTTTGTGTGTACAAATATATGGAGGTTGTATATTTTGGTATAATAAATATTATTGTGCGTTGAAGTTGAATATGTGTATTTTAAAGTTAAATATTGAATAAAATTGGTATATTTTGTTGTTATTACAAATAATTTTCCAATATTTGCATTTAGTGAGATTCACTCGCCCAACCCCGACCCCGACTTTTCAAACCTGACCCGAACCCGAAATCCGCATGAACCCATGGGTCCAGGTTTGGGTTTAAGTACCATAAGTTTCGTGTGGGTTTTAGGGATCTTAAGGGTGCCCGCACTTTCGGGTTCGCATTAAAAATACCTCTAATACCCACCCACCTCGACCTGCGAACAACCCTAGTTTGGCTTCTATATTCATTTTGTACACTTGCACCTTCTAAAATGAAATGTCTAATTCCATTTCCGCAAAATTTTCTTTATAACCAAGCCCGAGAGTGAACACTAGTCTTTGATTGAGGGTGGGTACAATTTTTTCTCAATAAAGGATTGTATCAAACCATTGTTGAAATTCTGAACAAGGAGAGGGATGGTGGGGTTTCACTGACATTAGCATATTTGTAGAGAATCTCAGGTGACAAAAGAAGAAACAGAGCAAATGAATGAAAGCAGGAAACAGTTGGGGAACCCTAAGCCACTTTAATTTGCTTGCAGTACTAGCAAAGAGGGTTATGCATATACTCACACTCTTCTCATCACAATGACAGAGACATATCACACTGTTTTTTCTTTTCTTTTACAATTCCTCCCTCTCTTTTCAGTCAAAAATTCATAAACATTATTCTTTCTAGATTTCAGATTTTCATGGAAACTACTCATTATATTTAGGGTTCTTTATATACTCTGCTACAAGCCTGCATATATACACCTTTTTGACTTGAGTTATAAATTATAATTTGAGGTATTGTTAATTTAAAATTATATTGCATATAGTATGAAATCCAGTATATGATTGCAGTATTATGGGAACCTATTGTCAGAAGACAAAGTGGGACTAAGAATGGATTAGGAGAAGAATCCTATGTCAGTAGCTTTCCACACTTTCATTGGAGTTATGTTAATTCAAAATTTCCTTCTCTTTCTCCCTCTTGTGAATTTGATTATGAAAGCATGACCGAGGGTATATTCGTTTGTAATGAATTGGTGAAGAAATGGTGTAGAGGTTACTACGTGCTCATTTCATGTCATTCAATTTTCAAGGAAACAAACCAGGATCGTGTATTTGAATACACTACATGAATTTGATGTGGGCGATAATTGCCATTTCAAATAAGTCCGGAAAAGTTTCAGAGACAAAGGCTCAGCAATGGTCAAGAAATCTGACAATTCAGTAGGATCTGCATCTAGTTTTACGAGATTTGAGTTGGTTCTTGGATGCCACTGGCGAGACCTACGTACATTAGTCTTTCCAAGCCATTTCCTAGGTGTATGTGTGTGTGTGTATATACATACAATGGAAAGGGTGAAAGGGGGGCAATGAATCGTTTCCTGGGCCTCACTCGCCACGTCAGATTCCTACCCTGATTTTTGACATGGCTGCTTTTCATATAATATATAAACCCCCTTAAATTGTCCAATTGGATGCCGAAGACTAATTATGTGACATGGGCTTTTTATGATTTTTCAAGAAACAAAACTCCTGTGGTGTGATGCAACGTGTTCCTCCGAACTTTTAGATCGATCGGTTCCTTGTTCCTTTCGAATTGAGATCTGAGTTGTACAAAAATTGATTCATTTGGAACGATTTTATTTTCCAGCATCACATAGAGCACACATTGAATCTAGTGATTGAGGCCGAATTTTCTATTCACACTTTTGGTGTGCATGGGAGAAGTTAGGTTTGTGCAAATGGTTGAAATCTTCTATGCTTCTCAGCTTCTGTGCCTTCACCCTAGTAATCATTTGCACATGGGAGATGAAGGAAACTGAGGTTGCTTTTGGATAGTTTTTTAAAACCTGTTTTTTTGTTTTAAAAATTTTTTAGATTAGAAAAGCTGTTTGGATAGTAATTTTTAGAAATGAGTCTTTTGAAATGGTTTTTAAAATCCTCATTTTAAAAACTATTTTATATATACTATTATTATATTATATTATTATTATATATATTATTATTTAATATATGCTATTTTATATATACTATTATTATATTATATTATTATTATATATATTATTATTATAAATATTATTATTATTATATATTACTATTATATATTATTATATATATTAATATATAATATATTACTATTATATATTATTATATATATTATTATATAGTATACTATTATTATAATATATTTTTATATGTATATTTATAATATATTATTGTTACATATATTATATTATTATTATTATTATTATTATTATTATTATTATTATTATTATTATTATTATTATTATATATATATATATATATATATATATATATATATATATATATATATAGACACACACACACATACACACACTATTATTATAATATATATTATTATTTCATATATACTATTTTATATATACTATTATAATAATCTATTATTATTATAATATATATTATTTATTGTATATTACTATTATATATTATTATTATTATAATAAATTGTTTAATATATAATTATAATATATAATTATTACATATATATTATTATAATTATTAGATGTTATTATATATATGTATATTATTAAATATGCTTATTATAATGAATTATTTTATATTAATTTATAATATACAATTATTATAATATATTATTATATTATATATACTATTATTATATTATATTATTACATTATATTATTATTATATATATTATTATTTTATATATACTATTTTATATATACTACTATTATATTATATTATTATTATATATATTATTATTTTATATATACTATTATATATATACTATTATTATATTATATTATTATTATATATATTATTATTTTGTATATACTGTTTTATATATACTATTTTATATATACTATTATTATATTATATTATTATTACATATACAATTATTATATTATATTATTATTACATATACTATTATTATATTATATTATTATTATATATATTATATTTTATTAATATTTTATATATACTATTTTATATATACTATTATTTCATATATACTATTTTATATATACTATTATAATAATCTATTATTATTATATTATATATTATTATTATTATTATATATTACTGTTATATATTATTATATATATTATTATGTAATTTATTATTATTATAATAAATTGTTTAATATATAATTTGAATATATCGTTATTACATATATATTATTATTATTATTATTATATATTATTATATATATATGTATATTATTAAATATGTTTATTATAATAAAATATTTTATATTATTATATATCAGTATGTATGTATATGTATACAACATGTATGTATCAGAGTATATATACTGTATATAGTATATACATACAACCAAACCTATACATACATTGTACTCTCATTTTCAAAAAACTGTTTTCATAAAAAATTATTACCAAACACCTTTTACACTCTCATTTTTAAAAAAAACTGTTTTCATAAAAAATTATTACCAAACACCTTTTACACTCTCATTTTTAAAAAACTGTTTTCCAAAAACTGTTTTTCAAATGTGTTTTCAAAACAACAAACCAAACGTAGCCTGTGAATTTTTTCCCAAACTGTTCCACTTTTTGAAAGTTTTTCCCAAACTGCCCTACTTTTTAAAAAAATTTCCATAACACCCTACTCGCTTTCTGAAAAAGCGAGTTTGGCTAAATCCTCATCGCTTTTTTAGAAAGCGAGTCTGAGGTTGGTTTTGCATTTCTCATCTTCGTTCGACTGTCCACTTCGAATTTGGGGGTGCTTCAAATTTGGGGGTAATTGCGGTGGAGTCCTTCGAATTTGGGGATAAAGCTTGCGCTGGAGGTGGAGTGCTTCGAATTTGGGGGTAAAGCTTGCAGTATATTTATCAAACTCTAGCTTTTTTAATGTTTTATATATATATTGATATATGTAGTTAAAAATTAGGGATAAAATTTGGATATATGTCGAATTTGGTGGTAAAAATTTGATATATGTAGATATATGTAGGTTATATATTTTGGTATAGTTAATAACGACTGTTTTTAGTTGTAGCATATTCTATTTTATTATAAATGGCACGCACGATGGAGAATGTGGAGGAAGGATCAAGTAGTAGATCTCCTCGCGGCGAAGGACCATGTATTTCTTTTGGCCCACCTCCTCACGGTGGACGTGGTGGTCGTCGTGGTGGTACCGAGCATACTTATGTAAGCTTATAATTGTTTATATTCGATTGGTGTGATTATCATACAATAAAATGTTATATCGGTCTTTTGATGTAAATGTTATTGTTGTATAGGTCCCAACTAATCCAAATGAGGCGGGTCCTTCTTCTTCAGCCCCTTCATCATCTTGTATTCCTCTCGGAGGTCCAGATCCCCTCGACCCTACACTCCTTACTCTCCAGTCGCATCACCGTTCGAAGGATGTATGAAGGTGAATCGAAGGAATGTACATTTAGAGGGGGTCATCCACTGCCTATGCACCCACAGATTCACAAGATCCTACGGGACTGTGGATTATATGGTATTGCACTGATGAGCTCCATCAAGTATGATCGGCCTCTTCTTACCGCACTGCTTGAGAGATGGCAGCCTGAAACACACACCTTTCATGTAACGCCCCGAATCCCAAATACACTGAATTCGAGATGTTCTACAGGATCTTTTCACTTTCTTTAGTACAACTTTACAAGGAATTTGAACTTTTCATCTTACATCAGAGTTTACATCATATATTACACCTTTCATTTGCACAGCGGAAGTAAAATATACAACATTTACATAAATGTACAACAACATGATAAAATCTTTATGCATCCATTCCTCTTTACATGTAATTTATCCTGCATACAAAACTGTGGGTACGTCAGTTTATTCAATCGACGATAATTATACATGGCCATCCTCTCTATGCCAGAAACAGTATAACGAATCTCATTTCTTAACAGATCACAAACTTGTTCACATAACAATTAAAGTAAGGGGAAATCTTAATGATGTCGTGTCGTGATCGTGCACTTAATTCTTAATGCAATTACTTAATTTACATGACACTAATGCGCACTTGTTCGGATTCTATGCATCCCATACTACATAGGTTCGAGGACAAGCCTCTTAACCGTTCTTCATTTTTGTAGGGTTCAATCCCTCGCCATGACTTAATCTACTTCTGTAATTACAGTGAGTATCCTAGATGATTCTATGAGTACAAGCATGTATCCTGGACCCTGGAGGGGAACCCCACGCTATGTCTTGACTCATCAAGCATGCATTCTGCGATAATTCAGCCTCCTCCCTGAACACAATTCTCTTGCAGTCACCAAAACATCCCACAAGCGTGGCTAAAGTCCGATCATTACTGAGTTGTGCCCGCGCCATGTCTTGACTCATCAAGCATGCATTATGCGGCTCACACACTCGCACCGTAAACTCTAGTTCTCATACTTATGTTTTTCTCTCACTTTCATCACCTCTTCACTATGTACTAAAATCATTAGAATTATGAATAAAAATCAAAGCTCTAGAGTTAGCCTCTCCACCAAACCGGACTTATCATTTCATTTCAATACATGACCAACCCTGGTCCTCTTTTCAATATCATTTCATTTCATTCATTTCACTGCCGGGGGAGACTTAGCTACTCTTCGTTTCAATTTCCAAATTCACAATTTCCAATTGAGCACTTTCAGCTCATAATTTAATTTAGAGTCTCACATACTTTCTTATCATGATCTTAGCCTTTCATGTTCATTTAATTCTAAACTCACATCTATGATTCTTTTCATATAAATTCATACAGCCATAAGAGTTCATTGACATCAATCATAAAGTTCACAACTTTCAGCAATAATCAAAACTGGAATCTCTGACATATCAAAATCTACTCTGTACAGTCGACTTGGAAGGATACCAATCGACTCGTACAGTCAATACATTTCTTTCTAGAACTAGAGTTTGCTTGCTGGAGTTTGCTGGGCTCCATTACCTTTTCGCAATCTTCGGCTTGCCTTTATGGTTTACTTGAAGCAAGAACAATTGATGAGTGAGCAGTGGAATTTCTCTGACGTCCGGTCGTCGTTAGCCTGTCTAACCAATAAAAGGCCCATCATAAACACTCGGGAGAGTCGACTGCTGCACACGGCCAGTCGGCTATCCCACAACTTTTCATGTTCAAAATGTTATCCACGTAACAGTCGACTGTTCATCCATCAGTCGTCTGTCCTGGGATTTTTAACAGTACATTATCAGGTTCAGCCCAGTCGACTTGCTACGCGCATTCAGTCGACTGGTCAGATTCATATTTCAAATTAAGGGATCATCTTTCTTACAGCTCTTACATGCACTTGCATCATGATGTCAAATCACAATATACATACATTCATGTTTCATAAGCACAACACTTCTTACTTGTTCGGTAACATCACAGCATGGAATTTCAAGTTACTAATGTTGTCTTTTCTTTAAGAAAATACTTTAAACATGCATCTACACTTATTCATAACTTTCGTACAGAGATAAAACATGATTCTCAATTACACTAGGTCAATCACGATGAAAACACATCTCATTTCATGGAATTTCAGGAATACTCATAGTTTAATCAATGCATCGGTCGACAACTCCGAACATCAGTCGACTGCACCAGTCATTCTCAGTTTTATTAATTATCCCCTAGTTCTCTTTCCACATGCCCATGTCTACTTAGCCATGTACATCATGAAGGATATGAGTTTAGTCTTACTACTTCATTTTAATTATTCACATATATGTCATGAAGCTTTCTAACAAACATGTAACAGATGTCTCGAACCAGTCGACTTATCTACACGACAGTCGACTGTACAGGCCCAATTCATTCTAATTTACAGTGTCATTATTTCACTATTAATCTTCCACACTTATCATCATAAATATACTCAAGCAATTCTAGTACATTGAATCTACTTCTCATGAGCAAATTCACCATCATCACAAATATGGCATAATTTCTACACTAGAAGTCCTGAGAAACACCCACCTTATTTGACGAAGTAATCGAATCCAGCAAAAGATCCTTACTGTAGTGAAAGACTCCTCGCTCCTTGCTCCTTGCTCCACACCGAAGTCTTCAGAATGCTACTCGGCCTCCACAGAAAAGCACACACACACACAACTCACAAAATACCTCTCTTACAATATGATTCTAGTGTAAAAGAAATAGAGAATGAGAGGGGGTATTTATACACAAATTTGAGTGAGATGGAGGGCTAGGATGCACTAGGGAGTTGTAGGATCAAGGGCTAGGATGGACTAGGGAGTTGTGAAAACTATCCACACCTCATAATAACCGCCCATGATCTCACACCCACTTCACCACAATCCGGCCAAAAAGTGTGCTCAATGCACGTGTATGTGAAATGCACGTGCATGCACAAATCACCCCTACAAGAACTTGTGCATAAAATAATAAGTCTCTTTAAAAGAAATGTTACACATACAAGTTGTAGAAAATAATAAAAGATTAATTTCATGGGCTTAAAATCAATTGGGCCAAAATAGTTATTTTGTAGAAGTAAATAAGTAAATTAACATTTGGGCTTTAGGGAAAATACTTTATAAAAACAATGTTCTTATTCATCATGTTGAAAATAATAGCCAACAATATTACACGTGCACACCATATATAAAAATAAATAATCTTTCATATATTTGGAAAATCAGGGTATTACATTTCACCTGCCAGTTAGAGAGATGACAGTGACACTGCAGGACATCTCTGTACTCACTGGTCTTCCAGTTGATGGGACAGGCAGTGACCGGCACAATGGACTTTGATCCGGTATATCTAGTAGAATAGTACCTCGGTGTTGAAGTGGAAACCGGAGCAGTTAATGGAAAATTTATTCGGTTGAAGTAGTTGAAGGACACATTCAAGAACCGATTGAATGAAGATTCCATTGAGGAGGAGGTTCAGTGCTACTGCAGGGCCTACATCCTTACACTATTTGGAGGCGTGATGTTCCCAAATTCGACTGGACATTCTGTCTCCTTGATATACCTCCCATTGATTACCGATCTGGGACGAGTCGGACAGTACAGTTGGGGTAGTGCCGCGTTATCGTCCCTCTACAGGAGTTTGTGTTTGTGCAGTCTTGGTTCAGTGCAGATGAATGGACCAATGATCTTGCTACAAGTCTGAAGTTGGGAGCTTATTCACGTGGGTCGGCCCGTAGTGCGGAGGAAATCACCCAATTGGGTCAATCTCCTCGAGGACCAGCACATGTTACCTCCACTCGGTGCGTATTGGTCTAGCAATCTCACTTGGACGGCCAACCCCAACAGATGCCTGACGTACTTCCGTAATGAGTTGGATAGGTTGGCAGATGATTGCATCATGTTGATGCCCTACATGGAGGCACGTGTTGCTCGACTACCGCCTATTTGCTTGTACATGCACGATCTGTGGTTAACTAAAGCACCACTAATCAACTCCGGCACAACTGAGTTCTACTATGTGAATAGAGTGCTACGTCAGTTTGGTCTACATCAAATAATTTCTGTTGCCAAACCGTTCAATGCCGATATGCATTCTAATACTAGAATGGGTCGACAACCCGGACATAATTGGACTGCAAATTTTTCTACATATGTTGAGAGATGGAATCAGCACCGGTTCAACGAAATCATTGGTGACATTCCTCCGTTTGATCGAACGGTGCATGCGAATTACATGGGCTGGTACGGGAGGATGTAGACTCCTGCAGGTGTGGTAGTCCCGATTCGTCGACCAGCAGTTGAACCAGCAGATCAACATTCGATGAATTTGCCTATATTCCAACCGAAGGCATCGGCTCTTCGTACAATTGTAAGTTTTTAAATTTTGTTGTATTTTTAAAAGTTTTTCTAATGTTTTGGTTTACATATACATTCACTGTATTTAATATTTCAACTTCTCATGTTTTGTAGATAAGCCAGACTCGGACTATGGGTAAAAAATGTGCTGCTGTGTTGAGGAGCAACGTCACGAATGCGGTTAAGGACTTTGCACGCGAGATATTGACGTCATGTCGTGCACAAGCTGATGCTGTGGGCGAGGAAGCAACCTTAGATGCTATTCTAACCACTCCCACTCATCGAACAAGTGCACGTGGTCCTCGTAGGAAGAAAGTCACCCACAAACCCCCACGTCGTCCTAGAAACGAGTCAGAAGAAGAAGATGAAAAGGCAGAGATACAAGTTGACAGGACACAACAACAAGAAGAAGAGCATCTGATTCCCATGTCCGGTGTGACACAGGCCACTCCACAACGGGGTAAAAGGCAAAGGAGACCTCCCACCTTCTTCATCCCCGATCCGTGAAGCTTCTTTCATTGTTGTGAACTTGTTTGTATTATGTAATCTTTGTATTAGATCGTAGGAAGAAAGTTTCTTTCAATGTTGTGAACTTGTTTTCTAATGTTTTGTAATGTTAAATGTATGAAGTAATGCAATTTCGTATGGGGTGTATGAGTGTGTGTTTGTTTCTTTTTTTCAAAATTTTGAATGTTTGTGTCATTGAGTTTGTTGCGATTGAATTGGTGAAGTGAATTGGGGTGTGTGAAGTGAAGTGAATTGATCTTGTTGCGATTGAATTGGTGAATTGGTGAATTGAAGTGAAGTGAATTGAGATTGTTGCAATTGATTTGAATGTTAAATGTATGAAGTGAATTGAAGAAGTGAAGTATGTATCCCCTTTGGTATAAAGGGTTGCTGCATTTGCAACTTGTGAAAGTAGTTATTAGGGCTAGACTCGCTTTTTCAGAAACCGAGTTTAGTCTTCACCTCCTCGCTTTCTCAGAAAGCGAGTCTTGAGCCTGTATGTTTTTTTCTCAAGCAGACCCAAGACTCGTTTTCCGAGAAAGCGAGTGTAGTTAAAACTACCTCGGGTTTTCGAAAAGCGACTGTGAAGTAAAGTATTTTCCAGAGAACAACTTGATCTCTGAAAAATACTCTACTCCACAGTCGCTTTTCAAAAAATCGATGTAGCTTTAACTACACTCGCTTTCTGAGAAAGCGAGTCTTGGGTCTGCATGTTAAAACATACAGGATCAAGACTCGCTTTCTCAGAAAGCGAGGAGATATTTATTAGACTTGCTTTCCGAAAAAGCGAGTTTAGGCTTAAAAAATGACACCTTCATATTTGCTTACAATACACAACACGCAACTATCACAATCATACATAAAAAATGGAGAATAACGCTTCTTCAGAATTAAACTCATACGGATTAGTACAATTACAAACATACAACAATTAAATATTTTGAGATTCTCTATTAATAATTCGGATCGAGTGTGGGTAGGTGCAAAACCCAAACCTCAGACTCTCTTTCTGAAAAAGCGATGAGGATTTAGCCAAACTCGCTTTTTCAGAAAGAGAGTAGGGCGTTTTGGGAATTTTTAAAAAAGTAGGGCAATTTGGAAAAACGTTCAAAAAGTGGGACATTTGGGAAAAAGTTCAAGGAAACTTGTCTTTCTTCGTCGACTTTGACTCCACGTCTACTCATGTGATTGAATGTATCATGAAAAGGTAATGATATTCAATTAATTGATCCAAGGTTTTTTTTTGTTTTGTTTGGTTTTTTTTTTTTTTAAAGAAAAAGGTTGAGTATATCTATCTTGTTTCATTAAAAAGCTAACAAAATAAACCTGAGAACTTGGTAAATATACAAGAGCTACAAATAAAAAATAAACATAAAACCTGCAACTAACATAGGAGGGTGGAACAAGTGGTCAAAATATATAAAAAAAGGAAACATAAGATAAGACTCCTTCCAATAAGGCCCTGGCACTACAAAAGAAAGTAGCTTTCCCGGCGGTTTTTTCCGTCTATACCGGCGTTTTTTTATGCCGGGGAAACTTTCACCGGCGTTTACAATAACGCCGGTCCAACTGCCGCCGAAGCGGGCGTCGCTGAAACGAAGGGTCATACACCGGCGTTTTTGGTGGACGCCGGTAAATACTAGGACTACACCGGCGGTCATAAAACGCCGGTGTATGTCCATTTCTGGGTGCCGTGTTTGTGTGCCTATATACATACACCGGCGGTCGTAAACCGCCGGTATTTATCCATTCACCGGCGTAAATAAAAACGCCGGTGTATATCGAAAGTATACCGGCGGTCATAAAACGCCGGTGTATGTCCGTTTCTGGGTGCCGTGTTTGTGTGCCTATATACATACACCGGCGGTTGTAAACCGCCGGTATTTATCCATTCACCGGCGTAAATAAAAATGCCGGTGTATATCGAAAGTATACCGGCGGTCACGAAACGCCGGTGTATGTCCGTTTGTAAGCGCCTGTTTTTCCCTGTTTACGAACACCGGCGCGACTAAAAACGCCGGTGTAGTTATATACGCCGGCGTTTATAAAACGCCGGTATATACCTGTGCCGTTACAGCTGAAAACTTTCACCGGCGTGCGTTGAAACGCCGGTGTATCATACACTCCAACAATTAAGTTATATACACCGCCGTTTTTTAAAACGCCGTTCTGGCTATGCCCGTTTATTTTCGATACTCCGCTTTTCCGTTCGATTTCAATTCACAGTTTCATTTACATAACCTGTAAACTAATTCTCACAACTGATTCGATCAATTTCGTTGCATACTACTGCGCAAACCACAGCCAAACACAAGAATAATTAAAGATAATCAAGTTTCACACGTGTCATATCAACGTCCAAATTCATTGATTAATTAACAATGTCATAATCTACAAATTAATATAGAGACTAACATCCAAAATATCCAAACAAACCAGTCTGACAAATATCCAAAATATCCCAAATTCAAAGTATGACATAACTCTCATAAAAAAAACCAGTCTGATATAACAACGGCAAGGAGGAGGACATAAGAACAACAACCATACAGCAAGGAGGACATAAGAACAGCAAGGAGGACCGCAGATTCATACCCCTCGAGTAGCTTCAGCTCTGATCATCTGCATTTCCTTCATCTTGACGACCACTCTGTGAATAAAAAATAATAGTTTAATTGAACAGTAGATCACAATACAGAATATACATATTTTTTGAACTTGCAAAAAGAACTACCTGTGTCTCGAATTATAAGATGAAAGTGCCAACTGCAAATGGAATTGTTAATGCTATATACAGAGGTAAAATAATTACATTGCAATGCTAAAAATTTCGTACTTAATTTTGTTTTTAAATATATCTAAAATAACAAAACAAATGAAAATTCAGTATCTAACTTGAAACCTTTATATTCTCCTCTGATTGGGAATATCAACTATCTAAAACAATAAAACAAATGAAAATTCAGTATCTAAGCATGTCCTTCATGGATTGTTCAGACAATCCATGAAACTGTCATCGTGGACGGAAACCAAATATAAGAAAAAAAAGAAAAATAAGATAGGGCTCATATCAAGTGTATTTTTAGGAAACTGTCATCGTGGAAGGAAACCAAATATATATAGAAGCCAGAAATGGAAACAGAAAGAAGAAAGGTAGAGACTTTGGATACATCAGGCTACCATAGCGGCATTTTCCTCATCTCTCTCTCATCCCTTATTTCCCTTCAGCACACGAACAGAAAGAGACATCAGCAACCACCTTAAGAGCGACAAGAACAACAATAATAATAAATTATTATGAACAAGATGTCTCTATATGGGTTTCCAGTTCTCCACTCGAGCCCACTCTTTCTAATCACAGCCCAATTAAGAACATAGACCACATCCACTAAACAATCCAATCATAGCCCAGTCAAAATTTGCCATCCTGGATCTTAATGAAATACGCTTCATTAACAGTGAAAGAAAATGAGGATGCTAGCAGCATACTTAGTTTGGAAGTGAACCCATTTTTGTTCAAAAATCATGCCAAAGATGGCAATCAGCTTCATTAACAGTATCTGAAAATGAAAATTTCCATTAACTGAGCTTATATGTTGCTCTACTAATTCACTGTGCCCAACTAAATCTAAAACCCAATTGTTGTGCGTATCCGGAGGATTTTGGCATACGTACCTATAGCATCCTCAATTCACAGTAAACCCGTTTTGCTAAAAAAAACATGCCAAGATCACAATCAGATGCATGAAAATAAGCTTCACTATCAACAAAAGAAGAACTGAGAATGCTATGCAGCATACTTAGTTTGGAAGTGAACCCATTTTGTGTTAAACAATAAGGTTACATTGACAGTATCCGAAAATGAAAATTTCTCCATTATCTGAGCTTATATGCTGCTCTACTACTTTTTCAGCACCAACTATATCGCAAAACCCAAGTGTGGTGCATATCCGGCCGGAGAATTTTGGCATGCGTACCTATACAATATCCTCAGTTCACAGTGAACCCATTTTTTGGTATAAAAACATACATGCCAAGAAGACAATCAGGTGCCTGAAATCAGCTTCACTAACAGTTAGTGAAAATGGGACCATAGAATAGCTTAAGAAGACCATCAGGTTTGTGAAGTAAGCTTCACTAACAGTGATAGAAACTGGGGATGCTATGCAGCATACTCATTTTGGAAGTGAACCCATTTTGTGTTAAAAAAACCATGCCAAAGATTGCAATCAGGTTACATTGACAGTGCCCGAAAATGAAAATTTCTCCATTATCTAAGCTTATATGTTGCTCTACTACTTTTTTAGCCCAACTATATCGCAAAACCCAAGTATGGTGCATATCCGGCCGGAGAATTTTGGCATACGTACCTATACAATATCCTCAGTTCACAGTGAACCCATTTTCGGTATAAAAACATACATGCCAAGAAGACAATCAGGTGCTTGAAATGAGCTTCAAAAACAGTTAGTGAAAATGGGACCATAAAATAGCTTAAGAAGACCATCAGGTTTGTGAAGTAAGCTTCACTAACAGTGATAGAAACTGGGGATGCTATGCAGCATACTCATTTTGGAAGTGAACCCATTTGGTGTTAAAAAAACCGGTTACATTGACAGTATTTGAAAATGAAAATTTCTCCATCATCTGATGACCACAGTGAACCCATTTTTGGTTTAAAAACATACATGCCAAGAAGACAATCAGGTGCTTGAAATGAGCTTCACTAACAGTTAGTGAAAATGGGACCATACAATAGCTTAAGAAGACCATCAGGTTTGTGAAATAATCTTCACTAACAGTGAAAGAAACTGGGGATGCTATGCAGCATACTCATTTTGGAAGTGAACCCATTTTGTGTTAAAAAAACCATGCCAAAGATTGCAATCAGGTTACATTGACAGTGCCCGAAAATGAAAATTTCTTCATTATCTCAGCTTATATGTTGCTCTACTACTTTTTTAGCCCAACTATATCGCAAAACCGGCCGGAGAATTTTGGCATACGTACCTATACAATATCCTCAGTTCACAGTGAACCCATTTTCGGTATAAAAACATACATGCCAAGAAGACAATCAGGTGCTTGAAATGAGCTTCACTAACAGTTAGTGAAAATGGGACCATAAAATAGCTTAAGAAGACCATCAGGTTTGTGAAGTAAGCTTCACTAACAGTGATAGAAACTGGGGATGCTATGCAGCATACTCATTTTGGAAGTGAACCCATTTGGTGTTAAAAAAACCGGTTACATTGACAGTATTTGAAAATGAAAATTTCTCCATCATCTGATGACCACAGTGAACCCATTTTTGGTTTAAAAACATACATGCCAAGAAGACAATCAGGTGCTTGAAATGAGCTTCACTAACAGTTAGTGAAAATGGGACCATACAATAGCTTAAGAAGACCATCAGGTTTGTGAAATAATCTTCACTAACAGTGAAAGAAACTGGGGATGCTATGCAGCATACTCATTTTGGAAGTGAACCCATTTTGTGTTAAAAAAACCATGCCAAAGATTGCAATCAGGTTACATTGACAGTGCCCGAAAATGAAAATTTCTTCATTATCTCAGCTTATATGTTGCTCTACTACTTTTTTAGCCCAACTATATCGCAAAACCCAAGTGTGGTGCATATCCGGCCAGAGAATTTTGGCATACGTACCTATACAATATCCTCAGTTCACAGTGAACCCATTTTCGGTATAAAAACATACATGCCAAGAAGACAATCAGGTGCTTGAAATGAGCTTCACTAACAGTTAGTGAAAATGGGACCATAAAATAGCTTAAGAAGACCATCAGGATATGTGAAGTAAGCTTCACTAACAGTGATAGAAACTGGGGATGCTATGCAGCATACTCATTTTGGAAGTGAACCCATTTGGTGTTAAAAAAACCGGTTACATTGACAGTATTTGAAAATGAAAATTTCTCCATCATCTGATGACCACAGTGAACCCATTTTTGGTTTAAAAACATACATGCCAAGAAGACAATCAGGTGCTTGAAATCAGCTTCACTAACAGTTAGTGAAAATGGGACCATACAATAGCTTAAGAAGACCATCTGGTTTGTGAAATAAGCTTCACTCACAGTGAAAGAAACTGGGGATGCTAGAGAATGAGGATACACCAGGCACCAGCCTATGCACCATCCTCAGTTCATGGAAGAAAAATACGAATAGGGCTCATAGCAAGTGTAGTTTTAACTGGAATTGTCATCGTGGAAGGAAACCAAATATAGAAGCCAGAAAGAGGAATGGTAGAGAATGAGGATACACCAGGCTAACATAGCGGCATTTTCCTCATCTCTCTCTCACCCTTCTTTCCCTTCTCCACTCCAACTCGTCTCTTTCTAATCACAGCCCAATTAAGAACAATTGTTCACAGTCACTGCTAAAGAAACATATATGCTCAGATTATGAAAAATTTATATGCTCGGATTATGGAAATTTTCAGTCACTGTTAAAGAAACTAAGTAGGCTGCATAGCATCCCCAGTTTCCTTCACTGTTAGTGAAGCTTGTTTGGAAAATTGTTCACTCAAACATGCCCCTTGTTTCTGAACTCAAACATGACATTAATAAACATCTTTTCTAATAATGGCTACACTTGTGGAAGCTCTCTCTAAGCCTTAATTCTTCAAGGTTTTGTTGCCTACTTCTTTACAGAAGTTGGTACTCCATTCTCCTCTCTTTAAAGAAGAATAGAGTACCAGCTTCTGTAAAGAAGTAGGCAACAAAACCTTGAAGAATTGAGACTTAGAGAGAGCTTCCACAATTGTAGCCATTATCAGAAAAGATGTTTATTAATGTGATGTTTGAGTTCAGATACAAGGAGCATGTTTGAGTGAACAATTGGGTTTTGAATGGAGATTGTAGTCATAGATCAATTCTTGATGGAATAAAAATACGAATAGGGCTCATAGCAAGTGTAGTTTTAACTGGAATTGTCATCGTGGAAGGAAACCAAATATAGAAGCCAGAAAGAGGAATGGTAGAGAATGAGGATACACCAGGCTAACATAGCGGCATTTTCCTCATCTCTCTCTCACCCCTTCTTTCCCTTCAGCACACGAACACATAGAGACATCAGCAACAACAGCAAGAGCGACAAGAACAACAACCACAATAAATTATTATGAACAAGATGTCTCTATATGGGTTTCCAGATCTCCACTCCAACTCGTCTCTTTCTAATCACAGCCCAATTAAGAACAATTGTTCACAGTCACTGTTAAAGAAACATATATGCTCAGATTATGAAAAGTTTTCATTTTCAGATACTGTTAAAGAAGCTGATTTCATGCATCTGATTGCAATCTTTGGCATGGTTTTTTTAACACAAAATGGGACTACTTCCAAACTAAGTATGCTGCATAGCATCCCCAGTTTCTTTCACTGTTAGTGAAGCTTATTTCACAAACCTGATGGTCTTCTTAAGCTATTGTATGGTCCCATTTTCACCTCCTCCAAATCAGTACAATGTCATCTATACCAGGTTATGTGCCAAAATGGGGTTGGGCATACGATGCAAGGCCGACAAGTATTAGTTGTTTGTGAGTATGCAGTAGGATGCAGCTATGAACATGGGCTCATATCAAGTGTAGTATTACGGACTGTCATCGTGGAAGGAAACCAATTTAATATAGAAGCCGTATATGGAGCCAGAAAGAGGGATCGTAGAGAATGAGGATACACCAGGCTAACATAGCGGCATTTTCCTCATCTCTCTCTCATCCCTTCATTCTCTTCACCACACGCACACAAAGAGACATCAGCAACAACAGCAAGAGGGGATTGGTCCAACAATAAGTGTAGATTATAATAAACGAGATGTCTCTATTTTGGGTTTCCAGATCTCCACTCCAGCCCTTTCTCTCTAATCACAGCCCACTTAAGAAACATAGACGAAATGCGACATAGACGACAGCCACAATGCAGACTCACAAACACTAGTACGTGTCTTTCATGCATTCAAGTAACATAATCTCTTTAAAAATACCAATTTCAAGACTTACCGATGTTTTTTGACAGTGGGCGGCGTGCTACCCTCACTCTCATATGTTTGCCTGCCACTATTATTTAGTGGCTGCTCATCCCCATGGCTCTCGTTGCCATCATTTATATTTACCCTCTTTCCACGCCTCGGCATGTTGTACCTGTCAAGGATCCGATAACTTGGTTCAAATGATAGTTTGGTTCAAATGACACTAAGCATAGTTTAATGTAAATAATACCAAGCAGTAGAAAATAGAAAGACAATTAAACCAGTGTATTAAATTCATAATGAACATATTCGAAATTACAGACATAATATTACAACAAGATTTAAGACATAAAATTACAGACATATAATAAACTTGCATAAAAAATCATGTAAACTACAATACGACATCTTCCAGTACATCGCCCTCTTCTCCATCCTTGCGGAGCCAAGTCCCGCAAATTCCAAGATCGGTTGTGTTTACATCAAACACAGGAAACTCAGAAGCAATGTAACTGTTCATGTCTTCACCGTCTTCATCGTCTGAAGTATCGCCCAGTTGGAATACATCTCTTGGTTGCATAGGGATAGCCACATACGATTTTGGCAGGGTTGGATCTGCAATGTAGAACACTTGTTGGACTTGGGATGGAAACACAAATGGCTCATGGCTAATGTGTGTACCGATGTGAATCAATTTTGAGAAGTTCACAACTGTGAAGCCAAGCTTGTCCTTGTTGTTAGCAAAATTCCTATCAAACTCAGCCCAATCCCCACGAAATAAGACAACACGGAAATGGCCAAAATAATTCAACTCAATGATATCCGTGAGCACTCCATAGTAGTCGAGATCCCCATCTACAGGCCTCGTGTCCGATTTGGAAGCATAACTTCTAGTCTTAGACGTCACTACCATTCCACTATTTTGAGACTTCAAATTAGATTCACGATCCTTAGTACGAAATCTAAAACCATTGAATATGTATCCTCCGTATCTTTTGGCCATCTGATAGGGACCTTTGGCAAGTACTTGTATTTCAGATGACGCACCTTCAGGACCCAAAGAATGTACCTATTAATTTTGCGCAAATCGTATCAACACCATAGAAAATATAGATATAATAAAGATTAACTTGCATAACTGTAATTCACCTACATGAGATTCAAACCACTTATGAAATTTTTCATTCATCAGCTTGTTTTGTTCACGTGGTGGTAGTCTTCTTGGTCTAGCCCTTCGTTTGATGTCCCTGACAAATTCGCTAAAAAACAAGCAATTGAAATTAGGAATAAGAAAAGTATCAAAAATATCGAACTCCGCGGTTTTCACTGTATTCGATTTACATTTAAAAGCAACTTACTTTCGAAATGGTTCCACTGATGCATGATGGTCTAGCACATATCGATGTGCCTGTTCCCACGCTAAGCTATCGAGCTCAAATGCATCAACTTTACCAACAGTGGTGCCAGCGGTATCAAAAAGATATTGTGCACCATCAAGGTTGGAAATGTCTGGATTTCTACGTGGTCTACTGGAAGATGTCTCCACACCAGGCATATACCTGGAAAAAAAATGTGAGCACTCCTCTGATAGATATCCCTGGGCTATTGACCCTTCAGGATATGCTCTATTTTTCACATAACCCTTTAGCCGGTATAGGTACCTGAACATGTACAATTAATAAACTAGAGCGGATTAGGGGATTAAAAGAAATGAGCTTTTGAAAATTCAATTTCGTAAGATGAACGAATTATTTTACCTCTCAATGGGGTACATCCACCGATAGTGAACAGGACCACCGATTCTGGCTTCACCAGCAAGGTGGATTATCAAGTGAATCATAATAGTGAAAAACGATGGAGGAAATATCATCTCCATTTTACTAAGTGTCAATGCCGCCTGCTGCTCCAATTGGTCCAGATCTTCAACACGAAGCATTCTTGAGCAAATACCTTTATATATGCTACAAAGATCTTTCAGGACAGTAGTGACTTGCTCACACATTGAAGACCTTAGGGCCACAGGAAGGAGATCCTGCATTAGGATGTGGTAGTCGTGTGACTTTAGCCCCTGAAGCCTCTTCTCTTTAAAGTTGACACATTTTGCCATGTTAGAAGAATAGCTATCGGGGACTTTCAGTTCAAGTAGTACTTTGCAAAACAACTCCAACTCCGATTTTGACATTGAATAGATTGCAGGAGGTAGGAGCACTTTCCCGTTCGGCAATTCTTCTGGGTGCAACTCATGTCGGATGCCCATTGACTTCAAATCAAGTCGGCTCTTCAGATTGTCCTTTGTCTTCCGATCTTCTCCCATAACTGTTCCTATACAATTCTCACCTATATTTTTGCCGATATGCATCACATCTAAATTATGTCTCAGTAAGTTGAATTCCCAATACGGCAACTTGAAGAAAATACTCTTCTTCTTCCATGCACCTAAACTCGTCAAGTTTTGATCCTCATCCTCGCCATATAGATCGGTCTCCTCATCTTGCTCCGGCCTTGCCCTTTTCTTGCCCTTTGTCCTGACTTCTGGTTCCTTTCCATATTTGAATTGATGACCATCTACCCGCCTCAAAATATCTGAACCAGAGGAAGACCCAGGAGCATGTTCCCACTCGTCGGTGCCATCAAATGTCGCTGCCTCTGCCCGAAATATATGTGTGTCAGGCAACCATCTCCTATGACCCATATAGCAAAACTTTCTGCCATTGTACAACCACCTTGAACTAGTTTGGTCAGCACAACATGGACATGCATAACGTCCTTTAGTACTATATCCAGATAAATTTGCATATGCTGGAAAATCATTGATTGTCCAAGACAACACGGCACGAAGAGAAAATGTTTCTTTAGCCACAGCATCATAGGTTGGAACACCCACCCACAACTTCTGAAGTTCATCTATTAACGGTTGTAGGTACACATCTATATTATTTCCAGGACCTTTCGGTCCAGGAACTATCATGGACAAAATAAATGAGGACTGCTTCATGCATTTCCAAGGCGGCAAATTGTATGGTATCAACACAACCGGCCATATGCTGTATGTACTACTCATTTGCCTGAAAGGGTTGAAGCCATCACTAGCTAGTCCAAGTCTCACATTTCGAGGATCTTCCGCAAAATCAGGATATCTTTCATCAAATCTTTTCCAAGATTGAGAATCAGCAGGATGTCTAAGAATCCCATCATTAGTGCGGCCTTCAGCATGCCATTTCATATCAGAAGAAGTTTTCGTGGACATAAACAACCTTTGTAACCTAGGGATCAGAGGAAAGTAACGCAATGTTTTGGCAGGCTTCTTTTTCCTACTTCGCTTAGTAGATCCACTGGCTCCCTCGTCTTGATTTGGTCTTTCTTTCCATTTCGAAGAACCACACACTTCGCAATTATCCAGACTTTCCTTACCACTCGTGAAAAGCATACAGTCATTTGGACATGCTGCTATCTTCTCATATCCTAGATCGAGAGAACTTAGGAATTTTTTGATTTTATAGGCTGAGTTTGGAATACAGATTTCAGGAAATGCTTCATTCAACAATTCAAGTAGCATAGTGAAGGACTTAGCAGACCACCCGTTTAAACATTTAATCTGAAATAGTCTGACAATGAATGAGAACTTAGAAAATTTGGTGCAGTCGCGGTACAACGGGATACTAGCATCTTCAAGTAACTTAGCGAAGGATTCTTGCTGCTTATTATTTTCATGGGTGGGGCCAGACATTTCCTCGTCCACCCCACCACCAATCTGGTTTGTTTCTATTGACTCATTGTGAACTTCGGTTGTTGGGTCATTGGTGTGGAAAGGAACATTATGATTCCCCATGGCATCTTGTAACAAAGCATGCATCTCATCGGGAACGCTTAAGTCTTCGTTCACTAAGGGCTCAGCCTCATTTTCTAATACAACCGGACGAACAGGAGCTGCCGTATGATCCTCTCCATGACAAAACCACCTTGTGTACCCTTGAAAAAAACCGTCGACAGCCAAGTGTGTATGTACTACGTCACATGTCCTCAGCATACAATTTGTACAGCGAAGGCATGGACAAAGGATTAGGTTGGGATCACGGGAATGTCGTTTGGCAAAGATAATAAAATCTTTAATACCATCACGGTACTCCTTGGATAATCGTGGTTTACTAATCCAACTTCTATCCATTATATCAATAGCACACAGTCTGAAATTAAAATTTTATATATTAAATAGTAATAACAGTAAAAGGCATTTTGTATATTAAATTTCACCTATTTGAAAATCATCCCTAGCTGCAAATAAATGAACGATATAATCTCTAACTGTAAAATAAAGAAATTGTGGCTCCAAAAAATGTACAAAAAAAAACTACTTCTTAATACAATCTACTCTATTCACCAAACCCTAAACGACCTTTTGTGGAAATGATCACAACCACCTTAGACGGTATTTTATCACACACCCTGTGTTCGAGCATAAAAAAAAATCGACTATAGTCTCCCCTGTATTTGGCTTTCCGTTCAAGGAGATGATGATGGTAAAGGGTATTTTGCTGATGAAGAGGAATCGGCCGAATAATGAGTGCGTCCTGTTGTAACTACGGTAACAAGAAGATCTGATGACTCATGAACTATTCTGTTCATGACTACTAATAATCACTTATCTCATAATAATAATAATAATAATAATAATAATACTACTACTAAACAAAAGAAACAGTAAAAGAAAAATTAAAATGTCTAGTATGTAAGCATATATTTTGCAGACTGAACCAATTGTTGTACATAGCCGGAGAATTTTGGCATAGAGCTATAGCATCCTCAGTTCACAGTGAACCCAGTTTGGTCAAAAAAACATGCCAAAATGACAATCAGATGCAGGGGATAAGCTTCAATTAATTAACAGTGAAAGAAACTGGGGATGCTATGCAGCATACTTAGTTACGAAGTGAACCCATTTTGTTAAAAAACCATGCCAAGGATTCCAGTCAGGTTACTTTAACAGTATCTGAAAATGAAAAATTTCCCATTATCTGAGCTTATATGTTGCTCTACTACTTCTTCATCCCAACTAAATCTAAAACCCAATTGTAGCCGCATATCCGGCCGGAGGATTTTGGCATACGTACCTATACCATCCTCAGTTCACAGTGAACCGATTTTGGTAAAAAAAACATGCCAAGATGACAATCAGATGCATGAAAATAAGCTTCACTAACAACAAAAAAAGAAAATGGGGATGCTAGCAGCATACTTAGATTGGAAGTTAACCCATTTTCGTATAAAAAACCATGCCAAAGATTGACAATCAGGTTACTTTAACAGTATTTGAAAATGATAAATTTTCCATTATCAGAGCTTATATATTGCTATACTACTTCTTCAACCCAACTAAATCTAAAACCCAATTGTTGTGCGTATCCGAAGGATTTTGGCATACGTACCTATAGCATCCTCAGTTCAGTTAGTCTGGAAGTGAACCTATACAAACTGGGGATGCTATGCATGCAGCATACTCATTTTGGAAGTGAACCCATTTTGTGTAAAAAAACCATGCCAAAGATTGCAATCAGGTTACTTTAACGGTATCTGAAAATGAAAATCTCCCATTATCTGAGCTTATATGTTGCTCTACTACTTCTTTAGCCCAACTAAATCTAAAATCCAATTGTTGTGCATATCCGGCCGCAGGATTTTGACATACGTACCTATAGCATCCTCAGTTCACAGTGAACCCATTTTGGGTAAAAAACAATCATGCCAAGAAGACAATCAGATGCATGAAATCAGCTTCATTAACAGTGAAAGAAAACGGGTATGCTATGCAGCATACTTAGTTTGGAAGTGAACCCATTTTGTGTTAAAAAACCATGCCAAAGATTGCAATCAGGTTACTTTAATAGTATCTGAAAATGAAAATTTCCCATTAACTGAGCTTATATGTTGCTCTACTAATTCACTGTGCCCAACTAAATCTAAAACCCAAGTGTGGTGCATATCCGGCCAGAGAATTTTGGCATACGTACCTATACAATATCCTCAGTTCACAGTGAACCCATTTTGGGTAAAAAAACAAACATGCCATGAAGACAATCAGATGCATGAAATCAGCTTCATTAACAGTAAAAGAAGATGAAAATTTCCATTATCTAAGCATATATTTTTCTATTAATTCTTCATCTCAACTAAACCGTTCATGCTAAGGAAATCGAACACGTAACAGGCATATATTTTTCATTATCTAAGCATATATTTTTCATGCCAAACTGAAAAAAGCTGCCTTTTTTGGAAAATAAGGGAAATCAAGAGATCATACCGAAGAGAGAGGGAGGGAGCGGGGCGACGAGGGCGGGGGCGTAGGAGAGAGAGAGAGGGGGCGACCGCTGATTCACCTCCAGATCGAGAGAGGGAAGAACGAAATCGAAAAGGACGAAGGGAATAAGGGACGATTTCGAATGGTCGAAGGCCGTCGAAGAGGACGAAGCGGCGGAGGCAAACGCGCGGGAAATAGAGCGGGGAAGGAGGGAAAGGAAGCGCCTTTTTCCCTTTTTTTTTTTTTGGGGTAATGGGTAAATGGCGAGCGAACGATTAGGGTTCGCGGGTTTTATTCCCAGTTATTCACCGGCGTTTTAATTGGAAACGCCGATGAATGTGCCAGTATATTCGCCGGCGTTTATAATAAAAAACGCCGGTGAATAATAAACTTCACCGGCGTGTTCAGCTAAAACGCCGGTGAATACTAACATTCACCGGCATTTTAAATCGACCGCCGGTGTATGACCATCCCATCTGGCGCCCAATTCCTACTGGCTCCCTACCCCGGCGCTACTAGTAAAACGCCGGGGAATAATCGCCGGGAAAGCTACTTTCTTTTGTAGTGTGGAGGGTGGGAAGTAGATGACGTGCATCTCAATTCAGTGTAAGACCGATCACAATCTTCTCGTCGTCGTACTCGTCCACTTGAAAGGTCATGGCAATCCAACCCCTTAGGTCCATTGTCACAGCTGTGGCTCAAAAAAAAAATCAGATGCATAATATGAATTAAATTACTAGAAGTACTATTACGAGTCCTACGAAAATAGAAGTTATTTTTGTCAAACCATAAAACCCAGGTCTTTGCGGCAATGGCAATATACCACACTTCTCTCATATTGTTTCTCACATTAGCGAATCGGGGATCAATCCAAAGGTCCTCATACGATTGGGGGTAACTAGTAGTTCCTAGGGCTCTCAGAACCTTCAACAACACCATTTGCTCCTATGCCAGTCTACAAAGAGGTGATTTCTTGTCTCCGAGTGTGTAGTGCAAAAACTACAATCGGTTGTGACATTCATCTATATTCAGCAAGATTTTTTCGTGTCAGGATTGAGTCATTTAGTACAAGCCCGAGGAAGAATCTGACATTTAATTATGCTTTGGCTTTCCAGATGACTGTAGACCAGATCATAGTACATTCTCTTAAGTGGATACAGTTGTAGAGCAACTACATAGAGAAAGACCCATTCTTTTCTAGTCCATAGGCTTTTTGGTCAGGGCCTTGAGAGCACCTTACCCCTGACTGTGCAATATATGTCTGTAACTTGAAAAGTTTCTCCTGGCAGTCCAAAGATAGTTGTGATATAAAGGGAGGTCTCCAAGATCCTCTTTTCCAGCTTTTGACCATCGCGACATGAGGGTGAGATGTTTACTCGTAAAGTTCTGGGGACAGATCCCTAAGTGAGTGTACTCCACACCATTTGTCCCACCAAAACTTAGTCATAGAACCATTGTCTATGAAGGACGTGACACATCTGTTAAATGTGTCATGTGCTTTGACCACTCCTTTCGAGAATCATGATACTTTTGGCCTTATCCAGAAGCTGAGATTACATGTCCATCTTCCTTGTAGGTAGGACTGAATGAAGTCTTGTCAGCTTTGACCGTCAGGGTGATACACTTTCCACCACCAGTTGTCGAGGAGAGCGAGGTTCATGTCTCTCAGGTCTATAATACCCAGTCCCCCATGTATTTTATTCATACAGACCTTCTCCTATCTGATGAGATGATAGCCCCCTATGTTCACCTCTGTGCCTTTCCACATGAATCTTTTTCGTACTCGATCGATCATCTGGATCACCCACTTTGGTAATTCAAAAATGACATGTAATATGTCAGTAGGTTGGACAATACTGAATTAATCAAAGTCACTCTCCCTTCTAGGGAGAGCAATTTGTCTTTCCATCCTGAAAGACTAGCCTCAACTTTGTCAATGATTGGTAGCCACTTTGACTTTTTAAGTCTCCCTGGTCTAAGTGGGATTCCGAGATATTTAACAGGTAAGCCCTTAGATCTGCAGTTGAGGATGGTTGCATGTATCATCGCCTCCTCCTCCTCCTCCATCGCAATAGAGATGATGACACTCTTGTGAAAATTCACGCATAACCTTGACCAAACCTCAAAAAAGTAGAGAGCTCCATTGAAAGCAATTGTTTCCCCCATATTCCTATTTTCAAAGAGCAGGGTGTCATCAACATACTAAAAAATAGACCTGAACAAATTCTTCCTCTAGCAATTGGTGTAATCCAACCCACACGTCTATAGTTTTCCATCATGATCTTCAGGAAATCCCTACTATTGTGATTAGCAGGGGGAGCGAGTCACCTTGTTTCAAACCCCTTATGCAGGAGAACGATCGTCCCACCGTTCCATTCACACTGACCGACATCATACTCATTGTCAGGAGATGGTTCACCCATCAGATCCATCTATTTCCAAAGCCGTTGCCTTTAAGTGCTTCACGTAAAAAGTCTCACTCGACCAAATCATAAGCTTCCTCAAAATCCAGATTTAGCAAGTATCTGCTGTTATTCTATTTACAACACTGGTGGATTGTTTCCTCTACTATGGCTACGCAGTCCAAGATGCAATGTCCTTTGATGAAGCCAGTTTATTCTCGACTAATTAGACCGTCTATCACATTTCCTAATATATTGGCAAGTATCTTTGTGATTATCTTAACAGAGCAATTTATGAGACTAATGGGGTGAAAGTCCTCCCCCCCCCCTAAGTGAGTCCTCCTTCTTTGGGATAAGGACTACTTCCGCAAAGTTGAGTCTTCCCAGTTTCAGTCTGTGGTCATAAAACTTGACCATGACTACCATCAGATCATCTTTAATTTCTTCCTAGTAGACTTTCAAAAAAATGATAGGGAATCTGTCTTAGCCTGACGCTTTCTCCTTGCCCAACTGGAGGATCACTTCCTTCACCCCCGCCTCCATGAATGGTGTTTCAATGGCCTGTAGGGGTTGCCCCAAGTTCAGTGGACTATTGTGCCAAAAATCATCACTGAGGGGAGCCTGAAAATTAGCTTTGTTCCCAAGAAGGTTTCTGTAGTATGACTGAAACACAGTCTTAATTTTATCCTCTTTTCGTACCGCGTCCGTCTCTCCAATTGGATTGAGAGTATGATGTTAGATCTCTGGCCCGTATTGGTTACTCTATTAAAGAAGGCCGTATTTGCATTTTCTTCTTTGAGCCACGAAAATTCTGGACCTTTACTTCACTTGATTTCCTCCAGCTTATAGAGCTGGAAAATTTCCTCTCTTAAACTTGGTAGTCGATTTCTTTCCTCGTGCGTGAGATCTCTAGCCCGTCCCTCCAGTGTTTCCAGTTCGTCAATATACTCTCCAAAATGGATTCCTTGGTGCTCCAGATTGTTGCGAACCTAGTACAGTTCCATCTCCTAAGTATTGCACGAAGTCTACGTATTTTTTCGCACCACACTGCCGCCGCCTCCATCCCACGTGTAGGTAAGGCCTAGCTTTCAATGACCATGTGATGGATAACCCTAAATTTCCAGCCACACATTTTCAAACCTGAATTTTAGCACTTTCCGCGGGTAATGCTCTCCCGATGAGAGAATGATGGGTGCATGATCCAAGGGTTAGTTGATAGAGAGAAAGACAATTAATGGCAATGTGAAATTGTTCACTAATTATGAAAAAAATAATACGATGAAGATTTTGTCAATTTCCGACGAAAGGAGGATTATCTCTAATACTATAATGTGAAAGTTTGAGTTGTGTAATTTGTAGACAAACAACCATCTAATATCAACCATTCATTTTAAAGTGAAATTATATTAACCATTCATTTACTCAACTGTTGTTAGTGATCATAATACTCTCAAAGTTCAAATTTATTTACGACATAATTATTTACAAAATTGTCACTCATATAAAATAAAATTTGGTGCCACTAGGGGGTAATCTATAAAGGGTATGTGATGAGTAAAGAAAGGTCTCAGGTTCGAAGCCAGATTACGTCTTAGTATTTACTTTATTTAAAAAAATAGAACGTACATCACACGTGCATATTATTAGTATTTGAAAGTTGGCAATTAGCCGAAAACAAAATCAGTTCGAGACATAATTTAGTTTGATACTAAACATTGAAACCTGAAACAACTTCCGAGATATGTGAAAATTTCCATTAAATTAATCTCTCTTCCATTTAAAATAAAAATATGCAAATCTACATAGGGCACATTCATATTTTTTTGTATGTACTAGTACTAGAGAAAAGCATCTGAGACAGAAGTTTCTACATCGCTCAAAACAAGCACATACATAACAGTTTTTTTTTTTTTTTTTTTTTTGAAGGAAAAGGTTGAGTATCGCCACTCCGTTTCATTTATAAGGAGTTAATAAAACAAACTCAGAGTATTGAGCAAAGTAAAAGATCCTACAACACATACAAAGAAAACATACTTGCTCCCTAGCGTGGGGGAGGGACAAAACTGATAGAACAAAACAACAGTTATCCATCAGAAGTACAACACATCATCTAAACTCCCCCCAACAAAACCCTGGGGTGGTGGGGATCAACAAGCAGTAAAGGGCCGTAATAGCATAACAACCTCGTTTCTCAGTTGAGTGTCGGCCCAATCTCCACTCCATCATCGTCATACTCCTCCACTTGGAACACACTGGCGATCCTCCCTCGGGGGCCTGTAGCAGCGGCAATAGCCCAAAAAGAATAAGAAGCATAATATGAGTCAAATTATCAGAAATATTATTACTAGTCCCACGAAAGTAACAGTTATTCCTATCTAGCCAAAAGACGCAGGTAATAGTGGTGATAGTGATAAACCATACTTCTCTCATAGAACGTCTCTCAACAGCGAACTTCGAGCCTACCCACAGCTCCTCATACCTATCAGGGTATTCGAAAGTACCCAGGTCGTTGAGTACCTCGACGAGGACTGCTTTGCTCCTAGACATTCCATAAACAGATGGTCTCAAGTCTCGGCCACATCATTGTAGAACCCACTGGTAGAATCAATGTTCTTTTTAATTTTTAGCAGAGTTTTCGCTTTCCAGATAATACTCGACCATTTTAGGCGGCAACCTCAAAAATGAATGCGGTTATAAAGGGAGTGAACAGTGAATGTGTCGTCCTTTTTAGGACCCCAAGACTTCCAGTCTGGCCCCTGAGAGCATCTAATTCCCGAGTTGGCGATATGGGCCTGTAGCTCCCTGAGCCTGAGTTGAGAGCCCGAATCCAGAGGCTACTTAAAGGTCGGTTTCCAGGATCTTCTTCTCTAGGCTGCAGCCACTATGCGTGCGGTTGTGACGCTCGTAGATACAGATAAGGAAACAGCTCTTTAAGTGTGTGGTCACCACACCACTTATCCCACCAAAATCTAGTAAGTCTGCCATTTTCAATATAAGCCGTCACACAGCTATTAAAAGGTTCATAGGCTTTAGCAATACCTCTCCAGAACCAGGATACATGTGGGCCCACCCTAAAGCCCAGATTCTTCGTCCCGTTCCCATGCAAGTATGCCTGAACGAAATCCTGCCATCCCTTTCCGTTAGGGGTGGAAGATTTTCCACCACCACTTACCCAGAAGGGCGAGATTCATATCTCGAAGGTCAATGATGCCGAGACCTCCATGTATCTTCTTTAGGAAAGCCTTTTCCCATCTGATGAGGTGATGGCCACTTCTATCAGGGCTTGCACCCTTCCATAAAAACCGCTTTCGGATTCGATCAATTCTCTGAATTACCCATCGCGGCATTTCGAAAAAGGACAGGCAATAGGTTGGTAGGTTCGAGAGTACTGCGTTGATGAGTGTGAATCTTCCACCCAGAGATAAAGTTTTACCTTTCCAACATGCTAAACGATTCTCCACCCAGTCAATGATGGGTAACTAGTCAGCCTTCTTGAGCTTACCGGGTCTCAACGGGAGTCCCAGGTACTTATGGGGAAATTCTCGATGGAACAATTTAAGATCGTGGCATGCTCAGGTCCCTCCTCTGGGGTTAAGGAAATGAGGATTAGAGCGCTTTTGTGGAAGTTAACCCTAAGGCCGGACCAAACTTCAAAGCTGTAAAGAATTCCTTTGGAAACCGTAGTCTCCCTGATGTTTCCATTTCCAAACAGGAGAGTGTCATCTGCATACTGTAGGGTTGAACATCCATGACGATTGAATCCACTACCCACCAATGCGATCCAGCTTGCCTTTCTGCAGTTATCCATCATTAATTGCAAAACGTTTTCCACTATGGTGAAAAGAAGATGGGAGAGGGGATCTCTTGTCTAAGGCCCCATTTACACGAAAAAAGAGGACCCGCTATCCCATTTACCATGATAGCGGTCAGAGGCACGTATTGATCCATCTAATTCACCGCTCCCCAAACCCTCTTCCAGCCAGTGCTTCCAAGAGACTCTCCCAATCAACAGAATTATATGCCTTCTCGAAGTCCAGTTTCAGGAGGTAGCTCTTAGAGTTCGACCTGTGGCAATGATGGATAGTTTCTTCAGTAGTGACTATACAATCTTGAATGCACTGACCCTTAATAAACCCAGTTTGCTCGCAACTAATGAGTCTATCCATACCTTTCCCAATCTATTACCAAGCGTCTTGGTAATAATCTTGACTGAGCAGTTAAGAAAACTAATTGGACGGAAGTCTTCCACCCTCAGAGACTCAACTTTCTTGGGGATCAACACAACCTCAGCATAATTAATTCTCCATAACTTAAGCTTATGATCAAAGAAATTGACAAACAAATTTACGAGATCGTCTTTGATTTCCTCCCAAAAAATCTGGTAGAAGAGGATTGGGAATCCATCCGTACCAGGGGCTTTCTCCTTTCTAAGTTGCATCACAGCCTCCCGAATCTCCCCTCCTGACAAGGGAGCTTCCAAGGAGTGAAGATCTAGGTCAGAGTCGACTGTGGGAACATGCCAGAACTCATGGTTAAGGGGGGCCCTCAAATCCGCCTTCCGTCCAAATAGGTGCTTGAAGTGAGCTTGGAATGCCACTCTGATAGCGTCATCATCTTGTATCATTCCAGAATCAGTATGGATTGAAGGAATGAGGTTGGATCTACGTCGGACACTAGCAACCCGGTGAAAGAAAACTGTATTCACGTCTCCCTTTTTGAGCCACGAAACCCTAGACAGCTGTTGCCACTTGAGTTCCTTTAGCCTATAAAGCTGAGCAATGTCTTCTCTGAGTTGAAGCAATCTATTCCGCTCTTCTTGCCGTAAATCTCTAGTCTCTTTCACTTTTTCAAGATCCTCAATTTCTTCCAAAAGGGAGTATTTTGCTCTCCAGATCAACGCAAATCTGGTCCGGTTTCACTTCCTTAATTTGGTCCGCAGTCTTCTAATTTTTTCACACCAGATTGCCATCGCTTTTGTCCCTCTAGTAGGGCCGGCCCAGCTCTCGTTGACCATGTGGTGGAAACCTTGAACTTTTAGCCACACTTTCTCAACTATAAACTTGGGTGGTTTCCTAGGCTGAACTTCACCAGTAGACAAGATGATCGGAACGTGGTTCGATGTGGGTTTAGGGAGAGAGTTAGCCCAGGAGAGTGGAAACTTGTCCTCCGAATCCGAGGAGACCAAAATCCTATCTAGCTTAGCCAGAATAGGCATCGATTGTATGTTTGACCAGGTGTAAAGTGTACCAGTGATGGGAATGCCAACCAGTTTGAGATCTGCAATGACCTCGTTAAATGCTTCCTTATCGAAATCACTGGATCCTCTGCCTCTGTGTTCGGAGGCGAACCTGGTGATATTGAAATCACCCCCACCACCTAAGGGTGTGGCCAGTCAGAGTGAATCAATCGTAATTCAGTCCAGAATGCCATCCTGGAGGCAGCTGTGTGTGGACCATACACCACTGTGTATGTGTGGGTCCACAAATCAGTTTTACGTTGGAGCAGGACAGATAGGGAGAATTGCCCGTGGAACTCATCTAGGCAGGTAAAAGTCTCTGGGTTAAAACCTAGGGTTATACCCCCCAGAGGCACCATCAGAGGGGCAAAATTTCCACTTAGAGATTTGGTCCCCCCCCAGTCTACCGATTCTAGAAATATGAGCCAGTTTGGTCTCCTGCAGACCAACAATGCTGGCTTTAGATTTAGCGATGACATCCTTAACCATTTCCCGCTTGCCCCGCCTACCCAGACCTCTAACGTTCCATAAGAGAAAATCCATTAAAGAGAGTCTGACGTGGGGCCATGACTCGGTTCAAAAACTGAACCTGATATAAGATTAACTCTATCACTCTCCCAACCCCTAATATTATTAAGGAGAAAAGCGTTTCGATCAGTATCGCCCACCGTTAAACCACAGGTTTTGGCTAGACAAAATATCTCAGAATCAGACATGAAATTAAAAATAGAAGCTAGGAAGGAACGCGTACCTCCGTCTAGTCTTAGCAGATTTAGCGACTGCAGCAATCTCAAGGTAATCATCCAAGGACTCTTCTATAGCCCTCTTAGCAACTTTCTGAACTCTAAACCCTTTGTCGGAACGACCAGAGACCGGGGCATTCAATTGTGAGGTAGGGTAAGTGGTGGGGACAAAATCTGGGGAGATAACTCGGGGGTCAACATCAATATCCTCTGAATCCAAAGACTCATCTTCAGAGTAGACAAAATCATCTTCAAGGTTCAACCTAGCATCACGATCGTCTTCGTCACTGTGGCTTCCGAACTCAATATTGGGAACCCCTATAACATCACAAGAGATAAGAGTTGGGCTTGGATTGTTGGGCCTATGAAAAATATGCGGTAATAATGTATTGGGCTTAACATCATTGGGCCCCTCAATAGGCCCATCTACATTGCTGCAGACGTTTAAAATGCCTTCCGCTAGTGGGGCACGTGTCGCTTCCTCATAGGATGGTGGAGAGGTCGAGGCTCGCATTGGGGAAAGCGACATTAGAGGCACCTTCGTCGAAGCGTTGCTTTTGTTTAAGCGGTGTGATTCCTTTCCCAAATCGCCATTCACAATCGCCTGTTCATCTTCCAAAAAGGCAACTCCTTTCTCTTTTTGAACCACCTCAATGGTTCCTCCGTTCGTCTTCTTCCCCAAAATGACACTCCCTTGCTGTAGCTCCCGTCCCAAAGTTTCAACCTTTTTCCCTTTTGGCGAACGAGTTTGTCTGTTGGAAATCTTGGGGATCTTACCACTTTCAGCAGTGGTTTGTTCTTCCCCATCCAACTGCACCAAACACAGTGCCTCTTCACCAACTGCTAGGAGTTGACTTCTGTTTCTAGCTTTCTGTTTGCTCAGATTTCCAAGTAGAGGTACTGGGTCTACCCCAACTGCCATCTTTGGTTGGGGTTGCAGATCCACTTTTTGTAGTCCATCATGACCGTTGGAAATCTTTGATCAAGCCTCGATCTTGGCCATCCAAAATCGGTGGAGTTTTGTGTGGTGCTAAGCTTGCCGTCGTATGGCCATGGCGCTCCTCCATCGCCCTTGCAGCTCTGATGACTTCACGATGCGCCCGTTCAATTTCATGAGCCTCATCTATGGTGAGGTCCAACTCTGGTGAGACCACTTGTTTGTAGAAACGACCATCTCTGAGTGAGGGGGATGGGGAAGAAAGCATCTGGAGTTCTGCCTCCAACTCTGCTAGCTTATCAAGAACAAAGCGAATGAGGTATGAGTCCTCAAACGAGAAAACTTTTGCAAAACGAGGCATAAGGGTGATATCTGGGCTTCGGATTAGGATTCTGGCGGATACAATCTCTAATAGACGCATTTTCGTCATCGATATCTTCGATTGTTCCGAACTCCGAAATGATTTCTTGCAGTGCTTCTTTCTTCCAGAATTGAAGTGGGACATTATGTATCCAAACCCAATACCGTTCACCTTGCGGGAGTTTCGCTCCAAATCTGGGTGACCAAGGGAAGAAATCTACCTTAAATTGGCCAAAATCCATAGTACCCAAGTCGTAGACCTCGAGCATCTTCTCCAGTGATGGGAAAGAAACCAGGAATTGAAGGTGGCACATATTTTTTGCTACCCATTCCATGTGAGCCCTCATTGGCCACTTCAGGTTGAGGGCATGGAGGAGGTGGGTCTCCGATGGGCTTCCTGATCTAACTTTAGCTATAGCACACCATTGACGGAGCCATTTCTCTTCGTCTTTGATAATGCCTAGGCTGTTTGCAAGCCGGATGAAAGTTGGGTTATCAGGTGACCTGCCTCTTCGAGTTGGGCGATCATCATCATTATTAGAGGTAATGATGTTCGTGCAAACGTACGACATATGCCCCCATTTCATACATTTAAGGCATCACACCTCTTTCGTACAATCTTGCCGGAAATGCCCCAAGTCTTTGCAGTTGAAACATGGCACCGGTTTGTGTTTCCCTTTCCTTTGCTTCTTTCTGTTTTCTGTCTGAGATGGAAAGGAGTTAGTGTGTCTTTTCGAAGCTTTACTGATGACTTCCACCATGGCTCAATCTCATCTCCATTCGAGAAAGGAGCAATCTCCACTGTAGCCTTGTCTTGTGGATCCCCTTCTTGGTCCCTCTCGACGATGGAAGCATATACATAACAGTTAATGATTGAATAATGTAGAGTTACTTTAGATAAGTGAACTATGCTTTTGATAGTTGATAAGTGAACTATTTACTGCATGATGTTTAACAAAATCGCATGATATTATGAGCGTATCACGTCCATCAGCAACAGGTATCTTATGAATGTCAAGCGATGAGGCATGATAGTGCCAACTGCAAGAAGAAGACAAAATATATCAATGGTAGCATCTTAGAACACACACACACTCACAAGGAAAATTGTACAATAGATACTTTACGATGATACATGGAAATATGTTCATGCCTATGTGACTGGGTATTTGCCTGTAACATGGAAATATGTTCATGCCTATGTGACTATGTGGGTATTTGCCTGTAACATGCCTACTGAATCCAATACCCAATAAAATGGACATAAATAATGTACATAAACTGAACTGGACAACATCAGTGATTCGAAAAAGCAAAGAGTTTAACGTACGAGTATCAAATGATTATGTTTTCATAACAAATTTATGTTTCAAGGCTACCAAGTGGTCATGCAATAATGAATATACTGTGGTATTTCATAAATCATATGTAAAGAAAAACTATACTAGACAGCGATGCTTAGCGTTATATAGGTCTCATGAAATGGAAATCCATAAAGAACGTCCTTCATATACGAAATATATCTAACAAAAATAAGAACATGCAATACTTCAAATAAAGAAAAAAAGGAGATTATCCTTTTCCCATTTCGGAGGGCTGGGAGGAGAAGCTCCAGTATATATAATATTTCCATAATCTCCTTCTAGGCTAAAAGAAACAAGAAGTGATAAGACATATACTAGTGTTATCCTGTGCAAATTGCACAGACTAAAATAATTTTGAGGGAATCATAGAGATGCACCTTCACTATTTCAATCACAATATAATCAAAAGATGACAAATCTACAGATTAACCAATTCACCTTTTCAAACCAACCAACATCATTCTGTACTTCTATTCAATTGAAAGGAAATTGAAAAAAAAAATCCGAATAATTACCGAAGTTAGGCTCTTCTCGGACTCCTTTAAAGTACCTCTATCTCCTTCTCGATTTTTTTGCCGTACTGACCCACTTTTTGAAAATATTTCGCGCTCTGACCCACTTTCGAAAATAATTAGTGAACTGACCTAGTTTTTGACACGTCAGCAAAAAACGTTATTGAGAGAAACGACATAGGTTATTTACATGCCGTTTTTTCCAATAACGGCATCTATTTTTAAAAAAAGTATCATGCCGTTTTTTGGAGTAACGGCATAGGTTACTTTTATTCGAAGAAGCATATAGTCTCAATTGTGAGATAAAAGGCAAGTGTGAAAATACAATAAGAGATGCCGTTCTTTGAAAGAACGGCATTCTTTATACTGATGCCGTTATTTTGAATAACGACATCAGTTATTGTATTTTCACACTTGCCATTAATCAGTGGCCCCCTCTTCTCCTTCCCCTTTCTCAATCGATCTCCTTTCTCTCTCTCTTCACTTTCGCAACCCACAAACCCTGGATCCCTAAATCAAAAATCCCAACTATTGGAGTGCTCCCAAACTTCCCAAACAAAACAATTAAACACCCATACATAAACCCTAATTGTGATTCGCTCATTTCCTTTTCCACTCTTCCGAAATCCGAAATTGTGGTAAGTATTCGAAATCCCTAATTTTTTTTACAATGTTCATTTTGATGAATGAGAGCTATATATATTGGTAGCATAGTATAAGAGATGTAAATTAGATTCATCTAAGTAGTAGATATGTGAAATGTACTTAAGGATTGTTGTTGATGATGTGTAAAATGTTCATTTTGATGAATGAGAGCTATATTGGTAGTATAGTATAATAGATATAGATTAGATTCATCTAAGTATTAGATATGTGAAATGAGATTCATCTATGTGAGATGTGGATGAGCTATATTGCTATCTAAGAATTCTCGTCGTTGATGTAGTCTAAAAATGACAATGTAGTATATTAGACATTGATGGATAAATGGTCATACATTAGAATTGCTATATTTCTAATCATTATATTCATAGTTCGGTTTGTATGAATGGATATTGCTATGAGAATTGTTTATATACATAGTGGAGAGGTTGTGGTGGTGATTGTTGTGAGTAGTATTTCAATACAAGTATTGAGAAGTTGTTGTTATCTTCAAACATCGATTATTAATTCTGTTGAAGAAACATGGCTTACAAATTTGATTATCTCCATACATCATCATTTATTAATATTGTTCTTGACACATTATTTTTGATGTTCACAGATAAATGGATCCTACACAACCATCTTCTTCCAATGATATTGATGCTTCATCTTCTTCGCACGCACAACAAGGAGGTCTGGGTCCTTTAGACCCGTCCGTACTCTATTTGCAAGAAGATCATAGGTCGCAGGCGGTGTGGAATGGAGATATCGAGAAAATGAGTTTTCGAATGCACACCATATTGCCGATGCACCATCACATACAAAACTATTTGATAAATTGTGGGTTCTATGGAATGTCCATGTTGGCCAAAGTGAAATGTGACCATTCGTTACTTACCGCTCTTGTAGAGCGATGGAGTCCGGAGACACACACATTCCACCTACCCGTTGGTGAGATAACGGTCACGCTTCAAGATATAACCGTCATATCGGGTCTTCCAATCAATGGGGCGGCGGTCACAGAAAAACTGATTTTCAATAAGGTGATGTTGGTTAGAGATTATCTTGGGAGGGTGGTTGAAGAGGATGATAGAGGTGTATTCGTCGAGAATCAATCCGATGTTCATGGCTCTTTACAGAATTCAACAATAGTTTGGGAGATGAACCGACCGACTTTGAAAGTCAATGTTACACGCGAGCTTATCTTTTGTCGATGATCGGAGGTATTCTTTTTCTTAATTCTTCCGGTGATGTAGTCCATTTAATGTATCTTCCTTTGATTGCGGACATACATAGAGCCGGGCAATATAGTTGGGAAAGTGAAGCTTTAGCCTCTTTTTATCGTGCCTTGTGTAATTGTTCCATGGGGTCGATACAAATGACGAGGCCTATGGGGTTATTGCAAATATGGTGTTGGGAACGAGTACACCTCGGCCGGCCCCGAGTAACTATTTTTTCAGATACTTGGAGTGTGCTTAATGAGAATCCGGTGTTTAGAGCTCCTTTAGGTGTGTATTAGACGGGTCAACTCACGTGGAGAGATAACCCACGTGGTGTTTCGACGTATTATAGGGATGAACTCGATCAACTTAGGAAAGAGTACGTCAATTGGATATTGTACACGGCCGAAAGGCTACAACGTCTACCCCCACTATGCACCGCCAACATGCAACTTTGGTTGACACGAGCTCTACTTATAAATTTCTCTGTCGTGGAGTTCTAATACGCCGACCGAATCCTCCGATAATTCAATGCATAACAGCCCATTCCAGAAAAGACAATGTACGACCGAAGACTTTACAATATTACTGGTCAAGGTCGATTGCCAAGTATGGATTAGGCCGATCATCACTGCATTCATGTTGCATGCTAGAATGAGAGGAAATACGATTTGGTGGTAGAAGGGATTGCACCATACGACGGGTCGATTCAAACAGCTTACATGGCATGGTACTGGCATATTACACGGTTGTATATTGCTCCAAAATCGGATATCCCCACACGTATCCAAATTTCAGTTCCTAGGCACCAAGTAGAACCACCACTGGCTCGTGTGTTGAAGAGCAATGCTTCAAAGGATTGCAAGGAGTTAGTGAGAGAAATCCTCCATCCATGTCGTACCTCACTTGAAGAGGTTGGTGACGATCCGCGCTTTGCTGCTCTTTTACCCTCATCCGAATTTTCCACTCAACCGCTCCGAGTAAGTGTTACCCGAGCTCAACCTCCACCACCATGAACAAGACAAGTTGAACCTCCCGCACCAACAGAGAGACAAGCCCAATCTCCACCTAGGCCATCTACACATTCGGAAGCTTTTCCTTCACAACGGCCACGACGGAGTAAGAGTGTTCATTTTCCTCCTTCGAAAAGTCAATTAGCATCTAGAGATATTGAAGAAGTACAAGCGGGGCATGAAGAAGATGTCGGACCAAGTGTACCTGCAACACAAGAAATTGCTGAACGTAGGAGGAAAGTCCCAGCTCGGAGAAGGAGGGAGCCCTAACACTGCACGACTTGTTAGTGTTGCATGTTTAAATTTGTAAATTTCTAAGCTTTGAATGGCCCAATCACATCAGATTCATTTTGAATGTGTAATTTTATTATATTTTGTTTGCTTATGAAGAACATGATGAATTCGAGTATTTGGGCTTTTAACATATGAAGCAAACTTGAAACAATTCGGTTGTTGTATTGTTATGTTATATATATTATCTAGGGTTTGTTATTGCATTTGTTGTTAATTGTAAAATTGAAGTCTGAAAGTATTCGATATTGATTTTGTATACACTTGTACATGTTTGTGCATGTTTTACTTGTAATATATTATTAACAGATGCTGTTATTGAAAATAACGACATCTGTTACCTGTAACGTTATTTACAGTAACGACATAGGTACAAAACATGCTGCTCTTGGTTTGTATATTAATTTAACTTGATGCCGTTTTTTAGAAAAACGACATCAGTGGAAATGATGTCGTTCTTCTAAAAAATGACATCAGCTGAGTTATTTATTTCAAGGAAAATGAACCACTGCCAATACCTTCTGTCTTCACAGTCATTTTTCAGAATAACGACATCTCCTAAGAATGCCGTTATTTGGAATAACGACATCTCCTAAGGATGCCATTGTTATGAAAAACGGCAACAGTTGAGTGTCTAATTTCCATGGAAAAGAATCTCTGCCGTAGTATCTACCTTCACAGTCATTTTTTAGAAGAACAACATCTCCTAAGTATGCTGTTATTGTAAATAACGACATCTCTTTAGCTTGCCGTTATTCTAGAAAACGGCATTAGTTGAGTGAATTATTTCAAGGGAATTGAATCTCTGCCAAACCATCTACATTCACAGTCGTTTCTCTGAATAACGACATCTCTTAAAGATGCCGTTTTTCAGAATAACGACATATCTTAAGGCTACAGTTGTGCATGTTTTGTGGAGGTGCAGTTCATCAAATTCATTCAAATTCAACAAATGTTCATCACAAACATATATCTCATACTCAACTAATGACATTACAACGGCGTTCATCGGCATCCTCCTTCTCATCAACTTGAAGACTGTGATCCTCATCTTTTTCCTCTTCTACCAAATCGTTATTTACAACGGCGTTGTCAAAGTCTTGCATTGCCATGTCAGTGCGGACAATATTTTGTGACAAGGTCAACGGATGTACCTGCTCATATTCAGTGGTAATAGGTTCCGTTGGACTTGTGCTAATATCTTCTTCTGTATTTGGTATTCTTTCATGTGACTCGGCAGATGGTTTCAAACTCGGTGCGGGCCTTGGACTTTCAATAACAACTTTCCTAGTATTTGGAAGCCTCATTTGGTCAATATATAAATCCAATGCATTCCAACTACAATTTGGGTCAAGTGTCCTACTAATCATGGACCTCAGAGAATTATCATTATCTACGGGAACCACCATGAAATATTGCCCTTCCCCTTTATCGGCAGCATAACGAGCTTTGATTTTGACACTCATTTTACCTCTATCCCAATTAGTGACTTCAAATATCTTATCTATTAGTTGTGAGTACATAAAGTTGCGGGGAGCCCAAATAATGACCCGTTCAACATCGCTATAACAATATCCAATCTTCGGATCTTTAATTATTTCACCCCCAAAATATAACCAAATAGGAATATCATATTCCATACCTAAACATAAAGATTCAAACATATTCAAGTCATTAACTACTCATAAGCATAACAGGAGAATACATATCAAACATATGGTTATAATAATACCTTCAAATTAGACCATAGTGTGGATAGCTTGAAAATACGTCGTGGATGAGGAATGAGATGAGAGTGAGAGTGAGGTGGTAGGATACATGAAGTTTGAGAGCACTCCAATAGTTGGGATTTTTTGATTTAGGGATCTAGGGTTTGTGGGTTGCGGAAGTGAAGAGAGAGAGAAAGGAGATCAATTGAGAAAAGGGAAGGAGAAGAGGGGGCCATTGATTAAAGGCAAGTGTGAAAATACAATAACTGATGCCGTTATTCAAAATAAAGGCATCAGTATAAAGAATGCCGTTCTCTCAAAGAATGACATCTCTTATTGTATTTTCACACTTGCCTTTTATCTCATAATTGAGACTATAGGCTTCTTCAACTAAAATTAACAGATGTCGTCACTCCAAAAAAAGGCATGAAAGTTTTTTTTTTAAAAATAGATGCTGTTATTGGGAAAAACGGCTTGATAATAACCTATGCCGTTTTCCCCAAGAACGTTTGTTGCTGACGTGTCTAAAACTGGGTCAGTTCGCTAATTGTTTTCGAAAGTGAATCAGAGCGCCAAATATTTTCAACAAGTGTGTCAGTACGGCAAAAAATTCTTCCTTCTCAAATCAAACATTTTCTCTCAAATAAAATATAATCAACATCAGAAAAACACGGAGAGAACAATAATTGATAATTAGCTATATTAAAAATGAAAATATATAGATTAACCAATTCATATTTTCAAACAAACATCATTCTATATTTTTTATTCAACTGAAATGAAACCCCAAAATTCTCAATGTGTGTAACTTTCCAACAATTCCAACAATTCTCGATATGTGCAACTTTCCAACAATATTGTATAGAATTTGAAAAAATAGAAAATAGAAAAATCATTTATGAATAATTCATCTAATAACATTTATACAATATTGCGCGAATTCTAAGGTTTGATTAACAGATACGATTTCACTTCAAAATTTGTGTGGAGAAATAGTGGGGGGTTGTCCCCTCATTTTTTTGTTTTAAAAAGAAAAATTGAGAAAAATCCATGTACCAAAAGTGGTATTACCTTAATATATTGTATAGATGAGGAATGTAAAACCAACCCCTAATTCTAGTGTTGTGAAGCTAATATAACCTTCTGTATATTAGTGCAATTCCTCACACAATATTTTAACACAAAAGATATAAGCAAATAAAAACAAATCAAACCAATAATTAACAAATACAAGAATTATGCCAGTAAGAACTCCAACCCAGTGACCAATTTTAATGGGAACAAAGGTATGCCCTTCAACACCTGCGTAAAACATATAGTAGTATATTTTTTATCGGGAAAAAAATATAGTAGTACATTAAAAATGAAATCTTATATATGTTAACTCTACGAAAATTGTGTTAATTAAAAATGAAATTTGTATATATTATATGGTAACTTCCCATCATATGACTTCTTTTTTATTCAATTCCCCTTAATCCAGAATCACCTAGCTTTAGAAATAAGTATGTCAGCAATCATTGTATTTTTTAGGAGACCAGTAAATATGAGCACTTTGCAAGTAAAAAATAAGAAATAAGTCAAAGAAATGTAAAAAGAACATAAGAATGAAATATATCCATCGCCAAAGAAATGTATCATTCACCCATCAATTTCAAATGAGAACAACCTCATGCCAATAGACCACCTACAAAAAAAGAAGATATGCAAATTTTGATTTTGACCCTCAATCAATAAAAGTAATTAAAGCTCTGACTAAAAATGGTGATCAAAATTTCAGAGTGGAAGATGGTTCTAATTGAATGTTACTATTCAACAGCTTCTCAACAGACCCGTGCGAACTTTGATCTGGACCGTTGGATCTTCGATCCAACGGCCCATATTTTTTTAAATAAAATTTTGTCTTAACCCATCATCCCCAACGACGGGTTAAGGCAAATTTTTATTAAAAAAAATAGCCTTAACCCGTCATTCCCAAGAACGGGTTAAGGCTATCTATATTCATTTGTATTTCCATTCAGTTCGTCTTGTTCGGCGATTTCTCCCTCGCTCCTTCTTGTTTCTTCGACAAACTCAACGACAAAAAAACCCTAATCCTTCGTCTAAACCCAAATCAACCCACTTACGTCCGCTCCCCCTCCTCCCAACTCCAAAGTTGGAAACCCTACCTTCTCTCCCCCTCTTCGATACGAAATCGAAACCCTAGTTCTCTTCCAAATCGATTGTTTGGCTTGATTTGGACCTATTTTGTAAGGTATACACTATTTCTTTACCTCAATAATCTAAGTTTGTATTATTTTTTTAATTTGTGTGTAGTAAATTATTTAGAAATTGGAAAAAAATTTATATACCTTAGTAGATTTTAGATGTAGAATCGGGTTGACTTCAAGTATATTCAATTGCCGAATTATGTTGCTTGCGTTAGTAATTTATAGAATTAGAATTGTATATACAAAATTAGTTAGAAACTTTTCAGTGCGGTTATGGTTGAAAACCCTGCAAACGACCGTAAAAAAATACGAAAGTTTGCGAGTAGGTTCGTCTCATGTAGTACAAGCCACCCCAAGTTGTATGAGCGAGTTTCGACTCACGGTTCGAGAGATACGGCCGCGTATCGCTTTCAGTTGAAAAAACCAAGTAAAGCGGTACACGGCCGTATCTCCCGAACCATGACTCGAAACTCGCTTCTACAAGTTCGGGTGGCTTGCCCTACGTGAACTGGACCTAGTCGAAAAGTTTTATAATTTTCGGATGCCGTTTGTGTGGTTTTCTTCAATTCCTCGCATGAGAAGTTTATGACTTAGAATTTTGTAAGAGCGGTTAGATTAGAAAACCCTTCAAACGACCTCCAAAAAATACGAAACTTTGCGAGTTGGTTGGTTTCCGTTAGGAGAAGCCAACCCAATTTGTAGAAGTGAGTTTCGACTCACGGTTCGAGAGATACGGCCGCGTATCGCTTTCGGTTGGAAAAAAACCAAGTAAAGCGGTAGATGGCCGTATCTCGCAAACCGTGACTCGAAACTCGCTTCTACAAGTTCGGGTGGCTTGCCCTACGTGAATCCGACCAAGTCGAAAAGTTTTAAAATTTTCGGATGCCGTTTGTGCAGCTTTCTCAACTTCCTCGCATGAGAAGTTTTAGACTTAGAATTTTCTAAGTGCGGGTAGATTAGAAAACCCTTCAAACGACGTCCAAAAAATACAAAACTTTGCGAGTTGGTTGGTGTCCCCTACAAGAAGCTACCCCAAGTTGTAGAAGTGAGTTTTGACTCACGGTTCGAGAGATACGGCCGCGTATCGCTTTCGGTTGGAAAAAAACCAAGTAAAGCGGTAGACGGCCGTATCTCGCAAACCGTGACTCGAAACTCGCTTCTACAACTTCGGGTGGCTAGCCCTACCTGAATTCGACCAAGTCAAAAAGTTTTAAAATTTTCGGATGCCGTTTGTGCGGTTTTCTCTACTTCCTCGAATGTGAATTTTTTGACTTAGAATTTTGTAAGTGCGGTTAGAGTTTAAAACACTTCAAACCACCTCAAAAAATTACGAAACTTTGCAAGTTGGTTGGTGTCTCCTATGAGAAGCCAACCCAACTTGTAGAAGTGAGTTTCGACTCACGGTTCGAGAGATACGGCCGCGTATCGCTTTCGGTTGGAAAAAAACCAAGCAAAGCGGTAGACAGCGGAATCTCGCAAACCGTGACTTGAAACTCGCTTCTACAAGTTCTGCTGGCTTGCCCTACGTGAATTCGACCAAGTCGGAAAGTTTTAAAATTTTCGGATGCCGTTTGTGCGGTTTTCTCTACTACCTCGAATTTGAATTTTTTGACTTAGAATTTTGTAAGTGCGGTTAGAGTTTAAAACACTTCAAACCACCTCCAAAAATTACGAAACTTTGCGAGTTGGTTGGTGTACCTAATAAAAATCCAATCCAACTTGTAGAAGTGAGTTTCGACTCACGGTTCGAGAGATACGGCTGCGTATCGCTTTTGGTTGAAAAAAATCATTATAAAGTGATATACGGTCGTATCTTGCAAACCGTGAGTCAAAACTCACTTCTACAAGTTTGGGTGGTTTGCGCTACGTGAATTCGAAAAATTGGAAAAGTTTTATAAATTTTTGATGCCGTTTGTGCGGTTTTGTCACGTTCCTCGCATTATAAGTTAATGACTTTCAATATTTTTTTGTGGTTAGAGTTGAAAACACTTCAAACATCGTCCAAAAAATACGAAACTTTGCGAGTTGGTTGATCTCACTCAAACACAACCCACCTCAATATGTAGAAGTGGGTTTGGTATTACGGTTCAAGATATACGGCCGTGTATCAGTTTATTTGGGTTTTTTTTACAACCTAAACCATCTTACACGCCCGTATCTCTTCAACCGAGATTTGAAACTCACTTTCACAATTTGGGGTGACTTATGCTACGTGAATTCAACCAATTTCACCTTCCGTCCTTTTTTTGTTTTCATTCGTGTGTTTTCCCCCACAATCTCGGTATATTTGTTTTGTTGTCATTTGTACCAACCACATTTTAAAATTTTTGTCAGATAGATAAATGGCGAGAACAAGGCAACCGAGAACCCCGTCCGAAAGTACTAATAGCGCACCAACTACTGAGATAAGATTGATTATTATTATTGGTTTTAAATACGAATATGTAACATTATCTCAATAATAACATTTGTTATATTTATTCGTGTAGGTTGGTGGCCGTCAATCCACATCTGCTGAGGCAGGTCCGTCGTCCTCGGTTTCCGTTACATCACCCGGACCCGTGGACACAAGCATACTCACCTTGCAACCCAAACACCGATCTGAAGCCGTGTGGAATGGGTCCAATAAAAAATGTAATTTCTGAAAGCACGCAGTTCTTCCTTTCGACCCCCGTATCACGCCGTTTGTGGTGGAGGCCGATTTCTACAGAGCTAGATTCATTCACTCAGTGAAGCTAGATCGGCCACTGCTTACAGCTCTAGTCGAGCGATGGAGGCCGGAGACCCACACATTCCACCTACCAGTAGGTGAGATAACTGTGACCCTACAAGATGTGGCAATGATAACTGGACTACCAATAGATGGGGTTGCCGTGACGGGAAACATGGACTTCGATCGAGTTGAAGTTGTTCGTGACTTACTCGGTATCGACCTGCAGTTGACAGTTCTCCAAAGAAAAGAGGCCGCTGAAAAAGAAATCCGCGAAAATGTACCCGCAAATTTTGATGAAGATTTATTGTATGAACAAATAGAAGCTGCGAAAGATAAAGCGGAGGAAGAAGTGATGGCTGAAACTTTCGATGGTAAATCACTGTACATCAGCTGGTTAAAATTTCAGTTCGAGGAGGAATATTTGGCCGCCGATTCGGACGAGCAAACCCTGACGTACTATGCACGTGCATACATTTTTAGTTTGATAGGGGGACTTATCTTCCCGAACACATCAGGATCAACCGTGCCGCTAATGTACCTACGGTTGTTGGAGGATTTCTGGTATGCGGGTCATTTTAGTTGGGGGAGTGCGGCACTGGCGCTACTGTATAGGAATTTGTGCACATGTTCTTTAGGAAGCGTACAGATGGGTGGCCCAACGGTGCTACTGCAGATCTAGAGTTGGGAACGCATCCACATCGGACGTCCCCATATTATTGAGGTTACACCGGATTAGTTGGCCGCCCCAGGGGCAGCGAAGTTGTTACCTCCTCTAGGAGCATATTGGGCGGGCCGGCACACGTGGGTCGATAACCCACGCCAATCTTTAACCTACTACAGAGATGAGTTAGACAACCTGCGGGACGAGTTCGTCAATTGGGAACCGTACTCGGCCGACAGGTTGCAACGGTTTCCTCCAGTCTGCGTAGACAGATCCCTTTGGTTGACGGCTGCATCTCTTGTGAATTTTGGAGTTGTCGAGTTCCAGTATCCTGATAGTCTTGTGGCAATTCGGATATCAACAGAAGATTCCCGAGGTCAGGTCTTATGATAAAAAGTTGCGCGAGGTCAGGGGAACGGGATGAGTGCCCAACTTCGATTGGGCTGATTACCATCATTACCATGTAGCCAACTGGAACACCATGCGGCGGCAAATGACACCGAATATGATGTACGTCGCGATACCATATGATGGCTCCCTCCAGCAGGCATACATGATGTGGTACAAGTGAATAACCCGGTTGTATGTTTCTCCAAAGGCCGCCGTACCAGCTGGTGTGCAACTTCCAATTCCCCCTACCCAGGCAGAACCAGCTCCAGTATATTCCTCCTCCCAGCCGATGTACCAACCAAGGGCTGAGACATATCGAAAAACGGTCAGTCAAATTTCATATAGTTTGTACGCATGTACTGTATTTAATTGATGCCGCTAATTATGAATGATGTTTAAATTGGAATTTTTCACCAACTGTAGATTGAAAACGCATGGGAGGTTGTTCGAACAGCTGCTCGCGTCTTGAAGACTAGGATACCCGAGAGCTTCAAGGAGGTAATCCGGGAGATGCTAGTCCCGTACCGTCGTACTCTGGAGGACGCGGGTGAAGGTCCACAAGTTGAGGCCTATTTGAGAGCCAACTTGCCATCAACCGGTACTAGGCGAAAACAAACTGTGAGTAGGCCGGGAATTTGCATCACCGAGTCCCAACAGGTGCAACACCAACAACCACAAATTGAAGATGAGTCGGAGCCTTGGGAAGATGATGACCCTCAATCTCCCGAAACCGAGGGTAGACGACGGAATCCTCAACGAAAGAGGAACCCACCTGAACATCTATCACAAAGTGGTCGCAAACTGCGTGGTCGTAAAAGGTAGTATCTAACAATAGGTTGGTTAAGTGGTATTTTATTGTTTGGTTTTTGATTTTATTCCGTTCAAATAACTAAGAACTACTGTTTGTTTCTATATTTGTAAATGTTGTAGATAATTATCGGGCATCCGCGGAACTCAACCATGAAGATAGGTGAATCGATCCAGAAATGTACTCGAACGATTAACAATTTGTGAAATCAACTATTTGTAGTGAATGACTTGTAATAGGTAGTTGTAAACAATACAGAAATGAAGTCGAACGATTTGGTGAGATTAGTATTTGCTAATGAATGTCCTATTTTATGTCTTCACATATATATTGTTGCGAACATGGATTTCTGAGTTGTTGTGGTACCGCTATATATATATAGTTTTATTGTTGTGAACTGAGTTCTCAATTCTTGTGCTATGAATTGTTGTTGTGAGGTTGTATTGTTGTGAACTCAGTTTCTCAATTCTTGTGAGTTGTTGTGAGGTTGTATTTTTCATCAAGACACCTGTACTGATTGGGCCGAAATATCCCTACCTAACCCGTCATTGTAGATAATGGGTTACCTACACCTAATCTGTCATCGACAATAACGGGTTATGTAGACATATATTGGCCGTTTTTTAACCTACTAATATAGTTCTGCCAAAATAGGTAAACTTAACCCGTTATTGTCAATAACGGATTAGGTGTAGATAACCCGTTATCCACAATAACGGGTTAAGAAGACATATATTGGCCGAAGTTTTTTAATCTCAGGTCTGTACATGATATAGTTCTGCCAAAATAGGTAAACTTGACCCGTTACAGGTCTGTACATGCACGTGCATACATTTTTAGTTTTTTAATCCCAGGTTTTTAGTTGACAAAGTTCTGCCAAAATAACTTAGCTTAACCCGTTATTGTGAATAATGGGTTAAGAACAATTAACCCGTCACCCTTAATAACGGGTTAAGTAGATATATATTGGCAGAAGAATTTTCATCTCAGCTCTTTAGGTGATAAAGTTCTGTCAAAATTGTTTTACGTAACCCGTTATTGTTAATAACGTGTTAGGATAACTTAACCCGTTTTTGACAATAACGGGTTAAGTAAGAAGATATTTTTATCCTTTCTACAAATTTCTCTTCACTCTTTGCGAGAATTGTCTCCTGAACTGTGCAAAGTGACATTAATATGCCCATAAATTGTTTATATTTTTTATTAATTTCCATTTACTACCTCGTAACTAACCACTATAAATTTGTTACCATTATAAGTGTTGTAAAAGTTAAAAAATTAAATTACAAGATTTTTGTACCAAGGGTTAGGGTTAGGGTTAGGTTAAGATAGGGTTAGTGTCGGGTTAGGGTTAGGGTTAGGTTAAGATAGGGTTATTGGTGAGTGTATGTTTTTTGTTTTTTTAATTAGGTTCATATTTGTAGATCCCCACATTTATATTTGACTTTGCAACATGTGGAACCACATGTACAACATGGCAAGTATCTTAATTTGTAGTACAAGTCGTTAACTTGTAGTACATTAACGGGCCGTTCTAAATTTCCAGATTAATGAATCCATCCATCCATCAGTCAATCAATTTGCAGGTTCAAATCAGGGCTAATCAAATATATCTTCCCCCACATGTCTTTATTGTGCTACTACATGTGAACTTGTGCCCCCACATGTGATCAGATCCAGTTCTTGTTAGCCAAGTAATTAGATCTGGTGGCATGGCGCTCTAATAACGCGTTCGTGCTTTTCCATTAGGGATACCATCATCATCACAGCGACATTCCACATCTGTATTGATCTTTTTGTACATGCATGTGGGGATTTACATATGGTTTTTTCCATATATAGGCTACATGTGGGGATTTATATGTGGTTTTTCTCCCATATAGGCTACATGTGGGATCTACATGTGGTTTTTTCTCCATATAGGTTGCATGTGGAGATCTACATGTGGTTTTTCCCCTATATAGGCTACAAGTGGGATCTACATGTGATTTTTTCCCCATACAGGCTATATGTGGGGATCAACATGTGGTTTTTCCATCATATAGGCTATATGTGGGGATCTACATGTGGTTTTTCCATCATATAGGCTACATGTGGGGTTGTACATGTGGTTTTTTCTCCATACAGGCTACATGTGAGGATCTACATGTGGTTTTTTCCCCATATAGGCTTCATTTCCACAATCATATAGGCTACGTTTCCACAATCTAGAGTGTAGGCCGTTGTCTCCACCAAAGAAGTGGTGTTGTCATCTAAGCCAAGTGACCACCACAAGTCAGAAAACTTTGAACATACACCTAAGTGGGAAAAAGCACCAAGCTAAACAAGCAGAACTTAACACCCGCCTACTATTATTGCAGACACTTCAATATGGGAAAAACCTAAACTACATAACCACATGTACATCCCCACATATAGCTTATATATGGGAAAAATCCTATGTACAGATCCAGTTCTTGATGGCCAATTAATTGGATCTGATGACGAGATGTGGATCACGTGACGCATCTGGTTAGGCTTTTCCATTAGGGATATCAGCATGTGGGGATCTACATGTGTTTTTTCCATATATACGCTATATGTGGGGATGTACATGTGTTTTTTTCATATATAGGCTACATGTGGGGATATGCATGTGGTTTTTTCCTCATCTTCCCGTCTCTATCTTCTTCGTATTATCAATGGCTTCCAAAAAACCAACAAATGCTACATGTGGTTTTCTCTTTACATGTGGGGATCTATAATTGGTTTTTTGTACACACGTGGGGGATCTACATTTGGCTATGTACTTTAGGTTATTCCCATTTTTGAACTTGTTCTAATACGAAGTGGAAAAGAGTGGAAACCCTAACCCTACATTAACCCTAACCCTAATCGCTAACCCTAACCTACTAACCCTATAATAACCCTAACCCTAACCTACAATTTTTTTTAATTGTTTTTTAAGAAACAAATTACTAAATTAATATGCGTTAATTTTTATATTCATTTGATGATATCGATTTTATATTGGTTAGTTACGTGGCGAGGAATTGAAATAAATAAAAAACAATATCTAACCAAACCCCTAACCCCTGCTAACCCTAACCCTGCCCTTAACCTACTGTAACCCTACTTTAACCGTACAAAGTACTCTAACCCAACCAAAAATTATATCTAACATAATTATTTAAACCGAATTCGCTGAATGAACGTAAATGTTTTAAAATTTTGTTTGTTTACAAACAAAATTTGAAATCGCGTAACGAACATCTATGAAAAGCTGATTATATAAAATTTTATGAGCACATTTTAGTATGGTCAAAGTGGTGTTTGAATAATTTATCATAAATTGTTTTCATTAAGTGAACTACTTTATATGTTATATTTACAAACTTGTTTACACATTTTTTTTCCATGCGATTTAATAATCTTCAGTACTGCCGATATAGGTACACTTAACCCGTTATTTACGATAACGGGTTAGATGTACTTAACCCGTTATCGTCAATAACGGTATAAGTTAACGTATATTGGCAGAACTTCGCCATCTACTTATGCATGTAGCCATAAACTACTGCAAATATAAGTGTGCTTAACCCATCGTTGGTGATAACGATTTTTGTTAACTTAACCCGTTATCCGTACCAACGGGTTAAGTTGACAAATATTGGCAGTGGTTCATCATGTACAGACCAAGTATTGGCATAGACCAAGTATACTTAAACCGTTCTTGGTAACGACGGGTTAAGTGTACTTAACCCGTTGTCACCAACAACGGGTTATGCATATGTAATTTGCAGACATGGTCTGTACATTTTGAGATGTGTATCAATCTGGTGGAGACAATTGCTGTCCTTGCTGTTGTTTTTTGGAGACTTGTATCATACTTTTTGAGTTTTGTATCAGTGTGAATTGGAGTGTATCAAGGATTTGACCTTCTTGTCTTCTTCTTCTTCTTCTTGTTTTCATCCCATCTTGTTTGATGGCCACTGGTCTGTACATGATAGCTATCATGTCATGCACCCCTCCTTCTAATCTTCCCTATAACTGAGCATATTGAGTTCATAACTCAAATGAGGAGTGCGTGTTAAGAAGTTGTCAAGTACTTTGAATATACGGTTATACCCACTACTACGCTATCCCACGAAGCGGAGAATTTTTACCTCTGTGTAATAGTAGTGAACTAAATTGTTTGCAGGGGGGATAACTGCTACTTATGCAATCAAAAAAAGGCAGAATCAGCAGTCCTTCCTATCACTTTGAGAAGAAACCGAGCATGTACTTGTATACTAAATTAATTTCAATTTTGGAGTAGAGTGTCAAAGGATGACTTTGTAATATCAATTTGCTTTAGTTATGTACGCATTCTATGTATCTTCAAACAACTTGTTCTTGCTAGTTTGTAATGTTTGATATATGAATAAATTTGTTGTTGCAAATGGCTTGTTGTGAATGAACAAATTTGTATATGTATCAATAAAAGAAGATATATCCAACACAGACGAAAGTTCATTAAGTTATTCATTGTGATTGAACAAATATGTATATGTATCAACAAAAGAAGATATAGTCCACAAAGTGGAAAGTTCTGTAAATAAATCTCAACCTAACCTATCATTGGTAATAACGGGTTAGGTGGTATATAACCGTCAATGCCAATAACGGGTTAAGTGGAGAGATATTGGCCGAACTTCATCCCCTACATGTGAAGTATTGGTTAAGGACTGCCAATATCTATCTCCTTAACCCGTCATTGGTAATAACGGGTTAGGTGATATAAAACCGTTAACGCCAATAACGGGTTACGTGGAGAGATAATGCCCGAATTTCATCCAATATCTATCTACTTAACCCGTTATTGAAGATGACGGGTTAAGTTATCGTAACCCGTTATCCTCAATAACGGGTTTAGTAGAGAGTATCTGGCATCATTGTTTCTTCAATACTGCGTACATTTTCACAATTTTCGACAATATAGATATATCATCCACAAAATACACAATCTCCCACACAAATAATAAATCTGTTCACATCGGCATCCAGACAATTTTCATTACCAAATAATTCACAAATAGATCGACTTCCCAAATTGCACACATCTTCAAAATTCACAAATTTCGACATAAATAAACATTCGCTACCCAAATACAAGATCAAAATCCATAGCAACATATGCAGTTCACAAATACACAAAATAAACTGACATACAGAGATTACACTCTGATTAAATACATCATTAATTTGCTTGTACCAAACAGATACATTCAATTAACCACATATATACAATCCAAAAGCAACGAATTTTTCAACGCATTGCTTCTTTCCATTGGGCGCGTTTTTTTGTTTCATTCCGGACCTACACAAAAAAATAAAAAAAAATATAAGTTAATCATCGAGTCGAAATTAATAATTATCTGCACAAAAAAATATAAAATTCAGCAATTATTCGGTGATTATCTTGAAAGTTTGATATGACATACATATTACTAAAAACCCCCTAGCACAAACCTTCGCCTTCGTCATCATCACTCTTTACAGCGTTTGGAGCTTCTTCATTCCCTACCGATTCACTAAATAAGGAAGAAGAATGAGTTAGTACCGACTACAACAAGTTTATATTCATTGAGTCCAATTAACAAATACAAAATCTCTGATATAATACCTTGCTACATTTTTTGGGCAATTCCGTGAATCGTGACCTACGACACGAAGGCATGTCCTACAAAGTCTTGGCCTCTTCATTTTTTGACCTTCTCTTATAGACTTCAACCGTTTCCCTTTAGGCATCCCCTTTGTGGTGCACTGCACAGGGTCACCTACATGTGCATGTGCATGTGCATGTCCACTACTCTCAGGTTGTGCACTACCTTCGTGTGGTGTGCTGTTCACTGACTCAATGTTAGCAAAGCCATCGATTTCCTTCAGCATGTGGTCGAGCATGTACTTGTATCCTCGCTCTGAAGAACAACCAAGATCGACCAAATGTCTTGAGTGCATAGTCAGTTCACAATAATGAGAGGCAAAATTGTCGCCCATACTATTGGGAACCGGTATACTGTTTCTTCTCAGTTGATCCCTGGTCCATCGCCTATAAATATATTGTTCGGGTAGTGCGGTGTGATCTGTGAACCGAATAACTGCCAGTAGATGTTTGCAGGGAATGCCTACGAAGTCGTACATGGGACAAGGGCATTTAGCAATTTCAGTGATTTTACAATAAGAAATCACCCTCCCCGGTTCTGAATTTCCACAAACTGTTACAGAATAAACTGCACTATCCGGTGTATCCATACTCGCAATTAAACTCACATTAAGTAATAAGCTTTTGACAACTTCTTGTTAAAATTTGTAGAAAATCTTCAAAGTGTATGTTCCTGCCATTTGTGACTCTAATGCCCATTCGGTCTTCAATTTTAGCCGCTCCTCGCGATTACGATGTGTTTCTTTAAGTTCATCGTGTCTTTGTTTTACTAAGAGTCGGTCAAAGATGACGGCAAATTCATGTAATGAGTACTTTTTATGAGTATGGTGCTTCAAGGATGAATGTAGCGATTCGCTACGTTGGGTACTCAACATGCCCCCCCAAAATGAGTCTCTTGCGTACATAGGAGCCCATTTTTCGCGGATCTCAAATTTTTCCTTCAACCATTTGTTATTCTCCAGTTTGTACTGGAAGATCAAATTTTTCTACTTCTGTTCGAATTCTGTTTTAAATTCCGCCGTATAAATGATAGTCTTCAAAGCATCCCTGAACTCATCAACATTATTCGGCATGCGCACTTCATGCGATAGCTTATCCAAAATATGCCAAATGCAATATCTATGTGACGTGATTGGGAAAATTTTGGAAATTGCAGAAGTTATCCCACGATCCTCATCTGTCACGATATTGATCGGATCAAAGCCCATTGCTTCTCGCCACTTTTCAAAGAACCACTCAAATGAGGATGTCTTCTCATTGGGGATGAACCCACAACCTAGGAATATTGATTGCCAATGATGGTTGAATCCAACAAATGGTACGAACAACATCCCGTATCGGTTTGTGTTGTAGGTAGCGTCAAAGCAGAGAACATCCCCGAATACTTCATAATTCTTTCTAGCGATACCATCCACCCAGATACAATGTGACAATCGCCCTTCGGGATCACATTGGTAATCAAAATAGAATAAAGGATCGGTCTCCTTTTTGGATTCAAAAAACTCAAGTAGCATTTGTCCGTCGTGTCCTTTTAAACCCTCCATCTCGTCTCTCCTGAGATTTCTGACATCGGTTTCAGTGAACCCAATTTTCTTATTACCTCCACTTGCACCTTTAAAGAATAGCATTTGTTTGCATACAGGGATATTAGCTTCGGTAAGTTGACCAATTACTTTTTTATCTGTCTTAGTCAATTCACGATTTCGAGGTAGCAAGTGACGTCTACCGGGTGAAGTAAATTCGTGATTGTGTGCTTCATTTAACGAATAAAGAATCCACGAATTACTTTGTGAATTACTATGTGGGTTTAGTTTGACACGAACGAAAGCTTTGCAACCCGTTCTAGAAGTTGTACCTCGTCCAGTTTCATTATGATTATTCGGTGACTCCCCGGCTTTATTACAAACATATGATTTATCCACTACATCGTTTCCCTTATATTTATTTTCACCCTTACGCATAGAGAATCCCGCACATTTGCAATATGATGAATAAAATTTTTTCGCTTCCTCAAGAGTGGGAAATGTCATACCAATCTTCGATTTTAGGTGCTCGCCAACATGAGGAAGATACTCGCCAATTTGTTGTGCACGAATATATTTCTCTCCGGCAACAGAACTTCCTTCGAAACTGTCCATACCTAAGAAACCGTGAAAAGGAGAACAGTTAGGGGTACTAAACCGTTGTGCATGGTGTTTTTATAAGTGCGCAAGCAACAACAACTTGTAAAAGTCAGTTTCCACTAACGGTTCGAGAAATACGGCCGTGTATCACTTTATTTGAGTTTTTTTCAATCAAAAACGATACACGGCCGTATCTCTCTAACCGTGAGTCCAAATTGATTTATACAAGTTCTGGTTGCTTGTGCCACATGAGATCAACCAACTCGCAAACTTTCGTATTTTTTGGAGGTGGTTTGAAGTATTTTCAACTCTAACCGCACTTAGAAAATGTTCTGACTCTAAAACTTCTAAAAAAATAAACTTGAGAAAACCATACAAACGGCATCCGAAAATTATAAACCTTTCCGACTTGGTCAGATTCACGTAGGGCAAGACACCCAAGCTTGTAGAAGTGAGTTTCGAGTCGCGGTTTGCGAGATACGGCCGTGTACCGCTAAACTTGGTTTTTTCCAACCGAAAGCGATACGCGTCCGTATCTCTCGAACCATGAGTCAAAACTCACTTCTACAACTTGGGGTGGCTTCTCGTAGTGGACACCAACCAACTCGCAAGGTTTCGTATTTTTTGGAGGTCGTTTGAAGGGTTTTCTAATCTAACCGCACTTAGAAAATTCTAAGTCCAAAACTTCTCATTTGAGGAATTGAAGAAAACCGCCCAAACGGCAATCGAAAATTATAAAACTTTCCGACTAGGTCCAATTTACGTAGGGCAAGCCACCCAAACTTGTAGAAGCAAGTTTCGAGTCACGGTTTGCGAGATACGGCCGTGTACCGGCTTTAGTTGTTTTTTTCCAACCAAAAGCGATACGCGGCCGTATCTCTCGAACCGTGAGTCGAAACTCACTTCTACAACTTGGGGTGGCTTCTCGTAGGGGACACCAACCAACTCGCAAAGTTTCGTATTTTTTGGAGGTCGTTTGAAGGGTTTTCTAATCTAACCGCACTTAGAAAATTCTAAGTCAAAAACTTCTCATGCGAGAAAGTTGAGAAAACCGCACAAACGGCATCCGAAAATTATGAAACTTTCCGACTTGGTCGGATTCACGAAGGGTAAGCCAATCGAACTTGTAGAAGCGAGTTTCGAGTCACGGTTTGTGAGATACGGCCGTGTACCGCTTTAGTTATTTTTTTCCAACCGAAAGCGATACGCGACCGTATCTCTCGAACCGTGAGTCGAAACTCACTTCTACAACTTGGGTTGGCTTCTCATAGGGGACACCAACCAACTCGCAAAGTTTCGTATTTTTTGGAGGTCGTTTGAAGGGATTTCAACTATAACCACACGTAGAAAATTCTAAGTCAAAAACTTCTCATTTGAGGAATTGAACAAAACCACGCAAACGGCATCCAAAAATTATAAAACTTTCCGACTAGGTCCAATTCACGTAGGGCAAGCCACCCGAACTTGTAGAAGCGAGTTTCGAGTCATGGTTCGGGAGATACGGCCGTGTACCGCTTTACTTGGTTTTTTTCAACCGAAAGCGATACGTGGCCGTATCTCTCGAACCGTGAGTCGAAACTCGCTCATACAACTTGGGGTGGCTTGTACTACGTGAGACGAACCTACTCGCAAAGTTTCGTATTTTTTTATGGTCGTTTGCAGGGTTTTCAACCATAACTGCACTAAAAATTTTCTAACTAATTTCGTATATACAATTCTAGTTCTACATATTACTAACGCAAGCAAATAAATTCGGCAATTGAATATACTTAAAGTCAACCCAATTCAACATCTAAAATCTACTAAGGCAAATAAAATTTTCCCCAATTTCTAAATAATTTACTACACACAAATTAAAAAAAATAATACAAATTTAGATTATTGAGGTAAAGAAATAGTGTATACCTTACAAAATAGGTCCAAATCAAGCCAATGAATCGATTTGGAACAGAACTAGGGTTTCGATTTCGTATCGAAGAGGGGATGAAAGAGTAGGGTTTCGAACTTTGGAGTTGGGAGAGAGAAGGGGGAGCGGACGGAGCTGTAGATGCCGTCGTAAGGCGGAGCTAGGGTTTTTTTTTCCGTTGGGTTCGTCGAAGAAAGAAGAAGGAGCGAGAGAGCAATCGCCGAAGAAGACGAATAGAATGGAAATACAAATGAATATAGATAGCCTTAACCCGTCCTTCCCAAGAACGGGTTAAGGCTATTTTTTTTAAATAAAATTTTGCCTTAACCCGTCCTTCCCAACCACGGGTTAAGGAAAAATTTTATTAAAAAAAATCTGGACCGTTGGATCCAAACCGTTGGATCTTGGATCCAACGGTCCAGATCAAAGTTTTCACTGGTCTGTGCGAACAGACCCGCTTCCGACCCGTTTGCAACAGAAGAAAGCTCATATATATATATATATATATATATATATATATATATATATATATATATATAGTATGTGCATATATGAAGATGCGAATGAAGATTGGATTTGCCCTTCTTGGATGCTGCCGAAAATGGAGATGGAGTTGGAGGCCTTGCTTTGGTGCACAGATTTCGAGGAGGTTGCAATTGGAGTTTTCTTTAGGAGCTCCTAATTCTAGGAGTTCATTTGAGTACAAATTCTTCAACTTTAGGTGGGTGTTTCTTAAATTCTTTCTAATTTAGGAGCAGAAATTGCATGATAGAGGATATACAATTTATTTGTTGAATTTGAATTGGTATGATGAGATTACATGCAAATTAATGCAGTATTGAATTGCTAAATTTTAAATTGGTGTGGTAGATGTAAATTGCTTTATCTATTCTCTAAATTGTTATGATTGTTAATTTGGAATGCTAGAATTGAAGTGATTCGTATGAAATTGATGCATGTTGAGACATTGGTTAAAATACTGCAAATGTGTAGAAAAGGATTGTTTGATTCTAACATCAAAAATATTTATTTTTATGAGTATAGGATTTTTTTATAAAGTAATTTTTGATAAAAGACAACATTCTATTTGGAAAATTGATTATATGTGTTTTTTTAATGCATTTTGAAGAAAAGATTTTATTATATTGCAAAAAATGAGAAACTTGTGAATTCGAGAACAAGTACGATATTGTTTTTCTAAAGAATACACTCCGAAAGATGGTCTATATTTTCATAGAAGTACAAATCAATTGAAAGGTCGAAAATATGTTCAGGATCCACTTTAATTACAATCTGGTGCAATCGACAGTCGACCGAGCTAGGGTCGACAGTCGACTGTCAAGTATTAAAATTCAAATTTTGTTAGCAGGACAGTCGACTGTCTACTTTCCACAGTCGACTGTTACTGTCTTGATTATTGGTTTTGAGCTTTCAAAGTGTCGAAGAACAGTCGACCGATTCCTTGTCGACAGTCGACTGAACTGACTGGGTTGTGTTTTGAGTTTTCAAAGTTTCGCAGAACGGTCGACTAGACATATTTTTACAGTCGACTAACTGGCTTTTTGAGTTTTGAGGTCTCGCAGAACAGTCGACTGGCCACTTTTAACAGTCGACTGCTAATGTCTTGACTGACGGATTTTCTTGAGTTTGGATTTGATTTCCGACATGTGAAAGTTGAATAAGATTGAATACTAGATTTTATGATTATTAATACTTGATTAAGATTGCTTGATTTGAACACAATGTGATAAGAGATTAAATTGGTAAGAGATTGAATTGACTTATATCGCGTTATGTGATTATAAAAGAAATGTTTTGAGAAAGAGTTTGTCAACAAAGAAATGGAAATGATTATTTGAGATTGATTATGAAATATTGTTAATCTCTAGAAAGAGATAGTTGTTGAAATCTAGAGGCTAGGCGAGACCCTAGTGGCCGACAGTTTATTTATGATTTTGAGAGCTAACCATTGAGGGTTGAGTGTCTCTTGAGAAGTAGCCAGGTAGGCTGACTGTCTCCGTTATTTTGATTGAAGTCCGGTAGGGTAAGCTAGCTCTAGGTTGTGATGATTTTCTTTTAAAACAAACAAAATTGTAAGGATTAGATACATAGTGAAGATGTGATGAAATTAAGAGAAAAACATGAGTATGAGGGCCATTGGATTGGCGGCGTGAGAGTATTCACAGGATGTCCTATGATGCATCATAATAGGACGTTGATACTGCTCCAGAGTACCGTCCCAGTGGCGACGCTCGTGGGGTGTTTGGTGACTGTGGGTGGTGTCATGTCTATGGTAGGAGCTGAATTACCACAGGATGCCTGCATGATGAGTAATGTGTCAGTGCATTGGGATTCCCTCCAGGGCGCCTAGACATGAGTTCGTAGGTCATAGAACATCTAGGATACTTATCGTAGTTACAGTAGTAGATTAAGTCATGGAAAGGGATTGAACCCTACAAGATGAAGAACGATTAAGGGCTTGCCCTCGGACCTATGTAGTATGGGATGCATAGAATCCGAACAAGTGCGCATTAGTGTCATGTAATTATTAACAATTGCATTAAGGACTAAGTGCACAACACAACATGACATCAACAGGATATTCCCTTTGTAGCTTGTTTGTGATCAAGTTTGTGTTTGCTAAAGTGTTTAAGAATTGTTATACTGCTTCCGGCATAGAGAGGATGACCGTGTATAATATTTTGTCGGTTGTAAGCAACTGACGTGCCCACAGTTTTACATGCAGGACTTGGAGCAACAAGAAGATATAGAGATGATTTGAGGTTGATGATCAATTAAATGTTAAAGTTGATACAGTTGTACATTTATTATTGTTGTATTTTATTAATTCCACTGCGTATTGATGTAAAAGACTCTGATGTAATTATTGTTGAAATAAAAATTTTAATTTCCTAATAAACTTGTATGAAATGAAGTGTAAAGATCCTGTGGAACTCGAATTCAGTTGTGTTTTGGAATTCGGGGTGTTATACTATATGGCTCGACGCTCGGCAATGACCTCGAGCCATGCCATAGCTTTCTCACAAGCAGGGGGCTCGATGCTCGGCAATGACCTCGAGCCACGCGCTAGCTTTCTCACAAGCAGGGGGCTTGATGCTCGGCAATGACCTCAAGCCACACCCTAGCTTTCTCAAACTATATTGGCTCGACGCTCGGCAATGACCTTGAGCCACACCCTAACTTTCTCAAGCTATATGGGTTCAACGCTCGATGATGACCTCGATCCATGCCTTAGCTTTCTCAAGCTATATGGGCTTGACACTCGGTATTGACCTCGAGCCACACCCTAGCTTTCACAAAACAAGGGGGGCTCAATGCTCGAACTTTGACACTCGACCCTCGACGATCAACATGAACACCGAGCTAATTCCTAGCTCTTTCAGAGGCTAGGCCTCGACGCTCGGCCCCCGACCCTTGATGCCCGGTGCTCAGTGTTTTTACTCTCTAGGGGATTTCTTGCTTCCTACCCCCCTTTTTTTGCGCTCTGAGACTCTACAAGTCATACTCGCCGAATACACCACTCCACTCTTCCGATAGAGACAAACTACTCATAATATGGGGTAGATGATGTGGCCCCATTCGGGCCATCAGATCTCCTCAGATTTTGCTTATCCTAGATCATTAAGTCAACAAGTCCAAAGGGCTTCTGCCAACTCAGGCCCACAGACAAACGGGTCCGACTCGGACTGTCAGGGTCCCCGACCTGTTTATCTCTGCCTATAAATACCATACCCTCTCCTCTTTGCCCAAGGTGATAAATCTTTCCCCACCTGAACCATAGCTACTGTTGCTTTCTTAGTGACCGACTAGATCGCCGGAGGGCCTGTCACCGGGACTTCTCCCGGTGTTTCTAGGTAGTGTGCAGGTACAAGAGTCCAAGCCGAGCCTCGAAGATCCGAGCCGAGCTACGAGATCCGAGCCAAGCATCCGACCTCTACCTCACTCCTGCTACCCCCCAGCCGGTCCTACAGCTGAGGGTGGGATCAACACCAGTACCACGTCTTTCGCTTCACAAATTACAAGAACTCATACTCGTTGCCCCCACACCAAAAAACAAGCAGCATCATGTACCACATCAACACTTTCTCTCTCGAATGCAGATTAACACTATAGCAAAAGAAACATGTAGATCCCATGAAGAAAATCATGGTGTGGTCCTACATGTCTATATACATTAATCTCAAATAGTACATAGTACTCGTACTATAATAAGAATTTTCCATTGCAAGCTGGAAATAAGGAAATCAACAAATACCCATGTTAGAATACATTGATCAACACAAAAAATCCCACATAAAGAACTGTAAACATTCACCAAAATCAATTAAATTTTGCATATCCTAAAAACTTTGAATTTTTTTTTACCAAAATGACCCATTTTTTGAAAGTATGTACCAAACTGATCCACTTTCGAAACTAATTACCAAAACGACCCACTCGCTATCTCAGATTGCGAGTTTGGTTAAAACCTCATCGCTATCTGAGATAGTGAGTGTATGGTCATGTATTTCTCCACACTTTGGAAAAAAGTTGAAGAAAAATAGCAAGTTTATACTCGCTATCTCAGATAGCGTGTGCTTTTTTACCACACTCGCTAACTGAGATAGCGTGTGTAGATTGGGTAAGCTTTTCAAGAGTCGCTGTCTCAGATCTCTGTCACTTCACTCGAAACTCGCTCTATCTTCTCTCCCAAATCCGAAAGAAACCCAGAACTCTTGTAACACCCCGAATTCCAAAATACAACTGAATTCGAGTTCCACATGATCTTTACACTTCTTTCTTACAATTTTACAAGGAAATAAAATTTTTTCTTTCATCAGAGTTACATTACACTTGTATATTATCACAGCGGAAGTAATTTTACAATAGTTTACATGAAACAACATTTAAATCAATCTTGCGCAGCATGTATACTTCAATTGTCAAGCATCTTTACCCTACATATAAAACTGTGGGCGCGTCAGTTCATTCAACTGATGAAATATTATACACGGCTATCCTCTGTATGCCGGAAACAATATAATGATTCTCATTACTTAGCAATCCACAAACTTGTTCATAAACAAAGCTAAAGGGACTATCCAATTGATGTCGTGTTGTGAATGTGCACTTAGTCCTTAATGCAATTATTTGTATTATATGACACTAATGCGCACTTGTTCAGAGTCTATGCAGCCCATACTACATAGGTCCGAGGGCAAGCCCTTAACCGTTCTTTATCTTGTAGGGTTCAATCCCTCGCCATGACTTAATCTACTACTGTAACTACTGTAAGTATCCTAGATGTTTTCTGACCTACAAACTCATGTCTAGGCGCCCTGGAGGGAATCCCAACGCACTGACACATGACTCATCATGCAGGCATCTTATGGTAATTCAGCTCCTACCATAGACGTGACACCACCCGCAGTCGTCAAACACCCCACGAGCGTCGCCACCGGGACGGTACTCTGGAGCAGTATCCATGCCCTATCATGACTCATCATGGGACATCCTGTGAATACTCTTACGCCGCCAATTCAATGGCCCTCATTCTCAATATTTTTCTCTTACTTTCATCACATCTTCACTATGTATCTAATCCTTAGTTTAATTGAATCATGAATAAAATCAACTCTTAGAATGTAGCACTCCCACTATACCGGTCTTATTCATTTAATTCACATGACCCAACCTTGGTCTTCTCATTTCAAATATCATTTCACAATTCTTTCATTGCCGGTATAAGGCTTGGCTATACCATAATTCTCAATTTCAACTCATAATTACAATATTGAGCTTTTCATGCTCATAAGATCTTTTAATGATTAATCACAATTCACATTTCATATTCATAACATTCATGTATTCATATTCATGGAACTCTTCCTAACTCATCATGTCAACTAATTTCAATTTTTCAAGTAAAATATCATGCATAACAATAAAAATGCAACATGCCACAATCTCTAGTTATAACCCACATAATTCTATTTTAATCCATGCTAATTCTACAGTTCACAATTTCACTTAGTTCACACTTCACACTTTTCAAATTTCTCATTGCCAAAATCTCATTTTAAACTTCTTAAACAATCCATTCGAACTTCAAAAGAAAACAATTTAAGTTAATAATTAAAATAAGTTCCTTCTTGTAAAAACGTTCTCACTTATACAAGGCCACAGGTAATAGAGATTTCCTCACAAAATATAGATATTATTTGAAACTTCAGGGCAGTCGACTGTTAATCATGGCCAGTCGGCTGTTCTGCGAGGTTCTAAAGCTCGAAAATAAAGTAATCAGAGAAGTCGACTGTCACATATAACCAGTCGGCTGTTCTGTGATGATCTTTAAACTCAAAAATAAAATGATCAGGGCAGTCGACTGTTACAAAAGTTGGTCAACTGTTCTTTAAAAGATTCAAACTATATATTTTTCATAATTAAAGATAGATTCCTACAAAAATCACTACAAAAATGTTTTCTTTCTTACGATGTTTTTAGAACACAAAAAATCATCCTTCTTAATGAATAAAACTCATATTTTTATCCACTAATTTACACATAATGCATTCAATCTTTTGTTTGCAAAATAAAATCTTTTCATTTATTCTAATACTCATATGGCACATATAACAATGGAAAATTCTACTACAACAATTAACAATCATCTCTTAGTAAATTATTGCATCAATTCATCTTTAGCATAACATTCTACTTTAATACTTTAATCAACAAATCTAATCTTTTTACTAGTTAATCCACATAGTTTGCATTTAGAACATACTTAGCATGCATACTAACATTAGGAACAATGAGAACATTCACTTTTACTCATAATTAATAAATCTAGTAATCAAAATAACACACATTTACTAATTTATCAATTCTCTTCAAATTAGGCAAGCATGCATTTCATTTCAACTAGTGGCTTTATAATAACAATTCAATTTCATTCCTAGCATGATTTCTACTTTAAAAGTCATGAGAAACACCTACCTTTTTGAAGAAAAAGCCAACTAAAAGCTCCTAGAGTCCCCTGGAATGCAAGAGAGTGCCTTCTCCTCCTAGATTGCGATGCAAAAACTCCTTCTCCTTGCTTCCTTGCCAAAACCGAGAGCTCCAAGTGTGGGGGGATGAATGGCCGGCACACACACACTCACACTCACACTAATATATATCTCCTATATAATGTTTTCTTCTTTCAATAGATTATCACACACACTCACACTCACACTAATATATATCTCCTATATAATGTTTTCTTCTTTCAATAGATTATTAGTGTAGAATACAAGTAGATAGGAGGGGTATTTATACTAATTCTAGGATAAATTGGAGGGCTAGGATTCATTGGATAGTTATAGAATGAATGGCTAGGATAGGAGAGGAAGTTGTAGCAACCACCTACACTCAAATAAACTACCCATGCACACACACCCACTCTCCCATTCCTCCATGCACAATCCGGCCTCAAAATAGTGTGCATTGCACACTACGTGCATGCACGTACCCCCTAGTACCCCTATTTGAAGTTTGTACAATCTTAATTAATCAAATTGTTCACATTTTGTGTCTACAGGACAAGTGTGACTATTTAAATGATTAATTAAATTTGTGGGCTTCACAAATAGTGGGCTTAGGCTTGTGGGCCAAATAATAAAATAATAAAATAATAGTTTATTAAAGTGGGCTCAAATTAAGAAAATAGTGTTTTAGGCTTTATAAAATAGGCTTTTAGAAAAATAAAAGAAGAAAATAATTGTTCATACTATAAAATGAAACTTTATATATAAAAATAAATAAATAAATATACACATGAAATTTGCACGTGCACAACACGTGAAAATCAATATTTCCATTAAAATGAAAGTTTAGGGTATTACAACCCTAGCCTCCCAAATTCGTGATTTTCCTAACAAAATCCGTCTAAAATCTGTCGAAATCCACTTCATCACTCTCAACCCTCTCTACTCCCACTCTCAAAACCCTAAACCAAACATCGTAGATCCCGAATTTGGTTGATTTCGTGAACGGTGAAGGGATTGTGGTAGAAGTGGGTGCATTCATCTCATCCTCATCGTTCGGTAAGTCTTCATACGTTTGCAATTAGATTTTTGGTTAATATTGTTTGTGGGTTAATTTTTTTTTTGAAATTAGATTTTGCAATTAGAACATAATGTTGAGAAATAGTGATTTGTGTGATGATTAGTGTAGTCTGAATTGTTGATTGGGTTGAGAAATTTAGAACGCAATGTTGATTAATTATATGTGTAAGTTGTTCATAATGAGTTCCTCATTCTTCTTTCAATTATTAATTGGTAAATTAGGTGTGTAGGTTTTATTGGTGTGAAATTGTTGATAAGGAATTGTGATATTGGTGTTAAAGTTTTGGGTTAATTTTGATTGTGCGTTAAATTGAATGGAATGTTGATAGCTCATGAGATATAATTTAACGAAATGCTACTTTGAGATATAATTTAATGGAATGTGTAGGTTTTATTCATTGTTATGTCTCATTCGAAATGCTACTTTGAGATATAATTTAATTTTGATGTAAATAGGATTATCGACATATAATTCAACTTTGAACTAGCATGTTGAGAGCTTTTGTTATAGATATGATTATTAAACAATTGTCCATATTATTGTTGAATTCTTAAATTATACGTATGTGTTTTATTGGTGTTAAATTTCCTCGGTGTTAATTTTTTTGGTTTTAGAGTATGTAATTATACTATACCGAAATACATATAAAATTTTAGGATATGCACGAACGAGGAATATCCATGAAGAAGGAACGAGTAGTAGACCCCCAAGTAACCGAGGCCGTGGGGGACCCCGAATTTGTTATGGACGACCCCAAAGTAGTGGTCGCAGTGGTGGACAAAGACACACAAATGTAAGATGATTGTCTTTTTTCGATTAATTTGATTATGCTTTAATAAAATAGTATAATGTAAAATTGATGTTTATTGTTATTTGTTGTGTAGGTTGATCCGGGTCCGTCTACTTCGCCAAATCAACCGGGCCGGTGCCCTTCTTCATCATCGTATGTTCCACCGGTGGGTCCCGGTCCTCTCGGCCCAAGGCTATTTACATTGCAAGGGAAACATCGTTCGAAGGACGTGTGTGACGGACAATCGAAGGTGTAATTTTCGAGGGCACGCCACTTTGCCAATGCATCCATATATCCACGATTTGTTAAGGGATTGCAGGCTGTACGTGTAACACCCCGAATTCCAAAACAGACTGAATTCGAAGCTCCACAGGATCTTTACACTTCTTTTCGTACAATTTTACAAGAAAATTAAAACTTCTGTTACATCAGAGTTTACATTTACATTATATATTTACAGCGGAAGCAAATTTACAACAAATTACATGAATAGAAATGTACAACACTTGAATCATTCTTTAATCAGCATGCATTCTTTAGTCTTGTTAAACACTTTACCCTGCATAGAAAATTGTGGGCGGGTCAGTTGCTTACAACCGACGAAATATTATACACGGCTATCCTCTCTATGCCGAACAGTATAACGATTCTCAAATACTTAAACAAACCACAAACTTTATCACAAACAAAACTACAAGGGACTATCCTATTGATGTCGTGTTGTGCGGTGCACTTAGTCCTTAATGCAGTTATGTATGTTACATGACACTAATGCGCACTTGTTCAGATTCTATGCATCCCATACTACATAGGTCTGAGGGCAAGCCCTTAATCGTTCTTCATCTTGTAGGGTTCAATTCCTCGTCATGACTTAAACTACTACTGTAACTACGATAAGAATCCTAGATGTTCTATGAGTTACGAGCTTATATCCAGACAGCCTGGAAGGGAATCCCACATCATGTCACGACGCATCGTGAAGAACCTATGGACAATTCAGCCTCCGTCATAGGACATGACACCACCCACAATCACCAAACACCCCACGAGCATCGCCTGCGGTACGGACTCCTGGAGACATATCTACGTTATGTCACGACGCATCGTGAAGACAACCTGTGAATATTCTCACATCGTAGCTCCGAGGCCCTCATACTCGTGTTTTTCTCTTATTTTCATCACATCTTCACTATGTATATAGTCCTTAGTTATTTGAATCATGAACAAAATCAATTCTCTAGAGTTAGTCTTTCCACTATACCGGTCTTAACCATTTATACAACATGACCCAAATCTTGGTCTTTTCATTTCAAATTTCATTTCAACATATTTCTTCAATGTCGGTATAAGGCTTAGCTACACCCTATTTCTCAATTTTACTTCATAATCACAAAATTTGAGTGTTCATACTCATAAATTCTTTTTCACAATTAACATGATTTCCATCCTTTTCTACAAATCAAATCTCATACATAAGGTTCAATTGCAATTCATGCATTTCAAATTCAAAATTAATCTCTACAAATCCATTAGTTTCTCATACTATTGTTCATTTCCTTCACTTAATTCAAAAGGCCATGAAGTCGTATTTTCATTTGTATACAATACTCAATTAAGCAAATAAGAGTCCATAGGTAGCACACTTAAATTTTCTTTCATTCACAATCTTCCTTTATCACTTAATATAATCTTCTCATGAAAAATAGATCACTTTTTATAATTCTACAAATGTAAATTTTCATGGAATTCTACTCAATTTCCACTTCTAAATTACTTTCATTTTAGTCAAGAAATACACAAATATTTTTCATAAGATCTACATATTTTTAGAATAATTGTCACATTTTTTTGGATTTAAAATACTAAAGAAACCAATTTAAATACCCAAAGTCAAAAAATCTGTTTTAAAGTGCCGAAACCCAAAATCGAACCCACGACCCGAGAGAAACCAACAGCCACCGAAAGCCAGAACAGCCAGGCACACTAGCAGTAAAGACTGGGGGTTTAGTTAACATAAAGTATGTCTTGGTTTTCGGATATTTAAAAAAAAACAAACAAAGGGCAGAGCCCAAGTTTCGAACTCGAGACCACCAAGGCCAACCCACGGCTACAGTGAGTGCCCAAGCACCCTTCAACCAACTGGTATAAGTGACCAAACTGACATAAGGTGGGGGATTTTAGGGTTAAAATCTAGGTCTCTGTTATTTCGAATTTCTACAAAAATGAATGTTTTTTAGTTATCTTCTTCTCCAAATTTATTCAAAAACTCCAGATTTTGTTCTTTATCATATTACAGTATTTCAGTAAAATAAAATTTGATTTTTGATACAAAAACATAATTTTGCTCTCTACTTGCATATAGTTCTTCACTTTTCGAAACTTCATAAAATGAGCATATTCTGTTTATAAAAATGCACTTAAAATTTCCCTAAATCCCTTATACAAATTTTCATTCGTGTTATACGTTTATTTCAGCAATAAATTTCCTTTTTCATGCCATTTAACAATCAAGTAGTCAAAATCGCATTTTCCCATGGTTCTTATTTCCAATATTTAACATGCAAGCATATCTTCTTAATTTAGCATATAACAAACAAATAAAGCATGGTAGCATGGTAAATTCTAAACTAACAATCACAATTTTTGCTATCAATTAACATACTTTAACATACAATCCTACAAATATCAATTTGTCTCATTCTCACATCACATGGCTAGATTAGTCATAGTTTCTTTTTTTTAATCTTATCAAACATACCCTAGCATGATGTCTAATTAGAAGTTTAAGAGAACCACCCACCTTAAATGGAGAGAAAAATTAAATAAACTCCTAGAGATCTCCTACAACGAACAAGTGAAGCCTTCTCCTCCTAGATCAAGTCACAAAAGCCACCTCTTCCTTGATTCTAGTTAGAACCCGAGCCTCCTCTTTGGAAAAACAGGCCACTTCCTTGGTTGAAGAACACACACTAACACTCAATCTTTTCAACTCACAAACTCCTCAATCTTTTGTCTCACTAACTTGTATTTTGTTCTCTCTTTCTTTTTCAACTTTTGGAGCAAGGATAACTAGTGGGGGGGGGGGGTATTTATACAAATTTTTAGGGTAAATGAAAGGCTAGGATTAGATCATATGGTTAAGGATCAAGGGCCAAGGTGAAGTAGGGAGTTGTAATAACTTCCCATGATGAAAGTAACCACCCCACTATCTCATCCACTCTCCCCTTCTTCCCATGCACAATTCGGCCTACCAAAGTGTGCACATTGCACATGCTAGTGCATGCACGTGCCACTCTAGTGTCCCCCATTTACAAATTTGTTTATGTGACAAAATTAATTGTTAATGAAATGAGTCTACACTACAAGTTAGGCTATTTTAAAAGCGGATTAAGTTAAATGGGCTCACTAATGGGCCAATTTAACCATGGACTCTAATAATTAAATCAATTAATTAATAGAGTGGGCTTAAAAGAGACAATTAGGCTTAGATTTTAATTAGTCTTTTAAAAATATAGTCTTTTTGGAAAATAAAGAGAACAAGAAATGTTTTTATAAAAGAAATTATATAAATGAAATTATACGTGCAAAACACGTAAAATCACAAATTCTTCATAAATAAAATTTAGGGTGTTACAGTACGACATCGGCCTCATGAGTTCAATTAAGGTCGACCATCCTCTTCTAACTGCCCTTCTCGAACAGTAGCGCCCCGAATTTCCAATAAATAAAATTAGAAATACATGACACAAATTCCAGAATCAACCTCAATTGTAATCATAAATATAGCATCCAAATATAGGAAAATTTAAAATTTTTATTAAACCAACTCTTTTACAAAGCACAGTGGAATTTAAACACTTTGAATTACATTTCTTTTTACAACACAGCGGTATTTAAAAGTACCATACATACAATTTTCTTTTTACAATCAATCCTTTAACAAGATGTGCATAATCATTAAATATTCTACCACATGCTACCAACTCCATGCTAATGGTATCTACCTGTAAAACATGAGGCTAGAGATATTCCTAACCCCCAAAACTATAGGGGCCAGCTATAAAGGTGTGAGTGATAATGAAAGGAATACAACTTAAATGAAAACATAAAGAATAAAATCGTAAGTCAACAAGTGAATCTAGAATAAGTGTCAACTGCAAGAAAAGAAAGAAAGCATGCATAAAACAAGTCAAAAAACACAAATGCATATGATGATTACTAATGCATACTTGTCGGATTCTATGCATCTCACTCTATATAGGTCCGGTGCAAGCCCTTATCGTACTCCAATTAATAGGGTTCAATCCCAAGTTATGCAACTAATCCTACTTCGGTGATTACTTTAAGATTTAGAGTATTTTGTGAGTATCTAGTGCTACGCCCCGGTACTTCCTGAGAATCAACTTTCCCATTGTCCGTGATATTGGGTACGCACCCTCATACCCGGATAATTTCAAAAATTGAAACTCAAACTGTCCGCCAATGGTACCTCATCACACAGATATTCCATGAGCATCGCCTCGACCCCCGATAATCCCGAAGACTCATCCTACACCGTATGTGAACACACCCCGGTAATTCCTAAGATTTATCTTCCACCGTCCGGTCATAGGAGGCCCCCTACCCATGTTTTCTCTTATTTTATCACAACTCCAACTAGTGTTTGTCCTTAGGTTTATTATTATTAGTTAAGTCACAATTTCCCCTAGAGTTGGTGTACCATGCCGGACTTAAATCCACTAACTCAACAATAAGGCCCCACTGGCCAAAATATCCACAAAGTCTCAACTGCCGACATCTTAGGGTCCCACTCAACCTCTAGAGTCTCAAAACTCAAAACGCCAACCCAACATTTCTTGGTATCTCATAAATCCAAATAATCCAACTTATAACGAGGTTTCCCTCAAACCAATAGTCAATAAAACCAAATGCTTCCGAAGTATAACTGGATAATTTGTTAAAACTGAAACGAAGTGAAAGTAAAACTGAGATCTTATACTCTCAAAACAGTGAAGAATAACTTCAATCTAACACCTTTGGATTTTGCAAAACGTTTACTTTTCAAAACCACAACAATTAGAATTTAAATACTTGATAAAATTTGAGAATACATACTCTCTGAAAGTGGTGAAATCTAAGTTCAATTATTGCTAAGAATCAGAAAAGTTAACTTTGCAAACTCAAAAAAACAATCGTTCGAAGAACAAAAAACTCCGCAAAACAGTGTGCGTAACTCAGCTTGATGGTCGACTGTCATATACAGTATAAAATATGGCAGTCAACTGATAGTACTCAAAGAAAACAACAACTGAAAACTATGGCAACCGACTATCACACACGGTATACATAGTGGCGGTCGATTGACAGTGCCCAAAAACTCCTTCACGCGATGGCAGTCGACTGACAGCTACTATGGAAAAATGTTGCAGTCGACTGCACAGGAGAAGATGGTGACGGACTAGGCATGACAGTCAACTGCACTGCACGTGTAACACCCCACATTTTTATTTTAATTAAAAATGCATTTTTTTAATTTTTGCACGTATGATACACGTGCTAATTTATCCATCACTTTTCTTACTCTCATTTACTAATTTTAGCATGCACAAGTTTTTAATTAGCCTTCTTCTTGTAATGCCCCGATTTTTTATTTAATGAAAATTATTTATTTTGCTCGTAGTGTGCACGTGCAATATTTTGATAATTAAATTCATTGTGATGAGTATAGATATTTAAATATGTGCTTTTTAATTATTTTTATACAAAGCCTTCTTTCAATTAACAAAAAGCCTTTTTCTTAAAGCCCAAAATTTAATTTATTTATTTTATTTTAAAATTATTATTTTGGCCCATAAACTAAAGCCCATGAGTTAATTTATTTTTAAATACAACTTGTAATGTAGAATACAATTTAAAGATTATTTTTATACAAAATTTAATGTACAAATTTTTGGAGGCAATTGCATGCACGTGCATTGCACGTACACGTGCAAGTGCACACAAAGCATGGCCGGTTGTGGCTTTTGGAGGGAATGGGAAAATTTGAGTGGGATCATGGTGGAGATGGTTACTTGATCATGGGTAGTTAGTGTAACTCCTCCTTAAATCTAAGCCACTTGCTCCTAACTCCTATTTCAATCCTAGCCTTCCATTTTCCTAAACTTTTAGTATAAATACCCCCCCTAGCCTAGTTATTCTTGTGCTTATTATTTCTTCCAAATCTATAGTTCAAAATACAATTATCTAGTAGTTAGTAAGTGAGTAAAAGATTGAGAGATTGTGTGGGATTTTTGCTTGCATCAAGAAGGGGAGAGGCCGGCTATCAAGGGAAGGTGCTCTCGGTTTGGCTTTGTGGAGTGCTCGGGTTGGCTTGTGCGCGTCGACGAGGAGGGGAATCACTCTCGTTGCAAGGACATTCGTTTAGGAGGTTGCTAATTGTACTTTTCTTCAATAAGGTGGGTAAATTTTCCATGTTTCTAATTAGGAATGCATGCTAGACTAAATTGAATGAATGAAGCATGAAAAAGATTGATAAGAGTACACATTTAATTGGAAAATGACTTATTGATTGATTGATATATGGATGTGCAATTGTATGTGATTCTATTAGTAAAGGCAAAATTGTGTGTGAATCGATTATAGCCATAAATTATTGGAGAAGTTTCATTATCTACATCACAAATTATGTACACAAAAGTTAGTAGATTAGCAATGCTACTTTATGTGTTAAATGAATCTTTGTGTTTTATTGAAATGAGTTAAAATATAGATTTGCATGTTTGGTAAATGATTAAAAACAGAAATTAATATGAAGAATTGCTAGTAAAGAGATTTGAGATGTTAATTGCTAAGAAATGTCGAAAAGAAGAAATGTGGTAGTTATAATGTAGAATTCGAATTAATTTTATGAAAAATATGTTTTTATGGTTAAAAAAATTACTTTTTACATACTGGTGTGTAAATTATGTGAGGAAGAACCAATCTGGAATTTTACAGTAATTTGTATAAAGGCAAAATGAAATGAGGACTAGTTGAACATCGAAATGTTTTGATAACAGAAAGAATTGATTTAAGTAAACTTAGAGTTGTACCATTGACAACCCGAGCGCATAGCTCAAGTGGTTGGGACGGCTCTGTTTGCTACAGTGGGTGTTCGGAGCCCAGGTCGCTGGTTCGAATCCCTGTGGCACCATACTTTTGTTTTCTTTTTTTTCAAAAATTATAAAAACAGCAGCCGAGAGCATATAACGCTCTCAGCCCTCCTTATAACGCATGTAGCATCCGGCCTAGTGGCCTGTGCCTTGGGCGGTTTTCCCTGTGGTCCTGGGTTCGAATCTTGGCTTCGACAGTTTGAAAAAAATATTTTTTTTGAGTGTTTGGATGATTGAAAAATTATGGAAAAAATATGTTTATTCTTCTAAAAATATATGGGACTTATGAAAAATAATTTGGGAATTATTTACATAAAATAAAATATGATTTGAGAACAAATGTGTAAATAGAACTATGGTTCCACATTGATATTTTTTTGTGAAATTATATCTTGCAAAAAGAACTTGAAATGAAGGATTAGAAAATTAATATAGCAAAGAAAGAAATTATATTGTGTGATGGATGTGAATTATTCTCATTGGAGAATAGGGTAAAAAATATGAAATGTGAATATTCATTTAGTGATGTGATTTCAATGTGAAATTGATATTTGATGAAGTATAAAATTCCATGTATGATTATGGACAATTGAACAATTTAGAGATCATGCTATTGAAAAACAAATCTGTTATGATTATGAAAATGAATTTATGAGTTGGAAATGCTCAATTTGAAAATTGTGAATGGAAATTGAAACAAAAGAGTAGCTAAGTCTCCCCGGCAATTGGAAAGAAATGAAATGAAATTTGAAATGAAAGACCAAGGTTGGTCATGTTTGAATAAATGAATAAGTCCGGTTTAGTGGAGAGGCTAACTCTAGAGCTTTGATTTTGTTCATGATTCTAATAAAAACTAAGGATTAGTGCATAGTGAAGACATGATGAAAGTGAGAGAAAAATACAAGTATGAGAGTTAGAGTTTACGGTGCGGGTGTGTGAGCCACAGAATGCATGCTTGATGAGTCAAGACATGGCGTGGGCACAACTCAGTAATGATCGGACTCTAGCAATGCTTGTGGGATGCTTGGTGACTGCAAGAGGATCGTGTGCCATGAAGGAGGTTGAATTGCCACCGAATGCATGCTTGACGAGTCAAGACATGGCGTGGGGTTCCCCTCCAGGTTTTCTGTACACGTGCTTGTACTCATAGATCATCTAGGATACTCACCGTAGTTACAGTAGTAGATTAAGTCAAGGCGAGGGATTGAACCCTACAAAGATGAAGAACGATTAAGAGGCTTGCCCTCGGACCTATGTAGTATGGGATGCATAGAATCCGAACAAGTGCGCATTAGTGTCATATAATATAAATAACTGCATTAAGGACTAAGTGCACAATCACAACACGATATCAATAGGGTAGTCTCTTTAGTTCGATATGTGACAAGTTTGTGTTTGTTAAATATGGAAAATAAGTTATACTAATTCCGGCATAGAGAGGATGGCCGTGTATAATGTTCGTCGGTTGAATAAACTGACGTACCCACAGTCTTATATGCAGGTAAGTGACATGATAAAGATTAAAGAGGAACGGATGCTTAAAGATTATTCAATATTGTTGTACATTTATTTAAATGTTGTAATTTTTACTTCCGCTCTGCCGTGTAAATTGTAATGTTTTACTTGTAACTCTGATGTAAAGTGAAAAGTTCAAATTTCCTTGTAAAATTGTACTAAATGAAGTGGAAAGATCCTGTAGAACTCTCGAATTCAGTTGTATTTGGGATTCGGGGCGTTACACTTATGACCCATGGACCTAAAGATTAAATCCTAGCCCATTAGATTGATTAAAAGAAGAGCCCACTAGAATAATTAAGTTAATATATTAAAAGAGAGCCCATGAATGAAGCCCATTAATAAAATCGTAAATTAAGTTGAGCTTGGACTAATACATGACAAGTTACAACTTTAGTATACATTTAAAACTATAGAAATGTATTTATTTTGTGTGTGCATGTGTGCATTTGCACACATAGTGTTGGCCGGATTGTGACCCTAGGGGGAGGCCGGTTTTGGGCTAGAGGGGTGAGGAAGGGTTAGGGGTTGAGGTTGTGAAGGGTTGGGAGCATGAAAGGTTGGAAGTTTTAGGAGTTAGAAAATGAAGAGTTAAGTGGGCAATTAAGAAAGAGATATTAGGTGGAGATTTATGCAAATTAAACCCTCCCATTATCCTATAAATAGCACCCCATTCTTCTTCTCTTTTACACCAAAAAAAATAATCAAAATAAGTGAAAGAAAAAGAAAGAGAGTAGAGTGTTCTCATTTTGGAGGAGTTCTTGCTTGGAGAAATTCTTACTAGGAGGAGAAGGTCTTGCTAGGAGCTAGGAGTGGATTCCATCTTTCTCATTCTCAAATCTTCCATTAGAGGTGGGTGATTTCATACTTTCTAGTTGTAGAATATGCATGCTAAAAACTATAAATGAGTAGTATAAGTTAATGTTGATGTGAAAAATATAGATAAAATTCATGCTAGTGTAATATGACATGAATGAGGATAGTTTTGTTGTGATTGAGTAAAAATAGATACCATGCTAATTAAAAAAAAGAATTCTTTTATTACTATGAATCATGTTAGTATGCTTGCATTTTTTTTGTGCATGTTGAGTACATGAAAATTGTTGAAGAAAGTTATATTCAAATCATGCTTTGATAACTAAGAAAGGAAAGAAAGTAAATTTAGTTAGTGCTTTGAAATGTATTGACATATGTACATTTGCTATGTCCTAATTGGAAATATAAACTATTGGATGAAAGAGATATTTTGTGGGACTCTCATTTTTGAGAGACATGCTAGTATTGTTATAAAATTGTAATTTGTATAAGTGAGAACACAAACTATTTTTCATGAACACTATTTTGTAAGTTTAAGTTTTAAAGAAAAACCCAAGTCTATGTGAAAGATGAGAAAAAGAATTGTTTAAAGAAGTAGAAGTAGGGTTTTAATGAATTTTAAAAAACTGTTGTTTACTGTTTTTAATTTCAATCTCAGTCAAGAAAAAAATTTATTTCAAATTCTTGGAAAGATTTGATCTTTGGATAAATAAGTTACATGAAAAAGAACCACTTTTTGAATAGTTTAAACAAAAGTACATTAGTACAATTTCTAAACAAAAAATACACTTGGACTTACTAGTTAGCTAGTGCAATACAGAGCACTGTTTATAAGAGATCTTGGGTTCGAAACTTGATAGCCACATTCACTTTTGTTTCTTTTTAATAAATTCCGAAACTGAACTTGACTTAAGAGCCTTTCGGCATATGAAATTGACGCCAGGTCCACTTGGACCAAATGGCTAGCGGGATCTGGGTTTGGGCGCTGACTGTATGTGACCAAGGGTCATGGGTTCGAAACCCGAGCACCTTCTTTTGTTTTTTTTTGAATCTCTTTTATTCATATGTGAAGATTTTTAATATGGAAACCTTAGATATAAACTTTACTATTGATAGGAAATGAAATGGAAAATATTGAGAATGTTTTTTTATATATTTTTGAGATATAAAGAGAAATGAAATTTTGAGTATGGAACTTTGTAGTGAAGAAAAAAAAAGTATTATTTTTTTGTGAAGTGATTTTTAAAGAGAATTATACTTTGATTTTGTTTTAAAAATATTTTAAAGAGAATTGAGACATTGTGATAGTTTGGATTGGTTATAAAAATTCCATGTGATGAAATTGTGTTCTTGAAAGGAATGTTTTGTTTATAAAGAATATGAATGAATAACTAGATCATGAATAATGTCAAGACTAAGAAATGAGTACTTTGTGGATAATTGTTAAGACAAGTTATTGATCATTTGTGAATAAAATTGAAGATGAAAATAATCTAAGTTTAAGACATGTTTATTGAAGGGTATGTGTACCCATGGAATCTTGTACATGAAAAGTCATGATTTAGAGTTAGTAAGACCTCGGGTACCGGCACTATTGATTGGAAAAGAGTTGAAATATATTTTTGAGATGTGATCATGGAGCTATCTCGTATTTTGTTGATTAAGTTTGGTAGGAGGTAAGACTAATTCTAGGTTTGGAAATTTATTCATGTCTTGAACTAAATAATTAGACACATAAGTGAAGATGTAGTAAACCTGGGCAAACGTAAGTGGGGCGCTCTATATAGTCGGTGGTGGATTCTGTGGCTATAGACCCAGTCAGCGGTGGATTCCGGGATGGTGGTTGCTCCGTGGGAGATGGGCTTTTATTTTTTTAAATATGAGATTATGAGGATGGGTCAGCGGTGGATTCTGAAATCTTGAGTAATCGGGCGGATAGTTTGCCATACTCCAATGTATATACATATACCGGGGCTAGAGGGTCACTTGCGGGATGATTCGCACGATGAGGGATCTGTTATAACAGTCAGCGGTGGACTTCGAGGCTGGGATCCATATTCGTGGAATGATCTAAACCTTATCTTATTACTGGGTAGTTTTCATGGCGGGGGATCGAACCCTTAAAAGTGGAGTACGTAGGTGCTTGCCCTCGGACCTATGTAGTATGGGATGCATAGAATCCGAACAAGTATGCATTAGTGTCATCCTAATATAAAATATGTGCATTAGGCATTAAGCCATCACATACACTAATATGTGTAGAATAATCACTTTTGGCACTTCATTGTTCATTCAATCTTTGTGGTTTGTTAAAGTAATGAGATCGTTATATGTACGGCATAGAGAGGATAACCGAGTATAACATTTTCGTCAGTTGTAAGTGACTGACGTGCCCACAGCTTGATATGCAGGTAATGGACTTTTCCATGAAGTAAAAATGTTATGATGCAGTTGATGATTTACATTGTTATAGTTGTACAAGTTGTATTTTATTTCATTATTGTATTCTTCCGCTGTGTAAACAAAAATGTAATGAACTCTAATGTATTATTAAAAAGTTTTAATTTCCTTATAAAATTGTACGAAGTGAAGTAACAATCATGTGAAATCTCAAATTCGGTCTTATTTGAAATTTGGGGCGTTACAGCACGTTCAATTGAACTGCAGTCGACCGTCAGATATATTGCAGTCGACCACGCAGTCGACTGGCATGTCCAGCCTGCGACAGCCAATTCTTTCGAAACCGATATACGTTTAAAACTTTGAATATATGATTTCATTTGCTAAAAATCTGTAACAACACAAGTACTTCCTTGGCCAAAACAACTCAGTTTATGCATAAATCAAATCCTTCTTAAACTTCACAAAAAGGACAATTTTCCAAAAATCATATTGTTGCAAAAATCAAGAGTTTGAAGAACTTCTCATATGAATATTTGAACTCTTACACAATTCAAACATGTTTAAAACTGAAAGTAATCTTGTTTTACACATTCATTGGTCAAAATATCACAATCCATCCGACTTAACATCAAGTTCTTTGACTTCTTATTCAATACAACCCAAAATAACATTAAACTCTGTATGTTTCATCTCAGAACAGAGAGTACAAAAGTAAATCAGCAACTTAAAGGTTATTTGTTCATCCATGTGCATGTATGAAGTCATTATTTCAATTGCATTCTATTTCATGTCTACTATACATCCACAATTCAATAATTTTTTACACAAGCATTAAGTAGATCTATACTAATTAGATGACAACTCTACATCAAGATCAATTCAAAACATGGTTATTCAAGCATGGCATAAGAAAGTGATGATCTTTTTGTATCTCATACATCAACTATTTAAGATAGAAAATTTCTCATACATTCATATTTCTTCATAAAGATGTTGATTAGTTATTTATTCATTTAGAATCTATATTCACACATCGTATTTCATAATCATACAACTTCTAATCATGCATTCTACTTGAACAATTCATAATGATATAGCAACAAGATGTAAGAAAGTAACACTCACCACAAGAAGATTCAATCGAAGCACAAAAGAAATAGTAAAGAACACCCCCTTCTTTCTCCTTTGTAAAAGTCCAAGATCTAAGATTTAAAATCCAAGAAAATAATAAGAAAATATGTTTTGAGGGCACAACAGGGGATGGGCGGCTGTTGCCCCTAATATAGGTCGGAATTCCAGTTTCTAGGGTTTCACAAAGTTACATATTTACTCCTCAAGGAAATTATTTATTTACATATATGGATCGTTCCAATTATTAGTTAATCAAATTAATTAAACATAAAATAAAATTAAATCACCTTACTCTCCTGTTCTGGCCGGCCAATAAACACAACCCAGAAAATCGAAATCTAGAGTTTTTACTCCAAGTGGCAATTTTACACAAAAGTCCTTAATTTTGAGTATTTGCAAATATATCATAAATCATCCATAAAAATCCCGAAAATTTATAAATAATATCTACTAATAAATGTTAGATTTTACAAATAGATTTTCTGACTTTGTGTTTCCCAAGAAAAATATTTGCACGCGTTTTGCACATGCAAAAAGGTAAATTTCAGAAAAATGTTTATTAAATCAAAAAAATTCATTTTAATTCATTTATAAATTCTAAAATATTATTTAAAATTCCAGGATGTTACACGAACATTGGCGTCTGGAAATGCACAGTTTTCATTTGCCGTTAGGGGAGATAACTGTCTCACTACAGGATGTTGCAGTGATCACAGGTCTTCCCATAAATGGACAGGTCGTAACTGGAACGGTGGACTTCTATCCATAGTTTTTTTTATCACAGATTAACATTTACATATTCATCTTCTTCCACTTCTTCAATATTTTCTACACTCTCATCAACTTCATCGTCGGTTTTTTCCTCTTATTCATCATCATCTAATAATTCATTATTGACGATAGAATTTTGAAATATTCCATATACGTACATTGGCTGATTGAACATAATCTTGAACCAAACTAGGTTGACATGGCAACTTAACTTCTGTAGGATCCAGACTTGTTGTATTGGTGATCGTGTCTTCTTGTGGGGACGGTGGGATTGCGTGTGATGTTTGAACTGGGTTAGAAATCATTCCATGTGTCTGTACTTCTCGTACAAATCTTGAACTAGGATTAGCATGATACTAGGCATTATTAATTTGGATTTGCAGAATATATAATTTCAATGCGCACCAACTATAATTTGGACCAACTGTCCTAGCAATCATGGACTTCAGAGCGTTGTCATTTGCTACGGACACAGTCATTAAATATTGACTTTCACATATTTCCGTTGCATATCGAGATAAAATTTTAAATTTTCATTGATATTTAGCCCAATTAGTAACCTCATAAATTTTCTCGACTAATTTTGTCATTGTAATTGTACGGGGTGCCCAAATTATTTCATGATCAACAACACTATAACAACAACCTAGTTTTGTGTCACGAATAATTTCACCAACAAAATAAATGCATATAGGAATATTGTAATCCATACCTATACATATTCATACAAATATGAGACACATTATCTAATCTACCCAAGTGTACACGATAAAAGGTTATACAAATCATACCTTCGAAACAATGATCGGGAATATTGAGCAATTCGGGATCTTCGATGATGGGTTTAGGATTTTGAGAGTGGGAGTAGAGAGGGTTGTAAGTGATGAATTGGATCTCAATAGATTTTGGACGTATTTTGTTGGTGAAATAACGAAGTTGGGAGGCTAGGGTTTTGGCGTTTTGGGTTTCTTTCGGAATTGAGACATAGAATGGAAAGAGAGAAGTGAGAGAGTGCGAAACAGCGACATTTTAAAAATTCCCCTACACTCGCTATCTCAGTTAGCGAGTGTCGATTGGGAAAATTTTCTTCAAGACCCTACACTCACTATCCCAGTTAGCGAGTGTTGTACAAATACACACACTATCTGAGATAGCAAGTCTACACCTGACATTTTGCTTTCAAACACATGAACATACACTCGCTATCTCAGATAGCGATGAAGTTTTAACCAAATTCGCTAACCACACTCGCTATCTGAGGGTCATTTTGATAATTAGTTTCGAAAGTGGGTCAGTTTGGTACATACTTTCAAAAGGTGGGTCATTTTGGTAAAAAATTCAAAAACTTTAGGGGAAGTGACCAAATGACACCCAAAATTTATACTAATTCCCAAATAGCACTCAAAGTTTTTAAAATACCCAAATAGCACCTAAAGTTTTCAAATATGGACGAAAAAGTACATGCGGTTGTTAAGTTAATGGAATATTTTCCGAATACACCCGTTAAGAGGAGTATGAAATATCGAAATTGCCTTAATCTCTTAACCTGTTTAAAATCCAAACTCATTTCCACCGCTGATCACCACCGACCACCTACCACCATCTCCACCACCAGTATAAAAAATGAAAAAAAAATGAAAAAATTGGAAAAAAACTGAACTGAAAATAGAAGAAGATAGGGTTTTTTTTGTAATTTCACATTATTTCTGCTAAAAAATTAACAACGGATACTTTTTCGTCCATATTTAAAAACTTCGGATGCTATTTGGGTATTACAAAAACTTTGGGTTCTTTTTGGGAATTAAGATAAATTTTGGGTGCTATTTCGCCATTCCCCCAACTTTAAGATGAAATTACAATTAAACATAAATAGATGGGGTTGTCTATACTACGCCTATTTTCACATCAAAAAGTGAGCAAAACTGAGATGAGGGAAAATGGGGAAATGATTTACAGGTGTAGGAGACGAGTGATGGGTTAGTCGATCTGCAATCGCCCGACGCGTTTACGTTAAACGAAAGATGAAGGTATTAATGAGATTTTGCATGTGATGGAAAAGAAGGTTGAAATTGAGGATGAATACAACGATGGGTTCTTGAAATCTAAATTTTATAGTGCGTGTTGCACGTGTTTTACAGGATTAAATCATGAGTAGCAAGTGTCGTCCTCTGCTAAGTCTCTTCATTGGTGAGCAAGAGGTCAGAAATTCTAATCCCAATTGTACCAAAAAATCTCCGATTAATATATAATATATATTCGTTAGACAAGGGGTTTCTTAAATTTTGGAACTTGAAGGCCGGCCCCTAAACAAATATTCCACAAAGTTAAAATGGTCTACTATTTAGCGTGTATTATTAATTGAGAGGTTGTGGGTTCAGCTCAAGTAATTTTGAGTATTGTGGATTCAACTTAAGTAATTATTTTGAGTATTTTTTTTTCATTACACCACCACCACCACCCCCCCCCCCCCCCCCCCCCCCCCAGGTGGCTGCCCTTAGTGGTGAAGAATTTTCTTGGATCGTCGGTGAAGGGTTTTCTTGGCGCGGTAGATGGATCATTACAGTGCAGTCAGGGACCATGTCTCGACATCTTGGTGATTTAGCCGCAATATTACCCAATGCCTCAACTGCACTCTCTCCGGTTTCACAACATGCGCTTATCAAGGGTATCAAGAAGCTTCACCAGTTTCAAGATCACCCCTTTTTGTTTTGAATAATTTATTCATTATATGAAACTAGAAATATGTATGAGGGACCCATGCCCTTTTTTTATTATTAAGCTCCTACTTTACACAAATTACTCCTAAATGTGCAAACTTTTATTTCATATGAACGACACTTTCATAAATAATTATGTCAAAGATAAATTTGAAGTTCGATGACATTAGGGTAACTGGCTAATTCATAAGAAATTGAATTTTAATATATCTCTCACTTTAAAATGTGTGGTTGAGATTAGATTAATTAAGTTTGTTTGTATACAAATTACAGAACTCCAATTTTTGACTTATAGTAGTAGAGATATAAATTGTTATCTTAACAACCCCCTGTAACACCCCGCAAAATTGAGTTATAACAATTTTGTCTCTACACGCATATTTTGTCCAGTTACGTATAATGTCTTGTGTAAGAGCATCCACAATGGTTTGCTAAATTCCAATTTTTGCCATATTTTGGCAAAAATCCATCCACATCGGTTTCTCATTTTGCTATTTTTTGAGAAAGTATGAACAATAGCTTCTCAAATTTGAGAAACAATATGGCGATTCTCAAAATATAGGAGACAAAACATAATGTTTCGTCCCTATATTTTTTTATTCGATCGGACAATACAAGTTGTATCATCCAAGGATTTTTCTGAATTTATTTTTAATCGATCGGACGGTATATGTTGTACCATCTAAATGAATTAAAAAAAAAAAGAGCAAGGGATCAGAATGTCCCGTCCGAAACCCAAAAATGAAGAAATGGGACAACATGTCCCCTTTCAGAAGTTTGACCAATCAAACTTGGGATTAGTTTTAATATGTCATGGTTTACTAATTTAATCATGGTTTACATATAATTTAATAACTAATTAAAATACTAATGATCATTTAATAACTAATGCAATTTTAATTATCCTAAATTATCAAAATACCTCTCGACCGGAACAATAAATTCTGTCTGATAAACTTTTCTCATTATTTTTCCAAATTATGGCAAATGACCACTGCAACGAAAAGCTATTTTGTCATTTCTCATTTTGCCATTTTACTATATTATAGCAATAACCATTTGTGGATGCTCTAATACGCTACCTTGAATATTTTTAGATATTAGTTTGTGCAATATAAATATTTGGAAATGACCCATATGCATATTTAATATACTATTTTGCGAACTTAAGGACTTAAGGTAAATTGAGTTGGTGACTAGGGACTTCTAGAAAATATGTATCATAAAAAGGGGCCTTAGTGAAATTGTCTTCTTTTTTTAATCATGCATGTAGTGACATAGGTGTGGTTTAGGCTAGGTGATTAAATGATGTAGGAAGAGGCTTAAGGAAGGTGGTTAAATGATGTAGGAAGAGCTGATTAAATGAAGAATGAAAGAAGAGCCATTGAGTGTTTGTATATAAAAGCCAAGAATGTCTCCCTGCATTCTCCATCATTCCTTTTTTCTCTTCCCTCTAAACTAAGGTTCATTGGAGTTGAAGTTTTCATAAGGTTAAGTTTATCGAGTTTGGTAGTGGAACGGTTCGTGGAGCTTAAAAGCAATTGAATTAAGAAGCTATAAATGAGTAACAACTTTACTACTTTGGTTTCAATTATATTGTAGGGTGTATGTATGTTAGAGAAACTACATATGTTGTATTGCATGAGAATTCATTCTTAGATTGATTGACTCATGTGGAAATTGTTGTTAATTAATTGTGTGAAATTACGGTAAGGTTAACTTGGAAATATTTAATTTCTATCATGAATTTTGGACTTACTTCCGAAAATTGTTTCTCTTTAACTCTCTAAACCAGAAATTTTTATATGCGTATCTCGTATATGTCTACAAGATCTCCATAAAATTTAATTATGTTTGGATGTCATTTGTTACTTTAAAAAAATCTGAACTCATTCCTGGTTAAGAATTAAAACATGTCATATTCTATAATTATGCCTTGAATATCATGTTTACTTACAAAAAATTATTTTTCTCCAAATATATGAAATTTGAAGCTGAATTTTTTATATGTGAATTTAGTATATGTTTATAATAGGTTCACAAAGTTTCACAAGATTTGGATTGATAGGGGCTCATGATGTAGTTGATCGATGAGGCGTTACTGGTGTGATTGATAGTGGCTCATGTTGCACGATATTGGTGGGATCAAAAAACATGTTACAAGTTTCTTTTACTGCAATTTTAGTTTAGGGAGGGATAAATAAAATTTGTAGTTTAAATTTTGTAATTATGTTTTCTTATATTTCTTTTTTAGGAACATCTTTTATATAATTTGTTTCTTTTTATTCTAATAATAGAACAGGGGAATAATTTCCACATTTTTAATATAAAAAAAATAATTTCCACATTTTTAGAATAGTGGGCAGTGTCGTAAGATTAGAAATGTAGTGGCTCCGATGGAATATCGATGTTCGAACGCCAATCCCAAATGCTCCACTGGCCATACCTACATATCAAATCAAAACATATCAAGAACTATCGAATCAATGCTTAATACACGAAATGGGAGTCGAATATATATATATTTTTATTGTTCCGACTTTTCTTCTCTTGTTGAATTTCTGCTGATCTAATAAATATAAATATTTTTTGAATGATCTGACTTTTCTAGTAATTTACACGTGCGTACGATGTACATCTTAATAAATATATATATTTTGAAAGAAAAATTTTGACGTAATCTGGTATCGAATCTTAGACATCTTTTATATTAGTTATACACAGACAATGCACATTTTAATAAAAAAAATTAAATAAAAACTCTGACGTAATAAGGACTCGTACCTGAAACATTTTTCATATTTGTTATCTACTTGCGTAACACACGTTGATAGATTGACAAATGACACTAAGGTTTTCTCTCATTATAATATTAGAAGACTAGCTAGTAATTTACGCGTACAATGCACGTCTTAATAAATATAATATTTTTAAAGTAAAAATTTAATCGTAATCTGGATTTGAACCTAAAACCTCCTTTAAAATAGTTATATATGTACGTTTACGCGTTGATAGATTGACAACCGACACTAAAACTTTCTCACTTTATAATATTATTATAGAGAGATCCATGGCCCTCTTCAACCTCTGCACCCTCGCATCCACGATCTCCTGCAGCAACCTGTTCCGCACCTCCTTTATGTCCAGATCCTCCATCGGGTCGAACAGATCGTCATACCTCAACCCTAAAACCAACTGCAAAATCTCAAATTTCCCGATTTCGATTCTGAAACCCTAAAATGAGCAAAACTGGATCCAAAATTACCGAATTTGCGTAGGCGGGTGCCGACGGCCTTCATTTGCATGCGGGCGAGGAAGTTCTTGCGGGGGTTCAGGATCCAAGAAGACGACGCCAATGGAGAACGTTAGATTTGGAAATTTTGGTGGTGAGATTATCAGGGAAGAAGGAGATGAAAAGGAGCAATTTTTAAGAGTGAGGGGATTGGCGACTTAGTTGATCGGTGCTTTTAGGGGTGGGCTCGGTACGGTACCAGACTTTTTGACATTGTACCATTACTATACCAAACTAGTTCAATTTGAAAATATGAAAACCGTTACCAACCAAAAAGTTCGGTATTAGTGTGATACCAATTATGAACCAACAAATACCTTAGCAAATAATACAAAACAAGTATAGGCTAACACGAAAAAAACAACTTTACATATCAAAACAGAGTTGAAATCCCACCTTGGCCATTATTATCTTGTCCCACTCCCTCTGAAGTTGTCCCTAACGAAGGTTGTCCTTGGACGGGATGTCTTGCAACCAAATGCAGTGTATGACCATCTTCCAGTTCTATATATAGTGAAGGATAAAAATAATACAAAAAAGAGAGAGTGTGCAACCAACTACAGAAAGCAATGCAGCTGCAATAGCAATATATATACAAAGAAATATGATGAAGTGGAATATGTTAAAACTTAACGCCAATTTCTCAAATCCATTTTTGGCACAAACAAATAACCCATGTTAAAAAGTTAGTGACCAGTCAAAAAAATGTTAAAAAGTTAGTGAATATGGCCTGAGGATATCTTTATAAAACTATGCAGACTTAATTTCAAGTTTAGCAGAAAACATTTTGCAACTATACAGAATAAGCATATTTCAAAGACATCATTGTGCACGAAGTAAATATAGTAATCATTTCAAAGTGTCATTTGGTACAGTAAAATTAGTAATTATGATTTTAGGGAAGATGGAGAGTTTATTCGGTATGGTACGGTAAAATACCGACTGAACCATATTCATACCGAAACCGAACCGGATTTTAGAACTCGGTACGGTTGTTGTAACACCCGCAAAATTGAAAATGACAATTTTGCCCTTATGTGTTATGCACGTGTGTTTTGTAACGTGTTTTCACTACGTATTTTTATTACCAACTATTTGTGCATTTCCTATATTGATTTTATCCTATTTGAGTCAACTCAAATATAATATTTCAATCTTGATATTTTACGTGCTTTTTACGTGTTTTCGATGCACGTATCGATTCCGTATTTTTCTACTGCTACGTGTGATATTTCTGTGTCTTAATTATTTATTTTATTCATTCGAACTCGTTTTATAAATGGAAATTCATTTTCCCTATTTTGATTAAGATAATTTTGTACATATAGCGCACGTGTTTCTACATACGTGGCAATTACGTCGTGAAATATATATAATTAATAAGTATATTTTATTATTGTATTTTTATTATCCTTAACATTTTTCCGTTGATAACGTAGAACTTCGTATTTTTGATATTTTACTTGCGATGCACGTGTTTGTTTCGGTGCGTGTATTTAAGCGTATTTATTTTCTAAATAAATTTCGGAGTGCGTCTAACACCCCGTAATTTCAAAAAAATAATAATATAATAGTAGTAGTATATATGTATGTATTATATAGTATATATAAAGATTATATATATATATATATATATATATATATATATATATATATATATATATATATATATATATATATATATATATATATATATATATATATGTTGAGATTTTGGCTGGTTGGTAAATATAGGTGAAATGTGTATTTGATAGGGGGGGCCACGGCTTGGACACAGGTCACACAGCACTTATGTGTTGTTTTGATTTGGCTGTGGTTGACTTCGTCAAGCATATGACTGACGCGGCACCATGGGCCACTTAGAGGCCTCTATGTACTCACAGAAGAGTGAGAAACCGGTTTGGGTTTTGAATGGCCGGGGGTTAAGATAGTGAGAGGGTGGGAGTTGAGTTTTGAAGAGGTGGAGAGGTGAAGAGTTCGGAGTTACAAGAGTTAGGATTATGAAGGGTTGGAAATTAAGTAGAGTAATTTATTAGGGGGTTAATTTTGCATATTGAACCCTCACATTGATCTATAAATACACCCCTCATTCTCCTTCTCTTGTCACGCCTAAACTAAACAAAAATAAAGAGAGAAAAAGAAGAAGAAAAGAGAGTACCTTTGTGCATTTGGAGGCTTGCTAGGAGGAGAAGGACAAGGAAGTGCTAGTTGGAGCTAGGAGCTAGAGTGGTCTCTTCATTGTGATATTTTTATTCTTCTTAGAGGTGGGTGATTTCTTACTTTCTAATTGTAGAAATTGCATGCTAAAAACTATAAATGAGTAATATAAGTTAATGTTGATGTGAAATATGTAGATAAAATTCATGCTAGTGCAATATGCTATGAATGAGAATAGTCTTGTTGTGATTAAATAAATAATAGATCCCATGTTAATTAAAAAAAAAGATTTTTGACTAAAGAATTAACACTATGAATCATGTTAGTATGCTTGTAAATGTTTATACATGTTGAACATATGAATATTTGGAGAATGCTATATTCAAAATATACCTTAGATTTATGATGACTAAGAAAGAAGAAAGAAAGCAAAATAAATTTAGTTAGTGGCATGAAATGTGTTGACATATGTATATTTGCCATGTTGTATTTAAAAATATAAAATCTTGCATGAAAGGGGTTTTTGTGAAACTCTTATGATTGAGAGACATGTTGGTATTATTATAAACTTTTAATTTATGTAAGTGAGAACATAAACTAGTTATTATGAACAAGATTATTAAATTCAAGTTTTGAGAAAAATACAAGCCTAAAATGAGAAGAGAAATTATTTAAAGAAATGGAAATATGGTTTTAATGAATTTGAAACTTGTTGTTTACTGTTTTAAAAATTCATTCTCAGTCAAAGGAAAAGTTTATTTCAATATCCTAAAAAGATTGGATCATTGGATAAACGAGTTTTTGTGAAAAAGAACCAATTTCTGAACAGTATGAACAAAAGTATATTAATACAACTCCTACACAGAAATTACACTTGGACTTACTGGTTAGCCAGTGCAACACAGAGCACTGTTTGTAAGATGTTTTGGGTTCAAAACTTGATAGTTACATTTATTTTTGATTCTTTAATTTAAACACCGGACACTGGAGTTTAATATTTGGGGTTTCGGTGAGACTATTTTGACACAGAGTCCATATGGACTTTCTGGCTAATGGGTTTGGGCCTTTGGACGTTACTGTAGCGCCGTGCGGTCCTGGGTTCGAAACCTTTTGACTGCACTTTCTGTTACAAAAAGTATTTAGAAAATTTGTTTTACAATCGAAAGATAGAGAGGCACAGAAAACATAGAAGAGAACAGGAGAGAGGAAAAACCGAAAGAAAAGAAAAGGAAAAAATTAAATAAACAACTTACAAGAACAAATGAAAATTACAACTTGAGAAGCTGAGGCCTGTGTATCACACAGTGTCCTTAAAACAGATTTCGCCTCTTCCGGTTGCTAGAATGAACGAAGGCGTCTGTCTCCCAGGATGCAACGACTCGAAGCGATCGCGTAGGCACCACGTACCACTCCCGAACTGAGTATGAGCGCTTGAAACCTATCACCGACTTACCAACAAAAGTAGAACCGACGAACAGTATAGAAGAAGACTCAGAGAAGGGGAGAAGAAGATCTGTTTTTGTGCAGGGAAGAAAGTAGAGGGGATGCCTCTATTTATAGGGGCTGGGTTAAAACCGTAACGGCAGACAACGAGTTGAATGCTGACACTGTAACGGCAGACATCATTTACTGCCTTCAGTGTAACGGCAGACAACGAATTGAATGCCGACACTGTAACGGAAGATATCATTTACTGCCTTCAGTGTAACGGCAGACAAGAGGTTAAATACAGCACTGAAACGGCAGACAGAACCGTTTCTGCATTCATTTCAGCCGTTACAAAAAGAAAACCGTAGCAAAAGGTGGCTCTGCACGGGGTGGGGTCTTTCGGTCCGGCATTCGTGTCCGCAGGTCGTGCGGGCGCACACAATCCGGTCCGTGATTTGCACCCCCCTCCCCCCTGCGCGCGCGAGAGAGAGCCTCTCTTCTAGCCATCTTACAATGCTTAGAAGGATATTACTATATATCCTCTTCTATTTCCTTTGATTTTTCCGATATGGGACTATGTTCCCTTAACCCATTTCAAGAATGAAAACGTCTCACTTTGAGAGACAATTTCTCATTCACCCCTTAACCGATTTTAGCAAACCAATATATGATTTTGATCTACTCACGAAGGAGAATACAAATCAATCAAGATCTACTCACGAAGGAGAATACATGAAAAAGTTGTGATTTAGAGTTAGTGAGACATCGGGTACCGACATTATTGAATTGAAAAGAGATGAGATATATTTTGAGATATGGCCATGGAGCTATCTCGTATTTTGTTGATTAAGTCCGGTAAGAGGTAAAACTAATTCTAGGTATGGAAATTTATTCATGTCTTGAACTTAAGAATTAGACACATAAATGAAGTTGTACTAAACCTGGGCAAACGTAAGTGGGGCACTCTATATAGTTGGGCAGAGGATTTCGGGACTATAAACCCAGTCGGGCGGAGGATTCCGAAAATGTGGTTGCTTCGTGGGAGACGGCCTTTTATTTTAAATCCGGGACTATTGTAGTCGGGCGGATAGTTTATCGTTCTCCAATGTATATATGTATACCAAGACTAGAGGGGCACTTGCGGAATGATTCGCACGATGAGGGAACTGTTATAACAGTCGGGCGGAGGATTCCGGGACTGGGATCTATATTCGTAGAATGATCTAAACCTTGTCTTATTACTGGGTAGTTTTCATGGCGAGGGATCGAACCCTTAAATGTGAAGTACGTAGGTGCTTGCCCTCGGACCTATGTAGTATGTGATGCATAGAATCCAAACAAGTTTGCATTAGTGTCATCCTAGTATAAAATGTGTGCATTAGGCATTAAGGTATCGCATACACTTACATGTTTAGAATAATCACTTTTGACACTTTATTGTTCATTCAAATTGTGGTTTGTTAAAGTATTGAGATCGTTATATGTGCGGCATAGAGAGGATGGCCGAGTATAATATTTTCGTCGGTTGTAAGTGACTGATGTGCCTACAGCTTAATATGCAGGTAATGGACATTTTCATAAAGAAGTATAGGTGTTATGTTGCAGTTGATGACTTACATTGATAAAGTTGCATAAGTTGTATTTTATTTTCATTGTTGTATTCCTTTATTCTTCCGTTGTGTAAACAAGATGTAAAGAACTCTGATGTATGATTGAAAAGTTTAAATTTTCTTATAAAATTGTACGAAGTGAAGTGTAAAGATCCTGTGGAATCTCGAATTCGGTCTTATTTGGAATTCAGAGTGTTACAGTTGTACCGTACCATACTTTTGGTAACCGAATTTTTCGGTACCGAATCGATTGGTTCAGCTGAAAAACCGGTCGGTTGGCTCATTTCGGTATGATCGGTCACCCTTAGGTGCTTTCGATGATTTGTTTTCATTAATGGGCCGGCCCGTTTTGTGGTACTCGGCCAGCTTTATTTGGCCTATTTCTCTAGCTGTTGTTGATTTAGAAAATTTTAATTTGTTAATTTTATTATTTATTTTTTTATCGTTAAACGGTGGGTAAAACCCTCCAGCATTTCATTAAAGGAGATTTAACAAAACATACAACAAAAAATAAGGCTTATGAAGTTCAAATCCCAACAGACTGAGTTCTGGAACTCATACTCCCCAACCAACAAACAAAAAATACAGCAAAATCTATTCCTACTGGTCGGCCGCCCCCGCCAGAGCAAATTTCTCGTGGCCACCATGTTTCATTAATAAGGAGGGGTTAATAAAACAAACTCAGAGTACTGAGCCAAGTACAAGATCCTACAACACAACAAAAGTACATAACTCCACCCCAAACATGGGGGGTGGGGCAAAAAAATAAAGTCCAAACATACATGCATCCAGACCAACCAACAGACCAGGTACTCTACAAGCATCTATTCCCCCCAACAACGCCCTAGGGTGGTAGGGATCAATCAACAGTACATGTCTGGCGGACAGCGCTCCTCTCTCAGTTTAGCGTCGGCCCAATATGGACTTCATCATCATCGTACTCCTACATCTGAAAGACACTCACAATCCTCCCTCTAGGACCTGTTGCGGCAATGTTTGCCCAAAAGAAAATAAGGTGCATAATGTGAGTTAAATTACTAGAAATAGTATTACAAGTCACATAGAAGTAACGATTATTTCTGTCTAGCCAAAGATCCTTCACTCAGTTTCTCGCTTGTACACCGTTTATCCTCTCCAACTATCGTGCGCTCTTGGGTGGCCATACTCCACCTTTTCCTTCCAAAAAAAAAAAAAAAAACTATCATGCGCTCTTCTTCGTCGCCCCCAGCAGTGACCCAAACGACAAGTGTAAGCACCATATGAGAGATACCGCAAACACTCCACCAATCTGACAACTCTGTATCAGGATTGAGTCCTTGTTCTCATTCCCTCGCTTCACCCTCGATGACTCTCACCGCAATCTCGCAATGAGGGTAGACGTCGCACCTGACCCCTGCGAACCCTCTGACATCAAAGAAAGAAAAGACACCCCTCACTTTGACCAACCAAGGTCAAAGTAGAGTCCAAACTATAAATTTGTTTGACAAGAGTCGTCCATACCAACTAGAACACATTCCCCTGCTAATTATGAATTTGTTGTAATTTGGATATTAGGGATGAATTAACAATTGGATATTAGGGAAGCTTTAATTTATTGGAAGGGGAAGGGGGGAGGACCCCCCCCCCCCCCCCCCCCCCCAAAAAAAAAAAAAAAAAAAAAAATCACCTACAGTCGGGGAAAGGGGTTGAGAGAGGGAGGGGGATGGACGAAGAGATTCGAGTAGAGGGACGGCGATGGGTGATTGGCCGGTGAAGGAGAAGGAAAGGGGAAGGAGGTTGGCGGGTGTTGAGGAAGGGAGGGCTACCGGAGGTGGAGGAGGAGGAGGAGGAGGAGGAGGGGGTGGGGAGGGGAAAGGAGGTGGGAGTGGAGGTGGAGGGGGAGGCTGGAAATTCGGGATCTGAGATTTTTTGGATTTTCAAAATCGCCGCTCCGGAATTTCGGGAAGAGGAAAGAGAGATTTTTATCATGAATGTCAATTTTATTATTTATGAATTTCATTTCAAGGAAACAAAGACTTTATGATCAATATTTTATAACGTGTTTTCAAATTTATACATTTTTTTGGCAATCAAGACATTGGTTTTGCAGGCTAAAGTTTTGGCAATTTTAGCATTTGATTTTACAGTTGATTACATATTGAAAGTTGAAAATTTTGCCGGAAGCTTGGTAGCTTGTTATTGCATATTTGAGCTTATTTCTTAGTATAAGGAACCTGATTGTCTATTGACAAATTTTGTGTACGTACAACCAGGGGCGAAGCAAGAAAATTTTTACCGGGAGGGCCAAAGTAAAATTTTAAGATTACATGTAAAAATAAAGAGATTTTTTCATAATTTTTAGAGGGACCAAACAATAAAACTTAGTTTGCATGTGGGTTAAATTATAATTTTTTTGAAGGGTTTATAAAATTTTCAATAGTGTGAAGGGGTTTTTTGAAAATTCTAGGGGGCTCCGGGGACCCCCGGGCCCTCACTAACCTCTGTCACTGCATACAACAATACGAGTGTATCTCTAACTATCTTAGCATTTATTCGGATTTTAAATTTCTACATCGATCTTTTGTTAATTGAGTTGAGCAACCTCACTCAGTATCTCAATCCAAAAGTATACACATTGGTATTTTTGAGTTCTTTAACGGAAGTAATGCAAAATTTCTTAGTTTGGGTCAGAAACATTTCATTCAGTAATGAAGCAAGAATATTAATTTATAATATCAAACAGATTAAGCTTCTAAGTGTCACATTTCTTAAGCATGCATCATCATATAATTAAAGTGCTAGATACTCCTCATTTAACATGCAGTACCGCTGTATCATCATCTTCTTCTTCATCTTTAAGTCTGAGCATAAACAGTATGCCCATAATCACCATCTTGCATTTAGATAGGATCATGTTTATCATATATATTAACACCCCAATACAATAATGTTCGGTAATATATAGCAAGCGATCTAATCTCCTTTACTTCATTGACCAATTTAACATGAAACTTGCTAATCACTGTCGACACATTCATATATAGTTTATGCTCTCTTATCACCTAATCATGATCTGATATTCATTAACATGTACTAGTAGTTTACACGTGCGATGCACGTCTTAATAAATATAGTTTTTTTAAGAGTAAAAATTCAGACGGAGTCTGAATTTGATCTAAAACCTCATTTACAATAGTTATGCACGTCCGTTGCACGGGTTGGTATATGGACAAATTACACTAAGGCCGTCTCCCATTATAGTAGATATATATATATATATATATATATATATATATATATATATAGAGGAGTGATCCAATGAGAAACATCTTAAAATGAGAAAATGAGAAATATTAATTCTAACCATTGGATTTGAGAGGATTGAGATAAATGGCTCTAATTCATTTGGACTAATAATTAAAAAAACCGGTTTATTTTAACTAATCTATAATAATAAAAAAAACCACAAAAAACCTAACAATAAAAAACCGGTTATAAGATCGATGGCAAGATTCTCCACTATCTCCATCAATTTTGCTAGTTTAAAGTTTAAAACAAGAGTATGGGCATAAATCTTAGAAATTATGTACCCTGCGGCCAAACATATTTAAAGCCTAGTTTCAACTGTACTGGAACTGTACTATATACCAATTTAACCATGATGAAGTATATCAGGGAGGAAATCGCAGATATGTACCTCTGTTAGCACTGAAGCGTGAGATTCCTGTATGATGTTACAGGAAAGAATTTTAGGAGTGTCTCCAGCTGCCATATCAAAAACATTTGACACAAAATATAACGAGTGTCCAATTTCAGAAGTGTCCATTGAATATAATGAGACTCAGAATAAATTGCAAACTAACTACCAACATCATAACAGACACAACACAAGGGATAAAGAATGAGGATTAGACACATTTTTCAGTCTATAAAAGCCTATGGAGCATACACACTTCAGGAGTAGTACCTGCAAACATTTCATGGACACACCTGAAATACATATCTAAAAGACTAAGGCTACTCACATGTCTTAGTCACTTCTTAGAATAGTCTATGCACGTGAGCCTACAAATTGATTAACATCATATCTAAGTAGAGATAATTAAATCTGCAGTACTAGATTTTAATCCAGAGCTGGTAAAATCTCATAATCCTTGCATTCTGAATATCAAATGCAAACTCATGTCTGCCAAAGTATGTAAAGTGATGGCTGTTAGTCAATAAACAAAATGTCGCTCATAATGGTGATTGTTTGATTTTTTTGCAGCAGAGTAATTGTATGGTTTTTTTGTGTGGTTTTTTTAGAGATTAGTTAAAATAAACCGGTTTTTTTAATTACTAGTCCAAATGAATTAGAGTCATTCATCTCAATCCTCTCAAATCCAATGGTTATAATTAATGTTTCTCATTTTCTCATTTTAAGATGTTTCTCATTGGATCACTCCTCTATATATATATATATATATATATATATATATATATATATATATATATATATATTATAAATCACAATACAATTTGAAGAAAAAAAAACTATCAAGTGCTCTCCTTCAATTGAAACAAAATTAATGGCTCAGATTCACTCTCCTAAAAGACATTTTCCCCCAAAAAATTTTCCAAGAGTAAATTTTTCCCCTCCAAAACTAAAATCCTCCTCACTTTATTACTATCTCTCTCTCCTCTATTCACTTTTTCAGCACTCTCTCTTTCTATATCCAGAAATTTAGATTTTTAGATTTTCAGATTTATAAATTTTTGGATTTTAAAGATTTTTTTTGTTTCTTTTGATTGCTTATGTAGAAAATTTCACTGACTTCCCTAATTGATTTCAAATGCAATGGAAGATTTAAATAGAGATTTTTTATGATTTTTTTATTGCTCATGTAGATATTCACTTTGATAAATTTCATCCTTTAAAGTTACACTGAAAATAGCAAATATCTCCTCAAAAGGTAAATATCATCATTTTGCACCCCCAAAGTTCTAAGAAGTTGAATTTTACAATCCCATTTATAATTATTTTTCAACATCTGCTGATGGAAACATGGACTTTTATTTACAACTAATTGTTGTCTTACTATTCAAACTTAAACTACATAAACTCCATGACGAATGTTTTAGATTCATGCTTCTGAAAGGATAGAAAGTAAATGTATCTAGTATTATACATGAACATTATTATAATGTACATCTCAGAAAGCATATTAATATCTGATAGTAGAATATACTGATAACACCAAAGTTAATAGTAAAATATTTTTACCTCCTTGATGTGTTGGACAATACTTTACTGGTGGATTGTTTGATAGTTGGGCTTATGTGTTTTGTGTGAATCACTCTATATACTTATTTTGGGAAGTTGGGGCTAATGTTGTCCTCTCTGTTGTTAGTTCTATCGGCATGTAGCCTTTTCTTTGTATCTATAACTATATTATCTGTTTTAATTATATTTGTTGTTAGTTCTATATAGATGTATTGGCTGGAGCTTTGATGTCTCTAGCAAATACATATATAAAGAACAAACAACAGATCGCTAATACTATAATGGGAGAAGGTTTTAGTGTCATTTGTAAATCTACCAACCCATGCAACACACATACAACCAAATCCCCAATATAAACCCATTAAACACATAAACTACCCGTACAAATTCATTTCCCTCTCTCTATACCCCAAAATCCGGACTGGTCATCTCCCCCCTTTCTCTCAAACCCCCGACTGTTCCTCTCCCTCTCTCTCCCAAACCATCGCACTGCAGTGCCGTCCCTCCACTATGCCGTCGCTATGCTGTCGTTTCACCGTGTCGTCCCTCTACCGATCTATCGCTACGCCATCGTTCCACCGCACCGTCCCACCACTGCACCATCATACCTCCTAACCCAAAACCCTCGATCTCTCTCTCCTCTTTCGAAACCCGAAGGTTCTCTCTCTCTCTCTCTCTCTCTCTCTCTCTCTCTCTCTCTCTCTCTCTAAAAGTTTCTACATCTTTTGTTTTTTTGACTTTTTAAAACAATTTTTGATATATATATATATATATATATATATATATATATATATATATATATTTATTTCGAGAGTTTAAGATAAGCTGTTATTTTTATCTATTAACAGTAGAAAGTTTTGAATTTGATGCATTTCACATAATAAAAATCTCACATTTCTATGAATTCTGTAATGTATTGTAGTGTGATCCGAAAAAAATGAAGCATTCTTGGGGATAATTGCTTGGAATTAGGATTTTAGTATCAATTTTTTAAACATTTTTGTGATTTTTTTGTTGGTTTGTGTATATGAGTAGGTTTACATTACTGTGATTTTAAGGATGGGGTTGCCTCCGAGAGCAAAGGCTGCCCTAGATGCTATGAACGTGTTTGGGTTTGACCATAAGACAGATAAGGACAAGTGTATAACAACAACTATGAGCTTATCGAAGAGAATGAGTTTCAACTTCTCATTTAAAAGATACTCGAAGAGGTATGTTGGAAAAGTTTGTATTTTTTTCAATGAAATAATGTTTGTTTTTTAGATAGAATTTTTTATTAAAACTTTTAGATGATACGGTATTTTTTATTTGAGAATGTTTGGATTTTTAGTTGTTTACGTTTATGTTTGTTTCGGGTTATTAGATTAAATTATTTGTTTAAGTGTGTTGTCTATTTTAGGGGAATGTGGTGATGAAAAAATTGATGTTTTGTTTGTTTTCATGTGTTTCGGGTATTTTAATTGAGTAAGGGGGAATCGCTGTATGTGGGGGAGAAGTCGGGGAGAGAGGAATTGAAGAGGTAAGTTGGAAAGTTTGAATTTTATAGAGGAAATAGTGATTTTTTTATATATAAGGTTGTTGATTAAGAAAGTTTAAATTTTTAGATGAAATAGTTATTTTTAGTTGAGATAGTTTAAATTTTTAGTTGTTAATCGTTAGGGCTTGCATCGCACGCGTGCATATAACTAGTACTAGTAACCTGCACGTGCGATGCACGTTTTAATTAAAAATTTATTTATTATTTTTTATAGGGTAAATAATAATACGTAATCTGTCATCGAACCTGAGATATCCATTTACTCATAGATATTTTATTATATATAAAAAAAAAGTAAGTTCCCAGACAGATGACATCGGTCAGCACTGCGTCAAACTCATACAGTAAATAACTGTACATTTCCTGCCGATCACGGGAAAAAACTCTAATGACAATAAATAATCTCTCTAAATCAAGGTTTAAGTGGAAGTGTAACATAAATTAATACTAACATACCAAGATAGGAGGAATGGCTGAGGCAAGCTATTGTAGACGTTGATGATCAGGTTGTCGTTTGTCACCGCTTCAATTTGCGGTCCTGGAAACTGCCCATTTATCAGAATCCCCTGCAAATGAAAATATTAGTTAATGTTTTTTTTTGTATATAAAAAAATAATAATAAGTGAAGATTTTAGAAGTGAGTGAAACCTGTTGTTTGATGCCGAGGGGCCAGATGTCGCCGTAGGTGATGTTCCAGGTGAAGAACCTGTAGGGGTCATCGGCTGTGGAGAGGGAGAGAAAGAGAGAGATGAGATAGAAGGCCAAAAGATGCCTCATTTTTTGGTGATGGTAAATAAACTTTTTTTTGTCTGATAAGATTTGTTGTTGCTAAAAATGAAGCTTCACAAATGGGGATAGGGAAGGGAAGAGGGCAGATCAATGGATGCATTTCTAATAGTAGTGTGGTGGGTTTGGGGTTTCTTATGTATTTATGAAGAGAGAGAGACAGAGTAAGCGGTCAGTAATTAAGGGGAGAGAGATGAGTGTGTTAGCATGTTGCAGTAAATGTTGCTTGTTAAGAGCTACTAAGCATTTTATGTGCGTGGGCTTTTTTGATTCACATGTCTTTTTGGCTGCTTTTGATTCGATGGAGGGAGAGGAAGAGACGTTTTCGATTTTTGAGGAAATTAACAGAATTAACCTTATATATTTTTTTAGTTTTTATGTATATGGGGGCATGATAGTAAAAAGCTGCCAAACTGGGGCTTTGCTTAATAATAGTATAGATAATTAAAAGATAAAATTATGTTCAACTTGTAAAGAGGAATACTTATTATCATATTTTTGTTATTAACTAAGAGAGAGAGAGAGAGAGCGAGAAATTAAGAATCTTAACGAATGACAAGAGGTCATGTGTTTGACTTACAAAGAGGAAATTATGGTGGCAATAACTAATAATATTTGAGTAATGTTACACCCGTTAGAGCATCCACATTCCTTTGCTATTTATCCACTTTATGCATTTTATAGCAAACGAAACGCTACAGTCATTTGCTATTTATGCATATTTTAACAATTTCGCAACAGTAGATGGCTGTATATGAGAGCGGATATAAGAAAAATGCATATTATACAGGTTGGATCTTCAAGATCTGTCCCACTAAAAATAATAATTTTTTATTTCTCAGACTGAACTAGACAGTCCGTCGCTTAATAAAAAAAATTATTTTGTTTTTCAGACGGAACTAGACAATCCGTCTGACGTTCATTTGAATTTTCGATTTTTTTTGTTTTGTTTTAAGCTGAATCCCCTTGGACGGATCTTGAAGATTCGTCCGTGGAGGGGCCCACCTATTTTTTAAAAAAATAAACTAAAAAAGTGTTTTTAAATCCTAAAAAATCTCAAAAAATATTTAAAACTCGTGGGACGAATCTTCAGATCTCGAATATCCGTCCGATCATAAAAAAAAATTTGTTTGCTATATTATAGCATTTTACCACTGCAACAAACTCTCTTTGCTATATGAATAATATGCAAAAATGCATATTTTAGCAAAGCACGACTGTGGATGCTCTTATCAATTTCACTACAATTTTTTCCATTATCTTATGTAACACACTTCAATAGGTAGAGAAAGAGAGTAGATGCAGAAACTCTCCAATAGAGGTGTGCCACCTAAGATAGTGAATACCCCGGTAGTCAAAATTGGTAGTGGATGAAGCATTACTCTTAATATTTACTAGTAATTTACACGTGCAATGCACGTCTTAATAAATATAGTTTTTCAAAAATAAAAATTCTGATGTATTCTGGCCTTGAACCTGAAACATTCTTTATAATAGCTATGTACGGGTGATACATGGGTTTCTTTATTTACAAATGACAACTCCAACTCTCTCATTATAATATTAGAGATTAGAGATAAAGATGGTGCATAGTTAGAGTCTGCTAAATTTAGAGTTGTGCTGGAAAAAAAATCCCTGAGATCTAGATCAAGATTATGCACATGCGAATTTGTGAATTTATATTTTAATTAATGGATACTCTACTTGGTATATTTTTTTGTTGTGGTTGAAGGAAACTATTTGGTACATTTCAAGGACAATAAATAAATACTAGTGTTACCCTGTGCAAATTGCACAGCCTAAAATAATTTTGAGAGACTCATAAAATTATATATTACTTAAAAATTTCAAAATACCTCTTAGCTATTTCAATCACAATATAATGAAAAGATGATAAATCTACAAATTAACTAATTCATACTTTCAAACCAACCAACATCATTCTATATATCTATTCAATTAAAAGAAAATAAAAAAATAGTCGAATAATTACTGAAATTTAGAGATGCTAAGAAAGAGACTTACAATCTTATTAGATTCCTCCATTCTAAAGCTTGGTTGCAAATACTCATATTGTCTGCGAAGTTCCTCAATATTTGCCTCCGACTTTTCTATATTACTCCTTAGTTGTGTCTGTATAAAATGATCAAACTATAAAACACACATACAATACTATAATTCACCAAAACTTTTCAAACAAAAAAAAATATGTAGAAAAGATACTGCTATCTGCATGTTGTTTCCCTTCTGATTCCAACATATTCTGAACCTTCTCTTGCTTCATCAAATTTTCATCTTCTCATTTCATCAACCATTTGATGGAAGTCCTTAGCTTTCTTATATAATCACTCATTTGTTCACTTTTACCCTAATAAAATAAAAATAATAAAATACAATAATGATAATTGACCAAACTATTCAACTTTCATGCTTTTTACCATCATCTACAATCCATCATTCTTTGTAATTGAAAATTTAATGATAATATTACTTAAAATGTAAAAGTTCAAATGAAAACACATATAAATTAGAAGAAAAAATCCTCATATGCAAGTCAATTCGTTCCAATTTCACACTTGACGATCTCCTTGCTTCTAATCCGAAACCTTACATTATTAGGTTTGCATCTGATCCTGAATCTCAAAACTTGACCATATTATCGTAAAAAAGCAGAAAAATACTCAAACACAAACAAATTAAATATTACCCGAAAAAGGATATAAAAACTAAAATAACAATTCTAATTGAAGAAAGATTGCTAAAATAATTATGAGAGATTGCTAAAAATAAATGAAAAGCTCAAGAACTTAACAAAAGTATTTTTTCATGAGAAATAATTATAAGAAGTAGTGAACACAATTACCATCAAATTGAAGGATAAAAGTTGATCTTCACGTAACCTACATCTTGGTTAATTGCAGCGACGGCATAACATACAGGCTTAATTGCCATCTCCGTAATCTCTGGGAGTATACATTGGAGAGAGTAGTGTAAATCAGTGAATAAACAAAAACAAACATATAATCACTTACATTACCTCTTATTTTTCCACAGTTTATTCTTTCTTTCATCTCTTCGCCTCCCAAAATCCCAATTTCTACCATAGCTTCTACAATCTAATTTATTAGATCTGAAGAAACAAAGAATCAAGAACAGAACATTAGTAAGGATTTGGTCTGAAAATAACCAATCTTTATTTTTGAATCCATAATTAGGATTTGTATTTAAAAATTTTAAGAATTGAAACGCCCTAATTAGAAATCAATAGTAAAAACGGGTGGTAAATTAGAGTTTCATGAATAAAATATTACAAAACAAATTAGGAATTCAAAAACCCTAATCCATAGGAGAATTCTTACCGGCGGTGTCATCACCCATGGCAGGCCAGCGAGCGTCGACGGCGAGGATTTGGGCGGGTTGGCGAATGACGACTGCTGAAATTTGGTGGGGAGGAGGGTTAGCGGGATTTTGAGGAGGGAGGTTGGGAGAGGAAGGATTTTTTTGTTTTTGTATTTGTTTTTGTATTATATTTTGTTAAGTAAAAAAATGTGGTGTGCACGTGTTAAGGTAGGTGTGATTTCCTACTTTTGCTCTCCTTTCTGCATTTCAAAATGGAGAGCGGAGAGAGGGGTAGGCCTATTAGCTTAAGATATAACTAGTTGTTTGATGATGTCATAATATTGCATAACAAATACCCTTGTGCAATACTGTTTCATGGAAGAAAAAGGAGTATATGGGTAGCTAAAGTCAAGAATAAAAATCTATAACACCAAAATCTATATCATGGAAGGAGTATATGTTATCCCTATACTCAATGTGATATATATGGTATACTCAAGAATCAAAATCTATAACATCAAGAATCAAAATCTTGAGTACAGTACAAACAGCATTGTGCAATATTGCTAGAATTCTTGAGGCTGATGTGTGGTACTCAAAATCTGGATGTATCATGGTGATATATGGTGCAGTACAATGTTGTGCAATATGTGATAATATGGTGATATATGGAAATTTGCTTTAACCAACATGCGAAGAGTGAGGATGTTCGTATCTGGCTGTCTCGATTATAAGCAAATTAAGTGGAATTTGGGTGAGCCTTAATTCAACACATATAAACATAGATACATCCATGGACATATAAACACACATAGATTCATATGATGTTTCTCGAGAATATAGTCTGATGTAGAACAATAGAAATCAACAATACGAACCTATTAACAGAGTACACAGGTACATTTCTGATGAAACTAATTAAATGAATATTGTTTTACCACCATATACTCGTCAGTAATCTACTTTTTAATCATCTAGCTTAATCTACTTTAAAAATTATGAATTTATTTGGTTACGTTTAGTTACATCCACACCTCAATTTCTGTAAATTTTGATATGATCACCTTCAAAATATTTTAGAATTTAGAAAAATCAACGCAAGACTTTAGCAACTCAAGTCTAATAAGAGGTGTGTTATTCATAAAGATAATGGTTTGAAATAAACAGGTTAGAAAGCCTCTTAAGTATAAATCTGCAAATAACATCATGCAAATCTTTTGTCTAAAACTACAAAGTTTGCCTTAATTTCGTCAAATCATATTTGGCCTAAACTCGAGATAAGTTAGATGGAAGAATGATAAGAAAGACAGAAAAACTGATCAATACGAACCTATTAACAGAGTAGATGGGGCGGGATCGACGACAGACGGCGACGATGGAGGGTAGAGACGGGCAGGATCGGGGCAAGGTGGACGGCGGGCGGCGGTAGGGACGGACGGGTGAGGAGATGTGGGTGGGTTTTGGGGTAGGGAGAGTTAGGGTTTGTGGGTTTTGGGGAGATGTGGAAGAGGAAATGTTTTTTTTGTGTTTTTTTAATTAATTCTGTTTTGGCAATTGGTGTGGGCTCCACATGTCAGTTCCTACTTTTTCTCTCCTTTCTCTATTTCAAAATAGAGAAATGAGAGATGGTGTAGGCCTATTAGCTTAAGATATATATAAATATAGTATAATATATAAACATAAATACACGCTTTTATAAATAAATAAATAAATAAATATATATATATATATATATATATATATATATGATGTGGCATACATGTGATTGGAAAATCCTTAAAAGGGTTAGTTGTCCAATGTATCACATACATGCCACATAATCAATTGCTCATTTACTAAATGAGCAAGTTGCTCATATCCCTTTTACCCATAAGGAAAAAAGGGGTATGAGCAACTTGCTCATTTAGTAAATAAGCAATTGATGATGTGGCATACATGTGATTGGAAAATCCTTAAAAGGGTTAGTTGTCCAATGTATCACATACATGCCACATAATCAATTGCTCATTTACTAAATGAGCAAGTTGCTCATATCCCTTTTACCCTATATATAAAGATTTCGATATTGTACCATATTTATATTAGTTATACATGTGCATTGTACGTGTTTGTTGGATTACAATATACGTGTTTGTTTGGTTACAAATTAATATTTGTTTGGTGATACTCTCCCACTAAAATAGTAAAAATAAACATAAGTACAATTATACAAAATCTATGTGCTTATGCATTGTTAGTGGATAAGGTCTAAATATAGCCTGAATTCATCACAGATCCGATAATAATGTTAATGGGTATTGTAGTTGAACACTTTTTCCCTGCCCTTTTAATGGGCATATACGAATAGACCTTTAGTTGAAGCTAAATGTTCCTAAGAATGTAAAGATGACCTAATAAATACCATTCTTTTTTATTAATCATAAATTTAAGTAATAACTAATTGGGTCAGATTTCTACGCTCTCGCAACATCAAAATTAGCAGATAACTTTGTTTGGATCAGGACTTGAATATGAGTGGTTAGTTCAACCCAAGTCCAAAATAAATGTTGAACACGTATCCTCTGAAACAAATCTTTTCATCAAGAAATCTTCGATCTAGATAGAAAAAGATAGAAAAATCTTAACTAAAAGAGAAACTTACGATGGAGGGTAGAGACGGCGGGGTCGGGGCGGGATCGACGACGGACGGCGACGATGGAGGGTAGATACGGGTGGGATCGGGGCCGGGTGGACGGCGGGCGGCGGTTGGGACGAACCAGTGAGGAGATGTGGGTGGGTTTTGGGGTAGGAAGAGTTAGGGTTTGTGGGTTTTGGGAAGATGTGAAAGAGGAAAGATTTTTTGATGTTTTTTTAATTAATTCTATTTTAAAAATTGGTATAAGCTGTACGTGTCAGTTCCTACTTTTGCTCTCCTTTCTTTATTTCAAAATAGAGAAAAGAGAGATAGGATAGGGCTATTAGCTTAAGATATATATATATAAATAAATAAGTTAATTTGATTACTTCTAGAATCAGAGCTATCTCTCTTTATTCTAAAAAAAAAAATTGGTGGGTCTGACATTCACAAAGCCTCCGATGTGACTAAACTATTATTATTTTGCACATGGACGCTAATCTTTCACTGACAAAATTATTTTTTTCCAATCATCTCTTAATTATTAATCAAATTGTCTTGTACCTTTCAAACTATTCAAGGAATCAATCAATAAAAGCATGGTCCACATGAACAAAACTATATATTTTCACGTGATTAAACAAAAATAGTAGTGTATAACAGAAAAGAACAAGCAAACCTTCGTGATATGGTTAAAAATTGGGGCTCATTTTTGCCGAATAATTCTAGTACGAATCACAAAACAATAGATCGGGTTTAATGCCAACTTATCTACTAGTCCACGTCATGTAGCTCCACGGGCCTTCCGCAGGCTCATTCGCGCACATGGATGAATCATCCGCCATTTGCACCAGGCGCTTCATCGGCTACGCCGTAACTGCACTCCTAAAATCAAGGGTCTGTTCAATTCCAGATCCAAGATCAAGGAAATTTCAATACTGGCCAGGGATTTCTCGGTAATGGATTTTTCCCCAGACCTATAAATACATCTACTGTACAGTTAGAAGGTAATAACTTTTTTTGCTACAAAATCACTTCCACTAAATTGTCTTCTGACTTAAGTATCGGAGGGTTTGTCGCCGGAAATACTCCCGGTGTTTCAGGCTTCTTTTTGCAGATCAGTAAGTCAGCTTCCTCCCAACCAATCCCCTCAACACTCTTTCGGATCCAGAACAAAGGTCAGGATCACGGTCGTTTCCTCGAATACAAGAACTCACATAATCTGTTGCTCCCACACCCAAAAAATCACAACAACAGATTGACACTGTCTATGGGAAACCGCAGGTTGATTCTACTTGCGATTCGAGTTCTAGTCCGAAGCAATTTACTCTCATGGCCCCTAAAGCTAAGAAGACCACTACCGCAGGCCCTTCGGTCCCTCCTCCTTGACCGACCCATGGCCCCGCGAATACCCAAGGGTTGCAGAGGCAGCGAGCCGAGAATCCGCGAGGATCGGCTCCAAGTGCAACTCGCTCTATCGCAAGGCAGGTCGAGCAACCTGCAGTAGATGACTTCCAGATGTCATCAACAACCAGCCGAACCAGGGCGACCTTCGAAACTAGCTCATTCGTTCGAGAGACGAAGCTGAACAGTCGAACCCGGGCTCTGAACTGCAGTGTTCATCGGTCCCAAGGTCAAGATCAACGGTGCAGATACTCTCCAAGGGATCGTCGACACCCTGACGGTCGTGCCGAGTTTCGAGAGTTCCAAGTCGAAGTCTTGCGAGTACTCCGAGGAAGAGCCCGGGATGAACGACGTTTAGGTGAGGAACAAATCGAGGATTCTGAGGGAGAAGAATCCCACGGGTTGACTAGTTTCGGGAATCGGTAGGACGATGTCCAAAGACGTCTTCAAGAGATAAAAGACCACCTTGCTCGGATAGGCGAGAACGGGGGACAATTCGGCCGGGGTCGTCAACCATCCCGACCTCCTTTCTCCGCCCAAATCCTTGAAACCCCCTATTCCGAGAAACTCGAAGCCTCCCCATTTCGAGACATACAACGGAGAGACAGATTCTGCTGATCACATAGAGGGGTTCAAAACCCTCATGATGATTTCCAGCGCCTCAGATCCTCTCCTATGTTGCGCATATCGAGGCACTCTACATGGCCCGGCTCGGGAATGGTATTCGAAGCTCGCCCCCGGTTCGATTTTCTCTTTTAATCAGCTAGAAGAGAATTTCCTCGCACACTTCTTGATCAGCCGCAACTCTAAGAAGACGAGTGCTTCCCTTCTGGATCTTAAACAGAATGACGGAGAGTCCTTTCGCGACTTCGTTCGAAGATTCATTGCCGAAGCCCGGGCGATCTCCTCCCTTGATGCCGGATTCGCTTCAACGGCATTCCGACACAATGTCCGCTATGACCAGATGAAGGCCTCCCTGGCCAAGAAATCTCCCTTCGATTTTTCCGACCTTTTCCATAGGGTCGAGAGATACATCAGAGTTGAAGAGGCTCTACATCCCGGCGGTTGGAAGGAGACCCTGACAAAGGGGAAGAAGAAGGTGGATGAGTCTGAGGCCCCGAAAAAATTACAAAAGGACCCCATTGGCCAAAGATGTCCACCTCTGGTCCCCATGTTCGAAAAATTCACCCCACTCACTACGAGTGTTTCGACCATCCTCATGGAGATTGAAGACAAAGGGATAGTCAAACATCCCCCCTGGTCTAACAACAACAACAACAACAGGAGGAGGGGCCAAATGTTCTACTGTCGGTTCCATCAGGACCACAACCACGAAACTGACAACTGTCGGGATCTTAAGGAGGAGATTGAAGCACTCATATAGAGAGGCTACCTAACCAAGTTCACTCAGAATACTAGGCGAACATCCCATCCTCGAAGGGAGAACAAGCATCCGGGAATGGGTCCTGGGCCAGCGGGAGCGGATAGACTAGCTATTCTCCATTGCGTTCATGGCGGACCCATGGGAGGAGACTCGAACACCTCCTGAAAGCTTTTGTTCTAGAAGTCAATGCGGTCCACCATCAACCACCCCCCAAGGGGGTATCGATCTCGTTCTCCAACGAACACCTCGAGGGTGTCTGACTGTCGTATTGTGATGCCTTTGTCATCAGCCTCGGTTTATCCAATCACGAGGTTTGTCGCGTCCTTATTGAGTTTCTGGCAGCCTTCGAAGCCTTAAAACACCCCAGGGAAAGCCTAAAACCAGAGAGGTACATGTTCCAGGGGTTCTTAGGTGCCCCCATCCAAATCGAGGGAATCGTGACCCTTGACGTTACTATTGGGCAGGCTCGGCCTCCTGAAACGAAGCCATGAACTTCATGGTGGTAAATGTTCAAGCCACCTACAACGCTATCCTCGATCGACCCAGCTTCGCATCCCTCCAAGCGGTACCCTCAACGTACAACATGAAGATGAAGTTCCCCATCGAACATGGGCTCTAAGTTGTGTGGGGTAACCAGGAGGCCGCCCGAACCTGCTACATGGCCGCTATTGGGGTGGCAGTCCTGCCCCTCGACGCAATCGAGCTCCCTTTTGAAAGTAGTACGATCATCTCGGAGCCAGTTGATGAACTGGAAGAAGTCCCCTTCTTCGAAGGCGACCCATCCAAATGGTTCCAAGTGAGTCGATCCCTTCCTCATGACCTAAGGTGAGATATCATCGACTGCATCCGTCGAAGTCAGGACTTACTCGCTTGGGTTACCTCGGATATGCGTGGGATCTCCGAGGATCTTATAATACACAAACTGGACATCCATTTGGACTCCAAACCAATGCAACATAGCCTCTGCAAGTACGCCCATGATCGGCAGCAGGTGATTAAGGAAGAAGTACAGAAACTCCTCTCTGCTAAGTTCATTCAAGAGGTGAGCTACCCTGAGTGGGTGACCAATGTTGTGATGATGAAGAAGCCCACCGAAAAGTGGAGGATCTACATCGACTTTACAGACCTCAACAAGGCCAGCCCGAAGGATCCCTTCCCTTTCCGAGCATTGATGCCCTCATCGATGCGACGTCCGGGCACAAGCTTCTCAGTTTCATGGACGCCTTCTCGGGCTACAACCAATTCAGTATTTAGTCTCCAGACATCCTTAAGACAAATTTCGTGACCGACCATGGGCTATATTGTTACTGTATCATGCCCTTCGGGCTGAAGAACGCTGGAGCAACGTACCAGAGACTCGTAAATTGGGTCTTCAAAAATTAAATTGGTTGGAACATGGAGGTGTATGTGGATGACATACTTTTCAAAAGCCTCTAAGGTCGAGATTGTTAGTGTAGGTGCCCTAGAGGCAATACAATGATATTATGTAATCAGTATTATTGACATTATGTTCTATTTGATTATATTAATAATTTATTATGCTTCGTATTTACTGCGTTATAAATGTTAGCATGATAAATGTCCTTAGATTATTAATACGAACTATATGAACATGAGATTATATATAGTATAATAATCTTAAATGTCCCTAGTCGAGTATTATTATTATTAGGACAGTAATAATACATTGAGACTAGTATGTTGATTGATTGATGACCACCTCTCATGGGTCATTAGTATAGAGATACTAAAATCAATACATAGGTAAATGTAAGAGTACATTGTACTGGACAGACCCACTGTAAGATTCAACCATGGAATAAATAAATAAGTGTCATAAGTAATCTCACTGTGATAATGGTGTAATGGTCCTCTGACCTGAAATCATTATATTTCTACACGAGAATTAATGTACTTTGATTCTATCAAAAGTTATCTTTAATCGGGTAATGATAAAGATAGTATTGGGTTCATTATGAACCGTGTGAGAAATGTAAATGATCTAGATGGAATTTAACCCTCCTAATTTTAGGAGCGATATTATCGGCCTCTTGTTTGAGTGAGACTATGAAATGCATGGCCATGCTCAAATATTGATTTGTTTGAATAGTCTACTCATCGATCAAGAAAATAAAGATTAAATTATTAAGAGGATGACACGAACCATGCCTCTAGTTTAATCTATAATATCAAGGTTAAAAAGATTATATTACACGGAGACATTAGTCACGAAAGGTTTAATTGAATCACCAATTATTATTATTACTTGGGTAGCAATGATGTATTACTAGATGCCGCTCATTGTTTATAATTTTATTATTAGATAATAAAATTATTGCCAACGTAATAATAACCTAAAGGGTCACACACTTAGAACGTTTAAAAGGAGTTTTAATTTAAATTCGGAATTTAAATTAAATGATTATAAATTCGAAATTAGTTATTTAATTAATTGAGTTGGACTTGATTAATTAAAGTGTAATTCGAATTTAAATCTTTAAACCGAATCAGTTTGGTTTAGTAGAAGCCCAAACCGATTACGGTTACGCCCACCTCATTCTCTCTTATAAATACATAGAGATGTATTGGTTTAGGGTTTATCTTTTGGCTAATTCGTTTTCCACAAAAACCCTAGCCGCTCCAACTGTTGAGAGGCAAGAGAGAGAGAGAGATAGAGGCAAGCATCATCGGCTAGTACCGGCTCCCTTGATCGTTGGACGATCGGACGTTCGTGTGGACTGCTTTAGAGACGCGGATCTTGCTACAAGGGTTGCGTGGTGATTGTATAACAGGACCTCCATCTTTCAGCCTTCGTAAAGCTCTTAAAAGGTAAAAATTTCGTTTCTCCATTATCAGCCATGTCTTGTACACGGATCCTAGGGTTAGGGTTTCAGATTTTATGGTTTTACGACTGTTTTTTTCGCTGCGTTTGTGCCCCGAAATCCTTCAGAGATCATGTGAAAGATCTTGAAGAAGCATTCGGGGTCCTTCGATCCCACAACATGCCGCTAAACCCTTCGAAGTGCGCCTTCAGCATAACGTCCGGGAAGTTCCTTGGATTCATGGTTAGACAATGGGAAATAGAAGACAACCCCAAAAAATTTCAAGACATACTAGATATGGCCCCTACAAGAAATGTCAAGGAAGTACAGTTCCACACAGGTCGGTTAGCAGCTATCGACCACTTTCTCTCCAAATTTGGGAGAAGTCACTGCTGTTCTTCAAAGCTCTCAGGGGAGTTAAAAACTTCGAGTGGGGGAAGCTCCAATAGCAGGCCTTCGACCAGTTGAAGGAATACTTGGCCAATCCCCCGCTCATCAGCAAACCCGAGCCGAGCGAAGTTCTCTCTCTCTCTACCTAGATGCTTTCGAGCATGCGCTCAGTGCTGTCTTGGTTCGGGAGGAAGACGGGTCGCAGAAGCCAATCTATTATGTCATCAAAGTCCTCTGTGATGTCGAGCTCAGGTACATTAAATTAGAGAAGATGGCCTATGCACTTGTGATGACAGCGAGAAAGCTTAGCCTATACTTCTAGGTCCACTCCATTCAGGTTACAGACCATCCTCTCAAGCAAGTACTCCATAAACCTGAGACGTTAGGCCATTTGATCAAATGGTCCATTGAGTTGAGTCAGCACGACATCAGCTACAAGTCCCGAACTGCAATCAAGAGCCAAGCGCTCGCTGGATGCATAATCGAGTGTACCATTCTCGATACATTCGAAGTCCGGGAAGACGAGCTAGAGTGGGAACTCTACCTTGATGGGTCATCCTACGAAGGTGGAGCAGGTTCGGAGTTATAACTTAGGGGCCAGACGCCTTTGTTCTCCAATACTTTCTTTGCCTCAACTTTCCGGCCTCTAACAACGAGGCGAAATACGAGGCAATGATCGCAGGGCTCCTATTGTCCCGTAAAGCAGGAGCCAAATACGTAAGTGTTTTTAGCAATTCTCAGCTTGTCGTCAACCAGATTTTGGGGGGGTACGAGGCTCGTGAAGCCTGAATGATCCAATACCTGGCACGCGCTCGACTTCTTCTCTCAAATTTTCCAGAAGCAACAGTGACTCAGATCTCTCAGGAACAGAATACCCAGGCAGACGCTCTCTTTAAACTGGCATCTTCCTCTTTTTAATGATTAGATCACACTGTCTTGGTGGAGGTTCTCCTAAAACCCATCATCGAAACTGCCAAATCACCCGAAGTCAACTGCATCGACTCGCTTATGGGGGCGACCACTTGGATGGAACCAATCTTGAACTTTCTAAGGGCAGGTGAACTCCCCTAAGATCCACCCGAAGCCAGAAAAGTTTGAGCTCGTTCGGAGAGGTTCACACTCATCGACGACACACTCTTCAAACGCCTGTACACCAAGGTGAATGGGAGACTTTATCTCCGCTGCCTAAATTCTGAGGAGGCCAAATATGCGTTAGAAGAGATGCATGAAGGAATCGACAACTGCCACATGGGCAGCAGAACACTTGCAAGGAAAATACTCAATCACAGGTACTACTGGCCGACTCTCCTCCAAGATGCTCGGAACCTTGTGAGAAAATGCGGCCCCTATCAAAGGTACTCCTCCATTAGAAACGCTCCCCAAACTGAGCTGAAATCACTGGCCAGTCCGGTCCCCAATGCTACGTGGGGGATGGACCTGGTCGGCCACTTTCCAAAGGCAACTGTACAGAAGCGCTTTCTCATCGTCGTCATAGACCATTTTACCAAGTGGGTCGAGGCAGCACCACTCACCACCTTAACCGAGCATCAATCACATCAATTCTTTTGGAAGAACATCATTTGCAGATTTGGTATTACTCGGATTCTTGTACCCGAAAATGACAACCAGTTTGCCGGAAAAAACTTCCACAAGTTTTGTGCTGACCTGGGGATCAAGCAAAGGTTTCCTTCAGTCTCGCATGCCCAATCCAATGGCCAGGCTGAGAACACCAACAAGCAGATCCTGGATGAACTAAAGAAACTCCTAGACAACTCGCCAAAAGGCTTGTGAGCGAAGAGCTACCGAGCGTTCTGTGGGCCTACCGAACCACTAAAAGAATTCTAATAGGAGCGTCCCCGTTCAACCTAACTTTTGAAACCAAATCAGTCATTCCTCTGGAGGTCGGTCTCCCCTCTCCACGCATCATAAGATTTGCTGAGTGTTCCAACTCAGCATGCCTAAGAACCAACCTCGATCTCCTTGACAAGGTGCGCAATAAATTGGCTATCAGAAGGAACATCTACTAATAGAGGGTCGAGTGCTTCTATAATAAGAAGGTACAACTGACCAACATGAAAGAGGGCGACCTTGTGCTCTGACGGCTCGCCATCTCAAAACCTACTAAGAAGGCAAAACTTGCTCCAAATTGGGAAGGTCCTTATAAGGTTTCCAAAGTGGTCCGTCCAGGGACCTACGGAATCGAAGACCTGGGAGGCAAGGTAGTCAAAAGAACTTGGAATGCGGAACACCCGATTAAGTTCCATAAAATCCCTTAAAACGATTCAAACTCGTAACAAAGCAAATTTAATAAGCGTCAGCTTTCAGTGGCCACTGAATAAATTGTTTCAGTTTCATCAATCAATCTTTGCCTACATCTTTTTAAAGCAAAATCCAAACCTCCGAAAGAGTATCTCGACTCTGACTTTTACGCAGTTCTCACTAATAACTATAAACCTCGCAAAGAGTACCTCGAAAGAGTACCTTGACTCTGAGTCTTACGCAGTTCTTACTGCTAAGTCTAAACCTCGGAAAGAGTATATCGACTTTGAGTCTTATGCAAATCTTACTGCTAAATCTAAACCTCGAAAAGAGTACATCGACTCTGAGTCTTACGCAGTTCTCACTGCTATGTCTAAACTCGGAAAGAGTACCTCGACTCTGAGTCTTACACAATTCTCACGGCTTAATATAAACCATGAAAAGAGTATCTCGACTCTGAGTCTTACGCAGTTCTCATAGCTAAGTATAAACATCGGAAAGAGTAACTCAAAAGAGTACCTCGACTCTGAGCCTTACGTAGTTCTCACTGTTAAGTCTAAATCTCAGAAGGAGTACCTCGAAAGAGTACCACGATTCTGAGTCTTACGCAGTTCTTACTGCTAAATCTAAACCTCGGAAAGAGTACCTCGAAAGAGTACCTCGACTCTGAGTCTTACGCATTTCTCACTGCTCAGTCTAAACCTTGGGAAAGAGTACCTCGACTCTAAGTCTTACGCAGTTCTCACTGCTTAATCTAAACATCGAAAAGAGCATCTCAAAAGAGTACCTCGATTCTGAGTTTTACGCAGTTCTCACTACTAAGTCTAAACCTCGGAAAGAGTATTGCGAAAGAGTACCCCGACTTTGAGCCTTATGCAGTTCTCACTACTAAGTCTAAACTTCGGAAAGAGTACCTCGACTTTGAGTCTCTTGCAGTTCTCACTGCTTTGTTTAAACCTCAAAAAGAGTACATCGGAAGAGTACTCCAACTCTGAATATTATGAAGTTTTCACTGCTATGTCTAGAGCCCGGGAGTCACCCCGACCCCGAACTTAACGAGGATCTCTCCACTGCTAAGAATTAGACATCTCAGATCTCAACAAAAATAAGTCAATCTAATGAAAAAGATAAACTTTATTGATCGAAAGGTGATTACAAATGCGGTGGCCAGTTCGCAAAAGGCATACAAAATGCTGAAAGCTAAGCCTACATCTATACATGATGTACTTCGTATCTCGGAACACTAGCTACCTTCAGTTGATTCGCTTCGTATCTCGGAACTAGCTACTCCCCAAACATTGAGGAGAAGAACAGGTGAAGGCACCTCGGTAGCCGACCTCGGGATTCCATTCTAGCAAAAAAGATGAAGAAAAAAGGCACTCACGAAAAATTCAGAAGTAGTTGAACCAACCAGGACCCTATGCTCTCAGCTCGTCAGTATCCCTCACCGTCACAGCTCAGCCGTACCCCTCTCCATAGAAGAGGAATCATACCAATGAAAGACGATGAAGATGAAGCCACACGGGAATCTTTGAGGGAGGATGGAAGTTGAAGCAAAAAAAGACCCAATCCTTCGTCCCTCCAGTCGACCAAACTAAGAAAATCTCGAAAGAAGGATGAAGATTTCTCTGATATAGATAACTCCACACCTCTAGGCCTCAGGCATCAGTCGGAGACATCAGATCTTGGAATCCGAGTCGTAGGAGACAAACTTTTACACGGGTAACGCCCCTAACTTCAGGTCCCCTTGGCCTAGCGAAGACAGGGCAGGAACCCCTACTCGAAAAATTGTGACCAAACCCCCAGTAATGCCCCGTGGGACTTGGTCGATCGAACTGCAGATCTTGAAATCCGAGCTGAACCAATCAGAACGAATCCCACTACTCCAACCCTGGTGGGGTCGAGCCCTTGGGAACCGAAACCAACCTCCCAAGTCCTCATCAGAGAAACGTTCACTTTGAGGAAATAGATTGCTTGAAGGCCAAGGGATTTTATAGGCAACTCAGCCAACCACCATATTAAATTTGCATGCAAACGGTCAACAAATACGTGCATTCAAATGGTTAATGCTTCAACTTTCGAGGTAGACAATAACCTCAATTATCGTGAAGGAAGTGCCGTAAGTAAATACATGGCAATTCTCCGCCCACAAGCGCCAATGTGTGACTATTGAGGTGAGATATCGACTACCTAGTCCCGGCCCAACAATGCCAATGGCAAAACAAAAGGATGGAAAGAGAATAGAGACAAATCTTATTCGTAATGAAAAGAGTACAAAGTCGGTTGCCAGTACGCAACAAGGCAAAAATACAAATAACTTATTAACGACATCGCAGGGTAGATCCTTTCTCATTAGAGGCAAGGGATCCTTTCTCAATAGCTGCGACAGCCAACTCGACCGTCCGCTGCTGGTCCTCTACTTTCGCATCGAAGGCATAGTCCTCGATCTTGAGACACAGATATCTTATCTTCACGTGTGTAAGGGCCACACCGTACCCCGCATCCTCGGCATCGAGCACCTGCAGGTTGGTCTCGTCCAACTCCTGCCTGTCCTTATTCGCCCGCAGAGTTGCCTCATCAAGCTCGCCCCGTAGTCTCTTCTCTTTGGCTTGCCATGCTAGCCGTTCCTCGACCCATCTCTCCTTCCGAGCCTTTTTTCCCCCTCCAAATCCTTCTTGGCATCCTTAATAGCCCACCAAAACTCCTGATTCTGGTGCACCAACTCCCTACAATTCTCATCGGATTCCTGGGCCCGTGCGAGAATCGCGCCGAGTCTCCACTTCAACTTAGCCCCAATGACGGTTGCCTGCAGAAAGGATATATTAGAGGAAATAAAAACCAAGGAAAGATACTGTCAACAAGTAAAAGATCCTTACCAGGACCGAAGCTTGAGCCCAACGAGTGTAGACTTCATCCTGGGCCTCCCTCTTTAACGACACCAGTTCTCTGGGAGTAGCCAGATTTTTGACCATCTGGGCCGCATTCATAAGGTCCATCATCAGATCCGCCTCCATGATAGTCCAGGAAGAAATCCATGCCTTCATCGGTGATGGCAGCTTCAGTGCTATCCCACGACCCGGTTCGGAGTTTCCTCGGCGACGACCGACGACCCTGTAACGTTCTGGGGGTCAACATCCTTGCCCTTGTTCTTCTGCGGAGGCACGACTGAAGAAGAGGATTGGGGGCACTTCAAGGATCCCCCCTTGGTTTTCCTTCCCTTGGGGTCCTCGATCATCGTGGTCTCCGCTCCATCCGACTTGGCCTTCCCCATGCCCACCTTCTTCTCCACTTATACCTTGGTCTTCGCCTTGTCTTGGCTTGAGAGTCAGCCTTGGCCATAGCCTCGGCCGCCTCATTCTCAGCCTTCCTTGATAGGCGCCTTTCCATCAAAAGTGTGTCAGAAACCATGACTGAAAGAAGAATAAAATTAAAAAGGGGGTAGCGAAGGCAACGAAGGAAAATCGTGAAGGGAGATCAGGCAGAAGAAATCAATATATAGGCATGAAAGGGACATCAAATACTGTGCACTCACGTAGGTCCCTAGACCATTGGTTTCTCTGTCAGCGAGACACTTCAAATTCCCACTCTGAGCTTTTGTTGCTCCTATGTACGGAGTCCTACACGGTTTCAATCACAAACAGGACCCGAGTCTCCAACGCCTCCACCCAAGATGACAATCCGACCCCGAAGGATCATTAGAAAATTTTAAAGTTCACAGCAAAATCAAAGCTTAATAATATTAAAAGTCCTTATCATTTGATCAAAAATAATTGGGTACAATGGGTGGTGGTTAGTCCCTGTTTGACAAAACACAACAAAAAATGAAAGCTAAGGCTAGGGGGCTCCTCCCCAGAAGTCGAAAGAGCATCGACCACTCCTACGACCCCGAGAACATATTTAACATCTGATCCTGACTGCGAAGGAATCTCGGCGGGGGCGTGGGCAAAACCCCTGGCGAAGGCGGACGAATGCATTCATCACTTACATCTTCAAAGGCCCTATGAGTAGGACCGACACCAGCTCCCAGGTCAGAGGGAATCAAGCGAGGATTCGCGGGAGAAGTAACAAATTCTGGGTCATATTCAAGATGGTCGAGGCTGAGATGGGGATATTGCTCGACGGCTTGTTTGAAACCATGCTCCTCACCATCGATAATTGTATCTGTAGAACCCACTAACTCTGACCAGGCTTTAGCCAATTAGGGCTCCTGTGCATCTTTCTCATTCAACAGCGCCCTGTGGGCAGATCGGTCTTCACCCGGGTCTCTGGTTCGGCCGGTTTCTACTCCAATCCTTCACTTTCTTCTCCAAGGCCTCGACATGCTCATGCTCCTCCTAACATCTTTTCTTATACCTTCCGCCTTTATATTTGCGAGGTCAAGCAAATGCTCGTACTGCCTCCTCGTCTCGGCACCGTAGCCGTAGAGGGCGGCCAACAGGGATAACATAGAAAGTTAGCGAGGAATGGTTACATTTACAATGCAAAATACTTGAACACTTACCAATACGCCCCCTTGAGAAAATCAAAGAAAACACGAATTTGTGGTCTCTTGGGTGAGAGCCTCCCGGTCCCTCAGCTGAGAAAGGTTCTCCACTACTTCCCAAGCCATCTCCAACTCCATGACGGAGTCAAGCTCCCCCACCGACCAGTCTGTTATGAGAGCCCCACAGCCTCGTCGGTGGTCCTCAAAAACCTCCCGCTCGGTCATCCCCTCGGAACCTCCTCCAGGCCACGAATCTTCAAAGCCTTGGGTTTCTTCGAAAAGTGCTCCGAGGCGGGCACCTCGATCTTCCTCTTGCCCTTACGGTAAACTTTTGATGCCTCCCGAGGCTCCAACACTAGGGCAACCATCTCACCAGCACCTGCATAGAAAAACAGATATAAGATAAGGCAATATACCAATACAACAAACCGAGAGCAAAAAAACTTATGCGAGCCAACGAAGCTTAAACCAGCATCGACCAACCTCTGATTAAACATTTGAGGCCAGCTTCTCGAAGAGTCTTTGAAACTCGACACTCTCTTTGAGCTCAGATCGTGTGATGTCGGGGGATCCTTCTTCGACGAGCCCTCGTATGACCATTTGGTGGGAATTTCCTATGGCTCAGTACCTCGGACGATAAAGTATTTCTTATTCCAATCCTTAATGGAATCGGGATGGCCGTGCACCACTTTGTACCCCCGACGCACCGAGATATACCATCGATAAGGGTGACTTGACAACACTCTAAAGCCCAAACATGCCTGAAAATATTTGAGGCAGAGAGGAACCCCTCTCTCGCAACAGACCATGATGATGTTCATCAATTGCTTCCATGAGTTCAGCGCATACTGCATGGGGCTCAGGCTCGCCCAGTTCAACACTTCCTTTATAAAAGGATGGAGAGGAAGACACAGGTCCGAGTGGAACATGTTGACATTCATTATACACAACAGCTCCGGAAGGTTGGCATTTTGTCGAAGGCCGGAGTTTGGAAGCATCACCTCAAATTGGGGAGGATTACGATAAACTGCCCGATGCGACTCAAGTTCATTTGCAGCCAGACGCTCTTTGCCTTATCCACATTTGCTATCGATCTATTTGATAAAGGAAGAACACTGAAGCCAGACTCATCCTTCAGATCTTCAGGAAACCTTCGGATAGACCTCGTCAAGTGCCAGGTCAAGGGGGAGTTGAATCCCCTCCGGTCTCGACGATCCTAGCTTACAGGGAGACGCAACTGACAGGATCTGGACTTCCGGCACCATCTCTTCGAGATTACCCACAGGTCTCTCCTTGCCTTCCGTCCACTGATCTTCACTCACACGATCACCTCCACCCTCTGACGTGTGGGGTGATTCTCGATTTACTTTCACCAAACTAGTCCTGGCCTCGCCAGTCCTAGTCTCCTTCTCGACTCGGGTATGATCTTCTCCCTCAGAACCAGAGATTCCATCGATATCCACGTTCGGCTCTGGCGAGATCTCGTGTGTTAACCCCGAATTCATAGGTTCACTTCTCCACGAAGAGGGACGACATGATGAACTCACGGCCGATACAACTCGTGAAGAGCTGGACTTTAATCCACCACTGTCACTAGAAGAGGACGAGCTAACGATTTCTATGGTCGACATATCTGGAATTACAATCCTGAACAGAGGAATTCTAGATGTAAAGAAAGTAACCCACCTATAGTGATAAGAGGGAGCAAATTTATAGAGGATGGCTACTTCCGGAACCGTCGGCACATGTCGTCCCCTCAAATTTCGTGAGCGATAGCCCATCGAATGACTACTATCATGTGTCGACTCCTCAAGCTCCACGAAATCTGACATGGCAAGAAGCCACGTGGGCAAAAGATTTAACGTCCCCCGTCCCATTGACTAGCACAAGACTTCGTCTGGAAATAATTGACACCTTGGCTCGACCCTAGGCACCATATTTTGAGAATGGCACTCAAACTCCGAGGTTTTTGCAGTACTCACTGTCAACAAAGTTCACACCTCGGACCCATACCTCGAAAGGGCACATTGATTTGGAATCTCTGGCAGCCACCATCCGACGGGCCCATAAATCGAATTCATGATCCCAAACATCATTCCGACCCTTCTCTCGAAACAACACTGCTACCACAAACTCTGCAATCTAATTTGTTCGTTATGCCAATGCTTTTCCCACAAGTTATCTACTCCTCGAAAATGACCAACAGCTCACTTCCGAGAGAGAGGGCTAATGATATGAGTAAAAACCGTGGTTAATCTCCGCCGAATGATTCTAGCACGAATTGCAAAGCAACAAATTTGGCTTAACGCCAACTTCTCTACTTGTCCAGGCCAGGTAGCTCCACGGGCCTTCAGTAGGCCTATTCGAGCACCCGGATGAATCACCCGTCATTTGCGCTAGGTGCTTTATCGGTTACACCGTAACTGCACCCCTAAAATCAATGATCTGATCAATTCCAAATCTGAGGTCACACTACAAGACTAAAAGTCTTTACCGGCGTTTCTTTCCACATTCACCGGCGTTTTAAAACCCCGCTGTAGATACCACCGGCGTTTTATAAAAATACCGGTGCAAGTGTCGCTGAATCGTGTATCGCTGTATCTAAGGAACATTCACCGGCATTTTTTACAAATGCCGGTATAAGTTTAAGCTACACCGGCGCGTTGAAAACACCACCAAAAGGGTGACTTCGTTTTGGATCCCATTACCTACACCGGCATTTTTAAAATGCCGATATAGAGTTCTTAGTTTTGCACAGGGCTACCCCGGCGCTTGTAAAAATGCCGGGGTAGATATTTTTTAAAATTTTTTTTTAAAAAAAATTTTATAAAAAAAACGAAAAAAAAAACACATACAACACTCTCACAATCAAAACCAATTCAAAGCTAAAAGAGACGCAAATTAAGACCACAACATAAGTTCAAACAGGATTATTTCATCACTAGTCACTCCTCTGTAAATCATAGTATGCAACTTCAGTTACATAATCCATCTCATCATCACTTAAAAACAATGAGAAAGAACAATCTCATTTTCAAACCCAAGCAACAAGCATGAACATTATCTTAGAAACTGATACTCATCTAGATATCATGATATAATTGTATATGAAGTTTAGATTACAAAATTCACCTTTAACTCCAAACGTCAGTAACCTGAACTATATACCTCCTTCATACTTCAATCATAATGAAGCATAATAGTATAATATTATCAAATTGTAATCTCATAATGAAACATAATAATGTGATCTCATCACATCCATAACCAAAATATGGAGTTCAAAATATTTCATCAATTGAAACCACAACATAAGTTCAAACATGATTATTTCACCACTAGTCACTCCTCTGTAAATCATAGTATGCAACTTCAGTTACATAATCCATCTCATCATCACTTAAAACCAATGAGAAACTGATACTTATCTAGACAAGCATGAACATTATCTTAGAAACTGATACTCGAAATCTTAGAAACTGATACTCATCTAGACATCATCATATAATTGTATATGAAGTTTAGATTAAAAAATTTCCATCACTAGTCACTCCTCAAAAAAATCATTGTGTGCATTTTAGCAAATATTAGTGCAAGAAACACAAGAAGATTTATTTGAGAGTATCAGAACAAAACAAACACAATAGATAAAGTGCACACACAGATAGTCGGAGAACCAACTAAGCTTTCTGAAAGCTAAAAGATAAATACAATGCATTCTTGTAGGAGAGAACATAAAGATAATAGGAATAGATGTGCATTAATGTGCAGTAATATCCCTCCCTCCTCCCATCTCTTCTCAGGTCTTATTCTGTTGGATTTGGCACTTTTCATATGGGCGAGTCAAATGGAAGTTCATGCAAATATCTCTAACATCTTCCTTTTCTATTATAATTTTGAACCTTAGCTGAAACTAGTCTTTCTGGTTTTTATACTTGTATCCTTCAGATTGGTTCTTATTTACATCTTTATTTGCAATGCAGAAGCATGATACTGGCCAAATTAGTACAAAAGAATTAAGCAATGCAGTTTGTAAAACTTTCTTCCATGGAAAGCTAACTTTCTTGCATTGGATTAAAGGGGAAGAAATGGCACCAATAATAACAGCACAAGGGGGAACTCTTCTTGTGAGAAAGATGGCTTGCCCAGTTCCTAGGTACTCACAATTATCCTTTTCTCCCATATAACATCTTATCATATATCCAGTATAAGCATACTTCTATAATGAATTCTGCATTTTTCATGCTTATCTGCATTTTTCATGCTTGAGGTGGATTAGATTATTATCTGGATCCTATCAAACTTTCATACTGTTAGTATTATATATATAGTGAGAGAGCATATATCTACATTTTTACATTTTTCATATTTGAGGTGGATTTGATCATTATCCAGATTATATCAAACTAACTTTCATAATGTTAATGCTATATGGGCATACGGGAGAAAAGGTGACATAGGAGGAAAATATTTCTACATACACACCATTGGACCCACCAAAATGAACCCGCCAAAATGAAAATACACACCATTGGATATGATCTACATATAAAAAACTTTATACCTCCCATGCAATCTTTCTATCAAATATTTCTAAGTAATAAATAATGCAGTCAAGATATAATGAACAAAGCATACCATATAGATAGGCCCATTGCAATCTTAAAATTTTTAACATGTCCCACAAAATGCATCAAACCCAGCATGTACCACACCTCGAAGCTGTGACAATAAACTCCCACCCCACCCACAACTAGTTGATGACATAAGGAAGGGAGAGAAGGGTCTGGACAATTCACCTTCACGCCTAAGTGAGGCTTATAACCCAAGTATTCCTCAGGAAATTACCAATTCATAATATCAGCTAATGGCCACAGATGCAACCAATCCGTTCCATCTAGCTCCAACTGCTAATACTGTTATAGTAAGCATCTCTCATTGAAGGAAGGCTTAAATGATATATAATACATATCAACATCCAACAAATATACTGATAAGCTTTCACAAAACAAAATGTTGTTTGCTAACTCCTAAAACCAAGCAATATAACCACAAATGCCCACACCATTCTATATAACCACGACACCAACTCTTTCAACAACAAAAAATGTAAATTTTTAGCTGATACTGATTGTGTCCCCCCTCTCCCTCCAAATTCTACATGCTTCTCTTGTAAATTACAACATTGCACACATTTTCTAGAAATTACCCCTAAATTCCTAAACTTTCCAGTTCTATTCTATCCAAATCGCACCACATTCCTCAATTACACAACAAACACATCAATTACATCTATCAAGCCAAAAATTTCAAATTTCGTAAGAATTTGAAGATTACCTTCGACACTAGGGCGGGGGGGAGCGGCTAAGAGAGCTGCCGCTTCGAGAAGGCGAAGATGACGAAGTGAACGACTTGGAGCGCGATTGGGAGCGCGAGCATGATTGGGAGCGCGACACTAGGGCGGGGGGGAGCGGCTAAGAGAGCTTCCGCTTCGACTTGGAGTGCGAGAGAAAAAAACCTAACCCTACAACGAAGGAGAACGGGGCGGCGATGGGGGGAAGGGGCGACGGCGGAGGACGGGGCGGCGATAGGGGGAAGGGGCGACGGCGGAGGACGGGGCGGCGATGGGGGAAGGGCCGACGGCGGGATAGGGGGGGCGGCGATGGGATGGGGGTTTTCTATTGGGGAGGAGGGAGATGGAGAGAGAGATTGAAAAATTGGGGGACGGGGGAGAAATAAAGGAAAATGAGATCGATAGACTGTGGATTTTTTCTCTTATCCTTCTCATACATCGGCGTTTTAACTCTAAAATGCCGGTGTATATGTACATATACCGGCGTTTTTCACATATGCCGGTGTAGAGCTGTGATTTTTTTTCCTGCCAAATTACCTGTTCTCTACAGCGGTGTTTCTACCAAAATGCCGGAGTTGAAACGCCGGTGTAGAACTATTTTCTTGTAGTGTCATGGGGATTTCAATACCGCCCAAGGATCTCTCCGTAACGGATTCCCAGCCCCCCCCCTATAAATACAACATCTATTGTATAGTTAGAAGGTAATGACTCTTTTTGCTACAGAATCTCTTCCACTAAATTACTGTCTTCAGACTTAAGCATCGTAGGGTCTGTCTCCAGGAATACTCCTAGTGTTTCAGGCTTCTTTTTGCAAGTCGGCAAGTCACCTGCTTCTCAACCAATATCCTCAACACCTCTTCAGATCCAGAACAAAGGTCAGGATCACCACCGTTTTCTCGAGTACAAGAACTCACATTATATGTTGCTCTCACCCAAAAAATCACAGCAACAATTAGCGTATTCAACTTTGTATAAGATTTTAGAAATTTGAATTCCATTTGTATAAAAAGGATAAATTTCAGTTAACCCTACCAAGTTTTACTCCTTTGGCAGAAAAACCTACTTAGTTTTTTTTTTGGAAGAAAACCCTACTGAACTTAAATTTTCCGTTAGGAGCCACTGACGTCGTTATATTTAGCATGGTATGCCTAAAATACTCCTAGAATATATTAACGGGTAAAGTAAAAAAAACACCCAGAAAAAAAAAGTTTCCATCCCAATCCCAATCCCAACCCCTTCCTCCTCTCCCTCTTCTCACCCAATCCCGAACTCCGTTTCCTCACCCAAAAAAAAAAAAAATTATGCTTGGGAATCTGTTGCCGCTAAATTTGGTGTGATGGCAAATAGATAGTATTTGTGGATTCTTAGGGAAACTGAATAGTAAACCTGTATACCTGTTCCGTCGGAGTTTGACGCTGACTCCTACCGTTTACCTGCAAAAAGTGCGAGACACCGGGGTTGTTCCCGACGACGCACCCTCCGACGCTCAAGTCAGTAATCAGGGAAGATTATGAAAGAGCGCAAAAACTGGAGAAAGATTGATTACCTCTTAATGGAGATAGATAGGGGGTATTTATAGGCGTCTTAGGGATCAAATTAGGAATGTAATCCCCGTGATCTGATAAGGAATATTCTCCTTGTAAACAGATTAGGAATGTAATCCCTAATTCCCAGTGGAGGGATAGGCATGAATCAGGGCCGTTGATTAGGATCTAATCAGAAACCCTAATTCTATCCCTCTGGATCGGGCTTTCTCGCTGGTTGAAACCCGCGCCCGATTAAAGTGGATCCGTTCGTGGGTTATCAGATTTCTGACGAAGGGATCCAGTACCCATTTCAGACCCATTGGTAGGTAAAATTACCGTTTTACCCCTGGGCTTCAAGATTCGTGCACGATTTGGACGGTTCCGATTAACCCCCATTTTTAGCCATATCACGAGCCCCCACTCCCGAAGACTGAGCTTGGTCAGCCTTTGAGGAGTAGTTTTACTGTTTTAATGGCTGGTGGAGTTGTATCGGAGCCCAAATGGAAAGTTTTGAACCTTGAAGGAGGTGGTGTGGTGATTTCAAGTGGATTGAACTCCGAGCCGCTCCTGAGCTCTTATGGTCATGTGGTGTTCTTGCAGGAATATCCTTTTAACTCTGCGAAGTGTCAATTCGTCGTTCAGGGGCCTTAGAAGATTGTTCTTGGCGATAATTGCTTGTTTGGAGACTAGAGAATGCCTCCCCAACTTCGCAATTACTTTCCAGGATTCCTTCTTTAATTTCCCAAATTTTTAATTGCTTTTTTTCGCGATCTCTTGGTGGACGGGTTGGCCGTTTTCCTCCGTTGTGTGGACCACAGGCTTGTTTCACACTTTCGACCCCTTCCCGAGCTCGCTGGCTAGGGGACCGAGGTCTGTAGGCGGTTCGGCGCCTCTTTCCTAAGAGGAGAGGGACCTCGGCTTGGTTGTGAGGGCAGCTGGTGCCGAACCCCAAATTTTCCCCTATAACGGGGTCGGTGTCAAGAACGCTCGGCAGCTGGTGCCGAGGTCCAATTTTTCCCCTATAACGGGGTCGGTGTCAAGAACGCTCGGCAGCTGGTGCCGAGGTCCAATTTTCCCCCTATAACGGGGTCGGTGTCAAGAACGCTCGGCAGCTGGTGCCGAGGTCCAATTTTTCCCCGTAAAAGGGTCGGTGTCAAGAATGCTCGGCAGCAGGTGCCGAGGTCCAATTTTTCCCCGTAAAACGGTCGGTGTCAAGAACGCTCGGCAGCTGGTGCCGAGGTCCAATTTTTCCCCTATAACGGGGTCGGTGTCAAGAACGCTCGGCAGCTGGTGCCGAGGTCCAATTTTTCCCCATAACAGGGTCGGTGTCAAGAACGCTCGGCAGCTGGTGCCGAGGTCCAATTTTTCCCCGTAAAAGGGTCGGTGTCAAGAACGCTCGGCAGCTGGTGCCGAGGTCTATAACTTGTCGTTTTTTGACGTATGAGTTGGTGGCCTCTGAGCGCCTTCTGAACTTCTGACAGCTCTGACAGATGGGACGTTCATTAAAGACAGTGACCTCTGAGCTTCTGTCAGATGGGACGTTCATTAAATGTAGCGTACGGCTTGGCGTGGTAGACAGGGTGACGATTGAGGTCGCTTTTGTCATTTTGCGTGAATGGGCCGGTAGTACAAGCCCATTAACCTCGTTTGGCGTGCCCTTCTCTATAAAACCCCACCCCCCACTCTCATTTCTCACTTCTCTTCTCTTTTGCTCAGACGATCTTTTGTGCTTAGGCGAGTACTTCCGGTGGTCGACGTTCGTTTTCCGGTGAAGTTTTCCGGCAGCTAACCTTTCAAGGTAATTTATTCCATAAACTATGTCTCTAGCTTCTGTCTCCGAGTCGATCTCTTGGTCCGAGCCCTCCCTTGAGGTTGTCGAAGATTCAACTCCAACTATGGGCAAGAAGGTGTTCGGCAAGGATTCGATTGTGGAGGATCCGAAGCATATGGGGGAGTTCGGAAGACTGCCAGGGCCGCTGACCGGGCTTCACAGAGTTCGGGAGCTTCCGGAGGATCAAGCTGAGCGGATTGTTCACGAGAGGGGGAGGTCCTTCGAGGAGAATGCAGCGAGGGAGACGACGGAGGCGGACGAGATGGTGTCGATCCTGCGCGAGGAGGACTTGGCAGTGATCCGGGATTCTTTTCAGATCCCGGAGGAGTACGAGCTCATGTTGCCGGGTCCCGGGGTTAGGGCCAATTCGCCGCTGCCAGTGACGATGTGTTGCTGGCTGGTCGACGCCTTCATCGTCGGGGCTCGGCTGCCTCTCCATACGTTTGTCGTTACCGTGGTGAGTTGGTTCGGGGTCAGCCCCATCCAACTCATGCCGAATGCATGGCGAGTGATCAATGGCTTCGTACTTCACTGCCAAGCTGCAGGGATCGAGCCGCAGCTGAACGTGCTTCGGACACTCTATCGGCTACATCAAGGGAACAAGTCGGAGTACCGATATTATTTGACTCCGAGGCACGGCGGCAGGCTCGTCATATGCCCCGACTCCATCAAGCATTGGCGGGAGAAGTTTATGATAGTACAGAGTCCGGAGGCTTGGCCGATCCCCTCCGGTTGGGTAGAAGGGGTGCCGAAGAGGGCGAGGGCGCTGCCCAAGCTTAGTGTTGAAGAAGAAGAGGCAGTCCGGACTCTCCTCGATCGGCCGAAGTACGATTGGAAGGAGCTGACCGAGGACATCCTGTACAAGGGAGGGCTCTGCCGCGTAAATCCTAGTACGCGGCCTCTATTATGTTTTGTTTTTCATACCTTACTTCTCGTAATTTGCATTGTATTAACCAATTTTGTTTTTATTGCAGAGACGATGGACTACGATGCGGTGCTGGCTCTCCGGGCTGGGCTCGCCAGTAAGGCGCCGAAGAAGCGCAAGAGGGTCGCGACCAAGTTGCCGACCCCAAAGACTCCGAGGATCGCAGCCTCGGTCGAGGAGGTGGAGACCCTCGACAATCCAGTCGTCGCCGGGGCGGGGACCTCGGCATCGGCTGGGGTCGGCGAGTTCCCCATCGCCGCAGCCCTCGGAATGACGATGCCACCGCTGACGGTGGCAGCCGAGGAGCTCCTAACGGAGGAGCATAAGAGGATCCACATTCCTGACTGGCAAGTCCGGAAGCACGATGGATTCCTCGGCAACACACTGGCGAGCATGCAGGCTGTCAAGCAACTCGCCACGCCGAAGGACCGAGCCGCCATGGAGGCCGGACAAGAAGGCGACGATGTCATCGAGATCACTCGTTCGGCGGTTTCGGTAAGTTTTGGATTTTCGCCATTGTTGAATTCTTTTAGCCATAATTTTTCTAACTCTTTCAGTCCTTTTCTCTTTGTCACAGATAATCGTCCACTTCGGACACCTCACCAAGAGGTTGACAGCTCTGAAGAAGGAGCTGAAGCAGGAGTCCGACCAGGCTCGGAACGAGAAAGCTCGGATGTCAAATGAGCTCGATAAGCTTCGCGTCGAGCACGAAGGGAGGTCGGCGAGGATCGAGCACCTCGAGGCCGAGGTGGCAAAGCTGGAGGGTGACCTCCTTCGCCAGAAGGAGGAGGCGGCCAAGCAGTTGGCGGAAGCTGAGGAAGCCAAGGCGGCGGCGGTGAAGTCGGCAGAGGACGCGACCTTGGCAAAGGCACAAGGGTTCCTCGTCCAGAACATGGCCAAGGCTTATGCCGAAGCCATCGCCCGGGTGACGAAGGAGTACCCGGAAGTGGACGTCTCGGGATGGAGGCTGTTTCCAGGCCACGTCGAGGGCTTCGACCCCGAATCAGAGGGGGAAGAAGAAGAAGAAGGGGAGGACGAAGTCGAGGTCGAGGTTGGAGTCACCGGCGAGGTCCCCAGCACCGTGGTTACCTCGTTGGCGGTGGTGCCCCCCTTGGAGAAGTCGACCCCCACTCGCTCTCGCCGCCCTGGGAAAGAGGTCGTGCCTTGACTCCGCTCTTCTTCTCTTCTGTTTTTGTTTTTCTTTGTTTATGAAATGTAACGCCTAATAGCGGACTGGCCACCGCCTTTTGGAAATGAATGAAAAACTAACTTTTGAGTTCGGCTCTGTCTTTTTTGTTATGAATGAAAAACTATATCTTTTTGGATTCGCTAGTTCTTGAAAGTTTGTTTGAAAATTCTTGAAGTGTTGGACTTCGGCAGTGTTTGAAATTTTGTTGTCTGTCTCGACTTCTTTTCAGCTTGCGGTGGTAACTCAAGACGTCGAGCCCATTCGCTCGAATGACAACGCTCGAGCCGAGGCTGGCTTAGGGGCGACGAGGCTGTTCCTGGCGAGGTGCCGAGAGCGGCTTTATGAAGTCGAGCTCGGATTGCGCCGAGCCAAAAGCGAGCGGAACCATCTTCAGCTCGTCCTCGGTCGGCGAGACATCGAGATCCGGCGTCTGGAGAGCAGGATCGCCGAGATGACTCCCACAGGAGAGAATGAAGGTTCGCCGACCGCTTTCAGCAACGGGCTTCGGATTCAGTGCATTCGGCACAATTTGTCAAAAATAACGGCGGAGAGGGACGACCTGCTTTCCGAGATCCGCCATCTGCAGGCTGTAGAGACGGAGCTTCGGACGGAAGGAGAGGGGCTGACGGCCGAAGTGGCCAAGTTGACGACTGAACGGGACGAGTTTACAGCCGAGGTCGACGCGTTGAAGAGGGCTACGGTTGACAAAAGCATCGAAGTCACTCACCTTCGCCATCTCATAGCCAGTCGCTCTGGTGTTCCGGACTCTGCGATACCCCCTCGCTTCGAGGTCAACGTAAAAGATGACTCCCTGAGGGAGCGGATTTCCGAGCTAGAGGCGGAGGTCGCTCGCCTGAAACCGTGCTCGGGGCCAATTAACGTCAGGAGCACCTCGTGTACTCGTGCGGAGAGTGATCGGGGCATCACGTTTTACGAGATGGCGACCCGTCAGCGCATCGGCCATCCTAGCCCAGGGGATGCTCAAAGCTCGGTGGCCATTTCGTCGAGCAGGGCATCCGTCGGTGCGGCAGCTAGGGGAAGTGTCGAGGACACGTCCCAATTTGCTGGTTTGGGGTCGAGCTCTGGAGACAAACGTCGTCGCCCTCGAGTGTCTTTGAAGTGGAATGCCCCAGTGCCACGGAAGCGCTGAAGATCTCTTTTTTGGGAGCTTTTGTATTTAGCCTAAGTGTAATAAGTCGGCATTGTAACTTTCGCTTTTCAACACCTTGTAACCTTTGTTGTATGGACGAGTCGCTTTGTACTGTATCCCAATTATTAATAATATTTCTTTCTCGAACTTGCATGTCCTTTATAGCTTCGCGTAGTCATTTTGTTTGTGACTGTGTTCATTATGCCGAGGTCTCTGAGTTAGTTTCTTGCTCGTTCGCGGATCGGCGAGATGAGCGTTCGGCCAGCGATGCCGAGCTGCGCTTCGGTCACCCAATCTTGCGGTACTTACGAGATGAGCCGAACTTCTCTTAACAGTATTTGACTCCAGACCTTTGAGAGAGTGGTTCGACGGTGGTGGGAGCAACTCCGAAGGGAGAACTACGTCTAGCTCGCTTAGGAGCGAACTAGCGAATTAGGATTGAGCCAAGTGTTGGACTCCGAACCATCGTTAGAGTAGTTCAACGGTTGTGGGAGCAATTCCGAATGGCGAACTACTTCTAGCTCGCTTAGGAGCGAACTTGCGAAGTAGAATCGAGCCAAGTGTTGGACTCCGAACCATCGTTAGAGTAGTTCAACGGTTGTGGGAGCAATTCCGAATGGCGAACTACTTCTAACTCGCTTAGGAGCGAACTTGCGAAGTAGAATCGAGCCAAGTATTGGACTCCGAACCATCGTTAGAGTAGTTCAACGGTTGTGGGAGCAATTCCGAATGGCAAACTACTTCTAGCTCGCTTAGGAGCGAACTTGCGAAGTAGAATCGAGCCAAGTGTTGGACTCCGAACCATCGTTAGAGTAGTTCAATGGTTGTGGGAGCAATTTCGAATGGCGAACTACTTCTAGCTCGCTTAGGAGCGAACTTGTGAAGTAGAATCGAGCCAAGTGTTGGACTCCGAACCATCATTAGAGTAGTTCAACAGTTGTGGAAGCAATCCGAATGGCGAACTACTTCTAGCTCGCTTAGGAGCGAACTTTTGAAGTAGAATCGAGCCAAGTGTTGGACTCCGAACCATCGTTAGAGTAGTTCAATGGTTGTGGGAGCAATTCCGAATGGCGAACTACTTCTAGCTCGCTTAGGAGCGAACTTGTGAAGTAGAATCGAGCCAAGTGTTGGACTCCGAACCATCGTTAGAGTGGTTCAACGATTGTGGGAGCAATTCCGAATGGCGAACTACTTCTAGCTCGCTTAGGAGCGAATTTTCGAAGTAGAATCGAGCCAAGTGTTGGACTCCGAACCATCGTTAGAGTGAAGAGTTAAAAGCAGAGAGATGTGAACAATAGTAAAATATGAAAAAACTTTCTTTATTGATGACTAATAGTCGGCTGCTTCTAAAGTTGCTAGCCGTTATTACAAGGAAAAAATGAAAGAAAATCATTACAAGTAATAGGAGAGGAACGGTTCGACATCTCGAAGTACTTAAAGAGGCGTTGGTGCTCTCTCTTGGTATTTCAAGAGATGGTCGGCATTCCAAGTCCTGGGGATCTCCCTGCCTTCGAGATCTTCTAGTCTGTATGTGCCGGGGCGGATTACTTTGGAGATCTTGTAAGGTCCTTCCCAATTTGGGGCCAATTTGCTCTTCTGACCGGGGAAAGAGATGGCTAACTTCCTGAGGACCAGGTCCCCTTCTTTGAGGTCCGTGGGACGGACTCTCTTGTTGTATGCCAACTCGATCCTTCTTCGGTAGCTTTGTTGACGAATGGCGGCTCTTTCTCGGATTTCATCTATCAGGTCTAGACTGGCTCGGAGCTCTCTGGCGTTTTGCTCTTCTTCATAGGCTATTAGGCGAGGAGAGGGTATTCCGACTTCTAGGGGGGATAATGGCCTCGGACCCATAGGTGAGATTGAATGGGCTCTCTCCCGTGGGGGTCCGCTTTGTGGTGCGGTAGTTCCACAGCACGTTGGGAAGCTGATCGACCCATAAGCCTTTGGAACACTTATCCAGCCTCTTCTTAATGCCGGAGAGGATCTGTCGGTTAGCATTTTCGGCTTGGCCATTTGACTGGGGATGAGAAACGGAGGAGAACCGGTGTTGGATGGCAAGGTCTTCGCATAGAGCTCGGAAGGCAGCCCCTGTGAACTGGGTTCCATTGTCTGTTATCAGGACCCTAGGGACGCCGAATCGGCAGATCACGTTCTTCCAAAAGAACTGAACAACTTTGTTCTCGGTGATCGTAGCTAGGGGCTCGACTTCTATCCATTTTGAAAAGTAGTCGATCGCCACGACTAAGAATTTGAACTGTCCGGGAGCTGGCGGGAACGGCCCTAGTAAATCCATCCCCCACATTACAAAGGGGATCGGACTTGATAGGGAAGCGAGTGGAGCTTGCGGGATGTCGGAGTACTTCTGACAGGAGCTGCATTGCATTACGTGTCGTTCGGCGTCTCGTAGGAGAGTGGGCCAGAAATATCCGTAATTCAACACTTTTCGGGCTAGAGCCCTGGACCCTGAATGTGCTCCGCCGATGCCCTCATGGAGTTCTTGTAGGGCATAGTCGGCTTGCCTGGGGGAGAGGCATCTCAGGTACGGCCTGCCGTCTACGTGTGTGAAAGAGCGTTTATATAAGATGCCTCCGATTAGTGTGTAACGCTCAGCTCGGGTTCTGACTCTTCGAGCCTCCTTGGGATCCTCGGGGAGGAGTCCGTCCCTTAAGAATTCGACGAGGGGTTTCATCCAGTTATCTTCAAGCAGGACGGGCAGCGACTCTAAAGAGTCGGGAGTTTCATCCTCAATACTTGGTCTCAGAAGAACCTCTATTAGGACGGTCTGCTCGAGACCTTGAAGGGAGGAGGAGGCTAGTTTGGAGAGGGCGTCGGCCTGAGCATTTTCTTCTCGGGGTATTCTTTGGATGAGGGCTTCTTCAAACAGTGCCATGAGGCTCCTGACCTTGGCTAAGTATTTGACCATCCTGTCATCACGTGCTTCATACTCGCCGAGGACCTGATTGACGACTAGCTGAGAGTCGCTAAAGATCCGGAGGCATTGGGCCCCTGCATTTCGAGCCATTCCAAGGCCGGCTATGAGTGCCTCGTATTCTGCTTCGTTGTTCGAGGCCTTGAAGTTGATACGGAGGGAGTATTGGAGGACGAAGTCATCTGGGCCTGCCAGAATGACCCTCGCCCCGCTTCCCTCATTGCAGGAGGATCCGTCCATATAAACCGACCAGACGGGTGGTCCCTTCACTGTTTAGCTGGACTCGGGATAGTACTCTCAACTATGAACTCAGCTAACGCCTGAGCCTTGATTGCGGTCCGAGGCTGATAAGTTATATCGTGTTGGCTCAGCTCGATAGACCACTTTATAAGGCGACCCGAGGTCTCTGGCTTGTGGAGGACCTGCTTGAGCGGCTGGTCGGTAAGAACGACCACCGAATGGGACTGAAAATACGGGCGAAGCTTTCTTGTAGCCATTACCAGGGCATAAGCCATCTTTTCTATCTTCGGGTATCGGAGCTCGGCGTCCCGAAGTACCTTGCTCACATAGTAGATGGGCTTCTGAGCCCGGTCTTCTTCCCTTACTAAAACTGCACTGAGGGTCTGCTCGGAGGCTGCCAGGTAGAGGTAGAGGGGTTCACCAGGTATCGATTTGCTGAGGAGAGGGGGATTGACGAGGTAAGCCTTGAGCTGGTCGAAGGACTCCTGTTGCTGCTGCCCCCATTCGAAACCTTTAGCCCCTCTGAGGGCCTTGAAGAAAGGGAGGCATTTCTCCCCGAACTTCGAGAGAAAGCGCCCAATGGCGGCTAGGCGGCCTGTTAACCTCTGGACTTCCTTAACATTTTTGGGAGGGGCCATGTCTAATATGGCCTTAATCTTCTCAGGGTTTGCTTCGATTCCTCGTTGGCTAACCATGAAGCCAAGGAACTTCCCTGAAGAAACTCCGAACGCACACTTGTTTGGATTGAGCCTCATGCTGTGCTTTCTCAGAACGTCAAACACTTCTTGGAGGTCTGTCACATGATCGGCACCTCGGATGCTTTTTACAAGCATGTCGTCAACATACACTTCCATGTTTCTGCCAATTTGAGCTTGGAAAACCTTGTTGACGAGTCATTGGTATGTTGCTCCTGCGTTCTTCAGACCGAAGGGCATAACCCTGTAGCAATAGAGGCCTTGACCGGTCACGAATGATGTCTTCGGGATATCCGGGGGGAACATCCGGATCTGGTTATAGCCTGAGAAGGCGTCCATGAAGGTGAGGAGTTCATGTCCCGAGGTGGCGTCAATCAAAGTGTCAATACTTGGAAGAGGGAAGGGATCCTTGGGGCAGGCCTTGTTGAGATCAGTAAAATCAATACAAATCCTCCAAGTCCCATTGGACTTCTTCACCATTACTACATTTGACAACCACTCAGGATAGTTCACCTCTTGTATGAAGCGGGCCTTCAAGAGCTTATCCACCTCCTCTTTTATAGCCAGCTGATGCTCAGGGGTGAACTTGCACCTCTTCTGCTGAACCGGTTTGGACCCCGGAGCAACGCTGAGGTGGTGGACTAATAGCTCTTCAGAAATTCCGGGCATGTCTTCAGCTGACCAAGCGAAGAGATCTTGGTTCCTCCGGATGCAGTGCACAATGTCCGAGCATAGGGCGGACGGGAGGGTCTTGCTAACAAAGAACTTGCGAGTTGGATCCTGCTCAGAGAAGAGCACTTCCTCCAGTTCGTCCACCGGCTCGGACGTCGGTCGAGCAGCATCTTGGGAGATTTCCAGAGTTTCCAAGGAGAGTACTGGTCCGAGGGTAGAGGTCATGTAGCACTTACGGGCCGCTTCCTGGTTGCCCCTTACCTCCCCTACCCTAGCCCGGGTGGGAAATTTCATCTTAAGATGGTACGCTGAAGGAACGGCTTCCAGAGCTGCTAGGCCGGGTCGGCCTAGGATGACATTGTAAGCTGTCGAGATATCCACAACCATAAAATCCATTGCCTCCGTTCGGGTAGTAGGAGTTTTGCCAGCGGTTACGTTGAGGGTGATTACCCCTTCTATAGTCACTGACACTCCCGTGAACCCATGGAGCGTGTATCCGGCGGGCTTGAGTCTATCTCGGGAGAGTTTGAGGCCTTTAAAAGCGACGAGGAAGAGGATGTTAACGGAGCTGCCGTTGTCTACCAGGATCCTTTCCACTTTGAAGTTTGCCATGTGGAGGTCGATGATGAGTGCGTCACAATGAGGGGTGCGGACACCTTCAAGATCTTCGTCTGAGAATGTGACGGGCACTCCGAGGCCTTTGGGAGGAGGGGTGGCTTGGACCGAGTTGACTTCTCTTATAAATGCCTTCCGAGAGGAGTTTGAGGAGCCCCCCATTGGGCCCCCGTGAATGAGGTGGAAGACTCGCTCTTCCTCGAAGTCGGGCATCTCGTCTCGTTCCGGACGCTTGTTAGCCCCCCGAGGCGGGGGAGGAAGTTCGGCTCGGTCCTTCCTTACGAACCTGGTTAGCTGCCCCCTCTGGATGAGGGCTTCTATCTCATTTTTCAAGGCCCAACAATCGTTGGTGTCGTGGCCGTGGTCCCGATGATAGCGGCACCATTTCTCCTTATCCCTTTTCTTGGCGGGGGTGTTCATCCTTGGAGCAGGAGATATGATCCCTTCCTTCTCAACTTCCATCAGAATGGTAGAGACGTTAGTGGTGAGGGGAGTAAACTTTTCGAACCTGGGGGGAGGTCGGCGCTGGCCGGCATTATCCTTCTGGAGCTTTTTGGCTCCTTCCTCTTCTGTTTCCTTTTTCTTAAACCCGAAGGAAGACCCCTCCAGGTTAGGGCGGTACTCAGCTTCTTCAGCCCGAATATACTTTTCACTTCGGAGGAGGAGGTCAGAGAAGTTCTGTGGGGGTTTCTTGGCGAGGGAGGAGCGGAGGTTGGAATTGAGCATATTAGATTGAAATGCCGCTGCAGCGACCGACTGGTCGAGGGATGCTATAGACCGGGCTTCAGCTGTGAACCTCTTCACATAGTCTCTCAACTTCTCTCCCTTCTTCTGGTGGAGGTATAGTAGCGAGATGCTGGTCTTCTCAGTTCTTCGGCTACTTACGAAATGGGTGACGAAGAGGGTCTCGAATTGCTCGAAGGAGAATATCGAGGATGAGGCGAGGCGAGAGTACCATTCTCGAGCTGGGCCCTTGAGAGTTGCGGGAAATGTTTTGCAGATGAGGGCATCGGAAGCTTGATGGATGAGCATTAGGGTCTTGAAGCTTTCGATGTGATCAACGGGGTCGGTTTCCCCAGAGTAGGTCTCAAATTGAGGAGGCTTGAAGTCGATTGGTACAGGTGCATCCATGATGGTTCGGGAAAAAGGAGGTCTGCTAGGGCGAAGAGTCCTCCCTCTAAGTTCTTCTTCTCGGTCTAACTGACCCAAGCGCCTCTCCATCTCATGGAGACGGCGGTACACAGCGTCGTCCCTTCGACGGTAATCTGGTGAGCCTCTAGACTCGTCTTCGTACGAGGGAGAGCGTGGGCTACGGCGACGGTAGCTCCTGGAGCGACGAGGACTTTGCTCACGCCGGGAGTTGCTGAGAGCTGGAAGAGGAGATGGGGACCGTTGGCGAGGACTTCGAACCGAAGGAGGGGAGGGGATCTTGAGAGCATTGGTGCTAGGACGGAGATTGAGAGCTTGTAGGACGGTCGCTTGGAACTGCTGAAACTCGGCACGGGTGATGGGTGCTTCATCGTTCCTAGGCTGTTGCCGACCTGTAGGGGAGTGTAGCCTTCTTCGGTAATGCTCGGGGGACTCTCTCCGCCCCCTTCGGATAGGGAACCTTCTGTGTTCTCGGCGGCGAGGAGATCGCTCATCCGGACGGTGTTGGCGGGAGGTTCCCTCTCGGGCCCGCTTTTCATCTAGATGGCGGCGAAGATCATCATCCTTCTGCCGATTGAGGACGGTGTTGTGGGGATCAGAAGTTCGGGGATGATAAGAGGCCATAGAGTCTGAAGAGGCGTTGTGGATGGAGACGTGGTCGGGATGGAGAGGTTGTTTCTGCGGATTGGGACCTTTGGGAAGCTGTTGGTTTTGAGGGGCAGGCATGCCCTGTTGAAGTGGGTCCTCTGCTTGAGGGGGAAGTTGCCCCTGCTGTTGAGCGGGTTGAGGGAGAACTTCTTGTTGCTGATCGGGGTTGGGTCCTCGGTTGGACCCTCTGGATCTGACTTTCCTGGGAGGCATGGCTGGAGAAGATCTATTCCACGGGAAGAGGGGAGGTTGCTATTCGTTAGTTTCCCACATACGGTGCCAATCTGTTGCCGCTAAATTTGGTGTGGGGGCAAACAGATAGTATTTGTGGATTCTTAGGGAAACTGAATAGTAAACCTGTATACCTGTTCCGTCGGAGTTTGATGCTGACTCCTGCCGTTTACCTGCAAAAAGTGCAAGACACCGGAATTGTTCCCGGCGACACACCCTCCGACGCTCAAGTCAGTAATCAGGGAAGATTATGAAAGAGCGCAAAAACTGGAGAAAGATTGATTACCTCTTAATGGAGATGGATGTGGGGTATTTAGGTAGTGTTTGGCCCAGCTTAAAATTAGCTTAGCTTCTCCTTTAGAAGGAGAAGCTGGGCCAAACGTATATTTTGAAAAGCTCTACCAAAAGAGAAGTAGCTTTTTTTTATGAAGAAAAGGAGCTCTAAAAGAAGCCCTCAAGATCTACTTCTAGCTTCTAGATCAAAAAAAATTTCAAACTTGTTTTTGCATCCAAGAGAAATAAATTTCTGTAAAGATTAGATTGATTCTTAAATCTCAGATTAAATGAGATCAGCTAAGAAAGCATCCTGGGTTGTGGCGACGAGCATGGCAGCAGTGGAAGCACTGAAAGACCAAGCAGGCAGCACTGGTGAAGTCAGATCGAGCCAGGTTCATCTCTGCTACTGCTTCGCCGATGGGGAAAGGGTCTGGGCTCGACGAGAAGAGGAAGAGGAGGCAAGTTGACAAGGCCGAGAGTCTTCATCATCTTGTTTGTTGGGGTCCAAATTGAATTGATTACTGATGAATAATTAATCAGTGTAGTAGCTGTTTTTTTTTGTAATTACAAGGATTGAATTGACACATGCCTTCGGGATTATGGTGGAGATTAGGGTTTAGGTGAAGATGACATCGGGATTAGGGATTTGGTGAAGATGGTGGAGATTAGGGATTAGGGATTAGGGATTAGGGATTTGGTGAAGATGGTGAAGATGGTGGAGATTAGGGATGTATAAAAGAAGCTTTTAATTGATATCTTATGCCAAACAACTTCTAGCTTAAAAGTAGCTTTGAAGTTAAAAAAAAAGCTGACTATCCAAACAGCTTCAGCTTTTAATTTCAAAGCTGTACTTTCTAGCTTCTCCTTCTGAAGTAGCTTTAAAGCTAAAAAAAGCTAGGCCAAACGCACCCTTATAGGCATCTTAGGGATCAAATTAGGAATGTAATCCCCGTGATCTGATAAGGAATATTCTCCTTGTAAACAGATTAGGAATGTAATCCCTAATTCCCAGTGGAGGGATAGGCATGAATCAGGGCCGTTGATTAGGATCTAATCAGAAACCCTAATTCTATCCCTCTGGATCGGGCTTTCTCGCTGGTTGAAACCTGCGCCCGATTAAGGTGGATCCGTTCGTGGGTTATCGGATCTCAGACGAAGGGATCCAGTACCCATTTCAGACCCATTGGTAGGTGAAATTACCGTTTTACCCCTGGGCTTCAAGATTCGTGCACGATTTGGACGGTTCCGATTAACCCCCATTTTTCACCACCGTTTTCTCGAATACAAGAACTCACATTATATGTTGCTCTCACCCAAAAAATCACAGCAACAATTAGCGTATTCAACTTTGTATAAGATTTTAGAAATTTGAATTCCATTTGTATAAAAAGGATAAATTTCAGTTAACCCTACCAAGTTTTACTCCTTTGGCAGAAAAACCTACTTAGTTTTTTTTTTTGGAAGAAAACCCTACTGAACTTAAATTTTCCGTTAGGAGCCACTGACGTCGTTATATTTAGCATGGTATGCCTAAAATACTCCTAGAATATATTAACGGGTAAAGTAAAAAAAAACACCCAGAAAAAAAAGTTTCCATCCCAATCCCAATCCCAATCCCAATCCCAACCCCTTCCTCCTCTTCCTCTTCTCACCCAATCCCGAACTCCGTCTCCTCACCCAAAAAAAAAAAAAAATTATGCTTGGGAATCCATCTCCCCCAATCCCGAACTTGATCATGATCCTGATCTGGACGACAACACGAGCACGTTTTGGACGTTTTTTCAATCCCACAATCAAAGAAGAGAGAGAGAGAGAGAGAGAGAGAGAGAGAGAGAGGGAGACTTGGAATGCAATGTGTGATATTTTGTCAGTTCCGATCTATATTCTGGCAAAAGATTCACACTTGTTGATTTTTCTTGAATTTTTTTTGCTGAATTCTAGTGCTCGATTTTGCAGCCCAAATGGAAAATTTTATTGTTGAATCAAAAATTTTGGTGGTTTTTTTTTATCGTTTCCCAGTTGGGTTTTGCTTGTAGTGAGATTTGTGTAAATAAAGATTCAATTTTTGATTAATTTATATTAATGTTTTTAGTGCAAAGATGAGATTTACAGTGGTTAGATATGTATTTTATTTGGAGTTTGGAGTAGTTCTTGTGTAAAAAAAGGATCTTTTGTGGTGCAGAAGTTGGGGAAATGAGGAGAAGGACGTAGAAATGGATGAGCTTATGTTCCAATTTGAGAGAAAAATCAAATTCTTGGTAGTTGAATCATAGCATGCATAGTCTTGTTTGTTTATCTGGACACTGGATACTCATTACTTAGTGATATCACAAATTTTAACATCTATGGATTATAGCTATTAATCTGGATATGACTCTGCAGATTATTGTCTTGGACAATGGATATTATAGGGATCCACTACACAATGATGGAAGTTTATTATGAGAGACTCAGTGGGAATGGATACGACAAGAGTTAAATGGGTTTGTACTTTGTTTGGTATGACATGTTGCATTCTTTATAGTCTTTAGTTAATAATGGTGTTTTTTGTTTAATTTGTGGTTGGTTATTTTAAATATAGTGTTTGTACTGTGTTGCATTGATATTTTCTTGTTAATTGATCTGGGTATGCTTCAATTCATCATGTAGTTTGAAAATCTTGATGGGTTCTATTTATTTTACATTGATATTGTTGACTAATTCATATAGATATGTTAGTGATATTGTAGTTTTTAGTTTCTAGTGTATGTGTGCTATGTAGCACAGTTGGGTCACTGTACTTCCTCCTAGGATTTGAGAATTTTGAATTTTAGTTCACCACACTATTGGAAATTCTTGATGGATTATGTTGTATTTTGATCCTTTAGTGTTTGATGGTACATTTTAGTGATACTTGTTATTTAGCTCAGTTGTGTCAATGAATTTGTGAATTATATCCTTAATTTTCAAGTGGAAATATGTTATCTTTTGGCTATGTATTACATTGATGCTGATTTATTTGGTTTGATTGAGATTATAAACCTTGAGAAGAATTGAGAATGAGTAGTGAGTTTTAATTGTTTTTTAGATGATAGGGCTCAAATGGGGAAACAGGTGTTTCAAATTTATTGGTTTCGTAGTTTAATTGGGTGTCTTCAGTGATAATTTTTTTACTTTGATATTAATTCATTCAATTATATTCGTATGTCTTAAATATATATGTTTGTTTTTTATTATGATGGGTAGGTGTGTAAAGATCACATTAACATTGTTTCTTTTGTTATTTCAAACTGATTACCAGATCTAATTAAGAATTTTGTTTTAAGCTGCAAAGCTGAATTAGTTCACAAAGATATCTTGCTTGCATTTGGTCATCTTGCTTGCAATGGGTCTCATTTCGATTGTTCCATTTAAAGTTTATTTTCAGCACTGTTTTATTGTGTGTTGGTGTAGGCAATGATGACAAACAATATTCCACATACAAGCTTTAAGAAATTCATGATGCTGCTTCTGTTTGTGTGCTACGTTTATGTTGTTTATGAGCATTTTCGGCTCTGTTTATGTTGATTCCAGGCACCTTGAGCTCTGTTTATGTTGTTTATATGCATGTTAAGATCTGTTTATGTTGTTTTGAGCTCTAAATTACATGCTTGATTCATAATTTTGATTATTTTGAGTCATGCTTGATTCAATTGAAAATTTCCTAAATCCTTGTTATATACAAGAGTTTATGAGCCTAAAATTACTTTAAAATATTTTTGAGTTAAGTTGTGTTATTAGTGTTGTTATCTTGCATAAATAATTACAAATAGCTAGTTAAACCCTTTTATTCTTGTTTATTGCAGTTTGTACAGTGACTGATGGTGTTGACAAATGTAGAAAATATGATGTATATTGAGCTGCTAGCTGCTGCTCCTGTTTATGTGCTTTTTATTTATTTTGTATATTATGATATGTAACAAATTTATGTACATTCTAACAGTATGTACATGAAAAATGTTTATGTTGTTTATGTTGTTTATGTTGTTTATAAGGTCTGTTTATGTTGTTTCCAGACATCTTGAGCTCTGTTTTTGTTGTTTGTGAGCATTATGAGCTTATTTTATGTTGTTTCTAGGCATCTTGGGCTCTGTTTATGTTGTTTGTGAGCATTATGAGCTTTGTTTATATTATTTGTGAGCATTATGAGCTATGTTTATGTTGCTTGTGAGCATTATGAGCCCTGTTCATGTTGTTTCCAGGCATTTTGAGCTCTGTTTATATTGTTTGTGAGCATTATGCGCTCTGTTTATGTTGTTTCCAGACATCTTGAGCTCTATTTAATATGGTTATGAATATCTTGAGCTCTGTTTATAATGTAAAATCATAAATTTGAAGGGTTCTGAAGGATTTTTGGTTCAATTTTCTAAGGATTTGAAGAAATTTTCAGGAAATTTTTAATAAAATTTAGAGAAATTATTTAAAAAATAAAAATAAAAAAAACTGTCGAAATCCCCACAAATTTTTGACATAATCTCCCGATTTTTTAAAAAACACTTTAAAAATGACATAAAGGTAATTTTAAAAGCTATATAAAAGTATTTTTATCATTGAAAAATTAACATGTCCTCACATAGTACGGAGGGGTAACTAAAATTTACCCTTAGAAAAATCTCTGCTCATTTTTTTGATTAACGAGGGTAAAAAATCTCTATTCATATGTACACGTTTAGGGGCCGCTTGGTATAATTTATTATATATAAAATATTTTTATATTAATATAATATATTATTTATTATATAAAAATATTATTATATTATTTTATTAATATAATATATATATATATATATATATATATATATATATAAAATTAAATATTTAGATAAAATTAATACTATATTAAAATGATATATTATATATTAGTATATGTATATATGAATAATAAATAAAGTATTATATAGAAATGATTTTTTGTATATAAAAATATTAATATAATAATATATATAAATATATATATTTTTTCGATATTATTAATAAAATTAGTATTTATATATTTAAATATTATATATACATTATTTATTAATTTAATATATATATATATATATATATATATATATGTGTGTGTGTGTGTGTGTGTGTGTGTGTGTAAATAATATTAATAATTATATAAATAATATTATATTAAAATAATATATTTTACTAGTGTGTGTGTGTGTGTATATATTAATAATAACGAAAATATTATATTTAAATAATTTATTATAAATAAATTTATTAATTATTTATTATGTATAATGATACTATTAAATTATTTAATATTTATATAATACTATTAAAATAATTAATATTTATATAAAATATTATTATATTAAAATGATATAATATATTAGTATATGGAGTATATTAATAATAAATAAAATATTATATATATATATATATATATATATATATATATATATATATATATATATTAATGTAAATTATAGAAATATTAAAATCAAAGAATTTAATGATTGTCATTGATATAGTTGAATCGAACCAAGCATCATGTAACACTATAATATCCATTCCAAGATTTAAACCAAGCACTAACAATATAATCACCATTCCCATAGTGATTGACCCCTTCAATGATACCCATTACTATTCCTATTGTAGAATTTGAACCAAGCGGGTAGTTTATCCGGTAATGAGTGGCTCCAGCTCATATCCCGGAAAAGAACAAAAAAGAAAGGAAAAAGGACAAAATCAAAACTGGTGCGTAATTCGATCCAAAAAAAGACTGGTGCGTAAATACCACTCTCGTCCTCTCTCCATCCCAAAACCTGAAAATCCCCCAAATTAAAAGAGAAAAAGAAAAAAAGAAATTACAACTTTGCCATTGGCAATGGCGAAAGCGAAGGTGGTGATGGTGACCGGTGCGTCTTCCGGCCTCGGCCGAGAGTTCTGCGTCGACCTCGCCAAATCCGGTCACATCATCATCGCCGCCGCTCGAAGGTCCGATCGCCTCGAATCACTCTGCAATGAGATTAAAGGGTTCGGATCGTGTTCGGGTTCGGGACCCGGTTCGGTGCGGGCGGTGGCGGTGGAGATGGATGTTTGTTGGAAGAGCGCGGAAATTGAGGCAGCGGTGAAGAAGGCGTGGGATGCGTTTGGGAGGATTGATGCTTTGATTAATAATGCTGGGATTAGAGGTTGCTAATTTTCAATTAGTAAATAGTAGTATGATTTGGGCACTTGGCTTGGCTTGGCTTGATACTGAATTTAAAATATATAAAAACAACAACTTGGCTTGGCTTGATACTGAATTATAGACTTTTATAATTGCATAACTCTAAATTCCTAACCCTAAATTATTTTTTATAAATTTTACAAAAAAAACCAACAACTTGATATACTTAAAATTCCTAAATCTTAAAATATAATCATGAGATTATAATTTATAAGAAAGAATTAACAATCCAGCAAGTAAAACATATACTACAATTTGAATATGGTTTAAAATTAAATCCCTCAATTTTAATAAGAAAAATATAAGATCTTGAAAATACCTTTGGTCAGAGAGAAGCTTTACTGATCATAAACTTCAAGATAAAGTACCAAAGTGAATCAATGATATAAAAAAAAGAAATTTAATGAATGATGAGATTAATTTTTTATGCAAAGTAAAGAACATCAAAAGTTCTTAAATTGTTAAACATTTTTTTAGTAGTAGTAGTTACATTTTTTTAGTAGAAGTAGTAGTTTTTAGTAGAAGTAGTGTTACTGCTGCTGCTGCTTCTTCTTCTTCCTCTTTTTTCTTTTATACTATCTCACTTTCTTTAAATGGAGGCCAAAGTTGCCAGGCCAACTAGCAAGAGCACAAAGGAGCACAAAGGGTCCAAAAATTTGTCTAAATGTTGAAACCTGGTTGGGTAAAAACTAGTTAAAACTTGAAATCTAAATAAATATTTATATACTATAATAAAAGCACAAGCACGAATAAAGTTTTTGTTTCCGTCGAAAGCGGATTCCGACCATTCTTTTTTTAATTTAATCTAATGGATTGACAATCAAAATTAAATGACTTAAAATACATGTGTATACATGTGCAATAGATAAATAATTTAAAATCAAAATTAAAGAAAAATAGCTTATTACTAGATAAACATACATCTCAATCTTAAAATAAATAAATTGATAAACACAAAATAATTTTATTTACTTGATTACTATAATTTATTAATAATTCAAATTAAATGACTTAATTAAACATATATTGCATGTGTAATAGATAATATATATTTATAAATCTCAAAACAAAATAAATTAATAAATAGTATATATCTTTATTAGTAGTTAAGATTTTATTTAAATCATAATTACATGTTTTATTAATTATCTTCTTAAATTTGAGTAGATTGAGTAGATTAGGTTAGCTATATTCTAATTTAAATTATTTTTATTTATTATGGATTATAAGATCATGAGTTATATAGATAGCTCAAGATCTAGTTAGTTGTTCTTTTTTATTTGAATTAGTTTGGATAGAGATAGGACTTTTATTTATTTAATTTTTTTTGTATAATCCAAAATTTCAGATTATCTTTATATTTATTTCTTGATTTAATTTTATTTTAAAACCTAACGCCCACAATCCCTTTTCCCTTTAGCAATGACCGTTCTCTTATTGCTGATTTCTATAATAATTTTTATGTTTCTTTTTCCTCAATATTGTGCCCTAAGCTTTTCCGTCACAAAAAAGATAGAGTAATGCTACATCCACTACTAATTTCACTACATTTATCTTCACTACCTTAGGTGGCACACTCCAATAGATAGGGAAAGTTAGAGTAGGTGGGGGAACTCTCCAATAGGAGTATGCCACTGATGCTGTTTATTTCTGAGAAACGTGTGGAAGCACCAGGTGTGAGTTCGGACTCAATTTGTATTGAAGGAGATTGCCGCTCGTCTGCCGACCTTCAGTTGACCTTCTGGGACCTACGATGAGCTCGGAAAGATGTTGAAGGTTGGGCTCGGATCGGAAGGGTCGGAGCCGAGGTCTTGTGTACCTGCAGACGGTCCTGAAACACCGGGGTTTGTCCCGGTGGCGGACCCTCCGACGCTCTAGTCAGTCTCTGTGAGAGAGTAGCAATAACTAGGTATATTTAAGTGGCAAAAGATTGATTACCTCAAAAGGTGGGTGTGGGTCTAGTATTTATAGAGAATCCCAATCGGGTTTGGTTCCGAAAGCCCATGGGCCTGACGTGGCAGAAGGCCCAGGGGGTTTAGGGCGGACGTGGCGATACCAGGAGTGGTATAGGGCTGACGTGGCGAAACCCTTGGCGGTATTTGGAGCTGACGTGGCCCATCGTGAGTCTCCTGTGCCTCTGGGGGGAATCTGAGGGCCTAGGCTGCGCCAGGTCCTCCTTCTGCCCCGCCAGAGAGGGGAGACGGCCTGTGGGACTGCCCCGGATCGGACTCCGAGGGCTACTGAGGCTCGTCGGTACGAGGAGGCCGGCACCGTGAGGGCAAACACGAGGTTCGGCGCCGACCCTGAAGTGGTCCGGAGCCGAACCAGGTTGCCATCTTTACCTTTCTGAGTGGGAATTGTATTGGGCCCTGGTTGGGCCTCAGGCCATTTTTACCCTGTTACACAAGCCCCCCACTCCTGCGGGGGGTGCGGGAGCTAGCCGTGGAGGAGTGTTTATGATTGTAAAAAATGGGAGGGCGGATCACAGGGCCTTCCTGGTGGTGCTGCCCTGAGGCTTGGATAGGACCTCGAGCTAGTCGAGGGTCTACGTGTAGGTGAAGGCGATGGCGAACCATTGTCTCTTCCGGAGAAGAGTACCCTGGTGTTCGACTGAACCTCGAGAGATCGAGGGATTACGTGTCGACAAGGGTGATGGCGAGCCGTTGCTTCTTCCTGAGAAGAGTACCCGGGTGCCAGACCGAACCTCGAGATGAGGGGGAATTATGGGCTGGTAAGGGTGATGGCCAACCGATGGATCTTCCGAAGAAGAGTACCCGGGTGCCAGACCGGACCTCGAGCTGGCGAGGGATTATGGGTCGGTAAGGGTGAAGGCGAGCCGTTGTTTCTTCCTGAGAAGAGTACCCCGGTGCCAGGCCGAACCTCGAGACGAGGGGGAATTACGGGCTGGTAAGGATGATGGCCCGCCGGTGGATCTTCCGAAGAAGAGTACCCCGGTGCCAGACCGGACCTCGAGCTGGCGAGGGATTATGGGTCGGTAAGGGTGAAGGCGAGCCGTTGTTTCTTCCTGAGAAGAGTACCCGGGTGCCAGACCTAACCTCGAGACGAGGGGGAATTACGGGCTGGTAAGGGTGATGGCCAGCCGGTGGATCTTCCGAAGAAGAGTACCCGGGTGCCGGACCGGACCTCGAGCTGGCGAGGGATTATGGGCCGGTGAGGGTGAAGGCGAGCCGTTGTTTCTTCCTGGGAAGAGTACCCCGGTGCCAAGTCGAACTTCGAGACGAGGGGGAATTACGGGCTGGTAAGGGTGATGGCCAGCCGGTGGATCTTCTGAAGAAGAGTACTTTAGTGCCGGCGAAGGCGAGCCGTTATTTTGCCCTAACCGACCCCCGTATCGGGCGGCCAGTCTGGCACTGGGTGACGTCAGCAGCACATGTTTCGAGGACGTGGCGTGATCTCCTAGGCGGCAGTTGCACGTCAATCGGTAATAGTGACTGCGAAAATCGAGGAGTTGTTCCTATCCCCTATAAATGTTCCCCCCTCTCCTCCCATCGCCTATTTCTCTCTTGCCTCTTACTTTTCAAAAAATCCTTCAACTCTTCAGCGCTCGTCCCTTCAGCTTCCTGCAGCAAGGTCGTTTTACCGAGGTGATCCCAGGTTAGTTGGTAACCCCGTTTAACTTAGGCACAGATGGATAGGGCTCAGTCCGGCTCGTCGGCGTCGACCTCTGGGGAGGGGCCGGTAGGCAAGGAGGAGGTCGTACACAATGTGAAGCCATTGCGATCTCGGAGGCATTTCGTGGTAGAAAGCAGCGACTCTGAGGAGGGGGGCGGTAGCTCAGACGAAGTCCGGACCCTAGGGTTGGCTTCCGGAGAGGAGGGTGGCTCCGAGGGAGATGGCTCCGCAGGGTCTCTGAATCCGCCCGTTCTGGGGCGTTTGTCTACACCTTCGCCGGAATGGACTAAGAGGAGGAGGGCTCCGAAGAAGAAGGGATCGAGGATTGGCGGCCCGAGCGACTTGGTGATAGGGTCGTCTGCACAACCCCGGTCTTTCCGTCGCTACCCCGACGATCTCTCAGATAAGGAGTCCTCGGGGGTCCAGCCGTCGTCGTCAAGTCGGAAGAGGTTGAAGGTGGACGCATCCCCGACCGTTCTGGAGGCAAGCGACTTGGGGGCTCTGCAGTTGGCCTACCACATAGGGCCCAGTTATGAGCTTATGCTGCCGAGTTCTACTCTTCGGCCGACCGATCCCCTGCCGGATAGGTATTGTATCTTCCCTGTGGACGCCTTTATCTCCGGCCTGAGGCTGCCCATCCACCCATTCGTTCGGGAGGTGTTAAATTGGTCGTCCCTGGCGCCGATGCAGTTTGGGCCGAACTCCTGGAAGCAGATCATCTGCTTCGTGCTGTTGTGCGAGGAGCAGAGGGTACCCCTGCGGCTGGGCGTGTTCCGAGCGATGTTGTTGATCGGCTCATCGGCAGAAGGAGTATACTACATCTCGCCTCGAGGTAAGGCGAAGGTTGTCCACGGTCATCCAGATTCCATTAAGTTCTGGAAGAAAAAGTATCTGGTGATCCGGAGTGAGGATCCTTGGGCTATCCCTACTCGGTGGAACCATTATAAGCCGAGCTACGCAGCACCGGGGCCGGGGGACTTGACGGCGGAGGAGTGGAGACTCGTTGAGCGTCTCCGTTTGTCGTATAGCATCAATTGGGGGAAGGTGACGGAGGCCCATCTGGCGAGCGTCGGACTGAGCCCTAGCCCGGCCGTGCCTCGTACGTGGTTGTTTCTTTCCTCACACTCTTCTTGTACTTTCTTGCTCATTTGTTCTTAATGGATCTTTTTACAGAAATGGATGAAGAGTCGATTAAGGCGCTGAGGCTCGCCATGAAGAAGAAGAAGGCCGAGAAGAAGGATGTCGTGGCGAAGACGACCGAGTTGTCCCAGGTGGTCTCCGAGGCCCCCATTCAGCCGAGGATGAAAAGGACTCGGTCGGAGACGGGTGGGGACGCGGTGGTCCAGGGGAGTTCGGATCAGGGTGCGGCCGCCGACCCTGATAAGGGGAAGGGTCCCCTGGTGGATCCCGGACTAGAGGAGAGACTTCGGCGAAGGTGGGTGCCAGATTGGTCGATCCGCGAGGGTGATTGCCTGGTCCGGGGGCGCCAGGCCGTGGAGGTTGCAGATAAGCTGGCGACCCCTCGGGATCGTTCGGATATGAAGTCCCAGACCCTGGACGAGGCGTACGTGCGTCTTGCGCAGGCCACTGTGCTGGTAAGTCAATCGAACCCCCTAGCTTTCGGGTGATGTTGTTTAAGGAAGATTTCTTAGTAGTGTCTGGTTATGGCAGGCGACCGTGCAGGGGGCCCATGTGAGGGGCCTCTACGAGGCGGCGTTGCAGCGAGAGCGAGACCGGGCTGACAAGGCCGAGCAGGAGGTGACGGAATTGAAGGGAGAGCTCGAAGGCTCTCGTAAGAAGGAGGCGGAGACGAAGGCGGCTTTTGACAAGGAGAAGGAGGAATGGGCGAAGGCGAGGGTGGCTCAGGAGGAGAGGTCGGAGAAGGAGAAGAAAGAGGTGACTGAGTCGTGTCAGATCCTGGTGATCAACGCCCAGGATAGCAGTTATGCGAAGGCCCTCAGCCATGTGAGGCACTTTTATCCGACTATCGACCTGTCCAACCTCGAGTATGATATGGAGATTGAGGGGACACCGAAGACCCCTGGCGGACAAGGGTCAGATGATAAATCGGTTGCCGACCCCCCAACGGATCCGACTGATATAGAGGTGGGAAAACCAGCTGTATAATTTTTGTCCTTCTTTTTCCTTCTCTCGATTGTATTTGCCTTCCGCGGACTGGCCACCGCATTTTTTGTATGGGGAAACTGAATTTATAAAAAGAGGGTTTTTTGGCTGGCTAAGTGTTCCAACTTCGAAGAATTTCTGAACCTCTTTGCTTATATGTCTTGAGTGGGCTGGTTCTCTTGTAGGTCACGGCTCCCCTTCCTGAGGTGGACCCCCTTCGTTCCGACGTGGCGTGGCTTCGGGGCAAGGTCGAGGCCTTAGAGGCCACTTTGGTTCGGTATCGAAAGAGGGCTCGCGACACTGATGCGGCCTTCCATTATTACAGGAACAAGTCTGAAGCCCTAAGTGAGGAGGCGAGCCGGCTGAGGAGGGCGATGGTGGATCGGGAGCTAGGGGGCGTTGGTCTTGGATACACCATGTCAAGTTCCTCGGTGCAGAGGCCTTCCTCCGAGAAGCTACTTCGCGATGTGATAGTGGAGAAGGAGATGGAGATACACCGCTATAGGACTATGTTGGGTGTTTCGACATCTTCCTCGAGGGGTCGGCGAGCAGAGGGGGCTCCCTCGGCGTTGCAACTGATGGAATGCATTCGATCCGTGGATGCCCAGAGCTCCGTGGCCGGGGTGTCGACGGTGGCAGAACCGAAGGACCGTCATGACGAAGAGAGAGTCCCAAGTCGTTTGGTCGGAGTGATCCCGCCCTTCACCGGGTCCGAGGGGCCCTAAGTCGGCGATCCCCTTTAGTTTGAGATGAGTGGAGTGGTCCTGTAACGGTATTTGCTTGTTTTCTCCGCACAAAATAAAAGAGTATGAATAAAGCTTTCTTTTCCTTCTTTGCTCTGGCTATCGGGGTGGTGAAGGGCGGTGTAGGCGAGGTCGGGCTCCGCCGATTCGTGAGGGATCGACGCGGGGCGACAGGGAGACCTCCGGTCCGGAGTTGGGTCGAACCTGCCGAGGCGTTTGGGGATGAGACCCGAGGGAGAACCCAGGTGCCGCCCCCATTGCCCGGTACCGGGTCGGAGTTGCCGAGGTATTTAACTTTTGACAAAAAGAGACTTCTTTTATACCAGACCGGGGGGGGTCGCTGAAGCGGCCCTTTACACACGAATGTTTACAAAAGTTTTAATTTACTTAAGCCATGCTAGAACCTAAGCTTGCTCTCCCCGGAATTTCATGAGGTGCTCAGCGTTCCAGGGTCGGCTGATGGGTCGGTTGTTCATATCCGTCAGTCGGTATGTACCAGGGCGTACAGCCTCGACTACGCGGTATGGGCCTTCCCAGTTGGGAGCCAGTTTCCTCTTCTTGGTTGGATCAGAGACAGGTAGCTTTCGCAAAACCAGGTCCCCTGCCTGGATGCTGGTGGGGCGGACTTTCTTGTTGTAAAATCTCTCGATCCGTTGCTGATAAATGCTCCTTCGGACCGCGGACTTCTCTCGTACTTCGGCGACGAGGTTCAGGTTAGCCCTCAGGGCGGACGCATTGTCGTCTTCATCGAAGGCTATGATCCGGGGAGAAGGCAATCCGACTTCGACGGGGATGACCACCTCGGTCCCATAGGTCAGATTGAATGGCGTCTCCCCCGTGGGGATCCTCTGTGTGGTTCGGTGTGCCCATAGTACGCTGGGCAGCTCCTCAACCCATAGCCCTTTGGGGGAATTGTCAAGGCGCTTTTTGAGGCCGTCGAGGATTTGCCTGTTCGCATTCTCCGCTTGGCCGTTAGACTGAGGGTGGCAAATGGCGGAGAAACGCTGCTGGATGCCGATGTCCTGACAGAAAGATTGGAAGTTCTGCCCTTGGAACTGGGTTCCGTTGTCCGTGACGAGGATTCGGGGGATCCCGAATCGACAAATGATGTTCTTCCAAAAGAACTGTTGCACTTGGCGCTCGGTGATGCTGGATAGTGGTTCGGCTTCGATCCACTTGGTGAAGTAGTCGATGGCGACAATCAGGAATTTCTTTTGCCCTACCGCTGGGGGGAAGGGCCCCACAAGGTCCATACCCCACATGGCGAAGGGCGTAGGGCTCGCCAGGGATCGGAGGTTGGCTTGAGGAAGCCTTTTGATGGGGGAGAATCTTTGGCAGGGGCCGCACCTCTTGACTAAGTCTTGTGAGTCTTGGAGCATGGTGGGCCAATAGTACCCTTGATTCAGGGCCTTTCGGGCAAGTGTCCTACTCCCCATGTGGCATCCGCCGATCTCCTCGTGCAGGTCTTTGAGGGCGTAGCTGGCCTCGTCCCTGGCGAGGCAGCGGAGGTAGGGTTTGCCGTCGGCCAAGGTGTACGAGCGTTTGAAGAGGATGTTATCGATCATGACGAACCTTTCAGCTCGAATTCTGATTCGCCTGGCCTCGGCTTTGTCTTCAGGAAGCTCGGCCCGGTTTAAGAATTTTCGGATGGGAGTGGTCCAGTCGTCCGGGCTGGTCCCCTCTTGCACACACATCGCTTCCGGCTCTGGGCTACTGATGCTTGGCTCCAAGAGGACCTCGACGAGCACCGTACGATCGAGGCCTTCGAAGGAAGAAGAGGCAAGTTTGGATAGCGCGTCGGCTTGGGCGTTCTGTTCCCTGGGGACTCTGACAACCGTAGCGTCGTCGAAGAACGCCAAGAGTCGTCGGACCGCCGCCAAATACCTCATCATTCGGTCGTCGCGGGCTTCGTACTCTCCGTTGATTTGATGGATCACGAGCTGAGAGTCGCTAAACGCCCGGATTCGCTTGGCGCCGGTTCGGTGGGCGAGGGTCAATCCGGCGATCATGGCCTCGTATTCTGCCTCGTTGTTGGAGGCTGGAAAGTTGAGGCGCAGGGAGTATTGAAGTAGGAATTGGTCGGGGCCGCGAAGGATGACGCCCGCCCCACTCCCCGTTTCGCAGGATGAGCCGTCAACAAAGACCTCCCAGGTCGGATCCGATTCTTCTACGTCAGGTTGCTCGGAGACAGTGCATTCAGTTATGAACTCGGCGAGGGCCTGCCCTTTAATGGCCGCCCTGGGATGATAGCTAATGTCGAACTGGCTCAGCTCGATCGACCATTTGACTAATCGGCCGGAGTTTTCGGGCTTGTGGAGGACGGTCTTCAGTGGTTGGTCGGTCAGTACTTGGACGGAGTGGGCCTGGAAGTAAGGTCGGAGTTTTCGGGCTGCCATAACCAGGGCATAGGCCACCTTCTCTATCTTCGCGTATCTCGTCTCGGCCGGGTGCAGCACTTTGCTTACATAGTACAGTGGTTTCTGAACTCCTTCCTCCTCTCGGACGAGGACGGCGCTGAGGGCGTAGTCCGAGGCGGACAGGTAGAGCCAAAGCGGCTCGCCCGGTTCGGCCTTGCTGAGGAGAGGCGGGTTGGCGAGGTACTGTTTCAGCTGTTCGAAGGCTTCTTGTTGATGGGTACCCCACTCGAAGCCCCCTTTCCCGCGCAAGGCTTTGAAGAAGGGGAGAGATTTCTCCCCTGACTTGGAGAGAAAACGGCCGATCGCCGCCAACCGACCTGTGAGCCTCTGAACCTCTTTGACATTCCGGGGCGGGGACATGTTAATGATGGCCTGTATTTTTTCGGGGTTTGCCTCAATGCCGCGCTGGCTGACGATGAATCCTAAGAACTTCCCCGTGGAGACGCCAAAGGCGCATTTAGCCGGGTTGAGCCTCATGTTGTGGCGTCGGAGGACACCGAAGGCTTCCTCGAGGTCGGCGACGTGGTCCGGCCCAGCCCGGCTCTTGACAAGCATGTCGTCGACGTAAACTTCTACGTTGCGGCCGATCAGGTCCTTGAAGACTCTGTTGACGAGTCGCTGGTACGTGGCTCCGGCGTTTTTCAGCCCGAAAGGCATGACACGGTAACAATAAAGACCTTGGTCGGTGACGAACGAGGTCTTGGAGATGTCTGGTGGAAACATCCGGATCTGATTGTACCCCGAGAACGCGTCCATGAAGGACAGCAGCTCGTGCCCTGAGGTCGCGTCTATTAAAGCGTCGATGCGCGGGAGGGGGAAAGGATCTTTCGGACACGCTTTGTTAAGGTCCGTGAAGTCAATGCAGATTCGCCAACCCCCTGTCGCTTTCTTCACCATGACGACATTGGCCAACCACTCGGGGTAGCTGACTTCTTGGATGAATCGAGCGGACAAGAGCTTGTCCACTTCTGTTTTTACAATTTGTTGCCTCTCCGGGGCGACTTTGCGCCTCTTTTGGACGATCGGTTTAGAGTCAGGGAGGACGCTCAGTCGGTGCATGATCAAGTCTTCAGAGATTCCGGGCATATCGGAGGGCTTCCAAGCGAAGAGATCAACGTTGCGGCGGACGCAAGCGATGATGCCCGTCTTCAGGTCTTCGGCGAGTGAGCAGCTCACCCGGAACCATTTCGACTCATCCTCGGTGTCGAATAGGACCTCCTCCAGTTCGTCCACGGGCTCGGGGGCGGGGCCGTCTTTCTCGGGTTCGAGTTCAACGGCGCTGAGGGGGAGCACGCCCCCTCCCCTGGTGGTAACGCAACATGACCGTGCTGCTTCGACGCTGTCTCGGACGATGCTGACCCCTTGGGGGGGGGGAATTTGAGTTTCAGATGGTGGGCCGAAGGTATCGCCTGGAGGGAGTTTAGCCCGGGTCGGCCGAGGATGGCGTTGTAGGCCGCCTTGACGTGGATGACCATGAAATCCAAGGACTCGGTCCTCTTGTCAGGGGCCGGTCCAGCGGTGACGTCGAGGGTAATAATTCCCTCCACTACGACCGGGACGCCTGAAAGTTTGAGCAACGTGCATCCTGCTGGTTTGAGTTTCCCTCTGGATAATCTGAGACTTTCGAAGGTTCTGAGGAAGAGAATATTTACCGGGTTGCCGTTGTCAACAAGGATTCGGCGAACCTCACAATTGGCCATGCGGAGGCTAACGACGAGGGCCTCGCAGTGGGGGAGGTGAACTCCTTCGGGGCCCTCTCCTGAGAAGGAGACTGGCCGCGGTTGTAGCTCAGGAGAGGGGCTGTACTGAATAGCGTTCGTCTCCTGGGTGAAGGTTCTTTGGGAAGTATCGGTTTCTCCCCCCACCGGTCCCCCGTGGATGTAGTGTAGGGTGAATGGCGTATCCATGGATACCTCGGATTCGGGATCCTGACCCTGGGTGCGGTTTGGGTTAGGCTTCGGGGTTGGTGATCCCCGGTTCCTATCACCTTGCCGACCCCGTGGGCCGTCATCCCTGTGGGTCTGCCTCGGATGGTTCGGGGCCGAGTTGGAAGCGGCCCTTCCCCAGCTGTGGGTAATCTTGCGGTTGAGGATTACTCTCCGTAGGTCGGGCTGGGCTGTCCAGCCGACGCTCCTTTGGGACTCCCGAGGGGGAGCCTTGTGTTTCGACGTGCGTGGCCTGGCTTTATCCGTGGGTGGGGGCGAGTCCCGTTGGTTGACGGGGGAAGCAGCCCCCTTTCCTTTGGAGGCCATGAGGATTCGGCTGTCGATGGCCTTTGAGGGTCTGGGTCGGATCGGCTTCTGGAGCAGCTGTTCCCACAGACGGCGCCAACCTGATGCTGTTTATTTCTGAGAAACATGTGGAAGCACCAGGTGTGAGTTCGGACTCAATTTGTATTGAAGGAGATTGCCGCTCGTCTGCCGACCTTCAGTTGACCTTCTGGGACCTACGATGAGCTCGGAAAGATGTTGAAGGTTGGGCTCGGATCGGAAGGGTCGGATCCGAGGTCTTGTGTACCTGCAGACGGTCCTGAAACACCGGGGTTTGTCCCGGTGGCGGACCCTCCGACGCTCTAGTCAGTCTCTGTGAGAGAGTAGCAATAACTAGGTATATTTAAGTGGCAAAAGATTGATTACCTCAAAAGGTGGGTGTGGGTCTAGTATTTATAGAGAATCCCAATCGGGTTTGGTTCCGAAAGCCCATGGGCCTGACGTGGCAGAAGGCCCAGGGGGTTTAGGGCGGACGTGGCGATACTAGGAGTGGTATAGGGCTGACGTGGCGAAACCCTTGGCGGTATTTGGAGCTGACGTGGCCCATCGTGAGTCTCCTGTGCCTCTGGGGGGAATCTGAGGGCCTAGGCTGCGCCAGGTCCTCCTTCTGCCCCGCCAGAGAGGGGAGACGGCCTGTGGGACTGCCCCGGATCGGACTCCGAGGGCTACTGAGGCTCGTCGGTACGAGGAGGCCGGCACCGTGAGGGCAAACACGAGGTTCGGCGCCGACCCTGAAGTGGTTCGGAGCCGAACCAGGTTGCCATCTTTACCTTTCTGAGTGGGAATTGTATTGGGCCCTGGTTGGGCCTCAGGCCATTTTTACCCTGTCACAGCCACCTAAAATAGTGAAGAGAATGGTAGTGAAATTGGTAGTGGCTAAAGCATTACTCAAAAAGAAAAGCAATGATGAGTAGATGCTTAAAGGGTAAAGAAACTAATTAGATTAAGGTAAAATTTATCAAGGATATCATCCCAAAAAAAAAAAAAAAAAAAAAAAATCAAGGAAACTTTGACCTGCTCAGGTTAAGTTAATAATTTAGTTTAATATTTTTTCTTAGTTTAGTTTATCATCTTTATAATGTTTCTGAAACTATCTTTTTTTTTATACTTTAATCTAGATTTCTTATTTTCTTTTTTTTCTATTAAGGAAATTGTAGAATATGTTTGTTGATAAAGTATTTATGAACTAATAGAATATTTGTTGGAAAGTTTTTGCTTCCTCTTAATTACTTGCTTATCGGATTCCAACAAAAGAGTTCTTATAAGGTGTTGGTATTTGTTCTTTTAACTCGTATTTCTGAAGGTAGGGTAATGAATTTTGAGCCTTTGATGAACTACTTCAATGTAGTATAAAATTTTTAGAAAAAAATTATCCTATAGGTATAAATTTTTTATCTATTAATAAGAAAGAGGATAATTAGGTAATTATACAATTCAAATTGAACATAAAAAATAAAAGATATACAAGGAAGTGCCAAGTGAGTAAAATTTAATGGTGGGAGGTTTCTAATTTTGAAACTAAACATTCGGGGTTTCATTGCTTTATCCCTTTCTTTTAGGAGGAGCAAGATTTGGAACGGAATGTAGGAGGTGATGGGTTCATTTTTCACAAAGTCCCTTCTAAATATTTCTAAAGAGCGCTAGTTTGGATGACCCAATTGTTTGAATTTAATCTTTTAGTTTGTCAATATAAAATCTTCTAAAGAGCACTAGATTTTTTTCCCAGACAAGTAGTGGGTCAACTGACCCCACCACCTTCTATGTGGGTCCGCCAGCGGCAGTAAGCACTTTTTCCTTCTTTCTGTCTTTTCCTTTCTCTTTTCTTTTCCAAAGATAAATTAGTGGGTCAATATGAGGCTTTAGGTATAGATGCTCTAAGAGCATCCATAGTCGTTTGAGGTATTATACCTTAGCAATTCGAATGTTTGTTGTAGTCGTTAGAGCATCTGTAGTCGTTTGCTAAATATTGATAATATGGATATTTGGCTAAAAAACGCGCTGCACTCGTTTGCCAAATATCCATATTATCGATATTTTGCTACAGTCGATTGCTATAAATGGGAATCGATATAGCTTTTATCCATATTTGAGCGACGGCACTCGAAGTGCCGTCCCACAAATTTTTTTTTTTTTTTTCATCGGACGGCACTTCAAGTGCCGTCCCTTGAAAAATAATTTAATTGTTCCAAATAAAAATCGCCAAAAAGTAATTAAAAAACCCCAAAAAAATTCCCCCTCGGACGGCACTTCGAGTGCCGTCCCACACCCTTCCGCATTTCTCGGACGGCACATGGTGTGCCGTCCCTTGGTTTTTTTTTAAAAAAATTAAATAAATCCTTAATAAATCCTTAAATGCTTTAATAAATCCTTAATCAATCCCTGCACATAATATGGTCTAAAAGAAAGCTTTAAATAAATCTTTAAATGCTGGATGAATGCCCAAAAAATTTAACTTCACTGTAGGACGACACTTCATGTGCCGTCCCTACTTTTGGGTGGAATTTTTCTTTTTTTTTTCTTCCTCTCAGACGGCACTTCATGTGCCGTCGCTCCAATTATTATTATTAATTTTTTATTTTCGCGTTCGGACGGCACTTCGAGTGCCGTCCCACAAAATTTATTTATTTTTTATTTATTTATTTTCTCCGACACCACTTCATGTGCCGTCGCTTATTATTTTAAGATAAAAAGCTAAAAAATAGCTTTAAACGACTGCAGCAAAAGTTCGATTCCTATTTCCATTTATCCATATATCCATATTTTTACATTCAACGACTACAGATGCTCTTATAAAATAAAAAATGCATAATTTCGAGGAAAAAAATTGCACGGACGAAATATAATATTTCGTCGGTCAATTTTTCTTTTCTTTTTGGAATTTTTTAGAATTTTTTGAAATGTTTTTAAAATAGAATAAAAATTCTCATGGGTCCCACATGAGACGAAACATCCAGTGCAGTGGGATTTCCTTAATTAATAGACTTAATTAAATTATTAATTTACTAAACTTAATTAACTAACTAATTTTTTAACTAAAATTTTAATTAAAATACTAATTAAATTAATTAATTACTAATTAAGAGGTTAAGATTTGGATTTTTTTTTTGTATGTTTCATACTATCATTTAAAAATTAATTAAATAATAATCGTGACGAAACATTTTCGTCATGCTATAAAATGCATATTGCTATTCTTATGCTATATTTGGCTTTTTACTGTAGCAAAAAATGAAAAAAATGGTAGAATAGCTAATGAGTGTGAATGCTACAGTAGGAAATTATGCATAAAATATATTTTTAGCTAACGACTGTGGATGCTCTAAAATTGAAGAGCCATTATAAGGCTTTATGTGTAAATATTATATAGATTGGATTTTCTACAAAACTTGGATTTTTTTACCAAACTATCCCACTTTTTGTAAGTATGTACGAATTTTTTCCTGTTTGAAAATTTAATACCAAAACATCCATGTCACTAACTGAGTTAGCGCGCCTAGTAATTTTCTTCGCGCTAACTCAGTTAGTGTGCTATAAGGGATACAACTTTTTTTCTCTTATTTGGGTGTGGCAAAAAACTCACCCAATATAGACATGCTAACCCCGTTAGCGCGCCTCTTTATACCAAGGCCGTTAACTGGGTTACCGTGTGTCAATTGGGATTATATTAAATAACACACATGTTTCTTTTTGGCTGAAGGACTCTGGCTTAGTTTTTGTTGTCTGCAGATATCTGGAGATATGTTTGAGATATATTGTTTGAAATATGTTGAGATATGGCTGAATTATTGTTGAGATATGTGGAGATATGGGGTTTTAGATACGATTTTTGGGGTGGAGGATTTTGGCTGAAGGAATTTTGGGGTGAAGGATTTTGAGATATGTAATTATGTATCAGCTTCAGATTATTATTAGTCTGTTTATGAAGATAGGCATACACGTTAACTTAGTTAACGACCTTGCTAAAACAAGGCACGTTAACTGAGTTAGCATGTGTGAGTATCTCCAATTTTCAGATATTTCAACTCTCTGGAAACTTAAAATCTTCACAGTCGTTAACTCAGTTAACGGCCTTAGTAAGAATAGGCATGTTAACTGAGTTAACGTGTGTGAGTATCTCCAATTTCTAGAAAGTTTCAACTTTCTGGAAACTTGAAATCTTCACAGTCGTTAACTCAGTTAACGGCCTTGGTAATAATAGGCACGTTAACTGAGTTAACGTGTCTATACTTAGTGATTTTTTACCCACACCCCTCTTTGAGGTAGTGCCACATACTGTCCAATCTACGAACGCTAATCCCGTTAGCGCGAGTGGTTTAAACACGCACGCTAACAGAGTTACCGTGTCTATATTGGGTGATTTTTTTCGCACACCCAAACTAGAGGAGAAAAGTTGTATCCCCTGCAGCACGCTAACTGAGTTAGCGCGAGGAAAATTACTAGGTGTGCTAACTCAGTTAGCGACAGGGATATTTTGTTATTAAATTTTCAAGCAGGGATAGTTTCGTACATACTTACAAAAAGTGGGATAGTTTGGTTAAATATTCCAAAACTTGGGGGTAATTAAAATAGTGAAGTTCTAATTTATTTATTTTTTTTGGGGGGGGGGGGGGGGGGGGGGGGGGGAGGAGAACTTTATTTGGGTTGTGTGTGTGTGTGTTGGGGGTACTATCTGCCACACCCTACCTCTTAATGCCTCTGTCCTTGTAGTTAGCATACTTGGATGGGTTTGCCTTCTATGGCCAGTCAATAAAAGTTGACATACCCAATTGGCCAGTTTAGTTAATAAAACAGTGTGAATCTATATAATAAAATACAAAGAAAGCCATCAAGTGGCTCTCTTTTAATATGGTTGAAATCAATGGTCCAAATTTGACTTCACAAAATATATTTTTCCGTTCAAAATTTTTTCCTAAAACTCAAATTTAAATCCCCAAAACAACTTCTTTATTTATTTATTTATTTATTTATTTATTTATTTATTCTGTCTCTCTCATTCTCTCTCTGTTTGCTCAGAAATTTATATTTTTATATTTCAAGTTTGTAAATTTTCAGATTTTGTATGCATTTTTTATTGCTTATGTTATATTGAAAATAGAAAATATCTCATCAACAGTTAAATTTCATCATTTTCCATACTCTAAGAAGTTAGATTTTATACCCCCATTTATAATTATTTTTCAACACATACTAATGGAAACATGGACTTTTATTTACAACTAATTATTGTTTTACTATTCAAACCTGAGCTACATAATTGTTATTTTACTGTTTACAAGACTTTTATATGGTGTATCGTTCCGAAGACGTGCCGTAGGCACGTGCCAACGGACAAATCTAGTATCTGATATAAGATAAAATCCCCCCAGATAATAGACTCCGGGAAGATAGAATAAATATCAATTAAGATAAGTAGTAGGAACGAACATCTTTAAAAAAAAAAGATTTCTTCTTCCCCTATTTGTTGTTTTTTGTAACACAACAATCAAATCTGGATTTGAGGCTTTTTTGAACAAAACATCAATCTGAGCTTGAGTTCGAATTGGAGTTTTGAAGCAATGGAAGAGTATATCTATTTATTTCTGGTTCAGTAGTTCTAGGAATCGACTCGGCTCTCTCAAACTGTTTAACAATAAACATATGGAAGCCTCTCATAGAAAACAAAGTCTGCAAAGAATTATGTCTAGGTCTAGATTAATAAGTAGACACCTATAATATTGTAAACATAAAACCTTTGGTAGGTATGATAGGATGAATTTTAATTTATTTTACTTCACTTGTGAATTGTAATGCCAAATGTTTCTCCTCAGGCGGTGTCTATTCCCCATTGCATTGGTCTGAAAAGGATTGGGATGATGTTGTAAGAACGAATCTAACAGGATCATGGCTAGTATCTAAGCATGTTTGTATGCGAATGCGCGATGCAAAGATTAAAGGATCTGTAATCAATATTTCATCTATTGGTGGTCTCGATAGGGGCATACCTCGTGGTGGAGCTGCCTATGTTGCATCAAAGACTGCTCTTCATTCCCTTACTCAGGTAACATTGCTTTTCTCCCCAAAAAATCTTGTTTGTCTATCCCTCCAATCTTTACATTCTCATCGTTTAGCCTTTTTTTTTTTTACTCATCAAATGGGATTGGAAAACACAACTTGAAGGAATAACGAAAATTTACATCTTGTTGGCAACCTAACACTGATCTTCTTTGATTGTCAGAAAAAAGAAGAAGGCCAACCTTTTTTTACTTGTTACCGAATTCATGATTTAAGGAACCATGAACTAGAAAGGTATTTGACATAATTTATATTGAAAACTTGTTGTTCTTAATCAGTTAATCTAGAGAAAAGTATTGACGATTCTTAATAAACTCGAGCAATCCAAACAAGAGAAACATTCCTCCTTATTCCTATCAATTATGATTTAAGAATTTACCAAATATGAAAAAAGAAAGAAATTAAATATTACATAAAATCAACCAGAATAATTGAACATTATACCTCTAAGAGCATCTGTAGTCGTTTGCTATTTATCCATAATATGCATTTTTTGTTAAAAAAACCGCTGCAGTCGTTTGCTATTTATCCATAATATGGATAAATCGCTACAGTAGATGGCTATATTTGAGAATCCGCATAAGCTATATGCATATATGAGTGACAGCACATCATGTGCCGTCCCACAAAAAAAATTAATTTTTTTTCGTCGGACGGCACATCATGTGCCGTCTGTTGATTTTTTTTTTTTTCCAATTAAAATAATCCCGGCGCTCCCCAAATCCTCGGACGGCACATGATGTGCCGTCCGATGGTTTTTGTAATTTTGTAATTTTTTTTTGCAATTTTTAAAAATGTTTTTATAATTTTTTGATTTTTTTTGCAATTTTTGAAATGTTTTTGCAATTTTTATAATTTTTTTGTAATAACTGAAATGTTTTTGTAATTTCTAAAAAATGGAAAAGGACAAAAATAATTAATCTCCAAATCCTTGGACGGCACATCATGTGCCGTCCGGGATTTCCGGTGGATTTTTTTTTTTTTCTTTTCTTCTCCGTGCTTTCTTCGTACTTTCGCGTATATTTTTTTATTTTTTTTTTCTCAGACGGCACATCATGTGCCGTCCCTTAATATTTTAATATAGAAAGCTAAAAAATAGCTATCCACGAGTGCAGCAAAAGTGGGATTTCTATTTCTATTTATCCATATATGGATATTTTACATTGCAACGACTACAGATGCTCTAAGTTGAGAGATTAATGACTGCAGACTTTTTTAAAGTGACTTTAATATATTCTATTGCTTGTTGAGTCACTACACTCACATCCTTGTATATTATAAAATGAATCCTAATCAACACTGGCAGAACATCAACATGAAATTAACCACCACAAGTGGCCTAGTGGTAAGAGCGATGGGACTTGGAGTGTGCTCCTCCAAGATCCTGGGTTCGAACCCTACGGTTCCCATAGATGGGGATTAAATACCTCTGGGTGGCCAGTGACCGCTATGCTAGATGGACTGGCGCACAAACCCAACCAAAGGTTGGGGCACCTTGTCACGGGACTGGGATTAGTCTGACCCAAAGAGGGGGATGGAACCCAGTATAATCAAAAAAAAAAAAAAAAACATGAAATTAATTCTTACCTCAAAAACATGAAATTAATTCTAACTGAGCCCCCCTAAATCTGATAAAATTAATTAGAGATAAATTAAGTTCTAATTTGATTGAGGGGTCCAGTGAGATTTTTGTTGGGTTGATGTGAAAGTACTTATCAGGATTGTTACATTAAGGCACGGGCGTACATGAGTTTCAGAGGCCCTAAGCAAGTTCGCAAATGGGACATTTCGCATGTTTGACAGAATAAAAATGACAATTATTTAAATGCAAACAAACTTATATATATTTAAATGCAAACAAACTTGGAACCTTGAAGGACAAACTATTTAAATGAAAACAAACTTACATATATGATTCCACGAAAATTTTAATTGATAATGTATGCATTTTACATAAAATGTCTTGTGGCAAAAAGAAGCTCGTAAAAACTCTAACAACAAAAAAGAACTGTCATCTCAACTATTTTCAAAAGTCTTGCAACATTTAAATCTTTAATATCGCATACATAATTCATGTGCAAGCTCCCTGTTTCCATCCAAAATTGGCCTACAAAATAAAACACACAACACAATATCACTTAAACATGACTCTTCTCACATTTTTAGAAAGAAAATCATTGGTTATGCTTTGATAGTCGAGCTTTGCTATTATATTATGTTCAATTGATAGCATGACTAATTCATTCAACATTTCTTGTGATATGGTTGATTGAAGATAAGTTTGATCAACTTCAACTTTGAAAAGCTTCTTTGTGCAGATGCAACTGTAACTGGTATAGTGAGCAAAATTTTATAAGCTATCCACGCATTAGGAAAACCAGCATTACCATTTATTTCTTTTATAAAACTTAGCACTTCAATTGGCCTATTTGTTTCATCTGGTAAGGCTTCATATTAAATTTTCAACTCTAAAAAGAAGTCTCTTCCATCAACATCTGAGACAACGCCTCATTTCAAAAAGTTTTCAAGATTTAGACAATCATTTTCAAACTATCATCACTTGCGCAATTTAACTTCTTCAAATCAAACAAAATTCAAATATCTTTTTATATGTTTTAAATCGTTCAAATCTACTTCTTAGAGAAGAAAGAGCTTGATCCACAATATATATGAAGTAATTAACTCTAAAAGATTTTTCAGTTGATTGTATCTCATCTTCACTCGTCAAATTGTTTTTTTTTTCTTTTAACCAACCGTTTTTCATAAAATATTGCCTCAATGCTCATTTCATTTGTCATTTCTTTAGCTTCAACCTTGCTTCATCAAAGCCAGTATCTCTATATTTTTCAAAAAATTGAAATAAGCCCTTTTAATTTATCTATTGCTACATCAATATTCATATCTTCACTTTAAAAGATTTGCTCACATAGGTGATTGCAAATAATAAATTATGCCAAATAAAAAAAATAAAATTCTTCATTTCATTTTTGGCTAATAATGCAGTTTCACTAATTACTTTAGGATCATCATTAGAATTGGCTACATCAATTAAAACATCTCTTATTTGTAAAGGTTGATATCGTATAGCCTTAACACATTCAATATGACTCTCCCAACGTGTTTGTGACAGTGGTTTAAGTGTTAGGACTTTCACATTATCTTTGAAAAAAATTCAACACTTTGTAGAAGCCGAAAACAAATACTATATGCATTGTATAATTCCAAAAAAAGAAGTAGCTTTTGCACAAGTGTTAGTCATATCACAAAGAGCAAGATTAAGACTATGGCAACCGCATGTAATGTAAAAGGCTCTACAATTAATTTCGGGGAATCTTTTTTGTACACCTTTGTGTTTTTCTTTCTGTTAGATATTATGTTGGATATTATGAGAGATATTAGTTTAGTCTCATACCGAATAATGTAATGGTTTAGTCTTCCCATCTCTCGTATATATAGGAGACATATTGTACTCAGTTTATTCAATCAATAAGAATTCATTCATTTCTACCCATAATTCTAACATGGTTTCAGAACCAGTATTCCTATAAGGCCTATACTAATTTGATCATCGTTATCGAGGTAGAGTGGTTCTTGTCTTCATCGGAGTCACTCCACCTCCCGACATCCCCTACTCTTAATCAAACCCTAATCTCCATACCTTAATCGTCAACAACAAGCGTCAACAACCTCCAACTTCCGGCACACCATCAACTCCAACTCCTGCAACCTCTCAACCCAACTCCATCGTCAATCCCAAACACATTATCCCGAAAGACCCAACTTCTCTAATGGCATCCTCCTTTTCCCAACTCCGGCGACCCCACAACCCAAACTCCATCGTCAACAACAACAACATCCACCACTCCATCATCAACAACTTCAAAGAGAAGGGTACTCTCAGAGTCTCCGAGTTTTTCACCGGCGGAGACAACCTCGTCTCCAAACGCCCAACTCCCTGTCTTCTTCTCCGAAACCATCCCGAAACCCTAGCCACCACCACAATTTGACCAAAACAACACCGACTGCCTCCACATCTGTAGCACCACCTTACCTTCACCTTCATCCCAAATTGCAACTCCAAATCCCGAACCCCGTCTACATCCCAACGAACTCCCTTAGCCGCCTGTCGAAACCCTAAACCTCCTGAAACCTTAGCCGCCTTCATCTACTCCTATACCCAAAACTCTAACTCTAATTTCATTTTTATTCCCCTTCTAAATCCAAAACCAAAACCAAAACCGAAACCCGTTTTCAAAAAAAATAAAATAAAAACAAAAAATCAAACCAAAATCTGAACTTCCTAGCCTAACCCATACCCATTTTCTGTTTTGCCACAAAAAAAAATAAAAAAATAATTCTTCTTACAGGTTCTTCAGCTTCTGGTTCTGCATCCAGATTTAGATGCAACCTTACATTGGTTAATCCATTGTGAATTTGAGAGGTGAGGATATCAACATCATCACAGTTCGGGATATGGAGATCCCGCTACAGTTTGGGATATAGAGATCTTAGCAGTGCGTCACCACTACTTCCTTCCACTACTACTACTACTACCTCTCAAGTCAGTGGGTAAGATCCCATTATAGTTCGGGATATGGAGATCCCAACAGTGCGCCACCACTACTACTACTATGTCTCAAGTTAGGGGTGAGATTCCATTACAGTTCGAGATATGGATATTCCGCCACAGTTCAGGGGTGAGATCCCAACAGTGCGCCACTACTACTTCCTTCCACTACTACTATTACGTCTCAAGTCAGGGGTGAGATCTCATCACAATTCGGGATATGGAGATCCCGATACAGTTCGGGATATGGAGATCCTAACAGTGCACCACCACTACTTCCTTCCACGACTACTACTACTATTCTCATGTTCTGGGTGAGATATCAACACATGCACCATCGAGCGCCTTCTCTGCGCAATCTACTTGAGCGTCATTCCTGCATCACAGTTTGTTGTCCTTGTCACATGAACATCGTCAATATTTCAAACTCATGTTGTTTGAACCAACTTGAGTTTGAGAAGGAGTGTTAGATATTATGTTAGATATTATTAGAGATATTAGTTTAGTCTCATATCGAATAATGTATTGGTTTAGTCTTCCATTCTATCCTATATATAGGAGACATATTGTACTTAGTTTATTCAATCAATAAAAATTTATTCATTCCTACCCCTAATTCTAACATGGTATCAAAGCCAGTATTCCTATAATGACTATACTAATTTGATCATCGTCATCGAGGTGGAGTGGTTTTCATCTTCATCGGAATCACTCCACCTCCTGACATCCCTACTCCTAATCAAACCCTAATCTTCATACCCTAGTCGTCAACAGCAAGCGGCAACAACCTCCAACTTCTGGCCACACCATCAACTCCAACTTCTGTAACCTCTCAACCCAACTCCGTCGTTAATCCCAAACACACAGTCCCGAAGAATCCAACTTCTCCAGCGGAATCCTCCTTTTCCTAACTCCGGCGACCCCACAACCCAAACTCCATCGTCGATAACAACAACATCCACCATTCTATCATCAACAACTTCAAAGAGAAGGGCGCTCTCAGCGTTTCCGAGTTCGTCACCGTCGGAAACAACCCCGTCTCCAAATGCCCAACTCCCAGTCTTCTTCTCCGAAACCCATCCTCGAACCCTTGCCACCACCATAATTCAACCAAAACACCACTGACTGCCTCCACATCCGCAACACCACCTTACCTCCTCCACCTTCATCCCAAATCGCGACTCCAAATCCTAAAACCCGTCTACATCCCAACGAACTCCCCTAGCCACCTGCCGAAACCCTAGTTACCTCCATCTACTCCTCGACCGAAACTCTAACCCTAATTTCATTTTTATTCCTCTTCTAAATCAAAAACTGAACCCAAAACTGAAACCCGTTTTCAAAAAAAATAAAAAATCAAACCCAAATCCGAACCTCCTAGCCTAACCCATACGCATTTTCTGTTTTGCCACAAAAAAAAAAAAATAATAATAACTCTTCTTGCAGGTTCTTCAGCTTCTGCTTCCGCATCCAGATATAGATACTACCTTACACTGGTTAATACATTATGAGATTGAGAGGGGAGATATCAACATCATCACAGTTCGGGATATGGAGATCCCGCCACAGTTCGAGATTAGAGATCCCAATAGTGCGCCACCACTACTTCCTTCCACTACTACTATGTCTCAAGTCAGGAGAAAGATCCCATCACAGTTCGGGATATGGAGATCCCGTTACAGTTCGGGATATGGAGATCCCAACAATGTGCCACCACTACTACTACTACGTCTCAAGTGAGGGGTGAGATCCCATCAGTTCGGGATATGGAGATCCCGCCACAGTTCAGGGGTGAGATCCCATTAGTGCGCCGCTACTACTTCCTTTCACTACTACTACTACATCTCAAGTGAGGGGTGAGATCCCATCACAATTCGGGATATGGAGATCCCGCCACAGCTCGGGATATGGAGATCCCAACAATGCACCACCACTACTTCCTTCCACTACTACTACTATTCTTATGTCTGGGGTGAGATCCCAACACATGCGCCATCGAGCACCTTCCCTGTGTCTTCTACTTGAGCGTTGTTCATGCATCACAGTTAGCCGTCCCTTCCACATGAACATCGTCAATATTCCAAAATCATGTTGTTTGAACCAACTTGAGTTTGAGAGGGGTTGCTAGGTATTATGTTAGATATTATGAGAGATATTAGTTTAGTTTCATATCGAATAATGCATTAGTTTAGTCTTCCCTTCTCTCTTATATATAGGAGACATATTGTACTCAGTTTATTCAATCAATAAGAATTCATTCCTTTCTACTCCTAATTCTAACAAGGTATCAGAGCCATTATTCCTATAAGGCCTATACTAATTTGATCATCGTTATCAAGGTGGAATGGTTCTCATCTTCATCGGAATCACTCCACCTCCTGACATCCCCTACTCCTAATCAAACCCTAATCTCCATACCCTAATCGTCAACAGCAAGCGGCAACACCTTAAACTTCTGGCAACACCATCAACTCCAACTCCTTCAACCTCTCAACCCAACTTCGTCGTCAATCCCAAACACGCAATCTCGAAGAACCCAACTTCTCCGGCGGCATCCTCATCTTCCCAACTCCGGCGACCCCACAACCCTAACTCCATCGTCAACAACAACAACATCCACCACTCCATTGTCAACAACTTCAAAGAGAAGGGCACTATCAGCGTCTCCAAGTTCGTCACCGCCGGAGACAACCTCATCTTCAAACACCCAAATCCCTGTCTTCTTCTCCGAAACCCATCCCCGAACCTTAACCACCACCATAATTCGACCCAAACACCACCGACTGCCTCCACATCCGCAGCACCAACTTACCTCCACCTTCAGCCCAAATTGTGACTCCAAATCCTGAACTCCATCTACATCCTAACGAGCTCCCCTAGTCGCATGTCGAAACCCTGGACCTCTCGAAACCCTACCCCCTCCATCTACTCCTCTACCCAAAACTCTAACCCTAATTTCATTTTTATTCTTCTTCTAAATCCAAAACCGAACCCGAAACCGAAACCCATTTTCAAAAAAAATAAAACAAAATAAAAAAAATTCAAACCCAAATCCAAACCTCCTAGCATAACCCATACCAATTTTCTGTTTTGCCACAAAAAAATTTAAAAAATCTTCTTGCAGGTTCTTCAGCTTCTACTTCCGCATCCAGATCCAAATACAACTTCACACTGGTTAATCCGTTTTGAGTTTGAGAGGGGGAGATATCAAAATCATCACAGTTTGGGATATGGAGATCCCAACAGTGTGCCCCCACTACTTTCTTCCACTACTACTACTACCTCTCAAGTCATAGGTGAGATCCCATCACAGTTCGGGATATGGAGATCCCGCTACATTTCAGGATATGGATAAACCAACATTGCGTCACCACTACTTCCAGCCACTACTACTACTACGTCTCAAGTCAGGGGTGATATCCCATCACAGTTCGGGATATAGGAGATCCCATCACAGTTCAGGGGTGAGATCCAAATAGTGCGCTACTACTAGTTTCTTCTACTACTACTACTTCGTCTCAAGTCAGGGGTGAGATCCCATCATAATTAGGGATATGGAGATCCCACCACAGTTCGGGATATGGAGATCCTAACAGTGTGCCACCACTACTTCCTTCTACCACTACTATTACTATTCTCAAGTCCGGGGTGATATCCCAACACATGCGCCATTAAGCACATTCCCTGCGTCATCTACTTGAGTGTTGTTCCTGCATCACAGTTTTTCGTCCTTGCCACATGAACATCGTCAATATTCCAAACTCATGGTGTTTTAACTAGCACCATCACATTTACCTGATACCTGAACCCGATTCGGACTGGAACCGACCTTACCTATACAGGTCTGGGTGCGGGTTTGGGTCCTAAAATAAGATCCAATGCACTTTCGAGTCCGGGTCCGGGTCCGGGTCCACTCAATAGAACCCAGACCCGTTAAGAAATACCCAAAAATATGAAATTTGAATAATTGGATTATAGGGATATACATATAAATAGTAATTGTTGAAGATAGATGGGTAAATATAATATTTATTCATATACTTAAGTGCAAAAATTGTTGGAATCGTAGGTATTTGGTGCAAAAATACTTAAGCGCAGATATTTATTCTTCGCTACCGGACCCGACGGGTAGATTTTTTAAACTAGGACTCGACCCGGACCCGGTTCTCGCAAGTCCAGGTCCGGGTCCAATTTTTGGACCCGTAAGGTACTGGGTCCGGGTCCGGGTAATGAAGGACCAGATCCGATAGCAGCTCAAGTTTGAACCGACTTGAGTTTGAGAGGGGGTGTTAGTTGTTATGTTTGTGAAAGATATTAGTTTAATCTCATATCGAATAATGTATTGGTTTAGTCTTTCCTTCTCTCTTATATATAGAAGACAGCAGGGCCGGCCCTGGGCCTATGCGACCTGTGCGGTCACACAGGGCCCACTAAGGACAAGCCTCCATTCGACAGAATTAATAGAGATTTTATTCCAATCATAGCAAAAAAGTCAATTTGTGCGAGTGGTTAAGGGGATAGACTCTAAATCCAATGGGTGTAGGTTCAAACCTTGATGTTGATGTTATTTATTTATTTATTTATTATTATTATTATTATTATTATTATTATTATTATATATATATATATATATATATATATATATATATATATATATATATATATATATATATATATAAGCAATCTTCCATTGCAAACGCAAATATTGTGCAAAATCGTGCAAACCACTTAACCTGTCATTGGCAATGACGGGTTAAGGCAAAACACATAACTTGTCATTGCCAATGACGGGTTATGTGTTTTTCTTTAACTCGCTATTGCCAATAGCGGGTTAAGTGGTTTGCACTTTTGCAAACGCTACAGTTGCGTTTGCAATGGTAGATTACTATATATATATATATATATATAGAGAGAGAGAGAGAGAGAGAGAGAGATTGTTATATAAAGTTTTTAATGATTTCTATATTCTTTCATTCATTATTGAGATTATATATATATATTTACATTTAGAGAATGTTTTTTAATGATTTCTATAATGTTGCTTTCGTTAATTATTGAGATTGACTTAATACGTGAAGCTTTTTTTAATCGTGTATTTCATGCGTTGCAACATGAAAATCGTTAACCACATTTGTATTATTTTGTCTTATTTGATGAGACGACTAATTCAAGATATCGTTTAAGTCATCCCATGTATTGGAGCCTCCAATGATATAAAATTTGAAAGGTATTTTTCAAATGAATTCATATAAATTTTTTAAGATATAGAATATACCATACTCAAAATTTTCAACTGAATTCGATATATATATATATATATATATATATATATATATATATATATATATATATATATATATATATATCGTGTATTTCATGCATTGCAACATGAAAATCGTTAACCACATTTGTATTATTTTGTCTTAATTGATGAGACGGCTAATTCAAGATATCGCGTTTAAGTCATCCCAGGTATTGGAGCCTCCAATGATAAAAAATTTGAAAGGTATTTTTCAAATGAATTCATATAAATTTTTTAAGATATAGAATATACCATACTCAAAATTTTCAACTGAATTCGATATATATATATATATATATATATATATATATATATATATATATATATATATATATATAAAGATAAACAGAGTAAAACGTTTACAATATAGTAGGGAAGGGATTAGAGGCAGGGTGAGCTCTGTGCATGTCTGAGTTTGAGATGGCATAGCACTGAGTCGTAGAGAGGGAATTAGACTATTATCGTACTCCTCAACTAAACTAGACTCAATGCTATGATCTCATCCCCCCTACACTCAACATAGATAGCTCCCCAAGCAAAAGAACCATTTCCCCTAATAACAGCAGTACACAAACAAGTTTGAAATATTACAAGAGCCGGGACATGCATAGTCCCCAAAAAAAACAAAATAGCCTACTAACAGAGGCGCAGATCCTGGTGACTATCCTTGGGTCCGACCTATACTTTGAATCGAGCAGTCTTCCTGTGGCCTCATGAGATCTTGATCCCCAGTGTCCTCAATCTCCTGGAGAATCTTGGCTTTCTTCTTTGAGTCTCCTCAGCTATCTTCATTCTTGCGGGTGGATGCTGACTTGAGGGTGGATTGCAGATGCTTCATGAAGGGTCTGGTATAGGTTGCTTTAGATGCTGATCTGCATCTCTTGCGTCGCTTACTATTGCCTTCTTCAAAGCCTGGTGGAATTGATCCTGAGCTAGAAGAGGAGGTGGTCTTATGGTATCGAGGGATGAGAGACTTTGTTTTGAAGCTTGAAGCGCGTGCTCCCCTAGCTCTAGAGCTAAATTACATTCCCTTGGGGGCTTCAAGTTTTGCCACTCGCTTGGCCACTGACATCTAAAGAGCAGACTCAACCGTAGGCTGAATCTCTTTGAAAAGAGATAGAGGGATATTGACCACTTTCCCCTTCCAGATCATCTGCCTAATCTCCTCCTCTAGAGAAATGTCGTGAGAGCTTGCAGATTTATCGGGGTTGTTATTCGATTCGCTGGAAGCAATTCCCAAATTGCCCTTGGGGAAATCTGAGGGGATCTCAATAATAAGGGGGCGTTGAAAACAAACTTTTTGCTTGATTTGGTCCCCACAGGATCTGCAACATATTTCATCTTTGGGGGGGGGGATCAATTTGGAACCATCCAAACTAGAATCCGCAAGACCAGAGATATTTAAAAAATTATTTGCCAAGATAGCCGAATTTGTTTGCTGCTGAGATTGTGTAGCAGAATCCCTAACAGAAGAATTTGCCTTCAAGATTGTTGCCTTGCCTTTAGCATTGCCAATGATTCCCTAATTTGGCAGCTAATTGGCTCCATCATGTTTCTCTGCCGGAGATTCTCGACGGCGCCAGAAGGAGGTGGAAGAGCCACTCTCTAAAGTGAACAGTTGGACTTTGCCTTTCGCCACATCGTCGGAAGGGATGGGGTTGCCGAGGATAAACACTGGTACATCATGGATCTGAAGCTTCTGGGTCCATGGAACAGTGAGGTGGATTTGGATGTTCTTTGGGATGTGGCTGACATCCTCCACTTCAATGAGGATTAGGGCTTGGTCCCTGAAAACCACATTCTTCATCTCTCCACTCATGGTAATGAACTTGCCGAACGGTTTCACCAGTTGCTCGAGGGAGGTCTGATTCCACATGTGGAAGAGGAGTAGTGGAACATTGATCCAAATAAAACTTGGTTTGGGCAACTTTGCTCCGTATTCTATGGACCATGACGAGAATGTTGCGTTAAAACCAGAGAACTGAATAACGCCATCAGCAATCGCCTTATTGGCCTCTTTTCATAGGGGAACTGGACATGGAAGACCCTATCAATAACCTTTTTCACAACCCACCACCCCCTTGTCTTCCCATGCAAAGTTCAGGGCGCTTTCAACAGTCACCGTATCAGGGCGGGTGCGCGGGTTGATCAAATGAAGGAAGGCGCTTGCATGTAGTCCTGGAAGAACTGAGGCGATCTCCGAGTTGTGGGTGACTTCAATGGCCATGAATTCCTTCCGGTTGTGAACTGGGCAGTCTCGAACTCTGTGTCCAATTTTTTGGCAATTAAAGCAACGAATGCCGCTTTTACGGCCGTCTGGTGGCCGTTTTCCCCACAGCGCATGCAACGCCACTCCAATTTTTTGAACGGATCTTGGAGTTTCTAGGTCTAGGGTTTCAAGGATAAGATTTGGGAGGGAAAATGGATTTTGGGCAAGAGGTGGAATTATTTTGGGTGAGTAGGTGATGGGATGGCGGAGTAAAGTAGGGGTTTTGGTAGTTTTGAGGAGGGCATGTGGATCGATGGGTTGGGTTGGGATGATAATGATGAGATGGAGGGTGTGGAGCCATTAAAACTTGAACAAAAGATTAGCTCTTGTTCCAAGGTAGCCATGCATGCACCCTCTCCTCTCTCCCTCTCCTCTCTCCTCTCTCAACATTTTTTTGAGGGCATGTATATATATATATATATATATATATATATATATATATATATATATATATATATATATCAAAATCAAAATAAAGCAAAAAATTAGTATTATAATATTTAAAGAATACCTATTTTTTCTTTTCGCACAAAGCCCTATAAATCTCAGGACCGGCCCTGGAAGACATATAGTACCAAGTTTATTCAATCAATAAGAATTCATTCATTCCTATCCCTAATTATAACACTTTCATATTAGATCCATTGTCATATCCTTGCCCTCTAATATCATCAATATTAATTTGGAGAGTCTCAATTCACTTTCAAGCTCCTTAAAAAGTCCAAGACCCGACCAAGTAGCCAAACTGTTTCTCTCTATAAAATTTCTAGAGAGAGAAACTTACCCCCCCCCCCCCAACAAAAACCCTAGAAAACCCTAGATCTGAAAATTCTTAGGGGCGGCGGCTAGCCCTCTTCGCCGCCCCCCCCCCCCAACCCCGTCGTCCCCCCTTGCCTCTCCTCCACGTCCGACCGTCGCGACCCCTTCCACTCTCCCTTTCCCACCGTCGCGACCCCAGATTCCTGCTCACCCATGGGGACCACCAACCGGCAATCGCAACTCCGACTCCCCATCTCATAGTGAAACCTCCACCTCCCCTCCACCACCACCATTGCGGTGTCCACGTGGTACTCCACCCCCAACCTCCTTCATCTGCAGCGGTCGGGGCCACCAGAATCAAGAACTGGTTCAAATTAGCGATCTCTTTAGCGTCGGCAGCCTCTGAGGCAGAGTTGATGACGTGGTGGCGCGGTCCTTGCCAGCGGTGACGCGCTTCGAGAGCTTCAGGCCGTCCTCGACGGCTTCCCTTATCTGGTGCGCCAAAAAATAGTTGGAGCTCGTGCCGCCGTGGCGTCCCTTGAGCTAGATCTGTTCTCTTCAGATCTGGGCGACGGCAAAGGTATTGGCTTCTATTGATTACAGAACAAGTTCAGTTAACTTGGATCTTCAAGATTGCTGCTATCATGAATGGGCTTGTTCTTATTGTTGTTCTTATTGGTGGTGGGTGGTGTGGAGGGCGTAGTATGTTGTATTGCACGATTGTGGAGCTTGGGCTCTAAGATGGGGTCCCTTCATGATGTGCGCTAACTTGTCTCAACTTTCGGAGTGTCCAACGAGGTCTCCGGTGCAGTCTTCTCAGAGTTTGGTTTGGGTATGGTTCGTCTGTGAGAGACAGGGGTGAGTAGGTGTGGGGTTTGTGGCACTGTGTTGTGTTTGTGGCACTGTGTTGTGTTTGTGACACTGTGTTGTCCACTCTTGGGGCCCGAATGCTCTTTGCGGCCGCCACCATGTCTCGAGGCCAATCACGGTGATCTGTGGCTATGATTTGGTTTCGAGGATTGGTAATGCGTGCGAAGAAGCAGGGGTTTGCTTGAGGTTGGCAGCGCCGAGGGGATAGCCGGGGTATTTTAGTGAGGGGGTTGTTTGGTTGTGGGGCATCACGTTGTCGTCACGGATTTCAGCGCGCCTCCTCAGGTCACAGAGCTACGTTTTCGTCGCACCAGAGTATCCTCCCGCGTCTGTGGTCGAAATCGTCTTAGATCTGGGTGATGGCGAGGTGCGCCCCCCCTCCTGAAGTACGCTATCTTGCATGATTGTGGAGCTTAGGCCCAAAGATGGGGTCCCTCCATGACGTGCGCGTTTGAGTGTCCTACGATGTTGCCGGTGCAGTCTTCATAGCGCCTACTATCAGGCTATTGAGCTTCCTCCAACTTAGGCCACTGGCTCGTGACAACGTCGCCTCTTCCCTCGGATTGGGAGTAAGAGTCAAGATAAGTCTGTGTGGTAAGAAATTGCAGGAGAGAGCTAGAGCGTGAGAGAGGTGAAGGTATCCTCTCCACGGCTCTCTCCTGGAGCGTGGTGTTTGGTGGGGTGAGCGAGATAGTTGTTTGGTGAGAAAGCGCTATCGTATGAGAGGTGAAGGTATCCTCTTCACGGCTATCTCTTTGGTAGCGGCTGTGGAAGCTATTGGCGCGTTTGTATGATGAGTGGTGGAGATGGTGGGAGGGTGCGATCGCTGTGCATGTGCCGTGGGGTCAGGATTCGATCTGTGGGGCTTGGACCCAGCGAGGTGAAGGCAGGGATCGGCGGGTGATAAAATCCTGCGAGACTTGTTTCAGGTGGGTGTGCATGTACCGTGGAGGCACTGTACGAAGCTAACTGACGTACATACAATTTTGCTGGACTGAGCTTGTTTTTCGGCCCACCCTCCAGGGTTGTTGGAGGGATTTGTTGTTTGTACGCGTCAGGTTGCTTCGTATATGTTTTATTTTCTGTCTGTAGTTTGTACTTTGGCCCAGTACTCTGGGTTTGTTACGTTAAGCTCTTATTAATGAAACAGGGTGGCCAGATTCCACCTTTTCCTTAAAAAAAAAGTCCAAGACCCGATGTATCGTGCACTTTAAAAAATCCAAGAAAAACTCTTTTACGTCGATTGGATTTAAAGAAACATCCACACATCTTATAACTAGTGGCATTTGTTAATCATGGCTTATATCCGGAGTACAATCAAGTAAATTAAAAAAATACTTTGCTTCCTTAATTTTCTTTAAAATTATACTTTTAATCTCGTTCGCCAACATTTGAATCAATTCATTTTGAATACTAGGACCAAGATAATGATAATGAATTTCACTTTTATCAGTTCTCCTACGATGTTCTTGCATTACTGGATCAAACTCACCGATCATTTGAATAAAACTTAAGAGGTCCTCATTATTTCTTTGATAAAGTTTTTCAATGTGTCCACGAAATCCCATATTATTTTTAGCAAAAGTATTCACATGGGCAATTATCCTCAGAAATACTTGCCTCCAATGTTCCCTCCCTCTCTTTGTTAATCTCTTCTTACACGCTTTTATCAATGTTTGATTCTTTTTTAATCTAACTTCCAATTCAAGCCATTTACTTAAACAAGCAAGATGATCACTACTATTACATATTCCTTGAGTCTTTGTCCAAGATTTCTGCAATCATTAAATCATTCGGAAACCAAATGAGAGATATTCGATTGATGCGTAAACAATTTACAACAAAAGCAAAAAACTTTGTCTAAGAAATTTGAATACACCAACTAAATTCTATCTTGTTTCTCTCCGTTTTGTACATGTCTAATATAGTATGAGAAAAACAAATGTCTATTGAAATCATTTAGAGGAAATTTAATATCATTAACTCTAATTGGACCTTTTATTACTAATAAGTCTCTAAAATCTTGATTAACAATCCCTCAATTTTCTGGATCATAATTTAAATTTTCATATTCTTTGTGTACATCTTCATGATCATCATTTTCATTTACCAATTTATTAACTTTATTAGCTTCTTCATTTACCAAATTTTCAAGTCCATCATCATTCTTATGCTCCTCATTCACTACATGTTCAATTTTCTCATCAATTGATTCATTTATATGTTCCTCATTAACTAAAGCATGAGGTTCAACTAGCCAAATTAATTTGTTTATTATTTTTAAAAACATGTCCATTGCACCCTTCTGAGATTGAGTCGATTCTTCAACTCTTTGTTTTTTTTAAAATTATTATTAATGTCCGGAATCATACATTCTAGGAGGGATGCTCCAAATATTAAATAAACAACACAAAATTTAAATAACAAAGTTAAGGAACAATAGTACCTAGTTGTTGCAACTTGCAAAATTCACTTTTAATTCAAATCTTCAACAATTTTCTCCAATTTTATTCTCAAATAAAAAAATTGAATACTTTTTCTTTTTCAAATAAAATCTGAAATTATAAATAAAAATACTAATTAATAATTCAATAATTTAAGGCAGTAAAAATTATTACTTTACTAATTACTTATTATTTCACTACTTCATTATTTGATGTTCACTATTTGAAAACATTAAAAAAAATGACTTTGTCACTTTGTCAATTGTCAGGTTGTAGTGGACTGTGGACCTAGTCACCTAGTGGTAGATGTTGGACTTGGACATGTGACTCAGTGAGAGAGAAAGACAAAAGACTTGATCCCATTATCCCAAACACTTCATAGCCTTCACTATTAGAAGAAAGAAAGAAGAACCCAAAAAGAAGAGAGAGAGAGAGCGCGCGACCGATTTGGGGAGAGAAATTGATAAAGAAACCCAAAAAAGTGAAAAAATGAGCCATTCGAATTTTTAAAAAAAGAAAGAAAGAAAGAAGAAGAAGAACCCAAAAGCCACCCGATTAGAAGAAAGAGAGAGAGAGAGAGGAGGAGGAGGAGAGACATACTTGAGTTCACCGGATTCGGGATTTCACAGGACCACAGATGAGTTTGCTGTTAAACGAAGGCCCGGAGCCAAACCCTAACTGCTGCCAATCCTCTCCACAAGGGCAGAATACAAAACCTTAGATGTCAATCAAAATGAGAGAGATAGTTGAAGTCCAGAATGTGAATCATTCACTGTTCACAAGATCTAAAGAGGTATCGGGTATTATTAAACCCCAGGCTCGAATTTTTTTATTTTCTTCACTCCATTCTTACTCCTAACTCCGAAATCTAAAACCCTAGCCTCCCAAATTCGACCTCCTACCCACAAAATCGATCCAAACGCTCGAATTTGGGGGCTAGGATTTATGGTTTATCGAAGAGGAAGAGTTGAGAGAAAGAGATAGAGGGAGAACTCAATGCTCGAAACAGCGAGGCTGGGGTTTAAGAAATCTCCAATCGACACTCGCTGTCTCAAAAAGTGAGTTTGGTTAAAACAAGCTCGCTTTTGGAGACAGCGAGTCTTGGCCAATGAAGAAACCAAAAAACCCAAAACTAACACTTGCTTTCTCAGATAGCGAGTGAATTTTGACTACACTCGCTATCTGAGAAAGCAAGTGAGTCGGTTTGGGAATTTCTTTTAAAAGTGGGTCAATTTGGAAAAAAAATTCAATTAGTTTGGGAAACCCCCCCCCCCCCCAACCCACTCAGAGGTATTTTTAACATACCCCCGAAATATTAAAAAATAGCCCAAGCTATGCTATATCACCAGGTCTTCCAGAAGACCCGGTGGGCCCAGGTCTTGATCAAGACCGGGTGTCTTCACAATTCCGCCCATCCTTTTAATAATAATAATAATAATAATAATAATAATAATAATAATAATAATAATAATAAGTGAGAATATACTTTCTTTATTGTGGGTGAAAAAAAGGTGGGTATATTCGATTCAAAGTTTTCGGGAGGAAAGTAATGTTGTACTTGAAGATATCCCCTTCAAGATCCCTCTATTGCAAGTGCTCTTAGCACCCTGCATTATCTTCCTCAATTCTTCCGTTCACTAGGAATTGTGTAATTACTTTTTTGCCCTTCTCGTATAATAAAACATCTATATAACTCTCCTCATCTTCTCCCTCATTCCTCGTCTCTTTCCACCTTTAATCTCCAAGCTAACGGAGATAGTGATTAGTGAGGATGTTTACTCCGCTTCCTTGACAAATCCTTGGACCTAACTTAGTCAATTGAAATCCTAGATCCCAAAATCCCTAATCAAAAATAAATCCAATAATAAGAAACAAATGAAATTAGAAAATCTCAATGTATTGTCGAAGAATTCTCATTCAGTCAAATTGAAGAGTCAACAATACCCAAGAATATTTATATGGGGATCAATATTGATGCAAAAAACTAACAAATTAAAGAGATCCAAATTCTCAACAAGGCAAAGAGTTATTTAATTAAGATTTCATATAGGAATCAAGTCTTACTGCAAGATTGAGGCGAGGGGGAGTGGAGGTATATAACTAGGGTTTTATGTACTCCATCAAACACCATGGTTTATCCTCTTCAAATATTTCTTTTTTAAAAATAAAAAAAAAGAAAGAGAAGGAGATTATTTTGATAATAATCATGGGGTTTAATGTACCTCCATTAACACCACCCATTTTCCCTTGGCTCGATCATCCATCTAAGACTTTGATTCTCAAATGAAACTCTAATAAAACATATCTTTACTCAGTAAAGATTTTAGATATCATTATTTTGTGAGAAACAGAATGGAAGAAGGGGAAAAAATTTCATTCCTTTTTTAGAAAGGGCAATATGTAGGAAATACAGGGAAACCATATATAAATTAATAAATAATTTAATTAAAAATGAGAATTGGGTCTAAAATTAATTAACTTTAGGAAGCTAGATCTTTTAATATTTATAAGGATGGTTGGTGACATAGGGAAAAAATGGTCTGGCACATCCTAGACCACCCGATCTCCTCAAAAAGCACTCACCCCTGATCATCAGATCAGCCTTAAGCCCCGTGGGCTTCTACTACACCAGGCCCACGGCCATATGGGTCCAAACCCGGTCCAAATGGATCCAGACCCGTTTGGCATACCTATAAATATCAGGCATTCCCCCACCTTCAAAGGTAATCAATCTTTTTCCTCTAAAACCCTTGTTACTGTTGCGCTACTTCAGTAACTAACTAGACCGTCGGAGGGCCTGCCACCGGGACCAACCCCGGTGTTCCTAGGCCGAGCACAGGTACACGAGACTCCTAGATCCGAGCTTCCAGATCCGAGCCGAGCCTCCACCACCGAGCCGAGCATCCGACCACCGCCTCTATACCCGATCATGCCTTTTCTGCCGAGGGTTGGGCGTACCATCCAGTACCGTGTCCTTCCACTAAACAAACAAATAGAACTCACACCTGGTGCATCCACACTTCCCAAAAACAAACTGCATCAGGTTGGCACCGTCTGTGGAAAATTTCTCGGTATGAACGTCAGCCCGAACCTCGCCATCAGCATCGATCCGAGCTCACATGGGACCTAAGCCCAGGAGAGCTGTTACCTCTACGTGTCGCCCGGACGGGCCTCTTCTTCAGGACACCCCCGAGGACACTAACGGATCGAATAATCCGAGGGTCAGCCTCGGACACCAGTAGGGCGCATCTCGCTCGGTCATGCCCGACCTTCGTCGGGTCATCCAGAGCCGACGGGCAAGTCAGACTAAGGGAGGGGACACTTCCAACTCAGCCCCGAACCGCCCCAGACCTCCGCCCGAAGGACGAGCATCGGTGCTCAGCCGCATCGGTCGAAGACCGCCGCCCCAGCATGACCCGATTGACCATGGTGCGGTTACAAGGACCGAGTTCCGGAGCTTCCGGGACGAAATAATGGAGGCCATTCATGGAGCACCCAGGGCCGAGACATTCAACCAATCCCACTGGACGGGCGATGGAGGGAACCACACTCGTGACCCAACCTATCTCCCTGAACGCGAAAACGAGGTGCTCCGACACCTACTGGAAATGGAAAACCGCCTCGACCACCTCGGCAACGGCGTTCCAAACCCTGCTCTAGGCCGCAGGCCGACCCGACCACCTTTCTCGGCTCCCATCTTAGAAGCAGAGATCCCTCAGAATTTCTGGCCTCCACGGTTTGAGACCTATAACAGCGAGGGTGATCCTGCTGATCACATGGAGGGTTTCATGACCCTCATGATGATTCACAGCGCTTCGGATCCCTTGTTGTGCCGCGCGTTCCTTGCCACACTCCGGGGTCCAGCTCGGGAGTGGTTCTCCAAGCTCCCCCTAGGCTCTATCTTCTCGTTCGACCAGCTGGAGGCCAACTTCCTGGCCCACTTCATAACCAGCAGGAAGGCCGAGAAGACAAGCGCGTCCTTACTAGACCTCTGACAGAGGGAAGGAGAGTCACTCCGTGACTTCGTCAGGAGGTTCACCACCGATGCAAGATCTGTCTCCTCCCTCGACGCCGGGGTCGCCTCAGTCGCCTTCCGGCACAATGTCCGACACGGCCAGCTAAATGTTTCCTTGGCCAAGAAGCCTCCCCTGGACTTCCCTGGCCTGCTCAACCGAGTCGAGAAGTACATATGGGCGGAAGAGGCCCTAAACCCGGAAGGCGCCAAAGAAGCCACAGGGAAGGGTAAACGCAAGGTCGATGAGACCAAGCCTACCAGGAAAGTAGCAAAAGAAGGGGTCGGAATGAAGAGGGTGCCTCCGGTCCCCCGCTTCGAGAGATGCACGCCCTTGACACAGAACGTGTCCGCCATACTCCTAGAAATCGAGGACAAGGGCCTCGTCCGGCTACCCCCTCGACCAAGCAGCAACAAAAAGCGAGACCAGCGGTTCTACTGCCGCTTCCACAGAGATCATGGGCACGAAACCGACCAGTATCGGGCCCTGAAAGATGAAATCGAGGCCCTCATCTTATGAGGATACCTCCGTGAGTTCACTAGGGAATACCAGAGGGACCGGAAGGATACGAGGAACCGGAGGCCTTCGCCCCCCACTCGCACTCCGAACTGCCGAGCGAGATCCCGAGACCGGGGGGACCGAAAGGCAGGCCATTTTACATTGTGTCCATGGGGGACCCATGGGAAGGGAGTCTAATACTTTCCGCAAAGCGTTCGTCCGAGAGGTGAATGCCATTCGAGATCTCCCGTCTCCCCGAACTCAGCTACTCCCTGTCACTTTCTCGGGAGAGGACCTGGAGGGCGTCCGTGTTCTCCACTGCGATGCCCTCATTGTTAGCCTCGACATGGCAAACTTTGAGGTCCATCGGATCCTCGTCGACAATGGGAGTTCGATAAACATCATCTTCCTTGAAGCCTTCGAGAACCTAAAACTGCCCAGGGACAAGCTCAAGCCGGTTGGATACACCCTGCACGGGTTCTCCAGCGTCCCAGTTGTGATAGAGGGAATCGTGACCCTAGATGTCACCGCGGGTACGACTCCCCTCAGACGAACCAAATCAATGGACTTTATGGTGGTAAACGTCAAGGTGGCGTACAATGTCATTCTCGGCCGACCTGGGCTTTGCTCCCTTCATGTTGTGCCGTCGGCCTACAATTTGAAATTGAAATTTCCCACGAAGCAGGGGGTCGGTGTTGTCCGAGGTAACCAGGAGGCTGCGCAGTCCTACTACATGACAGCAGTCAGAGGGGGTGTATTTCCCCTCGACGTTGTCGAACTTCAGCCGGAAAGAAGCCAACCTGATCCCGAACTAATGGACGAGCTAGAGGAAGTCTCGTTTGAGGCCGAGGACAAGTCGAAGTGGTTCCAAGTGAGCCGCTCCCTCGCCGACGATCTGAAGTCGAACCTAATCAGCTGCATCCACCGCAACATCGACCTCTTTGCCTGGAAGCCGTCCGATATGCCCGAGATATCCGAAGACCTGATCATGCATAAGCTGAGCGTGATTCCGGACTCGAAGTCGGTCGTCCAAAAAAGGCACAAATTTTTCCCCAGAGAGGCAGGAAGCGGTAAAGATGGAGGTAGACAAACTCTTGTTCGCCCGATTTATCCAAGAGGTCAGCTACCCCGAATGACTAGCAAACTTCGTCATGGTAAAAAAGGCAAGCGAAAGCTGGAGGATCTGTATAGACTTCACGGATCTGAACAAAGCATGCCCCAAAGATCCTTTCCCTCTTCCCAGCATCGATGCCCTGATCGACGCAACTTTGGGTCACGAGCTCCTGTCCTTCATGGATGCCTTTTCAGGCTACAATCAGATCCAGATGTTCCCACTGGACATAGCAAAGATATCCTTCGTCACCGGCCAAGGTCTCTTCTGTTATAACGTTATGCCCTTCAGGCTGAAGAACGCCGGAGCCACCTACCAGCGGCTTGTTAACCGAATCTTCAAGGACCTGATTGGTCATAACATGGAGGTTTATGTCAACGACATGCTCGTCAAAAGCCGGCAAGGATAGGACCACATCGCTGACCTCGAAGAAGCCTTCGGCATACTCCAGACACATAACATGAGGCTTAATTCCGCCAAATGTGCATTCGGCGTCTCGTCCGGAAAATTCCTCGGGTTCGTCGTCAGCCAGCGCGGCATCGAGGCGAATCCTGAGAAGATCCATACCATAATAGACATGGCTCCTCCCCGAAACGTTAAGGAAGTCCAGAGGCTTACGGGAAGATTGGCGGCCATCGGCCGTTTCCTCTCCAAATCTGGGGAGAAATCTCTACCCTTCTTCAAAGATCTGCGTGGAAAGGGGGGCTTCGAATGGGGCACCCCTCAATAAGAGACATTTGAGCAACTAAAGCAGTACCTGGCCAACCCGCCTCTCCTTAGCAAACCCGAGCCGGGCGAGCCACTTTGGCTGTACCTATCCGCCTTAAAAAGCGCCCTCAACGCAGTCCTCGTCCGTGAAGATGACGGAGTTCAGAAGCCACTATACTATGTAAGTAAGGTCCTGCTCCCGGCCGAGACGAGGTACGCGAGAATAGAGAAAGTGGCCTATGCTCTGGTCATGGCCGCCCGGAAGCTCTGCCCTTACTCCAGGCACACTCCATCCAAGTGCTGACCGACCAACCACTCAAGACCGTACTTCACAAGCCAGAGAACTACGGCCGCTTAGTAAAGTGGTCGATCGAGCTGAGCCAGTACGACATCAGCTACTAGCCAAGTACGGCAATCAAGGGGCAAGCCCTCGCCGAGTTTATCACCGAATGCACCATTTCTGAATAGCCCAACACCGAAAATTCGGATCCGACCTGGGAAGTCTATGTCGATGGATCCTCCTGCAAATCCGAGAGTGGTGCTAGGATCATCCTGCGAGGCCCCGACCACTTCCTCCTTCAGTATTCTCTCTGCCTCAACTTTCCGGCCTCCAACAACATGGCGGAATATGAGGCTATGATTGCCGGACTGACCCTGGCCCACCAGGCCGGCGCGAAGCAGATCAGGGCCTTCAGCGACTCTCAGCTTGTAGTCAACCAGATCACCGGGGAATACGAGGCTCATGACGACCAAATGATCCGATACTTAGCCGTGGTCTGGTGGCTCTTGTCATCCTTCAACTGTTCCACAGTCCTTAGGGTTCCGAGAGAGCAAAATGCCCAGGCGGATGCCTTGTAAAAACTCGCCTCCTCATCCTTCGAGGGTCTTGACCGAACAGTACTCATCGAAGTCCTCCTAAAGCCGAGCATCGACCTTCCTGAGGCAATGTGTGTAAACAACGAAGCCCGCCTGGACGACTGGACCACTCCAATCCGAAGGTTCCAACTAAAGGCCGAGCTCCCTGAAGATAGGTCCGAGGCGAGAAGGATCAGGGTTCGAGCTGAAAGGTTCGTCATGATCAATGACGTACTCTTCAAACGCTCGTACACCCTGGCAGACGGGAAGCCCTACCTCCGCTGCCTCGCCGATGAGGAAGCTAGCTACGTGCTTAAAGAACTTCATGAGGGGATCGGCGGATGTCACATGGGAAGCAGATCGCTTGATAGGAAGGCCCTAAACCACGGATATTATTGGCCAACAATGTTGTAAGACTCTCAGGATTTAGTCAAGAGGTGCGGTCCGTGCCAAAGATTTTCTCCAATCAAGAGACTTCCTCAGGCCAACCTCCACTCGCTGGCCAGTCCGACGCCGTTTGCCATGTGGGGGATGGACTTGGTCGGCCCCTTTCCCACAGCAACCGGACAGAGGAAATTCCTAATAGTCGCCATCGATTATTTCACAAAATGGATCGAGGCCGAGTCCCTGTCAACGATCACCGAGCATCAATCCCAACTATGTTTCTTGAAAAACATCATTTGCCGTTTCGGGATTCCATAGGTCCTTATCACGGACAACGAGACCCAATTTGCAGGCCAGAACTTTCGCAGGTTCTGCGAAGACATCGACGTCCAACAGCGCTTCTCCGCCATATGCTATCCCCAGTCAAACGGCCAAGCAGAGAATGCGAACCGGCATATACTCGACGGCCAGAAGAAGCGCCTTGACAGTTCCTCCAAGGGACAGTGGGTAGAAGAACTACCAAGTGTGCTATGGGCACACAAGACCACGAAGAGAATTCCCATGGGTGAAACGCCGTTCAACTTAACCTACGGGACGGAGGCTGTTATCCCCGTTGAGATCGGCCTCCCTTCATCATGGCCTTCGACGAAGCTGACAACTTATCCGGCCTCAGGGCCAACCTGGACCTCGTCGCCAAGGTCAGGGAGAAGTCCGCCGTAAGAAGAAGCATCTACCAACAGCGGATCGAAAGGTTTTACAACAAGAAAGTCTGCCCCACTGACATCAAGGCCGGAGACCTCGTGCTCCGCAAGTTGTCCGTCTCCAACCCTACGAGAAAGAGGAAGCTGGCCCCCAACTGGGAAGGCCTATACAAGGTAGCTGAGGTTATATGCCCAGGCACGGACCGACTCGTGGACATGGAGGGCCGGGCAATCAAAAGACCTTAGAACGCTGCACATCTAATCAAATTTCTGGAAGGGCAGAAGTAGAGTTTTTAGTTTACTTCATGTAAATAACAGTTTTTATAACCTGCCCTGTGTAAAAGGCTGTTCACGCCTCTCTTCATGTATTAAAAGGCTCAAGTAAAAAAGCTCTTGTTACAAACTTTGTCAACATCGGCAGATCCGAACCAATGTCGAACACGTGGGTAGATTTCTCAAGCTATGGCACCCAAGTCGGAACACTGGGCACCGACCCACACCTCCTCGGCAGCTCTGAACCAATGTCGAGCACGTGGGTAGCTTTCTCAAGCTATGGCACCCAAATCGGAACACTGGGCGTCGACCACACCTCCTTGGCAGATCAGAACTAATGTCGAGCACCTGGGTAGCTTTCTCAAGCTATGGCGCCCAAATCGGAACACTAGGCACCGACCCACACCTCCTCGACAGATCCAAACTAATGTCGAGCACGTGGGTAGCTTTCTCAAGCTATGGTGCCTAAATCGGAACACTGGGCGCCGACCCACACCTCCTCGGCAGATCCGAACCAATGTCGAGCACGTGGGTAGCTTTCTCAAGCTATGGCGCCCAAGTCGGAATACTAGGCGCCGAGCCATACCTCCTCAACAGATCCGAACCAATGTCGAGCACGTGGGTAGCTTTCTCAAGCTATGGCGCCTAAATCAGAACACTGGGTGCCGACCCACACCTCCTCGGCAGATCCGAACCAATGTCGGGCACGTGGGTAGCTTTCTCAAGCTATGGTGCCCAAGTCAGAACACTGGGCACCGACTCACATCTCCTCGGCAGCTCTCCTGAAGACAGGTTGCAAGAACAAAAAAGAGAGAAGACTAGACTTTTTCTTTATACTCTTTTATTGATTAAGCACCATCGGAAGAACAAGAACATTACAAACCACTCCACTTAGCTAACAAGAGAATCGAAAACCTCTCAGCGGCCCTCGGGTCCGATGCAAGATAGCCCAATTCCGACCGAACGGCTGGGACCTCCCTCTTCGTCACAATGACCCTTGGGGTCGGCCAAAGTCGACACACCAGCCATGGAGCTCTGGGCATCGACCGGCCGGGCATACTCCAGTAACATAAGTGCTGCGGGAGCACCCTCCACTTGGTGACCCCCCGAAGAAGAGCCCGTCCTTTCCCCGGACATGCCCAGCATCGTCTTGTAACGCTGTATCTCCATCTCCTTTTCCACTATAACGTCGCAAAGGAGCCTCTCTGACGAGGGTCGCTGCACCGATGCACTCGACATGGTGTGCCCAAGACCGGCACTGCCTATGTCGCGATCTACCATCGCCCTCTTCAACTTGGTCGCCTCCACACTTAGTGCCTCAGATTTGTTTCGATAATAGTGAAAGGCGGCGTCCTGATCACGAGCCCCCTTCCGGTACCGGATCAATGTGGACTCAAGAACCTTGATCTTGCTCCGGAGCCACGCCACATCGGATCGACGAGGGTCCACCTCGGAAGTGGGAGTTGGCACCTAACAAGGAAAAACAACCATTATTTCAATGCCGAACACTTGACCAAACAAAAATAAGCCAGAGGGTTCGTTCGGCGAAGCTACACTTCCCCAAAATAAGCGGTCGAAGTCAAAACACTTGGCCAAACAAAAATTCTTTTTTCATAAATCAAGTTCATCATACCAAAAGTGCGGCCAGTCCGCGGTCGGCAAATACAACAAAGAAAAAAGAGAAAACAAAAACAAGGAGGCGAACTGCTTAATTCTCCAACTCTGGATCGGTCTGGTCGAGGGGAGGGTCCGCAGCCGGGGCGGTAGGCGGCTCGTCCTGCTCGCCCCCTTCGATAGTTTTGGGCGTCAGCTCGATCACCATGTCAAAATCAAAGTCGGTTAAATCGATGGTCGGGTAGAAGTGCCTCACATGACTCAGGGCCTTCTCGTAGACCTCGTTCTGGGCCTCGATTATCTTGTCCTGGGCCTTCGTGGTGAGCAACTCCTCCGCGGCGAACTTCTTCTTCAGCGAGCCCACTTTCCGAACACACTCACTCTCCATAGAAGCGAGCTCGGCCTTCATCTCCTGCTCCTTCTTATGCGAGCCCTCGAGCTCGTCTTCATCTCCTTCATCTCCCGCTGGTATTTGGCAGCTCGCTCCCTCTCGTGCGCCAGGGCCTTTTCATGAGGCTTCATCACCTGGGCCCCCTCCAGACAAGCCTACAACACAGACGATGGGTTGGAAGAGGGGTTGCATTGTGTAAAAATGGGTAAAAAAGGGACCGGTAGATCTTACCAACCTGTTCTCCTGCGCCAACTGCATGTAGGCCACCTCTATTGTGTCGTTTCTCATACTCTGCCGATCCTGGGGAGTCGCCAGCTTATCGGCGACCTCGATGGCCATGGCCCCCTCGGTCAAGCTGTCGCCCTTCCTTATCGACCAGTCTGGGGCCACGGCTGCAACATCTCGTCGCCCACGATTTCAGCAGTGTCGGCCCGAAGCGGAGGAACCTTCCCCTTGGCGCGCTCGGTCACCGTCATCGCACCAGGGCTCGGCGGGACGAGCACCTCCTTGCCCGACTCAGGGCGAACCTTTTTCGCCCTCGGCTCGATCGGCACGTCGGAGACGGCCTGCGAGGATCCCCTCGCTTTTTTCCCCGGCTCGCCCTGCTCGGCCTTCTGCTTCTTTAGGGCGATCCTTCTTGCCTTGATCGATTCGGGGTCCATACCTGCAAAAAGACACATTAAGAACAATAAGCGCAAAAGAATACTAGAACAAGAAAAATGGAACAAACTACATACTAGACGTGGCCGGGCTCAGTCCGACGCGAGCCATGTGACTTTTCGTCACCTTCGGCCAGCTTATACTGTTCCCCTTCCGAAGGCATTCGACATATCCCCACTCCTCGGCAGACAGGTCCTTCGACCTCGGCACCTTGAAGTTCGGTTTGTAAAAATTCCACCGAGTGGGAATGTCCCAAGGCTTCTTGCTCCGGATGACGAAGTACTTCTTCTTCCACTCTTTGATCGAATCCGGATGGCCATGGACTACCTTCCCCCAGCCCCGAGGGGAGATATAGAAAATGTCCTCGAACTCCCCGGACGAGCTGATCCCTAGTATCGCTCGGAAGACATCCAACCTCAGTGGCAACTTCCTCTCCTCACATAGTAGCACGAAGCACACCATCTGCTTCTATGAGTTCGGCCCATATTGCATCGAAGCCAGCGACGTCCAATTCATCACCTCTCGGATAAAGGGGTGGATCGGCAACCACAGTCCGGAGCCGAACGCATCAGCCGGGAAGATGCAATACCACTCAGACAGAGGATCGGTTGGCCGAAGACCCGGGCTTGACAACATCAACTCATACTCTTGCCCAATGTGAAAGGCAGAGCGGATGACATCCAAGTCATCCGCCTCCAGGATTGACGGCGTGGCGTCCATCTTTATCTTTTGACGGTTCGACGAAGAAGGCTGAACCCCGTACAAGATTTTGCCTGCGAGGTCGTCGGGGTATTTCCTGATCGACCTCGGCTGCAATAAGAAGCCTCTCGCCAAGTCACGAGCGGGGGCCGTCCTGTCGAAACTACTGGGCATCGTCCACTTCTTCCTTACCTGCCTCTTCTTCTTGGCCTTTTCTGGAGAAGGGGTCGCCAGTGGCTCGAGGATGGTTGCCGTCGAAGAAGAACCTACCCCCTTGCCCTTCCTCCGAACCGTCGACACTTCCCCCTCTCCTCCTTCCTCACTGTCGTCCGACACCAGGTCCAGCACCTCCACCTCTGACCCATCGCTGTCCTCCTCTTCCGAGCCACTACTCTCTACGACGAACGGCTTCCTAACGCGAAGGGGTTTCACATCATACACTGTGGTATCCCCCTCCCAATATGTTGAGTCGGAAAGGCTCGTACGGGGGTCGTCCTCCTCCCTCAAAGTCTTGGCCGAAGAGCTGGACTGAGCCCTAGACATACTAAAGAAAAACAACTAACTAACCTGCTCGGTTTCAGCGAAGGGCGAACGGAAGATAGAAGATTAAAGAGAGAAGCTCCGATAGCACCTTTTTCTAGAAAGAGAGTAAAAGTGAAGAATAAAAAAGGGGGTGGGGTGGGGGATATATATAAGAAGCCAAGGGACTCCTCGATTTTTGCAAAACAGTTCCTAGGAATCCGCGATAACGGCTCCTAGAAACTCGCAACTGTGACGTCATCAAGGCACATGACATGCGACTCTTCGGTTTCCGCACAATGCTCGTCGGACCAAGGCTACTCGAGAATCAGGATTGCCCTCCCCGAACAATGAGTTGGACGCTCAGCATCGACCTCGAGCGAGCCCCTGGCCTCTTCAGGTCTTGTGACTCACTACGCTCGGCAGTGACCTACAACTACTCAACCCCAAAAGTTTACATTAAAGATTAAAGGTGCTCGCCTTCGGCGAGCGCCCCGAGCTCCTGGATTCGGTTGGCACCCTTCTCACCCGCGAACAATTCAGGACCTACAGCCCTGTGAGCCAAACCCCCGAATTGTTCGAGGGCGGGAAGATAGCCACCGTGCTCGGGCTCTCGATCCCGAACCTGCGTCAGCCGAACCTAATATTTTTTGGTATACCCATCTGAGCCGAAACATGGGCTCAGATTGATATACCCAAAAAATACCAGGCAACGGCAGACTCTCGTCCAACAAAACCCCGGAACACGGAACTTAGTCGGCGTGCCCCCCATCTCCTATCTCCTCGGGCACGCAGCCCTCAGAGCTGCATACCCAAAGGAAGACAGGAGACGGTGGGAGAGCCACTGGTTCGAGATCCTCTGCCTTAAAAGTTCAATTATTGGGCGTCCGCCTGCGGCAGACACCTTTGATAGCCCATGGGCCACCAGCGCTTTTCTCTGACGAAAGAAAAACGAAGGAATGGGGTATATATAGCCCCCCCCCCCCCAAGCCGCATTTATGGCCTCAAGAAGGCCAAACGACGGAAGGCAAAGCATCACGCCGTTAATTCCCCTAGGAAACTGAAGCGTCGCGCGCGAATCCTGAAGCGTCATTAATTCCCCTGGGAAACTGAAGCATCGCATGCTAATTCTGTGTCCACCGGCTCGCCAACACCCTTGCCGACCCCTAAACCCTCGACACTCCGAGGTCAAGTTGAGCACCAGGGTAGCTTTCTCAGGAAAGCGCACCGGCTCGCCAACGCCCTTGCCGACCCCTAAACCCTCGACGCTCCGAGGTCAGGTCGAGCAACAGGATAGCTTTCTCAGGAAAGCGTACCGGCTTGCCAACGCCCTTGTCGATCCCTAAACCCTCGACTCTTCGAGGTCAGGTTGAGCACCTCGGTAGCTTTCTCAGGAAAGTGCACCGGCTCGCTAACGCCCTTGCCGACCCCTAAACCCTCGACGCTCTGAGGTCAAGTCGAGCACCAGGATAGCTTTCTCAGGAAAGCGCACCGGCTCGCCAATGCCCTTGCCGACCCCTAAACCCTCGACGCTCCGAGGTAAGGTCGAGCACCAGGGTAGCTTTCTCAGGAAAGCGCACCGGCTCGCCAACGCCCTTGCCGACCCCTAAACTCTCGACGCTCCGAGATCAGGTTGAGGACCAGAGTAGCTTTCTCAGGAAAGCGCACCGGCTCGCCAACGCCCTTGCCAACCCCTAAATCCTCGACGCTCTGAGGTCAGGTCGAGCACCAGGGTAGCTTTCTCAATAGAAGGCGCGTAGGCTCGCCAACACCCTTGCCGACCCCTAAACCCTCGATGCTCCGAGGTCAGGTCAAGCACCAAGGTAGCTTTCTTAGGAAAGCGCACCGGCACGCCAACACCCTTGCCGACCCCTAAACCCTCGACGCTCCGAGGTCAGGTCGAGCACCAGGGTAGCTTTCTCAGGAAAGCGCACCGGCTCGCCAACACACTTGCCGACCCCTAAACCCTAGATGCTCCGAGGTCAGGTCGAACACCAGGGTAGCTTTCTCAATAGAAGGCGCGCAGGCTCACCTTCGCCTCGGTGTTCCGAGGCTACGTCCAGCCCAGCACGCACCATTGCACCTCGTTAGAAGGCCTACGGCCGTAAACCGGACCCCTAGCCTCCGAGCCGAACTCAGCCTCGGTGACGACCCCGAATGCCTCCAGAAAACTCCCCCCGCTCTTCCTTCACGATCAAGACTACTCTTCCACGGCTAGCTCGCACACCCCTACCGGAGTGTGGGGCTTGTGACATAGGGGAAAAATGGTATGGCACATCCTAGACCACCCAAGCTCCTCAAAAAGCACTCATCCCTGATCATCGGACCAGCCTTAAGCCCCATGGGCTTCTACTACACCAGGCCCACGAACATACGGGTCCAGACCCGACCCAAACGGATCCAGACCCGTTTGGCATACCTATAAATACCAGGCCCTCCCCCACCTTCAAAGGTAATCAATCTTTTCCCTCTAAAATCCTTGTTACTATTGTGCTACTTCAGTAACTAACTAGACCGTCGGAGGGCCTACCACCGGGACCAACTCCGGTATTCCTAGGCCGAGTGCAGGTACACGAGACTCGTGGATCCGAGCTTCCAGATCCGAGCCGAGCCTCCACCACCGAGCCGAGCATCCGACCTCCGCCTCTATACCCGATCGTGCCTTTTCTGCCGAGGGTCGGGCGTACCATCCAGTACCGTGTCCTTCCACTAAACAAACAAATAGAACTCACACCTGGTACATCCACACTTCCCAGAAACAAACCGCATCAGTTGGGTTTAAATATAAATCAAGATCCAGAATTTTCCCTTATAATTATCATTAGTATTTATTTTCTTTCTTTGGTCGGTATAGAGTTTCATGTTGGAAATTTGCAGGTAATGGCACTGGAGTTAGGGACTTATAATATCAGAGTGAATGCAATCGCACCAGGGCTATTCAAATCGGAGATCACAGAACGTTTAATGGAGAAATATTGGCTAAAAGCTGTAGCCTCAAAAATTTCTCCTCTCAAAACATTTGGCACTTCTGATCCGGCATTAACATCTTTAGTCCATTATCTGTTAGACGACTCATCACAATATGTATCGGGGAACATTTTTATCGCTGATGCTGGCATCTCGCTTCCAAGTGTTCCCATCTTCTCTTCCCTGTGATTTCTTCATAAGTGTTGTGTAAATCTATCATCTTCATTTTGTGTGTGTTATCCTACCTAAGCAATCTTTAATTGCACCAATAAATTTGTATGAAATAAAATTTCCATTTCTCCAACGTTTCGTCCAAACATTTGAATGCTAAGTTTTGAATTGATGTTTCCTACTTAATTTTTTGCTAATGAAGTAGTATGACTGTCTAGCCTTCTTTAATTAACTCAAAAAAATAAAAAATAAAATCTATGTGTTCATGTATATGCATTTGCAGTCAATTTCACCCAAATTTATTGATTACGTTAATGGACCCAGACCTAAGAAGTTGCATAGAATATGCATCTATGCATGTTTAATCTAGAATTGCTAATTAATATGTTTGTTGGACATTTTAATGTAAATTATAGAATTAGCTAATAACTAAAAAGCTAAGTCAAGAAAGACCACCTCAATCCTTATTGGGGTGAAGTCATGAAAACCCCCAAAATCTGACTTCGAATTAAGAAACACCCCTAATCCACTCCCTTAAAGTACCCCCACTGACAGAATTCCCAAACTGACTCACTTTTTGAAAGTTTTTTCCAAACTGACCCACTTTTAAAAAAAATTCCCAAACTGATCCACTTGCTTTCTCAGATGAGAAAGCGCTGAGAAAGCGAGTATAGTCAAAATCCACTCGCTATCTGAGAAAGCGAGTTTGGTTTTGGGTTTTTTTGTTTCTTCCTTAGCCAGGACTCGCTGTTTCAAAAAACGAGTTTGTTTTAACCAAACTCGCTTTTTGAGACAACAAGTGTTGATTAGAGTTTTTTAAATTTCTCAGCCCAGACTCGCTGTCTCAAACAGTGAGCTTGTTTTAACCAAACTCGCTGTTTGAGACAGCAAGTATCAATTGAGGATTTCCTAAATCCCAAGCTCAAATTTTTTTATTTTCTTCTCTCCATTCTTACTCCTAACTCCGAAATTCAAAATCCCAACATCCCAAATTTGACCTCCTACCCACAAAATCGACCCAAACGTTCGAATTTGAGGGCTAGGGTTTATGGGTTATCGAAAAGGGAGAGTTGAGAGAAAGAGATAGAGGAAGAGCTCAGTGCTCGAAACAGCGAGGCTGGGATTTAAGAAATTTCTAATCGACACTCGCTGTCTCAAAAAGCGAGTTTGGTTAAAACAAGCTCGCTTTTTGAGACAGCGAGCCTTGGCCAAGGAAGAAACCAAAAAACCCAAAACGAACACTCGCTTTCTTAGATAGCGAGTGGGTGTATTTTGACTACACTCGCTATCTGAGAAAGCGAGTGAATCAGTTTGAAATTTTTTTAAAAAGTGAATCAGTTTGGGAAAAAATTTCCCCTCCCCGGGGTATTTTTAACATACCCCAAAGTATTAAAAAATAGCCCAACCTATGCTACATCACCAGGTCTTCCAGAAGACCCGGTGGGCCCGAGTCTTTGATCAAGACCAGGTGTCTTCACAATCCCGCCCACCCTTTTATTAATAAAATTTTAATAATAATAATAATAATAATAATAATAATAAGTGAGGATATATTTCTTTATTGTGGGTGAAAAAATGGTGGGTATCTTCAATTCAAAATTTTCCGGAGGAAAGTAATGTTGTACTTGAAGATATCCCCTTCAAGATCCCCCTATTGCAAGTGCTCTTAGCACCCTGCATTATCTTCCTCAATTCTTCCGTTCACTGTGAATTGTGTAATTACTTTTTTGCCCTTCTCGTATAATAAAACATCTATATGACTCTCCTCATCTTCTCCCCCATTCCTCGTCTCTTTCCACCTTTAATCTCCAATCTAACGGAGATAGTGATTAGTGAGGATATTTAATCCGCTTCCTTGACAAAATCCCTGGCCCTAACTTAGCCAATTGAAACCCTAGATCCCAAAATCCCTAATCTGAAACCTCCAATTCCTCTAATTGAAACCCTAGACTCAAATTTGAGGGAATGGGTAATAACACGTGGAAATCCTTCTCATCTTCTTCGAGATCTAATGTTTAATTAGGCTTGAAAGTGCTTTGTAGCACTAAATTTGATCTTTCCGAATGTTCATTGTAATGGGTCAGTTTTTAAATAATGTTCTTGATGAATCATTGATGGTGTACGGTATTTTGAGTTAAGCAATTTGTTAAGAAACGATGTTGGTCTTGTAATTGAATTATTTTGTAAGAAACCTGGATCCGTGGTCTTGTTTTTTTTTAAAGCGGAATGAATGGTTTTCTAAAAATTGTATGATTTTGTAACAAGTTTTAATGATAAACTGCAGTTATCCATCGGGTCTACAAAAAAGGTGTAGTCGGTTGATTGTGTGGTTTGTATGCTAACTACGACAAGATGTATAGGTCAAAAGGAACATTTTACTTTAGAATGATTCTGTGTGGAGAAGTTCATATAATGTGCATCAGCAATCGTTCATTACACTGCAAAATAAATAGCCCATGTTGCCGCTTTTTGCCGGTGTTTATGTTAAATGCCCCGATAGACCCCTGTAAAAATTCAAGGGATCTACCACGGCATTTTGTAATGACCGTTTTGAAAAAGCGCCGGAATAGATATTAGCTATCCCGACATTTTTCAAAAAAATGTCGAGATAGAATCTCTCAAAATTAGTAAATTACTGCTGTCAAAATCCCTCGAACCCCAAATATTTCCAAAATTCCTCCAACCCCAAATCTCTAAAAATATCCCTCCAAATCAAAATCCCTTCGACCCCAAATCGCTCAAAAATCCCTCTAAATCAAAATCCTTCCAACGCCAAATCTCTCAAAATCCCAAATCGAAGCCCGTAACCGTCATCGTCACCGTCGTCGTCGCCAACGACGTCGCCATCGCTGTCGCCAGACATAAAGAGGTCTATATTTATATTTATATGTTTATATTTTTGCTTAATAGTTTTGGGTTTTTATATTTTTATGGTTGATGTTGTTGTTGTTTACTTGTTGGTGGTGTTGTGTTGCAGCAGGCAGTGGCGTAGCCAGGATTTCCATCTAGGGGGCGCGACACTTGCTATAAATTTTTTTTATAATAAACACAGTTGCAAGCCTCAAAATATCATATATTACTACCAAAAATACAAACTATTACAATCACTAAATAGCATTTTTCTTTAGCAATAAAACCCTTCGGGATTTCATATTCTGAAAATATTGAATGATATCTTCATTGTCAATTGCATCCAATACATCCCTTTCAATATATGCAACCAAACAATCATTCATCATCTCATCTCCCAATCGGTTTCGTAATGACGTCTTGATGATTTTCATTGCAGAAAATACCCTCTCTACTGTTGCGGTTGCAACGGGTAATAGCAATGCCAACTTCAACAGCAAATATACCAACGGATATGCACGATGTTCTTTTAACTGAACCAGCTTTCTAGCAAGCCCACTAATCCCTGTAACTTCAGAAAATCGGTCGTCAGAGCGCACATCCAAAATGTAGGTATCAAGTTGCCGGTCAAGGTGCATTAACTCAATGTTAGAGAAATCAGATGGATAAAATTCAGCAAAACGAAGCAATTTTCTCTTATCATAAGCAGAAAATGAATCGCTTGGATCAAGACAAGCCATACACAACAACAACTTCGTATTTGCCTCATTAAAACGATTGTTCAACTCCTGAAGTTGCAAATCAATCACTTCATAAAACAATTCAATACGATAATAATGAAGATTTGTTTTTCCTTCGAAGTTGCGACGAGATCTTCCATGTTGTACAAATAATTCATCCATAGGTGGAATTACTATCTTATGTTTCGCACAAAATGAAGAAACTTCTTCCAACAATGATTCCCATCCATCATCTCTCATATTTTGCAATTGTTGCTTGGTTATCCTCACAAGAGTCATGGCATTTATAATATCTTGGTCTTTTCTCTGTAAAGCTTGTGATAAATCATTTGTAATTCCCAAAATATTCTTCATCAAATGTAAATGAAATGCAAACTCAAATTGTGCAATGATTCCCAATAGATTTTCTGCTTGCCCCCTTATCTTCTTATCCTTTGCATCCTCTTCAACAATCACAATAACATCAATCACAGACGAGTACAAGCAAATCAAACTCATTAGTGTACCGTAATGAGAACCCCAACGGTGCTTCCTGCTCGCTTCAATGTCATTTCTTGATTCTTACCTTGCCCGGTCAAAATATCACCATTATAAACTCCTTCAACAACTTTCTCAAATTGTTTTTCACGAAGAATGTCCCTGTGCTTGCATGATGCTCAAACAATATTTGATACACTCGTAACAATGTCAAAGAATACAGAAATCTTCCCGTGACCTTCTGCAACAGCTACAAGTGTTAATTGAAGTTGGTGAGCAAAGCAGTGAACATAATAAGCCGACTCATTCTCCATCATAATCAAGCTTTTTAATCCATTGAACTCTCCCCGCATGTTACTAGCACCATCATACCCTTGCCCCCGTATACTCGATATACATAACCCATGCTGAGACAACAGAGACTCAATAGCTGCCTTAAGTGATAAGGCAGTAGTATCACCAACATGAACAATGCCAAGAAAGCGCTCCATAATATGCCCTCTTTCATCCACAAAACGTAAAACAACAGCCATTTGTTCTTTTACAGATATGTCACGTGCCTCATCAACCAAAATAGTGAACAGTTCATCACCAAGATCACTGATGATAGCATTTGTAGTTACCTTTGCAATGGAAGTAATAATCTCTTGTTGGATTTGAGGGGATGTCAATTTGTGATTTTCTGGAGCCTTCTTCAATGCAACTTTATCAATATTCTCATTGTGGTCACAAAGAAATTGTAAGAGTTCAAGAAAGTTTTCCTTATTATGTGATTCCTGAGATTCATCATGACCACGGAAAGCCACTCCCTGGCGCAACAGCCATTTAATGCAATCAATTGATGCCGTCAAACGAAGACGATAGTCGGTTTGAGTTTGAATACATTGAGTTGCCAAAGAATGCTCAATGTGTTGCGATTGCTTCAAAAGATCATAGCCAGCTCTCACACATTTGTTATGCATACTAGTGTGGTCTCCAACATGCCCATTCAACTTCATTTTCTTTCTCCAATTTTTAAATCCCTCTCCACCAACAAATGAATCACCACCACCTTGGCTACCATGATCAGCTTTAAAAAGATAACAATACAAACAATAAACGGCATCTGGTGTAATGCTATATTCTAGCCAATTAGGGTACTCTTTGAACCACGAAGCCTGAAATCGACGCTTCTCATTTGCACAATAACGCCAAGGAAAGTTATGATCCTTAGGTTGACAGGGTCCTTTTTGTAAGTAGTATCGTCGAACATTCTCTCTTTCTTTAACATCGTACTCATAAATATTTTTTCTTAACGCAGGATCAGACGGATACTCTTCTTCTACAATGCAAGTAGGTGGGGGCTGGACAACGGGATGTCGTGGGGATGGGGGTGGCCTCGGTGGGGGCTCTTGGCTTTTTGAAGCAGCTTGTTCTTGAGAGTTTTTAAAAAACTTGAATAGTGTAGTATTCTTCATCTGAAATTTTAAACTTGTCTAAGGTATGTAGTAGCCAACAACGTATTTATAAAAATCAGAATAATCTAATTATGACTTCATAAACTCAGGCATCTTTCCTTTTGTCTTTTTTATACATTATAAACTCATTGTATCCTTGGTTGTCACCAACTCACCCAATCCTTGTTATTTTTTTGAATCTAATGTCAGGGGCTAACCATTTATCCTTAAATCATAGCCAAAGAAAAATTTCTCCTAAATATGATTGTTGGTAACAGATTATTATTTCATAACCTTCTATATATCCTACATATTTGCAAGCATGCATACAGACTCCCATACAGAAAAATATGCGTCCTCTTTTTTTCTTTTGAAATGTTATATTATAGAATAAGTCAACCTGAAAATTGTGCAAACTCATGGAGGAGTTGAAAATGCGTAGGGAGAGAAATAGTTTATATGCACAAGAGAACTGCAACAGTAAAGAATAAACATGCACATTATTTATATGCTATCTTAACTCTTAAGTTCATAGATAGATATGTATTATGATGAAGATTGGTTTGTTGGAAAATTATTGCATTACTGACAAGTATTTGATAAATAGTGAAACACAATTAACTGCCTTATTTTTAGATAGATATGCAATAACACTAGTAGCCTAGGAAGCATGTATGAGTTTACACAAATTAAAGGTGAATTACTAGGAAGTATGCAGGCTCCGAAGCTGGTAGCACTTTCTGAAACTAAAACTAACTAATGTGGATCATTATGCTTGTTACCTCCAATCCTTCAATTACTTTATACATATATATTGATTTTTATACTAATGCAATATTTGGCATGAATAAGGCATTTCATCAAACAAGTGGCGTGCATTTTCAACAACTTAGAAACATTAAAAATAAATCAGTAGAAACTTAAAAATAAGTGCTTGAGAATCGAGATTGATCTTAAGTCGATAGTTTTGTACAAGTTAAACAATCCCGACTCTCTAATTGTAATACTAGAGATGTATATAATTAGTAATCACAAACAAGAGAACACATGAACTACTCACATCAAAAAAATTAAAATTAAAAAAAAAACACAGCTACAGATCATGATATCATTCCAGCATGAGCATGACTAGAAAGAGTAAAAATTAAAGGGTAGAACTTAGAATTACTTACCCACTTAAAACTAACAATCTGGATTTGGATCTTTAGCAAAAGGCAAACGAAGAACTGAAGAAGGGGAGATCGGATCTGACTCAGAACAGGTGAGATCTGATCTGACTTCAAGTGGTGAGATTGGATCTGGCGTCGGGATCGTGGTGAGATTCAGTGCACTTCAGGGTTTGAGAAGTTTGAGAGTTTGGGGACTTCAGGGTTTGGAGCATGAGGGCATCGATGAGGGCAGAGAAGAAGAAGAGAAAAGGAAAAAAGAAGAAAGATGGAGTAACTAATGGGTTGACATTTTGCACATAAACCCTTACTTAAAAAAAATTTACAAAAAAAAATTTTTTTTTTGAAATTTTTTAAAAAAACCAGGGGGCACAGCTGCACCCCTGGGTCAATACCAGCTACGCCCCTGGCAGCAGGTACTTGGCAGAGTTGTTGGGGGAGCACCAGAAGCTTGTGCATTTCATGCAGGTTGTGCCCATATGCAGTTGAGGACTGCTTGCTCTCTCACTTTCTTGTGGTTTGGTTTGTTCTGAATGTTGAGGGGTGTCTCAGATTTGGGTTGAATTTAAGTGGGTTCTGATCTGTTTTTGGAGTTTGGTGTGTTACTGATCCATTTGGGATTGGAAAAGGTTGTGCTTCTTTTAGATGAGTAGTTTGGGAAGAAGTTTTTTTTTTTTTTTTTTCGTAAAAGGTTGGCCTTGGCCCTCTCGTGTTTTATTAAAAAATTTAACAAAACAAACAACCAAAAATAAAGCTTATAAAGTTCAGATCCCAACAGGCTGGGTTCTGGAATTCATACACCCCAACCAACAAACAAAAAATACAACGAAATCTAATCCTACTGATCGGGTGACCTCGTCCAAGTCAATTTCTCGTGCCAATTTAAGCTCATTCTCTCTCTCAGTCCATTATTTGTACACCGTTTATCCGCACCGTCGCTCGCACGAACACCTCCGTCGCCCCCATCAGTGAATCATACGTCAACTTGAAGCACCATATGAGAGACCGCAGAAACTCCACCAATCTAACAACTCCCTGTACAGATTGAGTTTTGGTTCTCATCCCTTCGCTTGACCCTCGTTGATTCTCACTGGCAACTCGCAACGAAGGATGTTCTCTCCCCTGAATGCTCGCACTGACACCTCTGTCGCTACCATTAATGACTCACGCGTCAACTTCAAGCACCCTATGAGAGACTGCAGACACTTCATCAATCTGACAACTCCTTGTACAGATTGAGTTCTGGTTCTCATCCCCTGGCTTGACCCTCGTTGACTCTCACTAGCCCCTCGCAACGTAGGTTGTCCAGTCCCCTGACTGCTGAACAAACGCCGCCACCCCCTCCAAGCTCCCTGACATGAGAGAGACCGTAGCACCCCTCACTTTGACCTGAATCGGACAAAGTAGAGCACAAACAATAAAATTGTCGGACTGCCATCGTCCCACCAACTAGGGTAGATTTTCTTGCTAATTCTAAGTTGGTTGTAATTTGGATATTTAGGGAGAAAATAGTTTGGGAAGAAGTGTTGGTCTTAACTATTCTGATGATCTGTATTTGGAAAAGTTATGTCTGTTTTTTGCCCCAATTTTGGTTTGCTGAGAGTCAAGGTTGGAGATTTAACTGATTATGGTTTAGATGATATCATTTTCTATCTAATGTTTATTTGGATTGAACTTCGGTCTCGTTTGAGGAGTTAGATGGTGTATTCGTACAACATTTTTGTTGATTGAATGGATAATATATGCTTTTGAGAATGAACTTGATTGGAATGTGTTTGCAGCTGCTATGTTCAATGCATTGCTATTAGGGAGCGAAGGTGCTTATATTTTGTGGAGTGTTGGATTAGCAGCCAATTGGTTTGAATGTTTTCAATCCTAGACTTTGTGGAGAAATGTGAACTTATCATATATGTTCGCCTCATTAGTTATATGTTTCTGTAAAATGGGAGCATTGGTTTTTTTATATATAACAAGGATAGAATCTGACGATTCCAGCCCAATATATATATAATCAATAGAACTACAAAGTGCAATTTTACAGAAAGTAAAACTGAAAGCAAACAACAACACCGAAATACACACAACTAGCAATTGAGAAAATTGCCTATGATAACAAACGAAGACAAGGAGCCAAAAATGAAAGCAGCAGACGTGGAGGGTGCCCCAAAGGAAAATGAGCACACATTGACGGCGAAAATAACCGCGGTATGCAAAACCCCAGCTCATCACGAACCACTCCGCCGGTGGAAGCGAGATAGCCCAAGGCCACAGAGAAAGCGGCACCACTAACACCAGAACAGCCGCCAAACCAAACAACGGACAGATCTTGTGGTTGTGGCACTACCCCAAAGCCGAAAAAGACAAAAAGGACCCAGACCAAGCGGGCGGGCGCTAAGCACACTGATGGGGAGGGAACAGGCATCTCACATGCCCGAAGAAATACGAAATGAGGGCAGAGCTCAGCGACTGGCTAAACAACCAGAGCTGCAAAAACACTAGCACCACAGAACACCAAACTCTAGCAAAGATCCAACCCACAGGGGGGCAGTACCATGGAAACCTCCGGAGGGAGGAACAACATGGTAAGGAACAGCGACGGCATGAGCCCTTAAAAACAAATACTCAATACTGACGCCATAAGGACAGAGGTCGGAGAATATTTCGAGAACAAAACATAAGGAAGATAATAGGTAATCGAAGGAACACAACCAATAGCTAAGCCCAGCACAACCAAAAAGCCAGCATAGCAGAGATGGGGACTACCAATCAGAATAAGAGGACTGAACAAAGAAACAAAATAATCCAAATAGCTCAGGGCCTCGGAGGCAACAGCTCCGAAATTACAAACACACTGCTAATCCGCAGAAAAGCATCAACGCAACAAAAGCCAGTAGGGACACAGCCAGAAGAACATAACAAATCAGCTATAACGATAAAATTAACAAACATTAAAGCCAGTAGCCAAAGTAAAGAAGAGGATGCCAAAAGATATGCTCAAAATCACCCAAAATATCATCTAGCCATGTAACACTGAAAAGGAAATGGATCCATCTAAACATCACAAACAAACCCTTAGAGCAAAGTACCTCGGACCAAAACAAATGAGGAACAAGAACACAGCCCAAACCTGACGGCCTCAACCAAAATGACCAAAAAAGACAGCCGAAAAGAGGGCAATCAGCCACCACCACAACATCAGGTTTGCAAAATGTAGGGGAGAGAGCACAAATTAGAAATGGACAAGAATACTAAGATTAAATTATAGTCGAACAGAACAAAAGAATCGCCTCATCTAGGCGACTTAAATGCAAAGCTTCCACTTTATCATACGTTAAAGTGGACGGCCATAACTTAGCAAAAAATAAAAACTCTTCGATAATGATATCAATCGATGAGGCAGAGTGATTAAAAATACGATTGTTTCGTTCTGACCAAATAACCCAAATGATGACCATAATAGAGAAACTCCAGGATTTACGAAATTCTTTTCTGAGAGAGTGAGTCCTCCAACAGGACGAAAATTCACAGGGGATATGAGGCGCTTGCCAGGCAATAACATTAATCATCCATAACGGTTGAATAAAGCTACACTTAAGAAAAAGGTGATCAGCATCCTCATGAATAGATGAACATAATGCACAAGATTGACCAATGCCAGGTTCATCTTGTTAAGGACGTCAACAGTATGAAGTTTGTTGTTAAGCGCTAACCAAGTTAGCTTTGAGAGGAGCGCAACTGTTCCATAAGAACTTAGCACGCGGGGAGTAGATACCCCCGAAATTTAGGAAGTTATAGAAGGATTTAACCGAGTAATTACCAGAGCTGGTCCATCTCCATTTGTATTCATCTATGGGATGCCAGAGATAGAGGTTGAGACAGCTGAAAAGCTCATGAAGGTCGTTCACAAGAGGCGAAGGTAGAACGCACGTGAAAGGAATCGACCAAAATTTTTGGTTATTGATGACCGTAACATAATCTTCCACCGTGGCAGAGGAATTGGATACTAAATGGTATAATGAAGGATAAGCGTAAGCTAACTTGAGATTACCGAACCAAAGGTCTTCCCAGAATTTGGTCTTAGAACCAACAGCGCACACGTGTGCTAAACCACAACGGTACGGACCGACTACTTTCCAGACTCCCTTCCAGAAAGAGGAGGCCTTGCGGGAAATGGGAAGAGGGAAATCCCACATGTTACGACGGGAGAAATATTTGAGAGAGATAAGACGAACCCAGGGTAGTTGATCATTTTAAAGAAATCTCTTTGCCCAGAAGAGATAAGTTTTGGTGTCTGAGATAAAGGACCCCTAAACTGCCAGCTGCCTTAGAAGTACAAATTAGCTTCCAGCTGCAAAGGTGAGTGCCAGCTTTATAAGAATCAGCACCAGACCAGAAGAAGTTCCTTCTAATTTGGTCGATCCTCTTAATCACCCAAGAAGGGAGGTAAAAGAATGACATCATATATAAAGGGATGGAGGAGAGAACAGAGTTAACAAGGATTAGTTTGCCTCCTCTCGACAGATGCTTACCAGACCAACAGTTCAGTCTAGATTCAACTTTTTCGATCATCGGCATCCAATCCGATTTATGAAGCTTCCCCCGTCTCAAAGGGATACCAAGATAATGGATTGGAAAAGAGGTCGTAGCGCAGTTAAAGAATTGTGCAATTTCCGATTGATGGTTAATAGACCCTCCAAGCCAAAGAACCGAGGACTTTTGAAAGTTAATGGCTAAACTAGATGCACTATCAAAAGCATAGAGAAGTAACTTAAGGTTACGCAAGGAGCATCCGTTGGGTTGCGCAAAGATAATGGTATCGTCGGCATATTGAAGGTTCAAAATGCCTCGATAACTTTGAGAACCCTCCAGACCTTCTATAACATCGGCCTCCCAAGCGTTACGGAGTAACTTACTAAACCCATCGGCAACAAGAAAAAATAAAAGGGAGGAAATAGGATCGCCTTGGCGAAGACCCCGCTTACACTTGAACTTGTTGCCTTCCGTCCCATTAACAATAATGGACGAAGTACCAGCGAAGAGACTAAATTTAATCCAAGCGATCCATTTAGGACCAAAATCTTGATGAAAAAGGATTTCGAAGAGGAAATCCCAGCTAACATTATCATAAGCCTTTTGAAAGTCTAATTTTAATAGAATCCCCTCTGAATTGGATCTATGGCAGTTGGAAATGATTTCTTGGGCCGACGCCACGCTATCCAAGATGAAGCGATCTTTAATGAATCCCATTTGGGCGGGATCGATTAAGGGAGAAATAACCGCACTGAGGCGGGACGAGAGAACTTTCATAATGATCCTAAAGGTGGTGTTGAGAAGGCTAATAGGCCGAAAGTTAGAAACCGAATTGGCCCCCACAAATTTTGGAATAAGGACGATATGCGCATAATTGATCCTATCAAAGGAGAAATTTCTTTGGTATAGATCAGAGAACATCTTGAATAGATCGTCATTGAGACAATCCCAAAAATGTTGGAAAAAGAATGCTGGAAACCCATCTGGGCCAGGGGCAGAATATCTTTTCAAAGAGAACACAACTGACTTAATTTCTTCCATAGTAAAAGGATCTTCCAAGATGCACAGTTCATGCGTCTGCTGACCATACAATTGGGTCCAGTTCAGAAGAATGGATCGATGTCTGTTAGAACCCAAGATATTTTTAAAGAAGCAGAGGAAGGTGGCATGTGTAGCGCCCCGAATTTCTAATATAATATCTTAGAAAATACGTGGTACAATTCCCAACATCAACTTCAAATGTAATATTAAACAAAGTCAACACCAATAAAATTTTTAACTTTCATTTCAATAATCATTTTCATAGCACAGCGGAATACAATACACCTTAATCACAATTCTCTTTTCTTTACAACACTTTCTTTACAATTACATAAGTCATTACATCACTTGAACTCAAGCATCCAAATCCGAGCTATAAGAAATCACCTATAAAATATGAGGCTAGAGATAACCCTAACCCCCAAAACTAAAGGGGTCAGTCATAAAGGTGTGAGTGACATAAAAACAAACAACATAAGTTAAGCATAGATTCATAAACAACATGTAATAAACAAGAATATATAAAATGTGACGTAGCAAGGAAATATGAAAACATCAAGTGAAACTAACTAAGTGTCAAGGGTTGAACACAGGAAACCACATGCATAAAACCAAGTCAAGAAAACACAAGTATATATGCTGACTCTCTAATGCGTACTTGTCGGAGTCTATGCATCCCACTCTACATAGGTCCGGTGCAAGCCCTTAACGTCTCCACATTATAGGGTTTAATTCTCCTCTATGCAACTAATCCTAACACGATGACTACTACGAGATAAAGATAAACTGTGAGTATTAGCCCATGCCCCGATAATTCCAGAGGTCAATCTCTATCCACAGATAATTCCGGAGACTATTTCACTCATACCTGGGATCTTCGAGAATACCCCACACCACAAGCAATGGCACCTCATCATACGAATACCACATGTGCGTCGCCTCGACCCCGATAATTCTGGAGATCAATCCCACACCACAAGTAATTCCGGAGACTATTTCACTCACACCTGGATAATTTCGGGGATTATCTCACACCGCAAACCATACTGAGGTCCATAACCCATGTTCTCGTTCATCATATCACCACTAGTGCCTGTCCTTATCATTTTTAGGTTATTTAATTACTTGATGAATCTCCTAGAGTTGGTGTACCCCACCAGACTTAACTTAAACAACTGATCAACAAAATGCCTCAACAAGCCCAAACATAAATATCTCAACTTCCGGTATACTAGGGTCACACAGACCCTCTAGAGACTCACACTCAAATATCCAAACCAATCTTCCAATATGAATTGCTCAGTCAAAACAACTTGAAAACATATGTTCAGTAGAAGATAAAGTATAGAATAGTAAGTTATAGATTAAAACATTTAGAGAATAAATCATTTGAAAGAACATTCAAAAATATAAAGATACATCAGTACCAGTCAACTATAGACAAGCGTAAGTCGACTGTCCAGAAAGAGAATTCCATGCTTTTTAAGAAAATAATTCTAAGTATAGCAGTCGACTATAAAGGGTATAGGTCGACTGTCCAGTGAGAAAAATTACAATAACTTCGAGAAAATAATTCTAAGTGGTACCAGTCAACTGTAAAAGTCATCAGTCGACTGTCCAGAACGAGATTTCAAGAAAAACTAGAGAGCATTGCAGCTGGGTCGTGTCGGTCGACTGAGAAGTCATACCATTCGACTGTCGACCTACAGACTGCATACTTTTGGTTGTGCATATTTTAACCGATTCGTAGTTTTAGTTTATGAAAACGATTTCTACGAAAAGCTTATTTCTTATATGATCAAATACAACTTGTAAGACATATAATAGTCCATAAAACTAAATCAAAACTACTTGAATTTATAAAAATAGAGATTTTGTTGATTTCTTCCGATTAAAACATGGACTGTGCATATAGTCAAAATAGAGTTTCTTAAAAAAAATTATTGATCACTGAAATAGTTTCGTATTCAGATCCAAACCATATAAATATCAAAATCTCAAGAGAATTCCCAATTTGAGTATATTTTCTCAACTCAGCTAAATTTCCAAATTTCGATTTTCATGTCATGATCTCTTGATTCATACTTTTCCTTTCAAATTTCTTAAAACTGAATTACTACTACAACTCACAACTATAATCAATTCGTAACATCACCATATCAAATTTGTGTTCAACAAATACTCAAAAGTAATAAAAGTCTCATCTTTATTAGGTTTATGCATAAAATCTACCATATTCAATCAATCCAATATTGATCCAAAAGAGATGGACTACCCATGATCTCCAATAGGTCATTCATCAATCTCGAATTACCCACATACAATTTTATTTACAATTTACAAACAACTAGGGTTTCACAAGATCTAATTTTTCATCCATCCATCCAACTCATCATGTACATATTCATACTCAAACCCCAAACATGCTTTCTAGTAGATGAAATTCAACATCCAAGATCAATCAAAATATTCATATCATTCGCATACAACATACACAAATCAAAAGAAAACAAACAATTCACTCACATACAATATGCACAAAAGAAAATAAAACACAACAAATCACTCACCTCGAATGAAGAAATCTGGTAAGAAAACCTTTCTTTTGCGAAATCAAAGATCCCCTCCTTAAATCTCCCAAAAATAATAAAACCCTTTTGTTGTGCAGCGAAAGACGGCTGCACTTCTTTTAAATAAGCCGGAATTGAGGATTTTAGGGTTTTTAAACACATTTGCAAAATAACCCCTTGAAATATAACTTTATATAAATAGATCCCTATACTTGGAAACTTGATATAAACTAATTAAATTGAGATTTAAAAAGTAAAATAGACACCTTGTTTCTAGTCGGCAATGTTTGAAAAGTCCAGAAAATATTTTTGCACTTTCACCCCTCAAAATAACAAATTTGCAAAAAGATCCTTCTTTTTCTTAATAGATCCAATAAATATCAGAAAAATCTAGAAAAATTACAATTAAATCCCAAATAATAAATGATGATTTTCCATGAAGAAATTTTGGCTTTCAAATTTCTCAAGAAAATATTTGCACGTGTTTTGCATGTGTAAAAAAGATAATTCTTCAGAAAATATTTATTAAATTTCCCAAAATTTATTTTAATTCATTTATAAACATTTAAAATTATATTTAAAAATACGGGGTACTACAGCATGGATATCCGAAATAGTAGTAATTTCATTACCATTATCCATAATAGAAGAAATGCGATTGCATCGCTGACGGTGAGAAGCAAAGTTATGGAAGAAGGAAGTGGCCACGGGCTAAGGCGGGCCGAGCCGGCATTAAAGGCGGCCGGGCCGGGCTTTTGGCTGAATATTTAGGCCCGGCCCCAGCCCTTGGCCTCTAGCTTGGGGGTCGGGGCCGGTTCAGGGTTATTTTCTTCTTTTTTAAAAATTTTTTAAAATTTTTTAAATTTTGTTCACAATTTTTAAAATCATATAGATAAAAGAGATATTCAAAAATTATATTTATTAATTACAAAGTGTAATATGTAATCAAATAATCGAGTAAAATTTTATTTCATTCAAATAACTTCAAATTACAATACGAGAGAAACATTTGTATTTAGAGATTGAGATAGCCTCTATGTAGATTGAAGAGAAGGTAGTGGACTATTGTCGTGCACTTCTACTTAACCTAAATATAGAATTTCATTCCCCTAAATCTTCCCAATTATTTACAATACATTATTCAAATTACATTTTACTAGTTCTTCACTCGTCGCTACTTGTTGATCCGTTTTATGATTCTTGTAAATCTTGAGTCATCTCTTCCGCTTTCATCCAATCTTCGGCGCATACTAATATCTCCAAATTCTTTGACGTCAAGTGATTCCTGTTCGGGCTCATAATCCTGCCACCAAGAGAAAAAAGCACTTTCCGATGCAACGGTTGACACTGGTACAATTAGCAAATCTTTAGCCATGCGAGAAAGAATACTAATAATATTTTCATTAGTTTTCCAAAAAGAAAACACATCTACTACATCTTCAATGGGAGGTTGTGCATTATACCAATTCAACTCATTTGGTGAATTGGTTCATGGTTTTTTTTATTTTAAGAGATTTAAAATACTACTAGTGGCAAGACCCTTTTCCTTTGATAACATAGAAGAAGAAGAAGAACCAACATTTTGTGTTTGTGTAGTATTAGATGAATAAATTCTATTGTAACTAGCATATAAACTATTCAAAACATTTTCAAATTTTGTAGTGAAAACAACATGATAAAATCATATATTTCTTCGTGTGGAGCATAAGTATAAAAAATATCAATTAAATTTTTTGTGCCATCTAACTTAATCATGAGATTCATTACACTAGCAACACAATATAACATAGAAAGCGGATGAAAATATTTTAAAATTTTAATATAGGCGGCATAAATTTCTCCAATGAAAGGGTCATTTACCAAATCTTTAATTGTTGTCATCATAGTGACAATTGTAAGTAAAATACCAATAGATGTAGATGTACATATTTTTAAAAATTGTAAAGTAGCATCATTAAAAGTTTTTAAAAATTTGTACAAACTATCGGCAAAAAACCAAAAATCATCATCTAACATACAATCTTGCATACCCATTGCAATACAAAATTCTCTAAGATTAAAACGATAGTGAAGAACAGTACTTAATAAATCAAAAGTAGAATTCTAACGATATCTAACATCTTTAGGAAAACGTTTAAATATAATTCTCCTAAGTTGACACCAATCATGAAAAGCTTGATATATTGGACCACTCAACGTAATAAAATGAACACAATTTCTCATTGCCTCAATTTTATCGTGTCCATATTTAAGTGCATCTTGTACACAAAGATTTAAAATATGACAAGCACACCTAACATGAAAATTTCCGGTTCTAAAGGATTAAGTGTAATTAGCAAACTAGCAATTGCCTTAGTATTATTAGAGGTGTTATCAAAATCAATGGCAAAAAATTTATCAAAAATACCAAAATTGTTACATGCTTTCATGATGTGTATGGCAATTATTTCACCCTTATATGGGTACCTAACAAATCCGAATGAAATTATCCTCTTTTGAAGTAGCCAATCGGAATCTATCCAATGACATGTTACACACATCTTTGGTACGCTGTTCATTCCTACCCACCCATCCGATGTCAAAGAAACTCTAGTATTTAGTGACGTAAGTGAAACTACTAAAAAATCCTTAGCCTCATTGTAAACTAATTTACAATCACCTTTTACTACATTCCTAAGAAATTTTTTTATAATGGGGGTTCAATGCGGTTTGTGCAAAGGTCTCTACATTTCTACTTTCACCAAAAGAATAAGGCAGTTCATCTCTAATTACTAACTTAGCAAATTCTCTACGAACAATATCGTAATCGTAGCTATAACTATCTATTTGGCCGGTCTTAGGGTGTATTTTTTGTTGTGTGAGGTTGTCTTTAGAACATTCGGATTGACATTTACTTAAGTGTCGTTGAAGTGTACTCGTTCCCAATCCTAGTTTAAACTTATAGGGTGTTTGACACTTCTTACAAATTTTTAATACTACATTCTTATCATTTTGTGAAGGGACAGTCAAAATATTTGTGTACTTCGGATGTGTTCCCTCTTGTTTTACGGGTTTGAGATGGGCCTTGTTCCAATAGTTGTGGTTCTATGTCTTCTACTTCTACTTGATCTGTGTGTGTTTCATGAATATCGGGAATACTATCATAATTGTAAAGTGTTTCTTCACTATCCACATATGAAAGAGGAATGGAAAGAATGCGAAAACTACTAGTGGACTCTTGACTACTATGTCTACCACGTAATCGGTTAGATGCAATTTAAACTAGTTATATTATAAAAAAAATAGTGTGTTCTAAAAATTAATTCTAATGTATGTTTTAAAAATTAATTGTAGTGTATGTTTTAAAATTTTAATTCTATAAAACAGGTAAAGATGGATAAACTAGTGTAAGTTATATAAAATTATTCTACAAAGCAAATAAACAACAACTATAAAATGATTATTCTAGTGCATGTTTACCAGTTTACCAAAAATAATCTAAAAAGAAGAAGAAGAACAAGAACAAGAAAACCCAATTTAATTATGAGAATTAAATGATAACAAACAACAATGATAATTCTAAAAATTATATAAATATGAAAATACCTTATGAGTGTAGAATGTAGATTGAAGAATGAAGGTAGAGAGAGTTGAGAGCTTGTAGTGTTGTTGTTGATTCTTGTTGGATGTTGTTGATGTTGAATCTTGAAAAAGAGTAGCTGAATGTTGTTGATGTTGAATCTTGAAGGAGAGTAGTTGAATGTTGTTGATGTGGTTGATGTTGAATCTTGAAAGAGAGTAGTTGAATGTTATTGATTGTTGTTGATTTGTTGAGAAAGTTGAAAGATAGTAGAGAGAGTTGAGTAAATTTATGAAGAGAATTGAATGAAATGAGGTTGTATATATAGAATATGTATTTATTCAATTTTCCAAAATACCCCCAAAAACTAGCTAGTATAAATCCGTTGGGGGTATTTTGGTAATTTTACATACCCTTTTTAATAAAAAAATTTCCAGAAAAAATGGTAACAGCCAACGGTCAGCTTGCTTGCCAGCACGGGCCGGTTCAATCCAGTCCCGAGCTAGTGCGGGCCGGGCCGCTACCGGGTTTTTTCCACCATTTCGTGACCTAGACCGGCCCCCACGTTTGGGGCGGTTTGACCCCGCTTCAGCCCGAGTTTGGGCGGATTGGGCCGGGCCTAGGACCGAGCGGGCCGGGCCAGGCCAGCCCAAACCGAATGCCACCGCTGGTTGAAGAGAATGAGTGAGGATAGCTCAATTAGGAATTAAGGGAGAGTAATAAATTCATTTCACACACAATTAATATGATACATTGTTTGATTTGGTTTGGATTAAATCTAGATTTGGTTCTGATTTAGGAGAGAGCAAGGACAGAGAAGTAGCATTGGTATCGGGTTGGGTCGGGTCGGATAGGGTAGTGAGATATCCGGATTTTGCCTTATGGCAACATGTCCAGGTCCGGATCAGGGTCTATTTAATTTTTCTGGGTCTGGTTGGGTCCAATCGGTTTTCGGGTACCCAACGGGTCAAATAATATACGATAATATTTTTTTTCAATGTTTACAAAAGTTTTCAATATTCAAATTCCTAACATATTTTTTTAGAGTACTACATGAATTAGCTACATACTGAAAGTAAAAGTAAAATTAATTAATATAAGTAAATGAATATAAGTAAGTTGATGTTCTAAAATAAAGATTATGAAATGCAAATTGGGAGTAAAATGAAATAGTGTAGACTCTTTATTAAGTTATATGAACATATTAAGTTTTATTTTCTATCAAAAAAGTAAAATATTTTTTAACACATACAACTATCTTGTGCTAATATATTAAAAATTAAATTATTGGTCTACTAATGGATCCATGGGTAGGGTCCGGGTCGGGCCGAGTCCGATTGGATCCAAAATCATCGGACCCTAATCCTACTTGTCCAGAATCGGTTCGGTTCCGGTCCAATATCGGGTTCGGATCGGTTTCGATTTGGATTCGGGTCTGGAGTAAATATGACAGTGCTACAGGGAATTAATGAAAAAAATGAATGAACAACCCAAAAAGCCCACAAAAAGTAAAGGTCGTTCTTTGCCACCACAATTTTTTGCTTAGACATTTTAATAAGCTTAGTGTTTAACATCTTTCAAGGTTTACAAAGTACAGAGGGTGGGCTATTAGTGATTGGAGGATCCCATACTGGCATCAGATAATGATGGCATACTGAGCAAGATGAATTAAATAGTTACGAAGAGGTCGGTGTTCCAATTAGCAACCTCTTTGTAACTTTTTTTAGTTTTTTTTTTTTTCTTTCAGAATGACCAAGTGTCCCTATTTCGAATGAGACAATGTCGATGTTCATATAAGCGACTTTATATGTGCTATAGCCGCTAATGGGAATAGCGGTAACAAAAATTTTTTTAAAAAGTTTTCATAAGTGGCCTCTATTCTCATTAGAGTTCTTCGAATGTGGAGGTTGTTGATGGAAATAACGGCTGCTGCTGACGTGACAATGACTGACTCACTCGTAAAAATAGTTTCAAAAGTATCTTACTTCTGTAAATAGTTTCAAAAAGCGCCTGTCATATATATATATATATATATATATATATATATATATATATATAACTCTATAACTCTATATATATATATATAGAGATATATATATAACTCTATAACTCTATATATATATATATAGAGTTATAGAGTTATATATATATATATATATATATATATATATATATATATATATATATATATATATATATATAAATAACTCTATATATATATATATATATATATATATATATATATATATATATATATATATATATATATATATATATATATATATATATATATAGAGTTTTATATATATATATATATATATATATATATATATATATATATATATATATATAGAGTTATATATATATATATATATATATATATATATATATATATAGAGTTATATATATATATATATATATATATATATATATATATATATATATATATAACTCTATATATATATATATATATATATATATATATATATATATATATAGAGTTATCTATATATATATAGAGTTATAGAGTTATATATATATATAACTCTATAACTCTATATATATATAGAGTTATAGAGTTATATATATATATAACTCTATAACTCTATATATATATATATATATATATATATATATATATATATATATATATATAACTCTATATATATATATATATATAGAGTTATATATATATATATATAACTCTATATATATATATATATATATATAGAGTTATATATATATAGAGTTAGTCTATTATGAGCTGGTGAGATGGGCTCCTTATCGTGAGCGGGAGTTACCAGCCATCTGATCGGGATTGATCCAGATCGAACGGCTCAGAAGAGATCCCGCTTATCTCTCTATCTTTGAGGGGCAAAAGGGAAAAAATCGAAACTCATATCTCTCTATCTTTCTCGTCTCCTCTCCCTACCGCTCTGTCTCCTCTCCCTCCCGCTCTCTCTTCGTCGAACAAGGGAAATCCTAGCTCAAATTCCTAAAATCGAAACCCATATCTCTCTATCTTTCTCGTCTCCTCTCCCTCCCGCTCTCTCTTCGTCGAACAAGGGAAACCCTAGCTCAAAGGGGGAAAATCGAAACCCATATCTCTCTATCTTTCTCGTCTCCTCTCCCTACCGCTCTGTCTCCTCTCCCTCCCGCTCTCTCTTCGTCGAACAAGGGAAATCCTAGCTCAAATCCCTAAAATCGAAACCCATATCTCTCTATCTTTCTCGTCTCCTCTCCCTACCGCTCTGTCTCCTTTCCCTCCCGCCCTCTCTTCGTCGAGCAATTGAAACCCTAGCTCAAATCCCTAAAATCGAAACCCATATCTCTCTATCTTTCTCATCTCCTCTCCCTACCGCTCTGTCTCCTCTCCCTCCCGCTCTCTCTTCGTCGAACAAGGGAAACCCTAGCTCAAATTGGATAGAGGTAAAATTCCAATGTTAAATTTTTGTTGTTGTTGTTGTTGTTGTTGTTGTTTTTGTTGTAAACCTCCATCGACAGATCTCTCTCACCTTCAAAATAATTCCAGTGTTGTTGTTGTTGTTTTTGTTGTTGTAAACCTCCATCGACAGATCTCTCTCACCTTCAAAAAAAAAGTTGGAGTTGGAAAGAGGTAAAATTATTCCAATGTTAATTTTTTTTGGTGGTTGTTGTTGTTGTTGTTGTTGTTGTTGTTGTTGTTGTCGTTGTCGTCGTCATCGACGACGATCGTCCTCGTTTATATAAAACCATCATCAGTAAAGATTACATCTTTATGGGTATTACTCCATTATTGACTCCAAACTTTGAGTAGATATTGTTGAAATGAGTTAGATTGTTGTTTGATAGAAAATCACCCAATGACAGTTAGATTGCTGTTTGAGAAGATTCCAGTTATTTCTGGAGAGATTAGATCCATGCTCTTCAGATTAAATAATCCTATCTGAGCTTTACGATTGTACGTAGTTTATTATATTCATTATAACTATATATTGCGTGTCCTATGTTGTGTTAACTTTTAGTATCTTTCTGATGTGTTCTACATAATTTTATCTTGTACTATTTGAGTTTATTATATTCGTCCTATGTTGTGTTAACTTTAAGTATCTTTCTGCAGACAATATTCTTCCGCTGGTTTGCTTTATCTGGTTGGCTGTTCAGGTTCTTCATTTTAGCTACCTGGGTCCTACCATTTGCAGCTCCACTTCTTATTGGCACACTTGCTAATAATTTTGCGATTGAGGTACAGTATTTGAAATTAAACTGTCCGTATCAGTAGTAAATTATTTGATCTTCCTCTCGAACTTCATTTATCTTTCTAGTTTGGTAGAAATCTTCCGTATCAGTAGTAAATAATTTTGCAATTGAGGTACAATATTTGTTTGGTTGGTAGAAATTGACAATCTTGGAGATGATGATGATATATTCTGATCCTATATAACCTTTGCAGTATTGAAAATGACCAAACACTGGTAAATAAAGATAGCACATACGTACCTGCATTTTTTTTTATTTGATGAATCACTTTGTGCAGGAATTCGAGCGGGAGAACAAGAAGGTCGTTAGCGGAGAACCGGAGATACCTTCAGAACACTCTCCGACAAATGGAATTCTTTAGTGTGTTGGTCATGTATGGATTGTAATGAAAATAGTGGAAATTGAAAGATACAACTAGCTTGTGGTTACACATTGTGTATTTATTTATTTTCTATAATCTTCATAACACTCTCCAACTAGTTTGTGGTTACAAAATTTGAAACTTCATGTTCAGCTTTTGTTTGTCTTCAGCGTACAGAATTTGATGTTTCATGCTAAGTTTCTGCTGTTCTGAGCTGTGCGTACACAATTTGATGCTTCATGTTCATTTTCTGTTTGTTCTGAGTTAACAAAATTTGATACTTCATGCTGTGTTTCTATTTGTTCTGAGTTTACAAAATTTGATAGTACATGCTCTGTTTGTGTTTGTTCTGAGCTTACAAATTTTGATACTTCATGCTCTGTTTGTGTTATTTCTGAGCTTACAAAATTTCACACTTCATGCTCTGTTTCTATTTGTTCTGAGCTCACAAAATTTCACACTTCATGCTCTGTTTCTATTTGTTCTGAGCTTACAAAATTTGATACTACATGCTCTGTTTGTGTTTGTTCTGGTCTTACAAAATTTGATACTTCATGCTCTGTTTGTGTTAGTTCTGAGCTTACAAACTTTGACACTTCATGCTCTGTTTCTATCTGTTCTGAGCTTACAAAATTTGATACTTCATTATCTGTTTCTGTTTGTTCTGAGCTAACAAATTTTGATACTTCATGCTCAGTTTCTGTTTGTTCTGAGCTTACAAAATATTTTACTTCATCTTCATGTTCACTTTGTGGTGTTCTGAGCTTACACATTTTCAACTTCATGTTCACTTTGTGGTGTTCTGAGCTTACACATTTTCAACTTCATGTTCACTTTATGTTGTTCTGAGCTTACACATTTTCAACTTCATCTTCACTTTGTGTTAGTTCTGAGCTTACACATTTTGAACTTCATAGTCAGTTTACGCCATCATCTCTACGATTGTATCGTCATGCACATCAACAAAATTTATTGAAAAGCTTGGGGCAACATACTGATAGTTTTTTATCCAAAGCATGAGAACCCATCAGTTAAACCTCAATCTACACCCCAAATTATTTATTCACAGTTATAACATATCAAAAGCCTTTACAAACCATGATAACATCATAAAATATCAGCAGAATCTGAACCCTTCACAGGAAGGAGATTGTACACATTATGAAAATTTGTTAAGGTAAAAAAATAGTAGCACTTGAGTTATACAGGATTAGAAGCCTTCAGCTCCACTTTTTCAACCCCCTCATCTACAAGAAAAAGAGTTGAAACAGTTGTGTTAGCATACTTGATTATTTTTTGCCCGAAGCATGAGAAGCCATCAGAAGCATCCCAATGCATATCCCAAATTATCATTCTTCATAGTTATAACCTACGAACAGCCGTAAGAAACCCTCATAACATCATAATTTCAACAGCAGCAATCAGATCCATTGAATTGAAGTACTCTACTTGCGAGGATTGAATCTATTGTTATTAACTGAGACTGACAAGTTCCACATTCATATAACAATTATCTGCAACACTGGTTAGGGCTAACCAGCATTTGGGCCATGAAGTGATCAGTTACTAAGATGAAAATTTTGAATTATTCTAATAAACTGAATGAAATGGCAATTATTCACAGATGAGAAGAAAACATGTATTTAAATATATATATAAAAACATCGCGGTGAAAATATTTAAATAAAAAATGTATATCAAAATGTAGAAAGAGAAGCACAGCTTAATCAATCTACAAGGTTAAGAAAGGCCAGCAACAATAAATAGAAAAGAAAAAGTTATATTCATTGAATAGGGTCATGATCAGCATTCACAAGGAATATAAGCATCACATACATTTCTCATTTGGGGTTCTCTAGCACAATTTTGTCAATATCAGAACAGGATCTACCAAACTAGAAAGATAAATGAAGTTCGAGAGGAAGATCAAATAATTTACTACTGATACGGACAGTTTAATTTCAAATACTGTACCTCAATCGCAAAATTATTAGCAAGCGTGCCAATAAGAAGTGGAGCTACAAATGGTAAGACCCAGGTAGCTAAAATGAAGAACCTGAACAGCCAACCAGATAAAGCAAACCAGAGGAAGAATATTGTCTGCAGAAAGATACTTAAAGTTAACACAACATAGGACGAATATAATAAACTCAAATAGTACAAGATAAAATTATGTAGAACACATCAGAAAGATACTAAAAGTTAACATAACATAGGACGCGCAATATATAGTTATAATGAATATAATAAACTACAATCGTAAAGCTCAGATAGGATTATTTCATCTGAAGAGCATGGATCTAATCTCTCCAGAAATAACTGGAATCTTCTCAAACAGCAATCTAACTGTCATTGGGTGATTTTCTATCAAACAACAATCTAACTCATTTCAACAATATATACTCAAAGTTTGGATTCAATAATGGAGTAATACCCATAAAGATGTAATCTTTACTGATGATGGTTTTATATAAACGAGGACGATCGTCGTCGACGAGGACGATCGTCGTCGACGACGACGACAACGACAACAACAACGACAACAACAACAACAACAACAACAACAACAACAACAACCACCACCAAAAAAAATTAACATTGTAATAATTTTACCTCTATCCAACTCCAACTTTTTTTTGAAGGTGAGAGAGATCTCTCGATGGAGGTTTACAACAACAACAACAACAACAACAACAACACTGGAATTTTTTTGAAGGTGAGAGAGATCTGTCGATGGAGGTTTACAACAAGAACAACAACAACAACAAAATTAACATTGGAATTTTACCTCTATCCAATTTGAGCTAGGGTTTCCCTTGTTCGACGAAGAGAGACCGGGAGGGAGAGGAGACAGAGCGGTAGGGAAAGGAGACGAGAAAGATAGAGAGATATGGGTTTTGATTTTCCCCCTTTGAGCTAGGGTTTCCCTTGTTCGACAAAGAGAGAGCGAGAGGGAGAGGAGACAGAGCGGTAGGGAGAGGAGACGAGAAATATAGAGAGATATGGGTTTTGATTTTTCCCATTTGAGCTACGGTTTCCCTTGTTCGACGAAGAGAGAGCGGGAGGGAGAGGAGACAGAGCGGTAGGGAGAGGAGACGAGAAAGATAGAGAGATATGGGTTTCGATTTTTTCCCTTTTTCCCCTCAAAGATAGAGAGATAAGCGGGATCTCTTCTGAGCCGTTCGATCTGGATCAATCCCGATCAGATGGCTGGTAACTCCCGCTCACGATAAGGAGCCCATCTCACCATCTCATAATAGACTAACTCTCTCTCTCTCTCTCTCTCTCTATATATATATATATATATATATATATATATATATATATATATATATATATATATATATATATATATATATATATATATATATGACAGGCGTTGCTTCCTCTTTCAAATTAATACACTCTCCCTAGTCGTATATAAAATACAGAACATGCCAAACATCATATAAGGAATGGGTGAGAGAAACCTTGAGCAGCCAAATTGTGGGCTCCCTCCTTGTAAAATTGTCCTTACATTTCTCATACATACATACTAGTGTACCCTTGTACAAATTACACAGACTTTACCAAAAGATATATTAAAATATCAAAAAATATTCAATAAAAATTTTGGCATAACCTCCCCATATATACAACTTTTTTCTTGTATAATTATAATATAATCTATCAACATTCAACAATTATGTAGTAAAGATGTTACAGAAAACACAATCTTCAAACTCAAATATTTTATGGCAATAAGGCACCTCTAAACTCAGTCACAATAATCTTTCATACTTAAATGTTAATTAAAGAAAGTATAATAGAAGAGAAGATCACATTTAACATACCTGATGTAATGAAAAACTTTGACTTCCCTTGATAATCTAAAACTGCACAACCTAAAATGATTATGAGAGATTGCTAAAAATGAATGACCAGTTGAAAAACTTAACTAAGGATATTTTCTTGATGGACTTGTTTCTAAATAACTCTGAGTGTTACTCCAAAGTGTTCAAGTTGTATGAGTTTTAATCTGTGCAAGTGGATACGTCTTTGATAAATAATTATCATAGGGTCGCACTTTAAACACATGAATCCTCTGCTTAGCTTTTGCCTGTAGCATAACATTGGGCCTAGAAGATTGATGACCATTATGTGGATGTCGAAGACAATAATTTTGTACATAACCATCAGTCAATAAAGTATTCACATAAAAAGTTTCCATTATATAATTTTTCGCACTAATACATACTGAGTACTAATTCATGACTAATTACATGGCTAAAATAATACTGAAATATACATCTGACTTTCCCTCTACAAACAGATAATGCAATTGCATAAAATTTTGTTTACCCATCAACAAACCATTTGTACTTGATTGCCTGCACATCAACTTTCCAGTGAAGGCCCACATCATTAATTGCACACCTGTATTGTCCTCCTGCAAGATACCTTTTAAGATGAATGACGATCAGAGATTGAACTTAGTAATGACATCTTTATTTGAAGAACAAAATTAAAACTCAATTGTATGATAATGAAATTCAAGGAAAATCTACAAACTTAAGAACTGTAAATCATCTCACAAAACTTAAGAACTGTACAATTCAAGGAAAATCTCCCACTAACTTGAATCTTCACACCTAATGTTGCAAACAAATAGTTGAAAATATGTCAACTACTGAATATCAGCGGCGGATATTATTAACTTCTTATATTAACTTTCTCTCCAAAATACACCTGTTGTAATGAAAAAATCCGACTTCCCTCAATCTCTCACTATCTTTGAATCTTCAAACCTACTGTTGTAAACGAAATAGTTGGTAATTTGTCAACAACATTAATTTGTTGAAGATTGAATATTAAAAGTTAAGAATACGCTATCGAAATTTGTCAACAACACCATTTAATAAGTGAGGTTTGGTGCAATTATAAAATTATTTGAATAATAATACAATTTTTATTGTTTATACGAATTAATATGGTTGTGTTTGCATGGATTGAAACAAATGTGGTATAGGAGTGAATGATGAATGTTGCCTCATATTAATGTTGATAACATTGATGATTAAAAATCAACCACTTCATACTCAAAAAACTCTATATTTCATTGAAATTACATATAATTCTCTCAGGAAAAAATATTGTTCGCTTCATTTACTAAATTTCTCAGTGTTTATACTATGACAAAAACTAATTATTATCATCATGATCTTTCTTGCTTGTCATCATACACACATGCAGGAACGCATATGTCGCAAATTCAGCACAAAAGACCATCACTATCTCCATTCAATTTGGGCTTTATGTCATGAGGGTAGAGGTGAAGCTAAGTTTCTATTCATGCCCAGCTTGGAGAGAAAAGTTAACCCGCTAACTATATCAGAGCTCTTAGAGGCTGGGGTCCGAATTAAAGCAACCCGGTCAGCAAGTACGATCAGTTTTGACAATGGAGTACTATGTTTACCAAACATGCCTTTTAGTGCCGAACATGACATCTTAATATTGAACATGATGGCATTTGAGAAACTGCACAACTTAGAACCAGAGGTCTTTTTGCGCATGGAGTTCTTCGATCACCTCAATGACACAGCGAAGGATGTGGAGATTTTGAGGAAGAAGGGGATTATTCAAGGCCACATAAGCAGCGATAATGAAGTTGCAAAGTTCTTCAACAACATTTGCAAGGGTTTATACCCACCAAAAAGGAAACATAGGAGGGATGGCATAGATGTTGCAAAATTACTTAATGATTATTGTAAAAATTGGCGACATAAGTGGTTTGTGAGTTTCAAGCACTTGTACCTTACCAATCCTTGCGCTTTCTTCGGACTGGTGGGTGTCATCCTCCTTTTAACCCTCAGCATACTCCAAACAATTTACATAATGATGGGGTATTATAGTTACTCCCACTAATGTATACAAATATTATACATCATGTCCTTGCAACCGTCGGGCGGCGACGGCGAGGGTAGCGACGGGCAGCGGATAGCTACAGGCATCAGGTATAGACTGGTGGCGATGGCGAGGAGATCAATGGGCGGCGGAGGAGATTTGGGTGGGTTTTGGCGTAGGGAGGGTTAAGGTTGGTGGGTTTGGGGGAGATGTGGTAGAAGAAAGGTTTTTTTCTTGTGTGTTTTTTAAATTTTGCAATTGATGTAGGCTGCACGTGTTAATTCCTACTTTTGCTTTACTTCTTCTATTTCAAAATAGAGAAAGAAGAGATGGGGTAGTCCTATTAGCTTATGATATATAACAATAATAATAATTACACAATAATGGGGTATTATAGTTACTCCCTCTAATGTATACAAATATTATACATCATGTCCTTGCCACCGACGGCGAAGAGATCAATGGGCGGCGACGGCAAGGGTAGCGATGAGCGGCGGGTAGCGACGGGCAGCGGATAGATACAGGCGTCGGGTAGAGATTGGTGGCGATGGCGAGGAGATCAACGGGCAGCAGAGGAGATTTGGGTGGGTTTTGGGGTAGGGAGGGTTAAGGTTGGTGGGTTTGGGGGAGATGTGGTAGAAGAAAGGTTTTTTTTGTGTTTTTTTTTTAATTTTGCAATTGATATAGACTGCATGTGTTAATTCCTTTTGCTTTCCTTCTTCTATTTCAAAATAGAGAAATAAGAGATGGGATAGTCCTATTAGCTTAAGATATATAATAAATAATAATAATATCTTTGACAATTCATCATAGCACGCTAAATCCTCCTGAGGTATTAGATCTATACCATTTATCCATTCGACCACATCCAAAGCATCATTCACTACTAGAACTTACTGGTTTACGTAATGGAAACCCCCCCCCCCCCCCCACCCCAACCCAACCCAACCCAAAAAAAATTCATCCAGGTGAGCTGTAAACATCTAAGTCTAACATTAAACCAATAATAATAATAATAATAATAATAATAAATAAAAATAAAATTTGAATGTGAGGCTAATCACTAAATTCCCCTAAATTTTCATACTTCAGAAGATAATCCTCCCACTTTTGAAAATGGCCATACCACCCCTCTGGTGATTATGTTCTTCGCAACTAGTCCCTTCATCAAGTTTCCAAGTAGGAGGTGTCTAACATTTTTTTTTTTTTTTTTTGAAGAAAAGATGAAGGTGTTACTTTTCCTGAATGACTTTGTTCATTAGAAAGAAAAAAATATATCTATCTTCACATTTTTTTGACACTGAAGCGGTTTGTTTTTGGGGGTGACTGCACCAGGTGTGAGTTCTCTCAATTTATAAAGTGGAAGTCGCGGTATTGGTTATATGCCCGACCCTAAGCTCAGGTAGCAGCTCGGGAGTAAGCAGGAGTGAGGCAGAGGTCGGATGCTCGGTTCGGATCTGGAGGCTCGGCTCGGTCTCGTGTACCTGCACTCGGCCTAGGAACACCGGGGTTGATCCCGGTGGCAGGCCATCCGACGGTCTAGTTAGTTACTGAAGAGTAACAGTAGCTAGGGTTGTTTAGTGGGGAAAGATTGATTACCTGTGAAGGTGGGAGAGGGCCTGGTATTTATAGGCAGTGCAAAACGGGTCTAGACCCGTTTAGGTCGGGTCTGGACCCGTTTGCCCGTGGGCCTGACGTGGCAGAAGCCCATAGGGCTTAGGGCTGACCTGGCAGACCTGATGATCAGGGATGAGCAGTTTTTGAGGGAATCCTGTGACCCAAGAGGGACCACGTCATCTGACCCATATCAGAAGCCCCCCACTCTTGGAGGGCTGGATAATCCAGTGTAGGAGTGGTTTTTTGCCTCTGTAGGAAGAGCGAAGTGGTGTGTACGGTAAAGAACGGGATCTGTATCTTCCTGAAGAGGTCAGCGGGGTAGGATGCTGTAACACCTGTTTTTCATTTTTGTGTATTTTGGAGTGTATTTTTCGTTCTGGTGTATTTTCTCTCTTGTATTTTTCTGAACCGTATATTGAAGTTGTTTTCAATATATATTCGTTTTATTTCATTTTGAGCTCCTTGTGTGTGTTTGGTTGTCTCTTTTATCCCGTTCTTCATTATTTTGTTCTTTCTTCATTTTGGTCTCGTTCTCTTTATTTTTATTTTTTTTAGGTGGTTGTGGTGGTGATTGGTTGTCCTATTTTTTCCCAATCCTATTATTTTGAAACCTAATAAGATTTCCAAAGCCAAATAAAATTTCCAATCCTATTTGTATTCCTATTTAATTGACCCGAATCCAAAACTCATTTGGTAAACCTACTACTACTCCTAATTACCCACAACCCAAATACCCATTAACCCAACTTGTGTTTCTCAACCCTAATCCCCATATATATATATACTCTCTAATCCCTCTCATCTAAACCCTAACCCTAATTCCCCTACTCCTAGCAACCCGGCCTCCCCCCCTCTCTCCCCTTCCTTGTTTGCGGCTACACACCCAGGCCAGCCCAGGCCACCGCCGACCCTACCTCAGGCCGACCCTACTCCAGGCCGACACCCACTCTCCCCGGCCTGTGTGCAAACCCGACAGCCACCAAGCCTGAGCCCCTCTTCTAGCTTGGACGACTACCTCCTTGACCATCCCGACCGCCTCACACCACCCCACAATCCCTCATCTCTCTCTTGTGGTGTTCTCTTGTGGCCGCAAGCCACTATCGCCATTCATCCCTCTTGGATCATCTCGCTTTTGGAGTTTTTGTTCGTGTGGAGATTTTCGCTCTAGTTGCTTGGATTCATTCATTCGCGGATTTTCGTTCGTGAGTTTTTCTCCTACTCTTGATTTGCATCGTTCTTCATCTTCGGTTAAGGTAAGTAACTTGTACTCCAATTCATTTGTTTGATACAAGTCAAAAATACTACCTATAGTATAGTTGGGTCTAGAGACGACTCTTGTTTGTGATATGCTTGATGGGTTTTGTCTCTATTATGAAAATTTGACCATAGATGACTCACGACACAATATGGACATGAATTAACTTAGGAGTTATCCATTCTTGATTTTGATCATGTATGTGAGACTTTTGGTAAGAATTCGTAATTTGGTTGAAACCCATGTGAAATACTTGGTGTGGACATGTTAGTTACCCTAATTTATGATATTTAGATACTTGGTAGACTCGATTTCATGTTTGGTTGTGTTTTGAACAAGTTTTGTACGATACATGTTGAGTTGTTATTAAAGGGAAAAATCTGTATTTTGTCGCTGATATGTTTTGTTTGCTGTTTTGGACTGTCTTAAAGTCAGTATCTTAATTTCAGTATAAAACATGAGTTTTAGAGAATTTCGTCTATTTTCAAACCCTTCTTACCTTGCTTGATTTCATTTTCGTATGACTGAGTTATGACTATTTTACTACAGAGGTGTCGACCTTTTCCAGATTCTATTTTTCGGTAATTTTGATGACAAATCATTTTAAAGAACTATGCTACATATATTATTTTGATCCAAAACTTTGTTCAGTGTTTCTTTACCAAGTTAGGGATTACCCAGAATTTTAGTGAATTTTATTGATGATTTTTATGTGTTTTTTCATGCTTGTTTATGAAATCTATACTTGCTGTATTTTGCTCGATGTTCTGTAAAGAACCTTATTTTCACTATGATTCCTTTTACTGTATGAAAAATACTTATGAAATATGAAAGCTAGTATATTTTATTTATTTTCACATCCCTTTGGTGGAATTGGATTTCGTTTTACTGGTTGCGAGATATCATAGTTTTCGTACAGCAGTGTTGGGAATTCCAGATTTGCCAAACTATGGTTTATCGATGTCTTCTTATTTTTTTTAACTGATCTAATTTCACTGGAAAATTCTGAAACTTTATATTTAGATACTGGAAATATAGGATAATACCCCAGATTTTTTGTGGATTTATTTATTGAGTTTTCATGTTGTTTTCCTACTCTTGAATACGTTTTCCTGATTTCTGGCTGAACTTATTTTCTGTATTCAAATCAGTTTTGAGCTATATTTTTGTGAATTAATATATGACTTATTTATACTCGCTGGATTCGGTTGGGAGTCTACTTTCTAGAAGTTTCGATGGATTCAGATTTACATGTTTGTAATACTGGGAATCACTGTTTTACTACAGTATGGTCTTGCTGTCCTGAAATTGAGATTTGTTTATTTTAGTTCTTTTATGAGATATCTTGCACACGTACATGTTTATCTTGCAACTTGCACTTGTTACATGATCATGATATGATATACTTGATATGTTTTGCACACCTACATTCTTGTTTTACTTAATAATAAAATAACCAAGTCGGGGTTAAGGAAAAGATCTAGTAGTGGATAGTGCAGAAACGTGTACTCGGAAGAACCTAGTGGTTATTGGAGCTTGTTTACATGTGGAGCTTGATACGATATACATGACACGTACACACTTGACACTTAAATATGATACATGCCCACTTGACACTTGACTACATGATACATGAGATTTGATACTTGATACATGCTGCATGATGACTTGATTCTTGATACTGGTTACTTGATGCAAACTACAAGACTTGATACATGATACTTGAACATGATACATGCCCACTTGGTACTTGAACATGATACATGCCTACTTGACACTTGACTACATGATACATGAGATTTGATACATGATACATGCTGAATGATTACTTGATTCTTGGTACTGGTTACTTGATGCATGACACTTATTTACTTGACACTCAACACATGCTATTATATTTGCTCATCTTGCCATACTATGATTTATATCCTGTATTCATGATTATACCATGTTAGGTTGTTACTTAGATTTACCTATCCCATGTACATGTATCCTACATTATAAGTGACCCGTAACTTACAATTGACGGGTACTTGTTTTTCTTCTTTCTTCTCCTACAAATTTACTAATTGTAGATCAGAATGGTCGGCTGCCAGATGGTATTGGCGAGATGATGTATTAGTGCTGGATTTTCTGCTTTATGATTTTATTATTGTTATTGTTACTTGAACTTAAATAAGATGTACTTGATTACTTGGATATTTATCTTGTATTTGGGCGATGTGATCCAGAATATTTGACTTGTTCAGAATTTTATTATTTGAGATTATTATATTTGGTTTCAAGTAATTTCTGTTTGTATCTTGTTTCAATTATGCATACCTGGTTGTATCTTTTGCTTCCGACTCTGATTATCTTGTGAAATATTGTAAAGATTCTTGAACAGCATATGGATGATAAAAATTATTCGCTGGGCTTTTATCTCGTATCCGTATTCTGTATTCTTTTTGGGAAGCGGGGCGTGACAGATGCAGGGGATCCTCTCTTGGAGTCACGAGGGGTGTCAAGTGCCGAAGGGTAGGAGCTCGTTTTGCTGAGCATCAAGGGTTGGGAGACGAACCCCCTCACTTGTTGGAAAAGCAAGGGGACGTTGGGATCCAAGGAGTAGGAGCTCGCCTTGCCGAACGTCGAGGGTCAGGAGACGAGCCCCCTCACTTGTTGGAAAAACAGGAGGCGTTAGGATCCGAGGAGTAGGAGCTCGCTTTGCCGAGCATCGAGGGTCGGGAGATGAGCCACCTCACTTGTTGGAAAAGCAGGGGGACGTTGGGATCCGAGGAGTAGGAGCTTGCTTTGCCGAGCATCGACAGTCGGTAGATGAGCCCCCTCACTTGGTGGAAAAGGAGGGAGACGTTAGGATTCGAGGAGTAGGAGCTCGCTTTGCCGAGCGTTTGAGGGTCGGGAGACGAGCCCCTCACTGTTGGTGGAGAATTTGTGGCTTGTGGTGTCATCCGAGCACCGAACCTCAAACTGAATTGAGGAGGAAATTGGGGCTCGCGGTGTCATACGAGCGTCGAGCCTTAAGCGGAATTGAGGAGGAATTTGGGGCTCGCGGTGACATCCGAGCGTCGAGGCCCAAGCCGTTGAGAGAAACTTTTTGTGGCTCGCAGTGACATTCGAGAGTCGAGCCCCAAGCCATTGAAAGAAACTTTTTGTGGCTCACGGTGTCATCCGAGCGTTGAGCCTCAAGCCGTTGAGAGAAGCCTTTTGTGGCTCGCGGTGACATCTGAGCGTCGAGCCCCAAGCCGTTGAGAGGAACTTTTTGTGGCTCGCGGTGTCATCCGAGCGTCGAGCCCCAAGCCATTGAGAGAAACTTTTTGTGGCTCGCGGTGACATCCGAGCGTCGAGCCCCAAGCCGTTGAGAGAAACTTTTGGTGGCTCGCGGTGACATCCGAGCGTCGAGACCCAAGCCGTTGGGAGAAACTTTTTGTGGCTCGTGGTGACATCCGAGCGTCGAGCCCCAAGCCATTGAGAGAAACTTTTTGTGGTTCGCGGTGACATCCGAGCGTCGAGCCCCAAGCTGTTGAGAGAAACTTTTTGTGGCTCACGGTGACATACGAGTGTCGAGCCCCAAGCCGTTGGGAGAAACTTTTTGTGGCTCGCGGTGACATCCGAGCGTCGAGCCCCAAGCCCTTGAGAGAAACTTTTTGTGGCTCGCGGTAATATCCGAGCATCGAGCCCCAAGCCATTGAGAGAAACTTTTTGTGGCTCGCGGTGACATCCGAGCGTCGAGCCCCAAGCCGTTGAGAGAAACTTTTGTAGCTCGTATAGAAAAAAGGGTGAAGTACCCGAAAAGTTGACCCCGCGTACCAAGCCACCACGTTGGTCGACAGAGCCGAGGGTAAAAAGGTGTTTTTGCGTTCTAGGCTGACTTCATGGGCATGAAAATCGAAGTTTTTCAGATCCTAGTGGTCATTGGACCTTGATGATCAAGATCAAATGGCCAGATCTCTTTGCAAAATTCGAGGAGTCTCATCTCCAATTATAAATCCCCCTCTCCTCACCTCATTTCTTCACTTTGCTCTCATTCTCTTGATGACAGAAATTTCTTTGCAAGCTGCTGCCAACCACTTTTCGTTGATCTTTAAGTTCTCTGGTGAAACAGGTTAGTATTTTTGTTTTACAATGTTATGCACTTAGTCTGGCTCCGAGGCAAGCTTTTCAGGTTGCGCCGAGGAGGAAGTTCACTCATCTTCGATATCTTGATCACCGGGTGACTTTCCAGTGAAGGAGGAGGTTCAATCGGTTGGATGGTCAGGAGACGAGGCTGTTGTAGTTTATAACATGGCCCCTTTATGAGTTCGTGGACCAGAAGGGGACCTTGTTGAGTAGAGCAAGCATGAGGAGGGAGACTCTGAGGAGGAGTTTGTTGATGAGGAGAATGAGGCTGAGGAAGGAGGCCCGGATGAAGAGAAGCAGGTTGAGGAGGACGATGATCAGGAGGGGTCCGAACAAGGGACTGAAGGAGGTAGCAAACATGGCGAGGTCGGAGGAACCGCGGAAGAGGTAGAGGAGGAAGAGACAGACCTTCCACCGTTGCCCCCTTTAGCGACCCCTTCCCCTGATAGGAAGCCTCGCCCTGAAGGAGGAAAAGGAAGTGGATACGGCCCGACAGTCCGGCCGAGAAGGACAAATATGAATATGGCTCCGGGTTCAAGTACCCCCCTCTTTCCAGCAAAAATCCAAGGTCGATCAGAATGTACCCTGACGACATGGAGGATCTTCTTGCATACACTTCACTGCTGCGGAACAAGGGTCGGTCGATGATCAAGATGGACAGCGTGAAGTGCACCTTGAAGAGGGACTACTTGCCTATCTTGAGGGCGGTCTACTTTATTCCGAAGGAATTCGAGCTACTTGTGCCGAACCCAGGCATCCGCCTGACTACCACGCTAGAGTCGAGCTTTTGTATGTTCCCTGAGGACACTTTTGTCTCGGGGTTGAGACTTCCGCTGCACCCGTTCATCAAGAGTCTGCTAAGCTGGGGAAGCTGAGCCCCATGCAGTACGGTCCCAACTCATGGAAACACTTGGTATGTTTTATTTTGAAGTGTCAGGAGAAAGGGATCAAGCCGAGGCTCACAAACTTCCGTACCATCCTGGGGATGAGCTCGCTCGGGGACCAGGAGGGGTTTTTTACCTCTCGCCACATCCTCATAAGAGAGTGATGCATGGACATCCAGACTCCATAAAAGGGTGGAAGGAGAAGTACTTCATAGTCCGGAGCGAGAAACCTTGGGAAATTCCAACGGTTTGGAATTTTGGAAGGCCAAACCACAAGCCCCCGAAGCACATAGACTTGACCGAAAAGGAGTGGGCGAAGGTTGATAAGATCGTGGAGGGGCATAGCATCGGTTTCCCTCGCGTCACGGAGCTGCATCTCGCCCGAGCCGGACTGAGCCCAGCAGACCCTAGTATGTTTTTGTTCCCATTTCGTTTTTCTTCCTACCTTCGGTTTAACATTTTTAATTTTTCCCTTTTTCCCTTTCGTTTTTCTTCCTACAACAAGGCCAAAGAACACATTCTGCAGATTTATCCGAATCTTCAGATCGATCATCTCCACTACGAGTAGCAGCTCCCCGAGCTTCTGCTGAAGCCCTGCGGCAGGGACCACGAGGAGCTCGGGGGCCCTCAACTAGAGGCCAGGGGCGATCAGGCTGACAAAGAGGTGTCGTTCCCCTCCTAAACAGTAGTCTAGGACTTTCTTTCTTTTTTGCTTGTGATATGGCTAAAAATGGGGTTAAATCGGGACCGCCCAGATCGAGCACGAATCTTGAAGCACAGGGATAAAAAGGTAATTTCACATGCAGATGGATCCAAAACGGGTATTGGGTCTCCTTCTCACAGAACCAACCACCCGCGAATGGACCCACTTTAACTAGGCACGGGTCCCGACCCGATACAAGCCCAGTCCACCAAGAGGAGAATCAAGGCCACTGATTTGACTAAATCAAATCAACAAACCTGATTAGCTCTCACCAGGGAATCAGGGGCTAATTTCCCAAAACAGAATAGGAGGATTTTCCTCCTGGCTGTTAGGCAGGGAATCAGGCCCCTAACCGCTCCAAAGGCGACTATAAATATCACCCCTCTACCTCCATGACCAGGTTAATCAATCTTTCACCACTTTTAAGCTCTTTCTTAATCTTTCCTGATTACTGACAAGAGCGTCGGAGGGTGCATCGCCGGAATCAACCCCGGTGTTTCGCACTTCCTTGCAGGTCGCGGCAGGAGCAAGAAGGCTGAGTCAACTGTTCAGGTTGTTCCCGTACTCACAAATTCATCTGTTTACCCCCACACCGAAATCAGTGGTAACAGATTGGCGCCGTCTGTGGGAAGACCACACGAACAGCCTCAGCCCGTTCTCCGTCGTCCTCTGCAGCCATGCCTCCGAAGAAGGTCAGATCCAGAGGGTCGAACCGTGCGGGCAACCTCGCCGACCCGACGAATGAGGCCCCAGTCAACCCCATTCCTCAGTCCGACCTACCTCCGACGGCCCAGCAGGTCCCACCTCCTCCTCCCAAGCAGCAGCCCAACAATGGTCCGTCCGGTCATAACGGCCGGAAGGAGAAGCAGCCCCTCAATCCGGGCCATGTCTCGGTCCACAATGGGTCCTCGGACTCGATGGCCTCCCATCATCCCGACCTCCGTATCACACTTCTGAACCGACAGAAGGACGACGACCTCCGCACCCATCTTGACGAGAGGCGGGCCCGAGAGGGAGCCTCCCGCCAGCGTCATGGTGAGCGGTCCCCACGTCGCCGAGATGCCAGAAGGTCCCCGGACCACAGAGGTCGAGCAGCGTCCCCCGAGCGCCGAAGGAGGAGGTCCCGTTCCCCCAGGGATCGACGCCGTCCGAGGGACCGAGATGTGCCTATCAGTCGGGCCGAATTCCTCCAGTTTCAGGAGACCGTCCTGCAGGCTCTCAACCTTCAGCAGAACATGCAGAATGCCCAGAGGGCTCCGACGCCCCCGAAGGATCCCAGTCCTCGCCGCCGAACCCGGAGTCCTTCCCCTGCTCCCAGCCGTCAACAGCGGCAACAGAGTCCTCGCCGGTCCGAGGACTACCGGCGCCGCAGTCCACGCTCCCCTTCCTACGAAGAGGAGTCCGGGGGGTCATACGATTACCAGCGGAGGGACGACGTCCTCATCCGCCGTCTCCATGAGGTGGAAAGGCGTATCTGCCGCATGGACAGGGAGGAAGAATCCCGAGCCAGAACCTTCCGTCCCAGCCGACCCCCCTTCTCACGGTCGATCATGGAAGCCCACATACTGAGGAGTTTCAAACCGCCACAGTTTGAAACATACTCAGGGGAGTCCGACCCGGTCGATCACGTCGAAAGCTTCAAGACCCTGATGCTAATCCATCAAGCTTCCGACGCTGTGCTCTGCAGGAGTTTCCCTGCCACCCTCAGGGGGTCGGCTCGGGAATGGTATTCCAGGCTCGCTCCCTCCTCCATCTTCTCGTTCAAGCAGTTTGAAACACTGTTCATTACTCACTTCGTGAGTAGCAGGCGGGCCGAGAAGACAAGTCTGTCCCTGCAGAACCTGCGGCAGGAAAAGGAAGAGAAGCTGCGGGACTATGTGAAAAGATTCACCGCAGAGGTAAGGTCTATCGCCTCCTTAGACCAGTCGGTGGCAACCGTGGCGTTCCAGTCGAACGTCCTCAATGCCAACCTCTGATCGTCCCTAGCCAAGAAACCACCGCATGACTTCGCCGACCTCCTCCTGAGGTGCGAGAAGTACATCCGGGCAGAGGAGGCTGAAGCCCTTCCGAGCTTCGGAGGGCCCTCCGCAGGTTCGAAGAGGAAGGCGACGAGGGAAGAGGGGTCCAAGAAAGCTCAGAAGGACAATGGCGGTCAGCATCGCGCTCCCCCCAGGTTCGAGAAGTTCACTCCCCTCACCACCAACGTCTCTACTATCCTGATGGAAGTGGAGAAGGAGGGGGTCATCCCTCCAGCTCCGAGGATGCACACCCCGGCAAAGAGGAGAAACAAATATAAGTGGTGTCGCTACCATCGCGACCACGGCCACGACACGAATGACTGCCGGGCGCTGAGGGAGGAGATTGAAGCCCTCATCCGAAGGGGCCAGTTGGCCAAATTCGTGAAGACTAATGACCGGGCGGACCGCAACACTTCTCCGCCTCGGGGGGCTAACAAGCGCTCCGAGCGTCGTGAAGAGTCGCCCGGGTTCGAGGAGGAACGGGTCCTGCACCTGATTCATGGGGGTCCCATGGGAGGCTCCTCTAATACCTCCCGGAAGGCCTTCGTCCGAGAGGTCAACTCGGTTCACAGTGCTCCTCCTCCCAAAGGTCTCGGCATCCCCGTATCTTTCTCCGACGCCGACCTCGAAGGGGTCCGAACCCCACACTGTGATGCCCTCGTCATCGACCTCCGCATGGCCAACTTCAAGGTGCAAAGGATTTTGGTGGACAACGGGAGTTCGGTCAATATCCTTTTCCTCTCGGCCTTCCGAGGCCTGCAGCTGCCCCGGGACCGTCTCAAGCCGGCCGGTTACACTCTCCATGGGTTCACGGGGGTCCCGGTAACCGTCGAAGGGGTGATAACCCTGGACGTTACTGCGGGAAGCACCCCTACTACCCGGACCGAGCCGATGGACTTCATGGTCGTTGACGTCCCGGCAGCATATAATGTCATCCTAGGCCGACCTGGCCTAGCTGCTCTGGAGGCTGTCCCTTCGGCATATCACCTCAAAATGAAGTTCCCTACTCGGTCGGGAGTGGGAGAAGTCAGAGGAAGTCAAGAAATGGCTCGGAAGTGCTACATGACTTCCACAGGGGGACCGGTGCTCTCGCTCGAGACACTAGAGATCCCCGAGCCGAAAACCCGACCCACATCCGAGCCGGCGGATGAACTAGAAGAAGTGCTCTTCTCAGAAGAGGATCCGAGCCGAAAATTCCTCGTCAGCAAGTCCTTACCGACCGTGCTGTTCTCCGACTTGGTGAGATGCATCCGAGATAACCGCGACCTGTTTGCTTGGTCGGCCGCGGACATGCCCGGCATCTCCGAGGAACTGCTCGTCCATCGCCTAAGCGTCGAGCCGGGGTGCAAACCGGTTCAGCAGAAGAGGCGAAAGTTTGCCCCCGAGCGACAGCAGGCAATCAAGGAGGAGGTCGATAAGCTGCTAAAGGCCAAGTTCATACAGGAGGTGAACTACCCCGAGTGGCTGTCGAATGTTGTAATGGTCAAGAAGTCCAATGGCTCGTGGAGGATATGCATTGACTTCACCGACCTGAACAAAGCGTGTCCGAAGGATCCCTTCCCCCTCCCGAACATCGACACCCTTATCGACGCCACCTCGGGTCATGAGCTCCTCAGCTTCATGGATGCCTTCTCGGGGTACAACCAAATCCGAATGTTCCCCCCGGACATTCCGAAGACCTCCTTCGTCACCGATCAAGGTTTATACTGCTACCGGGTCATGCCGTTCGGCTTGAAGAACGCGGGCGCTACTTACCAGCGTCTTGTCAACAAGGTCTTCCAGAGCCAGATCGGCCGAAACATGGAGGTGTACGTTGACGACATGCTCGTCAAAAGCGTCCGCGGCACCGATCATGTAGCCGACCTCCAGGAGGCTTTCGGCGTGTTGAGAAAGCACAGCATGCGGCTAAACCCGAACAAGTGTGCGTTCGGTGTCTCTTCGGGAAAGTTCCTCGGCTTCATGGTAAGCCAACGAGGAATCGAGGCCAATCCCGAAAAGATCAAGGCCATATTAGACATGGCCCCGCCTCGGAACATCATGGAGGTACAGAAGCTAACCGGTCGGCTCGCTGCTATCGGCCAGTTCCTATCAAAGTCAGGGGAGAAGTGCCTCCCCTTCTTCAAAGCGCTCCGGGGGGCTAAGGGTTTTGAATGGGGCCAACCACAACAGGAATCGTTCGACCAGTTAAAGGCCTATTTGGTGAACCCCCCTCTGCTCAGCAAACCGGTCCCGGGCGAGACTCTCTTTATCTACTTGGCTGCTTCCGAGCAGACCCTAAGCGCTGTCTTGGTAAGAGAGGAGGACCGGGCCCAAAGGCCCATCTATTATGTGAGCAAGGTGCTTCGGGACGCCGAGCTCCGCTATCCGAGGATAGAGAAGATAGCCTACGCCCTCGTCATGGCGGCGAGAAAGCTTCGGCCGTACTTTCAATCTCACTCGGTCATTGTCCTCACCGACCAGCCCCTCAAGCAGATCCTCTACAAGCCCGAGACCTCGGGTCGGCTGATGAAGTGGTCCATAGAGCTGAGTCAGCATGACATTTCTTACCAGCCTCGGACCGCAATTAAAGCACAGGCCCTCGCCGATTTCATCGTGGAGTCCACTATCCCCGAGGTCGACAGCATCCCGAATGGGCCCCCCATTTGGACAGTTTTCGTGGATGGATCCTCTTGTAATGAAGGAAGCAGCGCCGGAATCATTCTGAACGGCCCCGACAGCTTCGTCCTACAATATGCGATCCGTATGAGCTTCAAGGCCTCCAACAACGAGGCGGAGTACGAGGCGCTCATTGCCGGGCTCGGACTTGCCCGCAGTGCTGGAGCACGGCGCCTCCGGATTCACAGTGATTCCCAACTGGTCGTGAACCAGGTCCTGGGCGAATATGAGGCCCGGGATGAGCGAATGGCGAAGTACCTCGCCAAGGTCCGGGATCTCATGGGCCGGTTCGAAGAAGCCATCATCCAACGGGTCCCTCGGGAGGAAAATTCACTGGCCGATGCCCTCTCCAAATTGGCCTCGTCCTCACTTCAAGGTCTCGAACAGACCGTGCTGATCGAAGTCCTCTCTAAGCCAAGCATCGAAGATGAGACGCCTGCCTCGGCAGAGTCGTTGCCAGTCATGTTACAAGACGATTGGAGGAAACCATTGATAGAATTCTTAAGGGATGGAGTTCTGCCCTCGGATCCCAAAGAGGCTCGCCGAGTCAGGACCCGGGCCGAGCGGTATGTCTTGATCGAGGGCATCTTGTACAAATGCTCTTTTTCTCAAATAGACGACCGACCTTACCTGAGGTGCCTCTCTTCAGATCAGGCCGAATATGCCCTGCAAGAGCTCCACGAAGGCATCGGGGGGGCACACTCAGGATTTAGGTCCTTAGCCCGAAAAGCTTTGAATTATGGGTACTTCTGGCCGACCCTCCTTCAAGACGCCGAGCGACACGTTCGGCAATGCAGCTCCTGTCAGAGACACTCCAACATCCGACGCCTCCCTCAGGCCAACCTCGCCTCCCTATCAAGTCCTATCCCCTTTGCAATGTGGGGCATGGACTTACTAGGGCCCTTCCCTCCGGCTCCGGGTCAGTTCAGGTTCTTGGTCGTGGCCATTGACTACTTCTCGAAGTGGGTCGAGGCCGAGCCCCTCGCCACTATTACCGAGAACAAAGTGATACAGTTCTTCTGGAAGAGCATCATATGCAGGTTCGGCATCCCCCGTGTCCTCGTAACGGACAACGGGACTCAGTTCACAGGCACAGCATTCCGAGCTCTATGCGACGACCTGACCATTCAGCAGCGCTTCTCGTCCGTCTCCCACCCCCAGTCGAACGGACAAGCCGAGAATGCTAATCGGCAGATACTTGTAGGCATCAAGAAGAGGTTGGACAAAAGCTCCAAGGGCTTATGGGTCGACCAACTCCCCAACGTCCTATGGAATTACCGCACGAGCAAGCGGACCCCCACTGGCGAATCCCCTTTCAATCTCACCTACGGGTCCGAGGCCGTAATACCTCTCGAGGTCGGAATACGCTCCCCTCGGCTCATAGCTTTCGACGAAGAACAGAACGCCAGGAACCTCAGGGCAAACTTAGATGTGATAGACGAGCTGAGGGAGAGAGCGTCAATTCGGCAGCAGACTTACCGAAGAAGGGTTGAACTAGCGTACAACAAGAAGGTCCGACCCGCCAAACTTGAGCAAGGAGATTTGGTCTTGAGAAAGTTAGCCATATCCTTCCCCAGTCAGAAGGGCAAGCTGGCTCCGAACTGGGAAGGGTCGTACAGGATCACAAAAGTTGTTCGGCCCGGGACATATCGTCTTGAAGACCTAGATGGCAGGGAGATTCCGAGGACCTGGAATGCCGACCACCTTCTGAAATACCAAGAGAGCGCCCCAGCGCCTCTCTGAGTAACCAGAGGTGTCGAGCCATTCCTCCTCCAAATTGTAACCAATTTTCATGAATTGTACTATGTAAAATGGTTCGCCGTCAATAATGAATAAAGAAAGCTCTCGCATGTTTCTGAATTCATGTGTTTCTCTCCTGTTTTGCCATCTGCTTTTTAAATAACAGAACATAACCAATGGTTCGGAGTCCACATTCGGCTCGGCCTCACCTCCTCGGATCGTCCCCAGACGAACCAGGGGTAGAACGTCGTTCGGAATTGCTCCCACAACCGTTGAACTTTACCGATGGTTCGTAGTCCAACACTCGGCTCGACTTTACCATCTCGGCTCGCTTCCGAGCGAGCCTGGGGTAGATCGCCGTTCGGAATTGCTCCCACAACCGTTGAACTACACCGATGGTTTCGGAGTCCAACACTCGGCTCGACTTTACCATCTCGGCTCGCTTCCGAGCGAGCCTGGGATAGATCGCCGTTCGGAATTGCTCCCACAACCGTTGAACTACACCGATGGTTTCGGAGTCCAACACTCGGCTCGACTCTACCTCCTCGGCTTGCCTCCGGACGAGCCAGGGTAGATCGCCGTTCGGAATTGCTCCTACAGCCGTTGAACTACACCGATGGTTTCGGAGTCCAACACTCGGCTCGACTCTACCCCCTCGGCTCGCCCCCGGACGAGCCAGGGTAGATCACCGTTCGGAATTGCTCCCACAACCGTCGAGCTCCAACGATGGTCCCGGGAGCCAACACTTGGTTCCCAGTCCATCCAAACTACTCCGGTTGCTCGATGCCAGACCCTCGTTCGGCCACGTAATCCGAGCGATCTTGCCCTCTCTTCGGTCGGAAGCCGAGCAAGTGCCTTCCCGAGCGTGAAAACGGGGAAAACTCACTTTCCCCTCAACTTTCGCGCCTGATCTCGATCAGACGGTCCAGATCTCGCCGAGAGCACTAGGCAACAAGATAGTGTTTTCTTGGGAGCTGCGTCCGTCTCGAGATGCGTGCCAACATCGAACGGCTCAGATAGCGCTACATCGCTCGGACGACCGAAGCCATGCTTCCTCGGTCGGCTTCCGAGCAAGTGCCTTCCCGAGCTTGTAAACGGAGAAAACGCATTTTCCCCTCAACCTTCGTGCATGATCACGATCAGACGGTTCAGATCTTACCACCTGCGCTAAACGACAAGATAACGTTTTCTTGGGAACAGAGCCGCCTCGAGATCCGTGCCTACAATCAACGGTTCAGATCTTGCCACCCGCGCTAAACAACAAGATAGCACTTTCTAAGAGACAGATTCGCCTAGGAACTCGCGCCGCACCTTGTCAGAGTCGCTAAACGACAAAACGCTGTACTCATGGGAACCCGTTCGGTTCAAATACTCTCGCCGATGGGACTAACACACTCGGCCCAAGGACCTCGGCGCGACCGACACAGTTATATGTAAGACAAATGTGCAGAGCAACAAAAGATATTTTATTAAGCAATCAGACCTCAATACAAAACACGGGGTTACAAGGTGTTCGGAAACAAAATACACGACGCCAACCCACTACACTTAAGCCCTCATATAGAAGAATCTTCACCGGACTGTTCGGCAGATTGTTCGTCCTCCTCGGCAGGTAGCTCCCCTGCACCGTTCCGAAGCCTCGCTATCACAGTCTGCAAATATCGAATTTCCGAAAGCAAATCATCCCGCTCGGCTATGATCTTCGCCTGATTATGCCGAATACACTTGACCCGAAGAGCATTGCTGAACGCAGTTTGCAAGTCCTCGTCCCCTTTTGCAGGGTCCAGCTCGGCAATCCTATCCTCCAAATGCTGGATCTCGGCTTCCCGAAGACCGAGGACAGACAAAAGGTGAGCCCGCTCACCTTCAGCTCGGTTTAACTCCAGCTCGACGTCCCTAGGGCTCATAATTGCCGCCCCTGAAGTGGCCTCGGATTCGGAGTCATCGTCCGAACGGTCGGAATCCGATCCATGGACCGTCACTACGAGCTGAAAAGAAGGGAAAACGAACAACACAATTTCAATATACCGCCGAAGTCCAACACTTGGAAAAATTTTCTAAAGAAACTTTCAAGATTCGCATACAGATGTAGTAGTGTTACAAATGGCCAAACCGACCCTACAATTAAGTGTTGCAACAACCAACAAAAACGGAAAACAACAGGATCATGGCCTCTTCGGAAGGGGAATGCTTCGGTTTAGGGAAACGCGAGGACGACGAGGCCTGCCCTCCGAGCTCGCCCTAAACCAACGAAGCGTGATCCCCCTTCACTGCTGGTCCTAACGGCGACGCCAACCGAGGCACCGCTCGACGAGACAGCCGCGCTACTCTGAGCATCGGCCGGACTCCGCTTGGTCATAGGCGAGCGCGTCGCAAGTTCGTAGAACGTGATCCCCCTCTCGCTCTCCTCGCGAATGCACGACGTGCTGCGGACATTAGCTCTCTCCGGCACGGGCTTGAGCGACGCAATCTCCTCCTCCAGTTTGATAATTCTATCCCTCAAGACGTCGTCCTTCGCCAACTTCTTCGGTCGAGGGGCCCTCAACGAGCCCGAGGCATTGGCACTATCAGTCGCAAGCCGTCGGTAATGGGTGACCTCAATCCCCCTATCTATTGTGATCCTTCTGAGCCTGTCGACCTCGGCCGATAGCCTCTTGCGCTCGGTTGACGCTTTCTCCAGTTCGGAAGTCAGCTTCTCTCCCTTCGCCGAACGTTCTTTCTCCGCTAACTCCAAGTATTGGACCTCAGCCAAGAGATCTTCATTCCTCTGCTCGACGGCAGCAAGCTCTCTACGGAGACTTTCGACTTCGCCTTCGGGATAGGGAGCTGAAGAGCGCTTCCGATACTGGTACAGCTCGCGACCATACCTTCGCAGAGCTGCCTTCGTATCCTCCAGCCTGCCGAGCAGGAGAAATCGATTATACCGGCTCTGAAAGAGCTCGTCCTTCGTTTTCGCCAGCTCCTTCCGAAGGTATTCAACCTCCGTGATCGGACCGAATCTCACCTGAAAAGCAGAGGTAAATCCGAGGCCCAACACTAAGTCCGAGACCCAACACTAAGTCCGAGACTCAACACTTGGACAAATTTCGGCCAAACAAAACATTTTTTCATTCAAGATCCAAAGAGTTCTATAGCAGCGGTGGCCAGTCCGCAGTTAGGCTTACAAAAACAAAAACAAAAAAGGAAAAAGACAACCGAGTCAGGGGTCGACCTTTTTGCCGTTCGGGTCCATCGACCCCTCGGCCTTGTCCTCGCCATCGCCCCCGCCTCCGACTTCGCTCCAGCTCTCCTCCTCGGAGTCGTCCTCCTCTTCCTTCTCAGCCTCGGCCTTCCATGGGTCCTCGACAGGTTCCGTCTCACCCTCGGGGCCGAGCAACCCCTCGGGGACACCCTCCTCCCCTTCCACGAAGTCGTAAAAGTTGTAGGAGGACGTGTCGAAGCCCGGGTTCTTGGCGACCACATGTTGCAGGGCTCGGCCGAAGGCATCCACCATGTTCTGGAGCATGTGCAGCGCGGCCTCCTCCTGCACGGCCTTCTTCACCCTCTTCACCTTCCTGAGGTGTTTGGCCTTGACCTTCTCGGCCCTCTTCCGAGCATCCTCCGCTTCCGACCGAGCTTTGGCCAGCTCCTCCTTCAGCTCGTCCACCTCCTTCACCGACGCCTCGAGCTTGGCCGTCGTATCCTTCAGCTCGGCCACCTCCTTCTCCGAGGCCTCCAGCTTGGCCGCCGTGTCCTTTGACAGCTGAACGGCGTCGGCCAGCTGCTTCTCCAACCCTCCTACTTCGGCGGCCCTCTTCGACGAGAGAAGTAGCTCGTCATCAAGCTGCTTCGCGACCTTGACGCGCTCCGTCCTCTCCCGCTCCTTCTCCTGCTCCTTGTTCGCCAACTCCTCGACCAAGAAATTGAAGTGGCAGAGGGTCTGAAAGAGAACAACAGGTTAAAATCCGAATCCAAGAACTTGGGGAAATTCTAAGGAAGAAAATTGGGTAAGGAAGAGCTCGGCCTACTTACCGACATAGTATTCCGAGCAATCTGCATCACGGCGTCCCCTGCCATCCCCGCCTTCAGGGTCGCTCGATCCTTCGGGGTCGGCAGGTGCCTCACCGCCTCCATGCAGATATTCCCATCGCCCAAGAAATCGTCGGCGTTCATCACCTGCCAGTCGGGGATGAAGATCCGCTTATGACGCTCAGTCAAGATCTTCTCCGCATCGGCTGTAAGGGGCGGAACTGGGAGGTGTAGCGCATCCTTCACCCCAAACACGCTGCTCGACGAACCGGGAGCACCCACTTCCGGGGTCGGCGCAGGTGCATCCGAGGCGAGGGGATCGGAGACCACGACTCCTCCCTGCTCGGGGACCACGACCTTCGTCGGAGAGACAAGGACCTCGATCTCCCCCTCCTTGAGGACCGTGACCTTCGGTTGGTCGGCAGCCTTCACGACCGACTGCTTCTTCGAGGCTCGGCTGTCCTGAGGCGCTGCCGACGGCCTCTTCTTCTTCTCCTGCTCTGACCTGCCCTTCGCCACCAGAGCCTTGTAGTCAAGCTTCATCGTCTCTGCAAAAGCCGAATGAAAAAACTTAGAAAAATTTTCATGAACTTTAGACAATGAGTATAAATACCAGAAGCATACGAGGGTCGATCGGACTGAGACCCCCACGGAACAGATGTTCCTCCGTAATATCTTTCCAGCTTAGCGCTGGCAGGGCGAGGAGCTTCTTCTGGACCTCCACGTCCTCATCACTCAGCGGCACCTCTCTCCTGGTCCGCTTGGGCAGACCTTCCTTCGCCCAAACCGTCGGTATCACCCATGGCGTCAGATTTCGGACGAGGAAGTACTTCTCCTTCCAATGTTTGATCGAGTCCGGGTTCTCGATCAACTTAACTCCCGTCCGAGGAGAAAGGTAAAACCTCTGCTCGTCCCGCTTCGGCTTGCAGGGTCGGAAGAGACTCCGAAAGAGGAACATAGTCGGCTTGGCGCCGATCTCTTGGCATCGGAGGACGAACGCCACGACGTGCCTCCATGTGTTCGGCATCAGTTGGGCAGGACTCAAACCGTACCAGACCAGAACCTCAACCACGAACGGGTGGAGGGGAAAGCGGAGTCCGGCAATGAGAGAGTCGACCGGGAAGACACACATGTCCGAAGAGGACTTTGTGTTGGCTCGGAATCCCGGCCCAGGAAGGAGCAATACATACTCAAGTGGGATCTGGAAGCCCTCTCGGATCAAACGAAGATCGGTCTCGGTAAGAGTCGAGATCCTATGGTCCACCTCGGACAGCTCCCTAGGCTCGTTCTCCTCCACCAGCTTAGCCGTACCTTGAGTAACTCTCTCCAAGGTATCCTCAGCGTAATCCCGGACGCCTCCCACGCTCGACACTGCGATGGGCTGCCGACCAAACGCCCCCGCTCTCTTCGGTGTTTCCACTATCGTGATCACGGCTTTACCCTTTCGGGACTCCGCCACGACTTCCTCGGGCACTTCAGCCACTTCACCCTCTTTATCCGGACGAACGATGTCTTGCTCGCTCGGCTCCACTACTCCCTTCCCTTTATCCTCTCGGCCAACGGCTTGCTCCGAGGCGGGGGTCTCAGCCGAAATCTTAACCATTTTTCCTAAAAGAGAGGGAAAGGATACTGACCTTGAAGTGACAGGTACGGTCGGAAAGTTCGCCGGAACTAGGAACGCTACCGCGACAGCTAGCAACGCCACCAGAGAGCTAAAAACTTCGAAGCAAAGTAAAAACTGAGGAGAGAGAGTAAAAGCGAAAAGTGAGACTTGGTATTAGGGGGGGTGAAGATTTATAGTAAAATTGGGACGTCCCTTGGACTTCCAAGCGAAAGTTTGCGACTTTTGGGCTGCTCTCGAAACGTCGCGAAGGCCCATCACCACTGTCTCCTTCGCCAAGTCAGCTTGTTCGGCTCTAGGAAATCCGAATCCGGGCCATAGGCAAACCGAACCTGTCTGCAACAAGGTCCGCTCGGAATCCGAGCAAGTGCCATCCCGAGCGTGTAAACGGGGAAACACACTTTCCCCTCAACTTTCGTGCATGATCTCGATCAGACGGCTCCGATCTTCCCACCTGTACTAAACGACAAGATAATGTTTTCTTGGGGACTGAGCCGCCTCGAGATTCGCGCCATCATCCAACGGCTCCGGGTGTGCCACGTCGCTCGGACGATTGAACCCTCGGACGCCCCACTTATATCAAAAGGAACCAGGAAAATTTTGGTTCAAAGTGTTAAGGCACCGCCCTCGGCGGGCACCCCCCGGGTCCCGTGCCTCAGTCGGTATTCCGCCGACCCACGGGCCCCGGTCAAAAACAGATCGGCGCTCCCCCCCATCTCTAACTCCTCCGGGCTGACATCCATCAGGAGCCATCAGCCCGGAAGGAAGACAGAGATGGGAGGGGGCCCATCAACACTCAGAGATCAGGAGAAGCGCACCATTCCGAGCTAGTTGGTTGCAACTGGAAGGTTTGGCCTGGCAGAGGACTCTGTCAACCGCGCCTTCACAGTTGCAAACAACGAGCTCAGATGGTCCGGAAAAAATCATGATGGAAGAACGACCGCTCGTCCTTCCAAACAAACTCACCCCTCGGATTCGGACATGGATGATCACCTCTCCCACCATGATCTCTGCCGACCCTGACACCCGCTGCGGAGCAAACAGGGAAGGCAGAAGATCTTGGTGGAAGAACGACCACCCGTCCTTCCGAAGTTGCCCACACCCCGGGTCCGGACCATGGTCATCGCCACTTCTGCCTTATTCCCTCCCGCTCCTGACATCCCCTTCGGAGCAGTGAGGAACGGGAAAAGAACAAGACAACAGGGCAACCACCCGTCCTTCCGAAGTGACTCATCCCTCGGGTCCGGACTACGGTCGTCGCCACTACTACCTCGATCCCCCCCGCTCCTGACATCCACTTTGGGGCCGTTAGGAACAAAGGGAAAACCAGGCAGAAGAGCAACCACCCCTCCGGACCTCAAAGGAAAAGCCACCCGAGGCAGATACCTCCGAGGTCTGAAACCCTATAATTGATTGTGACTAAAATGACAAAGGGAGTGGAGTACTTATAGCCAGCCTCCAAGAACCAGCCATTATGACCCTCGGAAGCTAAAACGCCGCGTATTAATTAAGGAAGTTATCATTAATGACATTGGGAAGCCGGAACGCCGCACAAACCCCAAAGCACCATTGATGCCCTCGGAAACAGCACCATCTCGGCTCAGGCCGCGCAACGACACTCGTCCGGCCAAAACCCCCACTCTTCGGTCGGAAGCCGAGCAAGTGCCTTCCCGAGCGTGTAAACGAGGAAAACTCACTTTCCCCTCAACTTTCGCGCCTGATCTCGATCAGACGGCCCAGATCTCGCCGAGAGTACTAGACGACAAGATAGTGTTTTCTTGGGAGCTGCGCCCGTCTCGAGATGCGTGCCAACATCCAACAGCTCAGATAGCGCCACGTCGCTCGGACGACCGAAGCCATGCTTCCTCGGTCGGCTTCCGAGCAAATGCCTTCCCGAGCTGGTAAATGGAGAAAAAAGACACCGAGCTACTTAAACCGTTGGATCTCTCAGAAATTCGCGCTCCCAATGATGAACGGCCCAGATTGCGCCACGTGCGCTAAAAGACAAGATAACGTTTTCTTGGGAACCGCGCCCGTCTCGAGATGCGTGCGGAAATCCGACAGCTCAGATAGTGCCACGTCACTCGGCCTGCCGAAGCCCCATGCCTTCGGCCGCCTGCCGAGCAAGTGCCTTCCCGAGCTCGAAAACGGAGAAAAAGCTGCCGAGCGATAATAGCCGTCAGATCCTTCTGAAATTCGTGCTCGTCCACGATCAACGGCTCAGATCGAGCCACGTCATTAATCGGTATTTAAATCATTTTTTTATTTATTTAAATCGTTTTATTTATTTAAAAATTGCAAAAAAATTGCTAAAAATTCGGGAAAATTAGGTAAAAATTTCGGAAAATAATTGGAAATTCGGGGGCACATTTTCGAACCCCTGAACGAACAATTATTACCTAGAATGTACCGCTAAGGTCCCCAAACGATTAGCAAACACATCGCAAAATTAAATAAATACTTCGAAAAAATAGATAAAAGGCTGTCAAATACCCGATGCAGCTCGAAAACAGCTCACGATGTCAAAAATTACCTCAATACCCCCTTCGAGATTCAAAATCCTCCATTCGGGCACCGATACAACTCCACCTGCCACTGAAACAGTTGATCTACTCCTCAAAGACTGATCACACTTAGTCTTTAGGAGTGGGGGGCTCGTGATATGGCTAAAAATAGGGTTAAATCGAGACCGCCCAGATCGAGCACGAATCTTGAAGCACAGGGATAAAAAGGTAATTTCACATGCAGATGGATCCAAAATGGGTATTGGGTCTCCTTCTCACAGAACCAACCACTCGCAAATGGACCCACTTTAACTGGGCACGGGTCCCGACCCGATACAAGCCCAGTCCACCAAGAGGAGAATCAAGGCCACTGATTTGACTAAATCAAATCAACAAACCTGATTAGCTCTCACCAGGGAATCAGGGGCTAATTTCCCAAAACAGAATAGGAGGATTTTCCTCCTGGCTGTTAGGCAGGGAATCAGGCCCCTAACCGCTCCAAAGGCGACTATAAATATCACCCCTCTACCTCCATGACCAGGTTAATCAATCTTTCACCACTTTTAAGCTCTTTCTTAATCTTTCCTGATTACTGACAAGAGCGTCGGAGGGTGCGTCGCCGGAATCAACCCCGGTGTTTCGCACTTCCTTGCAGGTCGCGGCAGGAGCAAGAAGGCCGAGTCAACTGTTCAGGTTGTTCCCGTACTCACAAATTCATCTGTTTACCCCCACACCGAAATTAGCGGTAACAGCTTGTATTTGCCGAATGCGGTCTGGCCACCGCATTTTGTAACAAAATTTTTTGAATTTATAAAAGAAGAATTTTTGGCTAATGCTCTATGACTTGTGCTTTTTCGCCTCTTTTGTGACCTGTTGTTTTTCCCGTCTTTTTGATAGACGCATGAGGTCCTCGGTGCCGATCTTGGTACGGTCGAGGTCTCCTGGGTCCGAGCTGGGCTGGGGCCACAGAGAGTATTTTGGCTCGCCACCGTAAGCAGGCTCGGGATCGAGATGCCGCAGTAAATTATTTTATGAACAAGTCTAAGGAGCTCAGCCTAGAGGTCGCTCGTCTGAAGAAGGCCATAGCCGACTGGGACTGGTGGATGGTTGAGACGAACTGGTCAATCTCGAAGGCCTCAATCGGGAGACCAGCTTTGGGGTCCTTTCTTCGTGAGGCGGTTGTAGAGGAGTCGGAGATTCGTAGACTGAAGCTCATGCTAGGCACCGGTCTGCTCAAGGAGGCGAGCAACTCCGTATTGGGACCTTCTCCCACATTTTACCTGGAAATTGGCTGGCCCGCCGATGCGCAGAGCTCCGTTGCCGGGGTGTCCTTGCTAGCCGGGGCAGCGGAGTGCGCAAAGGATCCCGTGGGTAACATTAAGTTTGAGTTTTAAGCCGAGCGATGAGCGATTTGTAAAATCTTCATTGTATTGTGTGGCCGTTTCTAGTGCTCTATGAGTAATAAAACTTCAATTTCTTTACTTCGATAATTTGCTAAACGAGACCGGTAAGGTCGTAGCTTGAGACTCTTGTCGAGTAGGGCTTCGCTTGAGGTTGACGCCAAGGTGGGTGCTACGCTCGGGAGCCGAAACGCTACGCCTCACATGTAGCTTTTAATAAGGGACGTTTCGTCTTTTGATAAAAATTAATGGAGATGCTTCACCTTCCGCCGTTTGAACTTCCTGATGCCATAAATGCACCTCTCCGGGGGCTATATAATCTCCACCCCCTCATCATTTTTTCACCAACAATTGGAGGTGACTCATCTGCCACCCGCTGGCAATTCAGAGTTTCGGCTCCGAGGGTCGTTTACCCCGACCTGTCAGTGGGTGAGAGGCGGGTTGGCCCTGGAGGTGAGATAGGGTGCCTGCCGAAGACGGGCACCCACAAGTGGAATTTTTGGCCGAGAGTTCCGGTTCGGTGGCTCCCCTGCCACCCTCGAGCAATTCGGGGGTTTGGCTCTGAAGGCCATAAACCCCGAGTTGTTCGCGGGTGAGAAGTGGGTCAACCAACGGTCCGGGGGCTCGGCAAGAGTCCTGGGTCAGTGGCTCCCCTGTCGCCATCGGACAATTCGGGGTTTTGGCCCAGAAGGCCGTTAACCTCGAGTTGTCCATAGGTGAGAGGTGGGTTAACCAACTGTCTGGGGCTCGGGGCATTTGCCGAAGGCGAGCGCCCTAAATCTTTAATGAAAACTTTTGGGTTAGGCATGGCTGAAGGTTGTCACCGAGCGTAAAGGTCGCATGGCTTGAAGAAGCCAAGGCCTTGCTCAAGGTCGATGCCGAGCTCCCATACCTGTTCTAGGGTAGATAACATGGGTGTAGCTGGAGGTCATTGCCGAGCGCATAGGCCATAGGGCTTAGAAAAGCTTAGGCCATGCTCGAGGTCGATGCCCAGTCCCCCATACCTTATAGAAGCTTGTTATGAGCGTAGCTGGAGGTCATCGCCGAGCGTAAAGGTCGCATGGCTCGAAGAAGCCAAGGCCTTGCTCGAGGTTGATGCCGAGCTCCCATACATGTTCTCGGGTAGATAGCACGGGTGTAGCTGGAGGTCATCGCCGAGCGCATAGGCCGTAGGGCTTGAAAAAGCCCAAGCCATGCTTGAGGTCGATGTTGAGCCCCCATACCTTAGAGAAGCTTGTTATGAGCGTAGCTGGAGGTCATCACCGAGCGTAAAGGTTGCATGGCTCGAAGAAGCCAAGGCCTTGCGCAAGGTCGATGCCGAGCTCCCATACCTGTTCTCGGGTAGATAGTACGAGTGTAGCTGGAGGTCATTGCCGAGCGCATAGGTCGCAAGTCTAGAAAAATCCCTGGCCATGCTCGAGGTCGATGCCGAGCCCCCATACCTTATAGAGTGACTTTTTCTAGCCCGTGGTTACATCCGAGCGCCGAGCCCCCAGCTTGTAAAGGAAGCTTTTTGTGGCTCGCGGTTCCATCCGAGCGTCGAGCCCCAAGCTTGTAAGAGAAGCTTTTTGTGGCTCGCAGTTCCGTCCGAAGGCCGAGCCCCAAGCTTGTAAGAGAAGCTTTTTGGGGCTCGCGGTTCCATCCAAGCACCAAGCCCGAAACTTGTTTTAATAAAGCTGACACAGAGCCGAAACTTGTTTTAAGAAAGCTAGCACAGAGCCGAAGCTTGTTTTAAGAAAGCTGGCATAATTACATCATATTGACTTTACAAAACAAGGCACAGCATGCCGATTACATTTGATGATTTACTTGGGGGTATCTGTAGAGGCTAATCCTCCCCTTCGAGGAATTTGATGAGGTGCTCTACATTTCAGGGTCTCTTGACAGCCTTGCCCTCTGGGTCAGTGAGGTGGTACGTGCTCGGGCGTACAACCTCAGAAACTTTGTACGGGCCTTCCCAGTTTGGGGCCAGCTTTCTCTTCTGGCCAGGATTAGATACCGCCAGCTTTCGGAGGACGAGGTCTCCCAGCTTGATGTTGGTGGGGCGCACCCTTTGTTGTAGAACCTCTCGATCCTCTGCTAGTATGTGTTTCTTCTGATGGTGGATTTTTCCCTGACCTCATCTATGAGGTCCAGATCGGCACGTAGCTGCGCCGAGTTGCTTGCTTCATTGAAGGCCACGATTCGGGGCGAAGGGAGCCCGATCTTGAGAGGAATTACTGCCTCCGCACCGTAAGTCAGATTGAATGGTGACTTTCCCGTGGGGATTCTTTTTGTCGTTCGATGGGCCCAGAGAACGCTCGGCAACTCGTCGACCCATAACCCCTTAGAATAATTATCAAGTTGTTTCTTGATACCATCAAGGATCTAGCGGTTTGCGTTCTCGGCCTGGCCGTTCGACTGCAGGTGGCATACCGAAGAGAAGCGCTGCTGGATCCCGAAATTCTCGCAGAACTTTCGAAAATTCTTACTTGCGAACTGAGTCCCATTATCTGTGATGAGTATGTGTGGAATTCCGAACTGGCAGACGATGTGTTCCAGAAGAATTGCTGGGTCTGCTGCTCGGTGATCGTGGTCAGCGGCTCGGCCTCGATCCACTTTGTGAAGTAGTCAATTGCTAATATTAGAAATTTCCTTTGGCCGGTTGCGTTCGAAAATGGGCCTACCAGGTCCATCCCCGACATAGCAAAGGGGGTCGGACTGGCCAGGGAGCGGAGGTTTGCTTGCGGAGCCCTTCTCACCGAGGAGAACCTTTGGTAAGGATCGCACTTTTTGACCAGGGCCAGGGCATCTTGCAGCATCGTGGGCCAGTAATACCTATGGTTCAGAGCCTTTCGGGTAAGCGATCGGCTCCCCATTTGGCACCCGCCAATTCCTTCGTGGAGCACCTTGAGAGCGTACTTTGCTTTATCATGGGATAAGCAGCGAAGATAGGGCCTTCCATCCGTCGTGGTGTATGAGTGCTTGAAGAGGTTTTCGCTGATCATGGCTAACCTCTCTGAGCGGACCCTGATTCGCCTTACCTCGGCTCGGTCTTCGGGAAGCTCTCCTTTGATTAGAAACTTTCTGATGGATGTGGTCCAATCGTCAGGCTGAGCTCCGTCTTCTATATAGAGAGTCTCGGGAAGGTCGATACTCGGCCTCAGGAGTACTTCGATCAGAACGGTGCGGTCGAGACCTTTGAAGGATGAGGAGGCTAATTTTGACAGGGCATCAGCCTGGGTGTTCTGCTCTCTTGCGATCCTCAAGACTGCAGACTCGTCAAAGGAAGCCAAGAGCCGCTAAACCACGGCCAGGTATCGGGTCATCCAATTGTCACGGGCCTCGTACTCTCCGGTGATCTGATTGACCACGTGCTGAGAGTCGCTGAAAGCCCTGATCTGTCTGGCGGCTTCCTCATGCGCCAGGGTGAGCCCGGCAATCATAGCTTCATATTCGGCATCGTTGTTGGAGGCTGCAAAGTTGAGGCGGAGTGAATATTGGAGAAGGAAGTGGTCAGGTCCTCGCAAAATGATGCCCGCACCACTCCCCGCTTTGCAGGAAGATCCATCGACGTAAACTTCCCATATCTGGTCGGCCTCCCCACTTTCGGGCTGCTCGGAGATGGTGCATTTCGTAATGAACTTGGCGAGGGCATGTCCCTTGATGGCCGTTCTTGGTTGATAGCCGATGTCGTATTGACTGAGCTTGATCGACTACTTGACCAGTTGGACGGAGCTCTCGGGCTTGTGGAGTACTGCCTTCAGAAGCTGGTCCGTAAGGACCTAAATTGAGTGTGCTTGGAAATAGGGGCAGAGCTTCCGCGCAGCCATAACCAGGGCGTAGGCCACCTTCTCCATTTTTGCATACCTGGTCTCGAACGAGAGCAAGACTTTGCTCACATAGTATAGCGAATTTTGGACTTCGTTCTCTTCCCGAACGAGAACAGCACTGAGCATGCTTTTCGAGGCTGACAGATAAAGCCAGAGAGGCTCGCCCGGCTCGGGTTTGCTAAGGAGAGGAGGATTAGCGAGGTACTCTTTCAATTGGGCGAACGCCTCCTGATGCTGAGTACCCCATTCGAAGCCTCCGGTTCTTCACAGAGCTTTGAAGAATGGAAGGGACTTCTCTCTGGACTTGGAGAGGAAACGGCCGATGGCCGCCAGTCTTTCCGTGAGACATTGGACCTCTTTAATGTTTCTAGGAGGGGCCATGTCTATTATGCCCTGAATCTTCTCGGGGTTTACCTCGATGCCGCGCTGGCTGACGACGAACCCGAGAAATTTTCCTGAGGAGACACCGAACGCACACTTCGCCGGATTGAGCCTCATATTGTGGGTCCGAAGGACGCCAAAGGCTTCTTCGAGGTCGGCAACGTGGTCCCGCCTTTGCTGGCTTTTGAAGAGCATGTCGTCAACGTACACCTCCATGTTGCGACTGATCTGGTCCTTGAAGAATCGGTTGACGAGCCTCTGATAAGTGGCATCGGCGTTCTTCAGCCCGAAAGGCATAACCCGGTAGCAATAAAGACTTTGGTCGGTGATGAAGGATGTCTTGGCTATATAAGAGGGGAACATCCAGATCTGGTTGTTGCCTAAGAAGGCGTACATGAAGGAAAGGAGCTCGTGACCCGATGTCGTGTCGATCAGAGCGTCGATGCTGGGGAGAGGGAACAGATCTTTGGGGCACGCCTTGTTGAGGTCAGTAAAGTCTATACAGATCCTCCAACTCCCGCTTGCCTTTCTGACCATCACAATGTTTGCCCAGCCACTCGGGGTAGCTAGCCTATTGGATGAACCGGGCAGACAAGAGTTAGTCTACCTCCGCTTTTATAGCATGCTGCCTCTCCAAGGCGAACTTACGCTGTTTCTGTACGATCGGCTTCGAGCCAGGGATCACGCTTAGTCTGTACATGATCAGGTCTTCGGAGATCCCGGACATGTCGGAGGGCTTCCAAGCGAAGAGGTAGACGTTGCGGTGAATGCAATCGATCAGGTCGGACTTGAGATCGGGCGCGAGGGAGCAGCTTATGCGGAACCACTTTGACTTGTTTTTTTTTAAGGGAAAAGGTGGAATAAAGCCACTGTGTTTCATTAATAAGAAATTAATAAAACAACCCCGGTGAACCGGGATAGTTACAAAAGTACAGAGCAGGAAATAAAAGCAGTCAGGAAATAAAACATAAACCCCCAACAAAATCCTGGGGGGTGGGTCTAATCCTCCATACATAAAAAACAACCAAAAATACAGTGGATCGACGCAAAGTAGAAGAAACTGCAGCTATTGATATTCTGAAGAGTATGGGTGGCACCGCCCCTCAGTCCAGTGTCGGCCCAAACTCCACCTCCTCATCATCAAAATCCTCCACCTGGAAGACTCTGGAAATCCTCCCTCTCGCTCCTGTGGCGGCAGCTGTAGCCCAAAAAAAAATAAGATGCATGATAGGAGTAAGGTTACCAGAAATACTACTACATGAAGTGCAAAAATAAAAGTTGTTTCTGTCTAGCCATAACACCCATGTGGTTGCCGCAATGGCAATGTACCACGCATCCTTCATTTCTTGGCGACTCGTTGTGAATTTGGGGCCGATCCACAAATCCTCATAGTCATTGGGGTAGTCACTTGTTCCTAGGGCCCTTAAAACCTCTCCCATAGTCGCCTTACTCCTTGGGCAGTGAATAAAAAGGTGATTCAAAGTCTTCGTGTGCATGTTACAGAACCCACAGTCAGTCGCAATCTGGGTTGTCTTTTGGCCAGATTCTCTCTCGTGAGGATTGCATTATTGAGCACCAGCCAGAAGAAGAATCTGACTTTCAGTGGTGTTTTCGCCTTCCATAAGACCTGTGCCCAGCTGGGTCTGCATCCCCGGAAGTGAATTCGATGATACATGGATCTGACCGTGAAAGCTCCCTTGGTCTTTAATCCCCATCGCATCTGGTCTGGTCCTTGGGTGCACATCGTCCCGGACCGTGTCATGTGTGTTTGTAGTTGGAGCAGTTGCTGAAGTAATCCTGGGGTAAGAGCTCCTCGGAACGACGGCCTCCAATTTCCCCTCTTCCAAGTCTCTGCCACTGAGATATTGGGTCGATTCGTTTTTGCAAACAGCTCTGGGAAAGTTTCCTTCAGAGAATGAGCACCACACCACTTATCCCACCAAAATCTGGTAGACCGTCCATAACCGATAGTCGATGTAACTGCTGAGTTGAACGGTCCGCTTGCTTTGATAATTCCTTTCCAGAATCGGGAGACCTTAGCCCCCACTCGAAAGCCTAGACTTCTCGTACCTTTTTCCCGAAGGTATGGTTGAATGAAATCCTGCCAACCTTTCCCACCATTGTGAAAAACCTTCCACTACCATTTCCCCAAAAGGGCAAGGTTCAGATCTCTAAGGTCGATGATGCTTAGTCCTCCATGCTTCTTCTTCATGCAATCAATACTCCATTTGATCAGGCGGTAACCTCCTCTATTTGAATCTGCCCCTTTCCAAAGAAATCTTTTTCGGATTCGGTCGATTCTTTGGATAACCCACTTTGGAAGCTCAAAAAAAGATATGTAGTAAATGGGCAGATTAGAAATACAGAGTTAATGAGTATCACTCTGCCTCTTAGTAACAGCGATTTTCCTTTCTAGCCCGGCAGTCTGTCCTCCACCCTATCTATTATTGGTAGCCAGTCCAACTTAGTGAGTTTCCCTGGTCTGAGTGGGAGCCCTAAGTATTTGATTGGGAACTCATTCATCATACAGTTTAGTATAGTGGCATGTTCCCAGGCTTCTTCATCGGACAGAGAGATGGGAATCAGTGCACTCTTATGGAAATTTATCCTGAGACCTGACCAGGCTTCAAAACAGTAGAGGGCCCCTTTGAAGCAGACTGTTTCTGAAGTGGTCCCATTCCCAAACAGTAGGGTGTCATCAGCATACTGGAGAATCGTGCACCCTTGATTAGAGGTGCTACTGGCCACGGGCGTAATCCAACCTACTCTCCGACAATTATCTATCATTCCCCTAAGCACATCTGCAACAATAGTGAATAGTAGTGGGGATAGCGGGTCCCCTTGCCGGAGTCCCTTCTTGCATGGGAACGGCGTACCTGGCCGCCCATTCACTGATATTGCCATTTTACTAGTCTGTAAGCATTGTTTGATCCACTTTACCCATTTGGCCCCAAATCCTCTCCCTCTAAGAGCTTCCAGCAAACACTCCCAGTCGACGGAGTCGTATGTTTTCTCAAAATCCAGTTTTAGGAGGAAGTTCTTAGAATTGCTCGTGTGGCAGTGATGGATAACTTGTTCAGTAGTGGCCACACAATCCAGGATGCATATGCCCTTGATGAAGCCCGTCTGGGTTTTGCTGATAATATTATCCATTATACTTTCCAGGAGAATGGCCAGGACCTTTGTGATGTTCTTCACCGAGCAATTAATGAGGCTAATTGGTCTGAAATCCCCCACGCACTTAGACTCCTCCCGTTTGGGGATTAGGACAACTTTCGCAAAATTGAACATGCCCAATCTAAGATTGTTGCGAAAAAATTCCTCCATCAGTGCCATAATGTCCCCTTTAATTTCTTCCCAGAACACTTGGAAGAACATCATTGGAATGCCGTCTAGCCCAGGTGACTTGTCCGCTCCCATCTGGTTGATGGCCTTGTTCACTTCCATTTTCGAGAACGGTTCCTCCAAGGTGGCGAGATTTTGCGCTGAATCATGCTGGACTGCCAACCAGTAATCCTCCCTCAAAGGGATCGTGAAATCATTCTTCCGTCCAATGAGGCCCTTGTAATAATTTTGAAAGGTTGTGGAGATCACCTTTTCGTCTTGCGACGTTCCCGTCTCCGTCTGTATTGATAAGACGAGATTGGATCTGCATCTTGCGCTGGCCACTCGGTGGAAGTAGGCCGTATTCGCATCTCCCTCTTTGAGCCACGAAATCCTGGACCTTTGTTGCCATTTGATCTCCTCCAACTTATAGAGATTGGCGACATTTCCCCGGAGCTCTAATAGCCTGTTCCTTTCTTCCTGAGACAAGACTCTCGTCTCTTCCACCCTTTCCAGCTCATCAATTCCTTCCAAGAATGCCTCTTTGGAATGCCAAATGGTCGAGAACTTAGATCGATTCCATCTGCGTAGCTGTTTTCTCAATCTTCGGATTTTCTCACACCATCGGGATGCAGCGTCCCTGCCAGTAGTTGGGAGTGCCCAATTTTCCATTACCATGTGATGAAACCCCTGAATTTCCAGCTAGGCCTTCTCGAATCTGAATTTCCGCATCCTCTGCGCTCTGCGTACCCCCACATCAAGCAGGATCGGGGTATGGTCTGACGTGGGCCTAGGCTGGCTGTAGCTAATGAAAATTTAGCTTTCCACTCCATCGATACTAGTACCCTGTCCAGCTTGGCCATGACCGGAGTTGCTTGCATATTGGACCATATGAATAGTCTGTCATTAATAGGGATATCGATCAGCTCTAGTTCCGTGATCACCCTGTTGCACTCCTCTCTGTGTTTGTCGCTGGAGCCTCGACCCTTATGCTCGAAAGCAAATCTGGTTATATTGAAGTCCCCCCCAACAATCCAAGCCCCAGACCAGCGACGTCGAATATTGACCAGCTCTTGCCAAAATGCATCTCGATCTGAAGCCACATTCGGTTCGTAAACGACAGTCACCGTCTGCAGCCAATCATCAGACCGTCGTTTCAATCGAGTAGTCAGGGAGAATGTTCCACTGTATACCTCAGTGCAGGTGAGAATATCCCAGTTGAACCCAATTGCGATCCCTCCAAAGGCTCCTGCTGATAGGCGTAACACCCATTCCTTGATTCTGTTACCCCCCGATTCTTTTGAGTTTGAGCCCGTGCTGTAGTTTGGTCTCCTGCAGCCCTACCACTTCCGCCTTGGAGTTTCTAATAACGTCCCTAACCATGTCTCTCTTACCCCTATCCCCCAGCCCCCTAACATTCCAGAATAGTGTATTCTTTGGGGGGCTGTGCCAGGGGTGATCGTTGGTATGGGTGTGGGGCCGACTACATCCTCGAGGATGTCTGTCATCCCAGCGCTATTTCCTAGAGTGGTCTCATGAGTCTTAACCCTCTCAGTTTCCCAACTCCTAATTTTGTTGAGAAGTAAAGCATTATGCTCTGTGTCACACACCTCTAACCCACATGTTTTCGCTAGGAAAAAAACTTCAAAGTCCAACATAAAATTTAATATAGAAGCTAAAAAAAAATTCGTACCTCCGCTGTCGAATTTTGCGGCTTTGGCTGCTACTGCAACCTCAAGATAGTCATCCAAGGACTCCACATGAGCCCTCTTGGGCGATCGCCGGACTCTAAACCCAACTGCCCTGCTCGACGCTCCAGTACTATCTCTAGGTGCTGAATCTGGAAGAGTGGACAAGACCATGTCTGGCGATATCTCCTTCTGTGTGTTAGCGATGAACTCTAGGTCCTCTGACTCTTCATCAGTGAAAGAGAATTCTTCGTCTAGATTTAGTCACCCTTCCCGGTCCTCTTCACTATCTGATTGGTGAACTTCCCCTTGTAGGGTAGGTTCTGTCATAACGGACTCTTCATTGAGCCCACAGACTGGCGACTCAATAATAATTACTGCACTTTCCTCTGCGGACCCCTCAATGGGCCCACATTGTGTCTGAATGTTCGAAATTGTAGAATTGCTATTCCCAGAGACAATTAACTGCGATTTGGACCCCTCTTTGGGCCCATAAACATCTATAAGTAGCAAACCCCTCGACCCACTCTTCTTATTATCTGGTGCAGTATAGCGGTATGTTCCTCCGCGTTCCACCATACCGCACTTCTTGATCTCTGTGCTTGCTGCTTGTTTTAAGTGGGTGGTAACAATAACCCCCCTGCCAGCTAGCGCCATATGATAGGATGAGGGAGCGGTTGGCACAGAGGGTGTGGAACTCGATGCCTTCGCTGTAAAAGATAAGGAGATGAAATCTCTTTCTTCCTTCCTCATTTCGCCATTCTTAAGGACTTTTGACCTTTGGATATAACGGCAAGATCCCCGTCTCTACCAGCTTGGAACGGCATAGCTGTTCGGCGTTGCTCCTTCCCCCTAGCTGCCTTGATGATCTCCCGGTGAGCCCTTTCAACATCGTGCGAACCATCTATAGTGAGGTCCCTTGTTGGTGATACCACCTGCCTGTATGATCTACTGTCTCTAAGAGCTGATGTAGGCGTGGTGGGGGGATGGTCGCCTGTTCACCCTGTGCTTCTTCTCTTTTGTCGAGTACGAATCTTATCTGATAAGATTCTTCGAATGAAAACACCTTAGCAAAGCGCGGCATCAAGGAGATATCGGTGCTTCTGATGAGTATTCTTGCCGATACTAGATCTGATCGGTGCACCGTTTTCTCATCAATGTCCTCCACCGTCCCGAAATCCGCTACAATCTCTTGTAGTGCTTCTCTCTTCCAGAAGTGGAGGGGGACGTTGTGAATCCAGATCCAAAATTTGTCTCCCTGAGGGAGCTCCGCTCCGAAGTTGGGCGTCCACGCGCTGAATTCAACTTGGAAATGTCCAAAGTCGACTAATCCCAAGCCCATAGCTTCTATGACTTTCACTGGTGAAGGAAATGAGACTAAGAATTGTAAGTGGCATAGCTTCTTGATGACCCAATCTCTATGAGCTCGCATTGGCCATCTGGCGGCCTGGGCCTGCATTAAGTGCACCACAGATGGCCTCCCTGCTCTGACCTTGGCAATGGCGCACCACTGTCTCAACCAACGTTCTTCGCTTTTGATCGTTTCAAGGCTATTTGCCAGTCAAATCACCATGGGGTTCTTAGGTGATCTTCCACGACTCACAGGGCGTTCTTCGTCGCTGTGGGTTTCCACCACATTGGTGCAAACATACAATCGATGTCCCCATTTCATGCACTTGAGGCACCTAACTTCTTTGGTACATTCACTTCTGTAGTGTCCAAGATCACCGCAGTTGAAGCATGGCGCCGGCTTGCGCTTGCCCTTTCTCTGTTTCTTACTATGTGGGAGCTATTCGGATTGAAGGTTAGAACTTTGAGTCTTGTTTTTCTTCCCTCTAACTTGAACCCAGTGCCCCTCCTTTTCCACTTTGCCGAAGTCGCCTCCCACCTAAACCCTTCCAGCGTAGCTCCTTTGTGAGCTCGCAGCTGGTTGCTGGCTTTAAGTTGGGGGCTCTCCTGTGCAGATGGACTGGCGGGACGGTAGGCGGTTGGGTTCAGTGGGTTGGTCGGAGCCGTTTGATGGGGTTCAAGGGACACCCTGAGGTCATTGCGGTGATTTGGTGGGTTAGGACCCCTGAGAAGTTCACCTGAGGTCCTATGTTGAAATATCTGATTAGATTGTTGATGGGGGTGTTGGTGTAGAGGAGACGGTTTGGGGTGTGTGTTGGTAGGGTGGAGGTGTTGTCTATGAGCACCATGATCAAATCCTCTCTGATAGACTCCCCTGTGTTGATGAGGACATTGGTCTGAAGGAGAGGTTCTCCTATGCCTATACTGGTCGGAAGGAGGACCCCGTCATTGGGCCCTTCTCTCAACATGCTCCCCTTGTCATCTTTGGTACCCATGGTCCCTGGCAGGTCCCTCTACTGAGCGGTGATGAACAAATCTCCTCCCCTCTTGGCGATGATGTGCACGTTGGTGTGCATGCGTCGGGGAGCGAGTGTGTCTAAGCTCTTGATCTCCTTCCTCAACGGGATGTGGGATCAAATTTGAAAGGGGCATCGCGGGGATGGAAGGGAAGGCCACTGCCTCTTTGGGAGCTAGGGGGGCTGCATTGTAGGGTTGATCATGGTCTTAGTAGGAGGGATGATTGGTTGTTGTTGTGGTGGTGGTAGGTTAGTAGTCTCCGATAAAGATGCCGGAGCCGGTGGATAGCGGACCCTCTCATTGGGCCCGCATCCACTGAGTTCAAGGACAGAAAGCATGGTCGACAGAAGGGGGGGTAGCACTTGTGGAGCAACAATGGGGTAAGAGGAGGAAGGGGTAGAGGGTGGAGAGGGGTGATGTTGTTGTTGTTGAACTCTACGGTGATGTGAAGAAGAATGTGGGGAAGAGGAGGAGGTCTGAGAGGGGCATCAAGATCGGAAAAGGAGGGATTTAATGGCTAGGAATGTGGCTGGGGATGACGCCGGAAAGGTTCCAGAGTAAGGGTAGATTCGCAACATTGTTCAAGTGCAATATCACGGGCTACTGTTTTCTTGTAGCCTTAACCACTTTGACTTGAACGAGACTTCTTCTAGTTCGTCAGCAGGCTCGGGCTGGCTCCTTTTGGGCTGCAGTTCGATGGCATCCAGGGGGAACACACCACCCCCGACCGCCATCATATAGCACGATCATGCTGCTTCTTGGTTCCCTCGGACAACCCCGACACCTGACTCGGTGGGGAACTTCAACTTTAGGTGGTAGGCCGAGGGAGCAGAGCCCCGATCGGCTGAGGATGTCGTTGTAAGCTGCCTTGATGTTTACAACCATAAAGTACATCGACTCGGTTCGTCTATGGGGGTCATACCGGTGGTGACATCCAAAGTCACGATCCCCTCTATTGGCACCGGGACGCCGGAGAACCCGTGCAGGGTGTATCCGGCTGGCTTCAGCTTATCTCGAGGGAGCTTAAGGTTCTCAAATGCTTCCAGAAAGAGGATGTTCACCGAGCTCCTGTTATCCACAAGGATCCGACGAACCTCGTAGTTCGCCATGACGAGGCTGATGACGAGCGCATTGCAGTGCAGGAGGCAGACCCCCTCCAGGTCTTCCCCTAAGAAGGACATAGGAAGCTGCTGGACCTGGGGGGGAAGGAAGTTCTCGGACGGCATTTACCTCTCGAACGAATGCCTTGAAGGAAGTGCTAGAATCCCCTCATTTAGGCCCCACAAGGACGCAATGCAGAATGGCTTGTCCTCCAGTTTCTTCAAGCTCGGGGTCCCGCTCAGGACGCTGTTTGGGGGCGCGAGGAGGAGGAGAAGGTCTCCGATTCCTCGTGTCTCTTCGGTCCCGGGCATCTTCCCGGGTGAATTCCCGGAGACACCCTCGTTGGATAAGGGCTTAAATTTCATCCTTCAAGGCCCGGCAATAGTCGGTGTCGTGCTCGTTGTCCTGGTGGAAGCGGCAGTAGAACCGCTGGTCCCTTTTCTTGTTGCTGGTCGGTCGAGGGGGCATCTAGAAGAGGTCCCTGTCCTCAATCTCTAAGAGGATGGCCGACACGTTTTGTGTCAGTGGTGTGTACCTCTCGAAGCACGGGATCGGAGGGACCCACTTCATGCCGGTCTCGTCATTTGGAACCTTCTTGGCTGGCTCTGCCTCATCGACCCTGTGCTTCCCCTTCCCTGGGACCTCTTTGGCATCCTCCGAATTTAGGGCCTCCTCGGCTCAAATGTACTCTTTGATCGGATTGAGCAGGTCAGGAAAATAGAAGGGAGGCTTCTTGGCCAGGGATGCCTTCAGCTGGCCGTGTCGGACGTTGTGTCAGAACGTTGCCGAGGTGACCTCGGCGTCGAGGGAGGAAACCGACCTTGCCTCTGCCGTGAACCTCCGGAAGAACTTTCGGAGCGACTCCCCTTCCTTCTGTCGGAGGTCCAGTAAGGATGCGCTCGTTTTCTCGGCCTTCCTGCTGGTCACGAAGTAGGCTAGAAAGTTGGCCTCCAGCTGGTCAAATGAGTAGATCGAGCCGGGGACGAGCTTAGAGAACCATTCCCGAGCCGGATCCCAGAGGGTGGTGGGGAAGGCTCGGCATAGGAGGGGATCCGAAGCGCTGTGAATCATCATGAGGGTCTTGAAATCCTCCATGTGATCAGCAGGATCACCCTCGCCGTCATAAGTCTCGAACTGGGGAGGTCAGAAATTTTGGGGTATTTCTACTTGTAGGATTGCAGCAGAAAAAGGAGGTTGGGTCGGTATATAACCCTGAGCTGACCTCGGGCCGCACTCGCCAAAGTGGTTGAGGCGGTTCTCTATTTCTTATAGGTGTCGTAGGACGTCCTCGTCATGTTCTGGCAGGCCTGTCAGGCCGCGAGACGCACTGGCTCCGGCATCCGACCGTGAGTGAGAGCAGTAGAGTGTCTCGTTGACAGGGATCCCGAGGATGGCCTCCAGGATCTTGTTCTGGAAGTCTTGGAACTCACGGTGGGTGACCGGAGCTTGTCCGGCCGGGTCGCATTGGGGTGGTGGCCTGGGATGGTTCAGGGCTAAGTTGGAAGCGGCCCCTCCCCTAGTTCGACTAGCTTGTCGGTTCTGGATGACCCAACATAGGTCAGTTGTGACCGAGCGAGAAGCGCCTGGTCCGGGTCCGAGGTTGACCCTCGGATGGTTGGATCCATGATGTTGGTAGGGACGTCTTGAGGAGGAGCGTCCTGAAGATGTGCATAGGTGACAGCTCTTCTGGGCTTGGGTGCCATATGAGCTCGGATTGAAGGGAGGCCGTTAATGGCTGGGATCGGACTGAGGTCCGTACCGAGGTTTCTCACAGACGGCGCCAACCTGATGCGATTTATTTTTGGGGGTGGCTACACCAGGTGTGAATTCTCTAAATTTATAAAGTGGAAGTCGCGGTACTAGCTATACGCCCGACCCTCAGCTGAGTTAGCGGCTTGGGAGTAGGAAAGAGTGAGGCAGAGGTCAGATGCTCGGCTCGGATCTGGAGGCTCAGCTCGGTCTCGTGTACCTACACTCGGCCTAGGAACACCGGGGTTGATCCCAGTGGCAGGCCCTCTGACGGTCTAGTTAGTTACTGAAGAGTAACAGTAGCTAGGGTTTTTTAGAGGGGAAAGATTGATTACTTGTGAAGGTGGGAGAGGGCCTGGTATTTATAGGCAGTGCAAAATGGGTCTGGAACCGTTTGAGCCGGGTCTGGACCCGTTTGCCCATGGGCCTGACGTGGTAGAAGCCCATGGGGCTTAGGGCTGACCTGGCAGACCTGATGATCAGGGGTGAGCGGTTTTTGAGGGGATCCTGTGGTCCAGGAGGGCTACGTCATCTGACCCATATCAGACACAAACATTCATAACTTTTAAATGTCAAAATAACCATTTAACAGTAAAAACATGGTTAGTTGCTTAGAAAATATTTTTCACAAAGGAGAAACAATCATTTTTAAAATTAGCCAGGTACCTGCCCAAGCATGAAAGCCCATAAATTTTCACCAAAAACTTACCTTACAATGAAAGATTTTTTTCTAGATAAGTCACTAACAAATGTTTAAATTCTGTATGCCTTATTCACAAATTGGTAATTCCATGTAACTCATTCACAATATGGGTCCAACACCAAAACCCCACTTCCGTTAAATTTTGTCACTATACTTAGGGTTAAGTCTTAACCTAATTGTAAAAAGACCAAAAAAGCCTTCTAGTAAAAAATCTAGTACACCTTTTTTTCTACCAATTAATCTAATTCCCTCCAAAATGGACATGGTTCCGTACTAAAATCACATATTTAAGGGTAAGTGATTAAGAAGAAGTTGATTCACAACCTTCTCCATAGTCAAGTTCGAAAGGAAGGAGAATTTTGACATACAAACACTTCTCAACCGTCTCCATTAACAGTACCAATGAATCTAACTTGTTGGCTTGCCTCACCTACTTAATCTTCACATCATCAACCCACTCAAAAACCACACTCCCTAATTGTCCTTTAAATTCACAAAACCATAGAATTGAAAAATCCATTGTTCTTTGTATTATTTTGAGCAATTTATGTCCCCATCTAGAACTAGTACATAGTTGGGTTATGCCCACCCCCTGCGAACTAATCAAGTGTAACGGTAAGAAATTTTGGACCAAAATAAGGGGTTAAATCATAACTTGAGAGAAGTACAAGAATAATTAAGACAAATGCAAGAGATTTGAGATGAGACAATCGATAGAGATGGAGTAGGGGTTAAGGATTTCATCCAAAAAAGAATAGAAGATGAGAATTTAACTGTTGGGTTAGAAATGAGATAAGGGGTTAGTGATTTATTGGACAAGAAAGGGTGATTTTTCTCATAGTATTTAGATGGGATGAACAACCAAGATTTAATGGGGGTAACCATGTCATTTTACCATCAATCCATCAGATTTAATAGAATATTCATGGGTTTTCTATATGGAGGTTAACTAGAGTTGGTTTTATGCAGTACGCCTTAAATTGTGGGTGAGTTATACAAAAGTAGTGATACATTTTTTTTTGATATATCGGATAGAGCCAAAAGGCTCCAGCCATCAAAAAAATATATTAATCAATAATAACCGTTAATATACAAATAAATAATCAAGGGCTTTACAAGATGTAAAACAATAATAAGCGGAGTGTGCAAAATTAAAACCTAACTAGGCGGAATAACACGCCAACTAGGGCGGTACAATACAACAATTGAGTAAACGCTGATCAGGGGGACCAAGCCTACAGCCCGGAAAGACAAACGCGCGAAAAAGCGATCAAACGCCTAATCTCAGCCCACAAGAAGGAGAAGAATGAAAACGAGCGGCCATCCAAACGCAGGACACCCTCCCTCGGAGCTAACAAAAACCACCAGCAGACTTCTGGGAGGCAAACGGCACAAAAGGAAAGAACCAAACAGCCGACACAATAAACTCAATTGAGAACCAAATACCGAGCTGATGTAGCTTTAGCATTTCTGGCGAGGATACGCGCACTCACACGAATCGGCCTAATATCACCGACATGCTTATGGAACTTCCTCTTGACGGAGGGAGGAGCTGCCTCCACCACAGGGGGAAAAAACGGAGGAGGGGCTGACACTACCACTTCGTCTATAAAGGAGCTAGAAGGGATAACGGGAGCAGTAGGATCCACCGAGGATGCTAAAGGGATGGAGTTAGAATGATAGGAAGAAACAGGGAATGGGAAGTCAGCCAGGCTCGGAGAAGATTTGAGGGGGAAAGAGAGCAGGAATCGATATACCTCCTTGCGGAGATGATCGATAGAAAAAAGCTCCCCTAAATATTGGTAGCAAGAAAAGATGCTACCCGGGAAATGACAAGAGGGTGCAGGCAGTATGGGGGGAGAAATACTCATAGAACAGGAGAATTTATAGAGTAGGGTAGAAACCTCCAAGTGGACATGATCAACATCCGGAGGGACGGGGAACAAAGTGTTGCGAGGCCCAACATACTCCCACGCCCTGCAAACCTCGGAGCGCCGATCAGAATAAGATTTAAACAAAACAGAATTATAATCTAAACTCAATCTACACGCAGTAGCCACCGAAGGAGAGCGGGGGTGATCTATAGAAGGTCCCAATCGAGGGAAGGACATCCGCTTAGAAGAAACCTTGCAATCTTTAAATAGATTAGAAATATTAGGGCGATGCAGCATCGTCAATGAATCACAGGGAACAGTGGACGAGCTCGATATGCTCGAAACAGAGGAAGGAGCTACTGCAGCGAAGTCCTTTCCAGAATCAATATTGAGTTTCGAAGCCAAGCCAGTATGCAGCTTGTACTTCAAAAGAGGGTAGTTAAGGAAGGAGAGAAGTTTAGCTGGTAAAGGCCGGCCTCTGGGGAGACCAAGAAGATCTTGAAGGGAAAAGCAGCGACTGCGCGCGTGACCAAATTTTTCGCAGAAAAAGCATTTAATTAAATACGCACACTCACGCTTGAGATGCCCAGGAGATAGGCACTTGTGACAAACCCGAAGTGGCCTAAGCTTACCAACAGGAGGGGAAGTGTCGAGGTACGAAGCGGACAGGGGGAAAAAAGAGTTAGACAAAAGAAGGGAAGAAGAATCACTCTCTGAAGTCTTAGTCGACACTCTAGTAACCGGAGCCAAAAGAGTCATGGAAACAACCGGCCACAAAACTCCTCAACTCGACACCACAACGGGCACTGGAGAAGAGAACACTAATCAAATCCAGAGCGAATGTGCAGAGCAGAGCAGAGAACAAATCCTCAAAGGATAAACGGAGAAACTAGCACCTCTAAAAAGAATTATAAGAGTACCAGTAAAGGAATGACACAATTTCACCCACGACGCTCGAACGCCACTGAAACTTCGTGGCCGAAAACGAGCAAAACAGTAAAGCCTCTACAGGCACCAATCGGAGAAAGAAATAGGAAGGCCCAAGCCCCAATCTATCAAGATGGGGCAGGCTAGAACCGCAGGAAAGAAAAGAGAGAAGCTGCGGATATGGGGGGATTAGAGAAGGAGAAGAACGGTAAAGGGAAGGGAACGCGTGGAACCCAAAACTCAAGAAAGAGCACCCTACCGTCTTCAGAGAACCCAAAAAAGAAAAGAAAACAGTAACTTACAGCGGCTGGAAGCGGGGATGAGGGTGAACCGGAGCTAACGGCGACTTGGAGCTAACGAAGAAGGAAACGAAGCTGGATATCCAAACAGCGCAGCCACCAACCCAAATGTCACTCGGATTCAGCTGATCCTTGGTCCTAGCAGCCAACTCTGGAGAGAGAAAATAGGGGGATCCAACTCCAAACGGGACTTGGACGAAGCCGACGGAGGCACCGGGGCATAGGATTAGGGCAGAGGGGAGGAGCTACGCAGCTAGATCGCGGAATGGAACCAAAAGCACTCGGTGAGGAAGACCCGAAGACAAAAAAATTGGGATGAGGAGGTAGATCTCGGGAGGATCTACAACAATAATGAAGGGGGATCGAAGGAAAAGTGACGGGATCGATCGGATCTGGGGAGAAGAAGAGAGTTTGAGGAATGAATTTTGAATTTTGAATCGCCAGAGCTCTCTCAGTCTCAACCTACGATTTTACAAATCTATTCAAAAGTAGTGATATATGATATTTAAATATTTTTTAGTGACCCATATGGAAAAAAATCTATAACGAAATGCTAAAAAAAATAATTAAAACAAAACAGCCCCCTCCAAATTACAACTTTGCCACACCAGTTGTCAGTATGTATGCTTGTATTTAGCGCGTGCATTGCACATTTTAATAAATATTTTTTAAAAAGTATTATAATATAGCACGTGCGGGCACATGTTAAGAGTTGGACGTGACGTGCAAAGCACGTGTTAGTAAAAAAAATTAAAGTAATAAAAACTCTAATGTAAACGTGCGGTGTATGTGTTAATTTAAAATTTTTATAGTATATATATATATATATATATATATATATATATATATATATATATATATATATATATATATATATGCTTTATATGCATTGCACGTGTCAATTAAAAACATTTTAAGTAAAAAATAGGAGAGTTGGAGTTGCACGTGCACCAGACGGGTTTGTTTGTTAAAAAAATTAAAGTAATAAAAACTCTCATATATATATATATATATATATATATATATATGTATGTATGTATATATGTGTGTGTGTGTGTGTGTGATATATATATATATATATGTATGTATGTATATATGTGTGTGTGTGTGTGTGTGTGTACTTTAATTATATATATATATATATATATATATATATATATATATATATATATATATAAACTCTAATGTAAACGTGCGGTGTATGTGTTAATTTAATAATTTTAAAGTATTAAATTAACACATACACCGCACGTTTACATTAGAGTTTATATATATATATATATATATATATATATATATATATATATATATATATAAAGTATTAAATTAACACATACACCGCACGTTTACATTAGAGTTTATATATATATATATATATATATATATATATATATATATATATATATATATATATATATATATGCTTTATATGCATTGCACATGTCAATTAAAAACATTTTAAGTTAAAAATAGGAGAGTTGGAGTTGCACGTGCAACGCACGGGTTTGTTGTTAATAAATTATCACTCCAACTCTCCCATTATATATAGACTAGTAATTTACACATACGATGCACGTCTTTATAAATATATATATATTTAAAAAAAATTCGACGTTGCTAGCATTGAACCTAAGACCTCCTTTATATTAGTTATGTAGCATTGCACGTGTTTGTTGGGTTACAATGCACATGTTTGTTTGGTTGCAAATGGAGTTTTTTTGGTGACAAACTCTCCCATTAAAATAGTAGATATAGATAGATAGATATATAGAGAAGAGAAGATAGAGATAGAGATATAGAAGAAGATATATTTTTTCCCAAAATAGACCACTTTTTGAAACTAATTTCCAAAATAGATCACTTTTGAAACTAATTTTCAAAATAGACCACTCACAGTTTCCAACTGCGGCCACTTCGATAACGAGGCTGCAGTACCCTACTGCGGCCTAGGTACGTACCAAAAAATGTAGATTGCAAGGCTTTCTTTAAAAAAATTCTCAAGGCCAAAGAAGTTGTAAAGAGATTTCACTGAGGCCTCATTTGCGAACTGCGACCTTGTTTATACTTAGGCCGTAGTTCTAGGCTGCAGTTCACAAATGCGGCCTCGCGGGGGGGGGGGGGGGGGGGGGGGGGGCAGATCTGTTAAAACCCTCTTCCCCCAACACTTACTTTACTTCTTCTCTCAAAATAATTTTCCCAACTTCGAAACCCAAAATCCTTGAAAGTCCTATAACCCTAATCTAGCTCCTCCCACTCCGTAAAATCTCTCACTAATTAAAGAATCATCTTCACCTCATCTTCCTCTCCCCATCAACCTTCAATCCCTAGCTTTCAATTTTCCTAGTCGTTAAATTCTCCAAACCTCGCCACAGAAATTGAAGCTGAAAACACTCCCGGCGATTAACAACGTCTTCATACTATCTGAACTCATCTGTGTCTTCATCTCCGCTCTCAAACGACAGTTGTATTCTTGAAGATACAACCCACGAAAGTTAAATTTTTGTGTTCTATGTTTTTTATTAGATAGTTACTCGCATATTTGTCTATTGACTTGTAGATATGGATCAGAAAATTCCTATTTGGTTATATTACGGGGGAGAAATAATTAGAGACTGAAAGTTAGGAGCCTGTTATAGTGATGTTGAATCCGAAGTAGTTTGGGCTCCCCGTAATATTACACAACACGAACTAGTAGAGAAGGTGTACGAAATTACTAATTGGGATAGAAGTGAATAGAAAGTTAAAATTCGTGCTCGATATACAGCTGGAAAATTAGAGTCCTGTTGCTGCTTATTTCGGTGTGGGAGCAAACAGATAGTGAGTTAATAATTAATGAAAACTACTAAAAGTCAAACCTGTGCCTTGGCCATTAAATGAGGTTAGAGCTCTTGAGATTGAATTTGGATCGTTAATTGACCTCATGTGATCTGAATTCAATGATTGGTGATGCGGTCGATGGACCAAAATGCCTGAAACATCAGGGGGTGGCCCCCGGCGACGGACCCTCCGACGCTCAAGTCAGAACCAGAAAGAGAGAGAAAGTAAGAGAGTGAAAACTGGTGAATTGTTGATTACCCGGTGACTGAAGAGGGGGAGGGATATTTATAGGCCTGAGAGACATTCTAGAGATCGAATCGTGACTGTTGGATCTTTCATGTCTCCCCCCCCCTGAAGAGATAAGATATTCCTTTTACGGGATAAGAGATTTGACTTCTTTACAACATGGGCTGGCTGTCTCTCTTAGTGGGCCTAGCTTATCACTTTTTATGGGCTTGAGAGAAGCCCATGTTTCGGAGTGGGCCCAGGCCTGTAAAATAGGCCTGTGATGGCTAATCTGCCTATAGACACTTTGAGATCTGTGTAGGGATCGTACGACTCTGATCTGCTGCGATTTTTACCATCATCATAAGCCCCCCACTCTTGGAAGGCGATTTTCATGCTTTCGGGAAGTAGTACGTCTTATTTTTAGAATCTGGCGAATAATTTTAGCAGCCAGAGTGTTCGAAGATACTTGGAACTGATCTGTGTCTTCTAAAGGCAGTGAATATATTCCTGAATTTTTCCATATTTTTCAGATTTTTCTGAATTTTCTGGATTTTTTCGGGAATTTTTCCATAGTTCTTCTGATTTCTCTGAATTTTATGGAATGCTCTACAGTCTCAAAATCACTCTTTCGAATGTTATAATTAATAAATTCAATTTAATTATTTTTTTGGATTTTTAATTATTTTTTCGAATTAAAATAATTATTTTTGATTTTTTTTAATCGATTTTTCGAATTAAAAATGATTTTTAATTGATTTTTAATTAATTTTCTGATTTATCAGATATGGGCTCACTTTTTGGAGCGATCTGAAGTGCAGATCAGAGATGCGCTGATCTTGGCACGATCTGAATCGCTCATCATGTGGCAGCTTGCCCGCTGATGGAGATCGGACGGCGAAGAGGCAAGATCAAGCTGAAAAAATTGTTGAGCATCGATCATGGGGCTAGCGCGCATTTTGTGGAGATCTAACAGTGTTGGGCCATCTTCTTCTACCCCTCAGCTCGGCGAACCAATTCGCCGAGCTATTCTCTTCTCCTTCAACGCGTAGCTCGGTGAATGCTTCTTTCGGCGACTGCGGAGCTATGGGGGTTGATCATCTTGGTCGAGCTACGGGTTAGAGACTTCGAATCTTTGTTCTCATCGAGTTTGTTTTATCGAGCTACAGGATTGAGCACCGCTCAAGACTTCGAAGCTCTGTCCCTCGCTCGAACTTCGACTCCGGGGCTCTGTCGACCTATGCGAGTGTCGAACAAGCTCCTCTTGGTCGAGTTACAGAGCTTGGAGTCCTCGCCGAGCCATGGGAGCTCCGAATTCGTCGAGCTATGGAGTTTTTAGTTTTCGCCGAGCTATGGAGCCCTTCAAGCTCTCTCGCCGAGCTATGAGAGTTTGCTTTGGCCGAGCTATTGACCTTGAGCACCTCGCCGAGCTATGGGAGCTCGTTTTCGTCGAGCTACAGAGCTATGGGTTCGCCGAGCTGCGGAGTTAGAATTTTCCGAGCTCTGTTTTGGGTTTCGGCAAAGTGAACGGAGCTCGGAGATAGAGCTCGACTGGGGGAGCTCGTCGGTGAAACGACGACGTAAGGCTTTTGGCGAGGCTTGAGCTATCAGTCGGAGTTGGAGTGAGGAGGGGAGAGGCTATCGTCAAGTCCCATTTTTAGATTTTTTGGCAGGAATTGAACTTTCGGAGGAGGAAGAAGAGAGATTTGGAGGCGGGTTTGGTTGGTGGAAACGGGTTTGGATCCGACCCATTAGCACCCCTTTGCTTTTTTCCCTCTGTTTCTCTCGCAGGTTTTGGGTCATGGATCCGACCCGTTAAGCCCCTTCTTTGATTCTCTTGAGCTTCTTTTTTGGGGATTTTTGAAGTTTTTGTGGGTTTGGGTGTGCATATAAATTTGTATACATATATTTATTATTGTGTATATGCAACAACTCATATATATATGTATAATTACTTATATGTGTATACCCAGTTTTTTACTCTATCACTGTGGATTGGTGGATCTTGTACGTATATCAATAGCTGTGCTAGGAGAGTTGTTGCAAACTTGCCATTTGATCCTGGCAAGTTATTGTGGCATATGCGGAACAGAGTTGAACGTTCGAACCTGCCATTTGCACCCGGCAAGCGTGTAGAGAACTCTGCGACGGAGTTGGACGTTGCGCCTACTGTTTGCACCCAACAAGCGTGTAGAGACAACTCTGAGATAGGGTTGACGTAGAAACTGCCGTTTGACCCCGGCGAGTTTCGAGACAACTCTGAGATAGAGCAGATGTATAGCTTGATGTTTGATCCGACAAGTTTGGAGATAACTCGGAGATAGAGTTGAACGTTCAAGCTTGTCGTTTGCGCCTGGCAAGTTTATAGAGAGAGAACTCTTTGGTTAAGTTGGCGTGGAGCTCGCTGTTTGATCCCAGCGAGTTTGTGGAGACAGCTCTGTGGTAGAATTATTGTAAAACCCGTCCTTGGTTCCCGGTAAGTTTGGAGACGACTCGGAGATAGAGTTGAACGTTCAAACTTGCCATTTGTGCCCGGCAAGTTTAGAGGGACAACTCTTTGACCGAGTTGATGTAGAGCTTGCTGTTTGTTCCCAGCAAGCATTGAGAAACGACTCAGAGATAGAGTTGAACATTCAAGCTTGCCTTTTGTGCCCGACAAGTTTAGAGGGACAACTCTTTGACTGAGTTGACGTAGAGCTTGCTGTTTGTTCCCAGCAAGTGTTGAGAGACGACTCAGAGATAGAGTTGAACGTTCAAGCTTGTCGTTTGCGCCTGACAAGTTTAGAGGGACAACTCTTTGACTAAGTTGACGTAAAGCTTGTTGTTTGTTCCCAGCAAGCATTGAAAGACAACTCAGAGATAAAGTTGAACGTTCAAGCTTGTTGTTTGGGCTCGGCAAATTTAGAGGGAGAACTCTTTGACTGAGTTGACGTAGAGCTTGCTGTTTGTTCCCAGCAAGCGTTGAGAGACGACTCAAAGATAGAGTTGAACGTTCAAGCTTGCTGTTTGCGCCCGGCAAGTTTAGAGGGACAACTCTTTGAATGAGTTGACATGGAGCTTGCTGTTTGTTCCCAGCAAGTTTGAAGATAACTCGATGGCAGAATTGAGTGCTAACTTGCTGTTTGTGCCCAGCATGCATGTAGAGGACTCTGTGACGGGGTTAGACATTGTACCTACTGTTTGTGCCCAACAAGAGTGTAGAGATAACTCTTTGATTGAGTTGGTCCAGAAACTGCTGTTTGACTCCGGTGTGTTTAGAGACAACTCTCAGATAGAGCTGATGTAGAAACCGTTGTCTGATCCCGGCGAGTTTGGTGACAGCTCGGAGATAGAGTTGGAGCAGAAACTGCCGTTTGACCCCCGGCAAGTTTAGAGACAACTGTGAGATAGTGCTGATGTAGAAACTGCCATTTGACCTTGGCAAGTTTGTGGGGGAGCTATGAGATACACTTGAGCTTGAACTTGTTGTTTGGCCCCGGCAAGTTGTTAGTAGTGCTTGGGCGAAGACCAAGGCATTAGACTCATTGTGGGGAGCCAATAAACGTAGAGTGGAACATTGAATTCATTGTTTGGAGACAACGAGTTATGGACGGAGCTCAAGCATAGAGCAAGGCATTGAACTCGTTGTTTGGAGCCAACGAGCTATTCAGTAGAGCTTGAGCAAAGACCAAGGCATTGGACTCATGGCGTGGAGCCAACAAGTTGTTGATGGAGCCCAGGTACAGTGCGGAGCACTAAACCATTTGTTTGGGACCCACGAGTTGTTGATGGAGCTCAAGCAGAGAGTATAGCGCTGGGGCCAATGAGTTGTTGATGAAGCTCAAGCACCGAGCAGAGCGCTGAACTCGTTGTTTGGGACCGACGAGTTGCTGATGGAGCTCAAGCGGCGAGCAGAGCGCTGAACTCGTTGTTTGGGACAAACGAGTTGTTGATGGAGCTCAAGCGGCAAGCAGAGCGCTGAACTCGTTGTTTGGGACCAACAAGTTGTTGATGGAGCTCAAGCGGCGAGCAGAGCGCTGAACTCGTTGTTTGGGACCAACAAGTTGTTGATGGAGCTCAAGCGGCGAGCAGAGCACTGAACTCATTGTTTGGGAAAAATGAGTTGTTGATGGTGCTCAAGCGGCAAGCAGAGTGCTGAACTCGTTGTTTGGGGAAAACGAGTTGTTGATGGAGCTCAAGCGGTGAGCAGAGCGCTGAACTCGTTGTTTGGGACCAACGAGTTGTTGATGGAGCTCAAGCGGCGAGCAGAGCATTGAACTCGTTGTTTGGGACAAACGAGTTGTTGATGGAGCTCAAGCGGCGAGCAGAGTGCTGAGCTCATTTTTAGAGCGAATGAGTTATGGGTATTCTGAATCTTCTTAGTGTGGAAGTGAAGTCACTTGTGTTTCTTCAGCGTTGAGATGATTCCATTCTTCTCTTCACTAAAAAGTAGTTGCGTGCATCGAACGAGGTTCTCTGGCACACTGAGCTTGCTCTCCTTCGTGGTACGCTGTGCTTGACGGAGTTGGAACTCTCCCATTTGCACAACGCTTCAAGCGAGACGGAGCTGGAGCATACTCAAGTGAAGGTGGTAGGATAAACCTGGAGTTTGCTCAACTAAGGAGGGCTTGTCTTGAACATCATCATCAAGAGTTGAGGCGGCCCTATGGAATTGTTAGCTAGTAGGAGGCTGGCGAGGAGATTTTTTTCTCTTAGATAGAGCATCTCTCCAGTGTGTATATCTGGAAGAACAGCTTTCATGACAGTTTACTGTACAGTGTTCACAGGACTTTTGGTAGCGATTCTTAGACATGAAATGTGGGATCATTGTAACTTTGTTGTTGTAATGAGACTTGCAGTTCTTGGAATGAGAAGTCTTCTACATGCCAGTGTCTTGTCCTGTGATACACCGTCTTGGGGGTTGGCTAGTTGTATGAGCTGCTCTTGGGAGAGTTAAGACTTTGGACTAGCCATTTTGTATTTGCAGACGTCTGTAGTGCTACTAGATCTGAACATATGAGTTGGTAATAGTTCTGTGATTTGCGGTATTCGTTTCATATGCTTGATCCTTGCTGTCATGGTTGATGTGCCATCGACGGGTTCTTTATCGCTAAATAACAGGGCCTCAATTCTGTTGTGTATAGCTTAAAGAACTGCCGACGGTGTATGACAGAGTTTAGCATTGCTCCGTCTTGAACCCAGCTAGTTGTAGGGACAACTCTGAAGGAGAGTTGTTTTCCAAACTTGCTGTATAGGGCTTCTGACAGATTATGAGAATCACATCAAATGGAGAGTTGAACCCCAAGTGCTGCTTTTTACAAGTGTTGCTAAGGTATCTTCGATCCATGATTTGGACCTATTAATCTGTTGTTGAGGAAATTTAACTAGTTGTAGGAACAGATCGAATGACGAGTTGAACTTTGAACGTGTGTCATTACAGGTTGCGAGAGTAACTCTAAACCATGAACGTGGATTCCGAACTTGTTAGTTTAAGTATTAACAGGTTGTAGAAGCAGCTCAAATGGAAAAGCGCACTCTGAACTTGCTTCTTTGCAAATCGACAGAGTCTCTTTTGAACCATGAACATGGACTCCGAACCGGTCGTCGAGGCGTTAACGGATTGCAGGAGCAGATCGAATAGCGAAGTGCACTGTGAACTTGCATTATTGCAAACTGTTAGAGTCCCTGTCGAGCCATGGATATGAACTCTGAATCCGTCTTACGGGGAGACTCGCAACGAGTGTTTGGTGTTGCTTAAGTGTATAAGTGTGCACTCAACTCGTTGTTTCAGATCCTCCAAGGAAGTTCAACTAGTTGCAGGAACAGATTGATCGGTGAGTTATGTTCTAAGCGTGCATGTTGCATGCTGCAACTCCCGAGTTCTGGATTCCGAACTTGCGTTAAGGAAAGCTTGTAACGAGTGTTTAGCGCCGCTCTAAGCGTAGGTTGGGCGTTGTAGCTCGTTGTTTGCTTTGATGAATTAACAGGTTGCAGGAACTGATCGAATAGCGAAGTACTCTGAACTTGTTTCATTGTAAATTACTGCAGTAACTTCGCACTATGAATGTGGGCTCCGAACTCGTCTCGTAGGAAGTTTTTAACGATTTTTGGTGCCATTTTTGTGTAAAAGTTTGGCACCCAACTCGTTGTACTTCACAAGGTGTTCTACTTTCCAAGCCCATGCTGATATCTCCTTGCCCCCCGGGTCTTCAAGTTGATGAGCCGTCAGGTGAACAACTTGGTAGATCTTACCTAGACTTGCCTGTTTTGGAGGGATCCCCCCATTGTTTTGCATAGTGAAAGAGGAATCTTCTGATGCACCAATGTGTTTAGGCATGACTATTTGTCTCCATTGAATAAGTGGAGTGGCTTCGGGCGAGGGATTCAGGCTTATTATTGTGTCATGATGAGAACTAGTTTAGACCTGGTGAAAGATGAGGTGTCAGGTTTGGAAGTTCTTGGTAGAGTTGCTTATAGCAGAGGCTTCAAGCTCGTTTACAGTTTTTGAATTATTGTGACTGCTTTTTGGCGGTGACTCTATGGCGTCGAGGGGGTTAATGGAGCCCCCCATTGTAGCGGTGTAGCATGCTCATGCCGCCTATTGGCTTCCTAAAGCTTGGCCTACGCCAGCTGTTGTTGGGAACTTCATTTTCATGTGAAATGCAGAGGCAACCGCATGGAATTCCACTAGGCCGGGACAGCCGAATATAGCATTGTATGCAGCTCTGACATCGATTATCGTAAAGTCCAGTGCTTCTATTTGAATAGCGGTGGCTTTCCCTGCTGTTACGTCGAGTGCGAAAACTCCCTCGACTTGGACAGGTGCACCAGAGGAGTCATGAAGTGTATAACCGGCTGGCTTGAGTCGGTCTTGAGAGAGCTTGAGAGCCTGAAATGTGGCAATGAAGAGGATGTTTACTAAGCTGTCATTGTCCACCAGGATGCGGCGTACCTCATGATTTAGCATGCAAAGGTTTATGATCAATGCGTCGCAATGAGGTGTTTGGACGCCTTTTAAGTCCTTGTCGGAGAAAGATATCGGGATCCTGGTACGTTTGGCAGGCGGAATGTGATCTATGGAATTGAATTTGCTAACGAAAGCTTTGAAGGAGGAGTTGGAATCTCCCCCCATTGGGTCTTCATGAATGGAGTGGAGGATGGTCATGTGTTCAGAGTCTTGCGACTCGCATGACCTCTGTTGACGCTTATTAGCCCTCCGGGACGGAGGATTTTCGGCGTCGTTGTCTTCCTAAAGAAAGTTGGAGAGATAGCCCCTGCGAATCAGGGCTTCCGGTTCTTCTTTAAGGGTTCGATAGTTGTCAGCAGTGTGTACATGATCTCTGTGAAATGTGCACCAAGTGTTTTTGTCTCTTCTTCTGCTAGACGTTGGCATCGTGGGAGGAAGGTGGATTATTCCGTCCTTCTTCACTTCCATGAGGATGGCTGATACGCTTGCATTGAGAGGAGTGAATTTGTCCACGCGTGACGCTTGAGTTAGACGGCGTGAACTTGCACCATTTTTCTAAAACTTCTTGAGTTCTTCCTCGCTTGTGTTCTTCCGTTTATTCTCGGAAGATGAATCGTTCTTGCCTTGAGTATAGAGAGCTTCCTTGACCCTGATATACTTGTCACTCCTTTTCAGGAGCGCAGTGAAAATTTTGGGTGGTTTTTTGGTGAAGGAGGCTTTCAGGTCTTTGTTAGTGACATTGTGGCGAAAGATCTGCAGTTGCGACTGAAGTGTTCAAGGCAGAAATTAACCTTGCTTCAGTTGTTAAATGCTTGACGAAGTCCTTTGGCAATTCTCCATCTTCTTGCTTCAGTTCTAGTAAGGAGACACTGGTTTTTTCAGTTCTCTGGCTAGTAACAAAGTGTGCAATGAAGAGTTCCTCGAGCTGATCGAAAGAAAATGTGGATTCAGGTTTCAGACGTGAATACCATTCCCTAGCTGATCATTTTAGTGTAGCGGAAAATGTTCGACACATGAGTGCATCAGTGGTGTTATAGAACATCATAAGTGTGTTAAAGCTCTCGATGTGGTCCGTCGGGTCTAATTCCCCGTTGAAGGATTCGAGTTGAGGAGCTTTGAAGTTCCGTGGAGCGGATGCATCGAGGATGGTTTTGCTGAAGGGACAATGATTAGGGCGGTAGGCCTTGTTGAACCAGTTTTTCTCATTCTTCATCTGTTCTAGGCGATCTTCTACTTCTTGGATATGACAAAGGATTTGGTCGTCCTTCTTTTGGGACCCAGTTGAAGCATTGTGGACTGAGATGTGGTCGTACTGAGGATGTTGCTAAGGACGGTTTTGTCAGGAGCCCCCCGGTGTCTCTCCGTTGGAAGGAGCGTGATTAGGCTGTCGGGGTGACTGTTGAGGAGGAATCTGATATTCCATAAGAGGAGCTGGTTGACGAGGAGTAGCAGTGCGACGGCTGGAGGCCGCCCTTTTACCTCTTAGTCTTTGTGGCATGGCGATAAGTCTTACTTGTGTAGTTTCCTACAGACGGCACCAATCTGTTGCTGCTTATTTCGGTGTGGGAGCAAACAGATAGTGAGTTAATAATTGATGGAAACTACTAAAAGTCAAACCTGGCCTTGTCCGTTAAAAGAGGTAAGAGCTCCTGAGATTGAATCTGGATCGTTGATTGACCTCCTGCGATCTGAATTCGACGGCTAGTGATGCGACCGATGGACCTGCAAAATGCCTGAAACACCGGGAGTGGCCCCCGGCGACAGACCCTCCGACGCTCAAGTCAGAACCAGAAAGAGAGAGAAAGTAAAAGAGTGAAAACTGGTGAATTGTTGATTACTTTGTGACTGAAGAGGGGGAGGGGTATTTATAGGCCTGAGAGACATTCTGGAGATCGAATCGTGATCGTTGGATCTTTTCATGTCTCCCCCCCTGAAGAGATAAGATATCCTTGTTAGGGGATAAGAGATTTGACTCCTAGCCAACATGGGCTGGGTGTCTCTCTTAGTGGGCCTAGCTAGTCACTTTTTATGGGCTTGAGAGAAGCCCATGTTTCGAAGTGGGCACAGGCCTGTAAAATAGGTCTGTGATGGCTAATCTGCCTGTAGATGCTTTGAGATCCGTGCAGGGATCGAACGGCTCTGATCTGCTACGATTTTTTCCATCATCAAGTCCCAATTTTTCATGGTGGTACCTGTAGGGGATGATGATGCTCTTGCTTCCATGATTGCAAGAACAGTTGATCCGAACTGTAGTAGTTGGAATGCATTAGAGTTATACCTTGACGAAAATCAGGATTCCTAATAGCCCACCACATGTTAATCGTATATTAAGCCAGGTACGTGAAGCGCCGACCGAAGAGACGAGTCCCCATCCGGATTTTGTTCCACATAAAAGATCATCGCCTCGACAAGAAAACATGTTCACAAATCCAATACCAAAAAATTTTCACGTACATGACTTGCCACCATCGAATTCAAAATTCATCCGCAAACTTGTTGATAACGAACACATTATTCGAGACTTCAATCAAGCTACAGTTAACAATGGTTTAGTAGATGATGAAGAAGAAGATGATGAATTGGAGGTAAATGTAGAACAGGAGGAATATGAAGATGGTGACAATCCAGATGAAAACGTTAATGACGTTTAGGAATCGACAGCCAATGATCCACCCTCGCCTCCCCACCCGCCTCAGTTAATGAGTCCAACTATACCTGAATTTGAATCCACTAAAGGGAGTAACAATGCCCGAGTATTTCAAAATCCAGAAGAATCATGTGGTTCATCTGAGATAGGAATATTGTACATTGGGTAAAAGTTTGAAAGTAAAGATAATATCCAACAAGAGGTGAAGATATTCTCTATTAAGGAACATCGAGAATTTGTTGTAGCGCACCGAATTTCTAATATAATATCTTAAAAAATACGTGGCACAATTTCCAGCATCAACTTCAATGTAATATTAAACACAACCAAACACTAATAAATTTTTTTCAACTTTCATTACAATAATCAATTACATAGCACAGCGGAATACAAAACATCTTAAATCACAATTCTTTTTTCTTTACAACACTTTCCTTTCATTTTACATATGTCACTAAATCACTCGAACTCAAGCATCCAAATCCGAGCCTTAAGAAATCGCCTGTAAAATATGAGGCTAGAGATGATCCCTAACGCCCAAAACAAAAGGGGTCAACCATAATGGTGTGAGTGACATAAAAACAAACAACATAAATAAACATTAAGCATGGATTCTTAAACAACATGTGATAAATAATAATACATAAAATATGACATAGAAAGGAAACATGTCAACATCAAGTGAAGCTAAACTAAGTGTCAAGTGTAGAAAACGGGAAAAAACATGCGTAAAACCAAGTCAAGAAAACACAAATCTATATGCTGACTCTCTAATGCGTACTTGTCAGAGTCTATGCATCCCACTCTACATAGGTCCGGTGCAAGCCCTTAACGTCTCCACATTATAGGGTTCAATCCCCGATATGCAACTAATCCTAACACGATGACTACTACGAGATAAATAAACTGTAAGTATTAGCCCATGCCCCGATAATTTCGGAGGTCAGTCTCTATCCACAGATAATTCCGGAGACTATTTCACTCACACCTGGGAATCTTCGAGAATACCCCACACCGCAAGCAATGTCACCTCATCACACGAATACCACATGTGCGTCGCCTCGACTCCGATAATTCCGGAGATCAATCCCACAACACAGGTAATTCCGAAGACTATTTCACTCACACCTGGATAATTTCGGGGATTATCTCACACCGCAAGCCATACTGAGGTCCATAACTCATGTTCTCGTTCATCATATCACCACTAGTGCGCCTGTCCTTATCATTTAGGTTATTTAATTACTTAACAAATCTCCTAGAGTTGGTGTATCCTACCGGACTTAATTCAACAACTGATCAACTAAATGCCTCAACAGGCCCAAACATAAACAACTCAACTGCTGGTATACTAGGGTCACACACACCCTCTAGAGACTCAAACTCAAATATCCAAACCAACGTTCCAACATAAATTGCTCAACTTAATCACTTGGAAACATATGTTCAATAGAACATATAGTATAGAATAGTAAGTTATAGAGTAAAACATTTAGAGAACGAATTATTTGAAAGGACATTCAAAGGTATAAAGATACATCAGTATCAGTCGACTATAGAAAGCATAAGTCAACTGTCCAGAAAGAAAATTCCATGGTTTTAAGAAAATAAGCTAAGTGTTATAAGTCGACTTATAAAAGTCATAGGTCGACTTACCAGAGAGAAATTCCAGTAATCTTTAAGAAAATATTCTAAGTGTTGTAAGTCGACTTATAAAAGTCATAGGTCGACTTACCAGAGAGAAATTCCAGTAATCTTTAAGAAAATATTCTAAGTGTTATAAGTCGACTTATAAAAGTCATAGGTCGACTTAGCAGAGAGAAATTTCAATACAACTAAAGAACATAGCAGCCAGGTCGTATCAGTCGACTGAAAGGTCGTGCCAGTCGACTGTCGGCCTACAGACTGTATAGTTTTGGTTGTGCACAATTCAACCGATACGTAGTTTTACTTCATGAAAACGATTTCTACGAAAAACATATTTCTTATATGTTCAAATATAACTGGTAGGACATATAATAGTCCACAAAACTAGGTCAACTACTTAAAATCATAAAAATGGAGATTTTGTTGATTTCTTTCAATTAAAACATGAATTTGTGCATATAATCAAAATTTAGTTTTCTTAAAATTTTATCGATCACTGAAATAGTTCGTATTCAGATCCCAAAACATGTAAATACCAATCTCAAAGAAAATCCCCAATTTGGATATATTTCCTCAATTCAATTAATCCCTCAAATTTCAATTCTCAAGACACGGTCTCTTGATTCATAACTCTTCCATTCAATTATCTCAAAAATCTGAATTTCTACCACAACTCATAACCATAATCTAATTTGTAATCACATACCACTAGGGTTTCACAAGATCCAATTTTTCATCCAATCCATAATATGCATAATCATGTTCAACCCTAAACATTCTTTCTAGCAACACAATTCAATATCCCAGATCCAATAAACAATCATAGATCAAACAACAAATCCATTACATTACTCCCATACACAACATAAAAGAAAAAAAACAAACATGTCAAAAAAACCAACAACAAAACAATCACTCACATAAATCAAAACAACAAAACAAATTTACATCACTCACATACAACATACGCATAATAAAAGAAAACAACATGTCACTCACCTTGAAATGAAGAAATCCAACAAGAAAGTCTTCCTTTTTTGCGAAATCCAAGATCCTTCTCTCAATCCTCCAAAAATAATAAATCTTTGTGTTGTGCAGCGAATGACAGCTGCGTTCTCTTATTTTAAATACCCGGAAATAGGATCTTAGGGTTTTAGACATATTTGCGAAATAACCCCTCGAAAACATATCTTTACATAAATAGATTCCTATACTTGGAACTTGATAAAATTAATTAAATTGAGATTTAAAAGCAAAATAACCCTTACTTTCCAGCCGGCTCAGATTAAAAGTCCATAAAAATAGTTTTTTGCACTTTCACCCCTCAAAATGATAAATTTGCAAAAAGGTCCTTCTTTTTCTCAATATTTACAAATAGATCCAATTAATTTCAGGAAAATCTAGAAAAATTATAAATAAATCCCAAATAATAAATAATGATTTTCCATAAAATAATTTTTGGCTTTTGAACTTTTCAAGAAAATATTTGCACGTGTTTCGCACGTGTAAAAAGATAAATTTCCAGAAAATATTTATTAAATCCCTAAAAATCATTTTAATCATTTATAAACCTTTAAAAATAATATTTAAAAATACGGGGTACTACATCACTCCCTCCTTAGAAGATTTCTGTCCTCAGAACTACTACTAATGAGTCCAAACAACATACCAACAAAAAAAACAATATCTCATAAATGGAAATATAGTCCAAACAATTGCATATGACAACATAATCAAAATAGAAGGAATGCAACTCAGCATCAAAGGTACAATCATTCAAAAGAATTGCAATCACATAAAAGAAAATACATTCATACAAAAAGCTCAGGAAATTCCCTCTGCATGCGATCCTCTGGCTCCCAAGTAGCCTCCTCGAACTGCTGATTCCTCCACAGCACCTTGACCATAGGTATCACCTTGATCCTAAGAACTTTCTCCTTACGGTCAACGATCTCAACAGGCTGTTCCTTGTAACTCAAGTTCACCTGTAGACCTTCAGGAATCTCTACCAACTGATGATTCTGATCTGGCACATACTTCCTTAACAATGACACATGAAATACATCATGCACCTGTGCCAACTCCTCTGGAAGCTTCAATCTATATGTTGTCTTGCCAATCCGCTCCACGATCCTGTATGGCCCAATATACCTTGGCTCCAACTTGCCTCCCTTACCAAACCTGATCACTCCTTTGGTCGGAGACACCTTGAGGAAAACTGTATACCCAACCTCAAACTCCAAGTCTCTTCGTCGAGTATCAGCATAACTCTTCTGCCGACTCTGAGCCTCAACCAACCTTTTGCGAATCAGCTCAATCTGCTCTGACGTCTGCTGCACGATCTCAGGACCAAACATCTGCCTCTCGCCAACCTCGTACCAACAAACTGGTGTCCTGCACCTTCACCCGTACAAAGCCTCATACGGTGCCATCCCGATACTCGCATGGTAACTGTTGTTATAAGCAAACTCAACCAATGCCAAGTATCTCTCCCAGCTACCACCGAAATCCATAACACAAGCTCTCAGCATATCTTCCAGCACTCGATTCACCCTCTCTGTCTGACCATCGGTTTGTGGATGAAAAGCAGTACTGAAATCAGTTCTGGTGCCTAAAGCTGCTTGTAGGCTCTTCCAAAACCTTGAAGTGAACCTTGCATCTCTGTCGGAAACAATCGACACAGGAACTCCATGAAGCCTCACAATCTCACCAATGTACAACTCAGCCAATTTCTCCAACGACCAAGTAATCTTCATGGCTAGAAAGTGAGCCGACTTAGTCAAACGGTCCATAATAACCCAAATCGAGTCATTGCCCTTCGAACTCCTCGGCAAACCCGTAATAAAATCCATACTGATATTCTCCCATTTCCACTCCGGAATAGGCAACGGCTGTAACAAACCTCCAGGTCTCTGATTTTCTGCTTTGATTTGCTGACAAGTCAGACACCTTGCCACAAAATCTGCCACATCCCTCTTCATACCAGACCACCAAAAATGTTGTTTGATGTCCCTGTACATCTTCGTGCCTCCAGGATGCACTAACAACAATGTACTGTGTGCTTCCTGCAAGATACTCTCTCTCAAATCTACATTATCCGAAACACACAACCTCTCACCCATCCAAAGAACTCCATCTTGAACACGAAATTCTGATAGCTTGCCTTCTGAAACTTGTTGCAGCATCTTTTGAATCTCTGAATCTGACCTCTGACTTTCCACAATCCTCTCTCTCAAGGAAGACTGCAACCTCAACTGAGCCAAAGACGCCCCTAAACCCTGCAGCACCACCTCGATACCTGCCTGATCAATCTCTGCTGCCAACTCGCTTCGAGTAGTGATCAAACTTGATAAACTACTCTTCCTGCTAAGCCATCAGCCACCATATTCACCTTGCCCGGATGATACTTGATCTCGGGACGAATGTCTTCCAATACCTCAAACCACCTTCTCTGCCGAAGATTTAGATCCTTCTGTTGATAAATATACTTCAGGCTCTTGTGGTCAGTGTACATATTGACCTTCTCACCATAAACATAATGCCTCCACTTCTTCAAGGCAAAGATAATAGCGGCTAGCTCCAAATCATGCGTCGGGTAATTCTTCTTATGCGGGCGCAATTGCCTCGAACCATAAGCAATAACCTTGCCTTCTTGCATCAAGACACAACCCAAACCTCTGAGAGATGCATCATTGAAGATATCATAATCCTTCCCAGCTTGTGGCAAAGCTAAGATAGGTGCAGTAGTCAACCTCTCCTTTAACTCAAGGAAACTTGCCTCACACTTATCAGTCCATAAAAATGCCACATTCTTCCGGGTCAAACCTGTCAAAGGAACTGCAATCTGAGAATAACCTTGGATGAATCTCCTGTAGTAACCAGCTAAACCCAAGAAACTTCTGACTTCCTTCACAGACGTTGGCCTGGGCTAATCCTTCACTGCTTCAACTTTCTGAGGATTAGTGGCCACTCCCTCCTTAGAAAGGATATGACCAAGGAAAGCTACCTCAAATTTCTAAAACTCACACTTCGATAACTTGGCATACAAGCTATGCTCCTACAATTTCTGTAATACCGCTGTCAAGTGCATAGAATGCTCCTCCTCCGACTTAGAATACACCAAAATATCGTCGATGAAAACCACTACGAAGGAGTCAATAAATGGCCTCAACACCCGATTCATCATATCCATGAACACTGCTGGCGCATTCGTCAACCCGAATGGCATTACCAAAAACTCATAGAGTCCATGACGATTCCTGAAAGCTATCTTACTCACATCTTCCTCCTTGACTCGAACCTGATGATACCCTGATCTCAAATCAATCTTCGAAAACACAGCTGCTCCTCGAAGCCTGTCGAACAAATCATCAATCCGCGGCAGTGGATACTTGTTCTGAATAGTCACCCTATTCAACTCCCGGTAGTCAATGCACATTCTCATTGACTCATCCTTCTTCTTGACTAACAACACTAGCGCACCCCATGGCGAGGAACTCGGCCTAATAAGCCCCTTGCTCAACAGCTCCTCAATCTGCTTCTTCACTTCGTCCTGCTCTACAGGTGCCATCCTGTACGGAGCCTTAGAAATCGGAGCACTCCCTGGCTAAACATTGATGCAAAACTCCACATCTCTCTACAGCGGTAATCCTGGAAAATCTTCCAAGAACATCTTAGGAAAATCTCTGACAACCGGAATGCCTCTGACTTCATCTGGAATCGCCATCTTGGATACCATTGCAGCCACCTTCGAAATTTTCTTCTTCCCTTGGAAAGTCACTGGGGGACCACCTGGTGCTTTCACTAACACCTCTTTCTGCTTGCATTCAATGGCATCATATATTGCTATCCAATCAATGCCCACGATCACATCCACTCCTAAGACTTGAAGCTCGATCAGATCAATGCCAAATAATCTCCCACCAATCTCGATATCACAGCCCTCGTAATATCGATCGGTGATCAATTCTTCACCTGACGGCGTTGCCACCGACAAAACCTTGCCTGGAAACAACTTAGGCTCCACACCTAAGACCTTTGCAAAACTTGGCGACACAAAAGTATGCGATGAACCAATATGAAATAAAACCTTTGCCTTTATTCCATTAATCAAAACAATTCCTGTTACATGAAGAGTGATACTCAATCTCCAATTATTCTCAAATAAAGGTTTTACTTATTACATTGATTTTAAAATAAAAATCAAAACTCTTGCATACCCTGGATTACATCTTCCGAGTTACCCGCATCCTCCTTGGTTAATGCAAACACTCGCCCTTGCCTCTGGAATTTACTTCCACCATCCTTCCTCAACTGTGGACAATGAGACTTAGAATGTCCTGCCTGTCCACACTGGAAACAAGTCTGCTTCGCCAACTTAGGACACGCTGACCTGTAATGACCTGCCTCCTTGCAGTAATAACAAGTCACTTCCTGAGTTGCAGATGCCTTCTGTACCGGTCCACTGAACTTGACTTGCTTCTCCGGGAATCCCTTCCCACTCTGACCGGATGCTGGCCTCTTATTCCTGTTCCAGGTTTCTTGCCTCTTCTAGAACTGGTCCATGTCTTCCTCGGTCATAGCTGCTCTCCTGACCAGCTTGTCAAACCTCCGTATGCCCAACGGAATCATTCTCGACCTCAAGTTTGGTCTCAAGCCCTGCTCAAACTTCTTGGTCTTCTTCGCCTCGTCAACGATCAATTCTGGTGCATACCTCGACAGCTGAGCGAACTTGGTCTCATACTCTTGCACGGTCATGCTGCCCTGCTGAAGATTCAAGAATTCTGTCACTTTCTTCTCCTGAATATCTAGGGGAAAGAAGCGATCCCTGAATTCCTCCAGAAAAACCTCCCAAGTCATCTGCTGGTCCCCCAACGTCCTCTTCACCGTTTGCCACCAAACACCAGTGTCCATTTCTAGTTGCATAGTGGCCAACTTCACCTTATTGGCTGCCGGAGTTTCTGAGACCTCAAAGATTGTCTCCATCCGCCTAATCCAATCGTCGGCTTCGTTTGGATTAGATTGCCCCTCGAAAAATGGTGGCCTCATCCTCTTGAAGGACTCGATCTGCTTGATGGGATCGTCATTAACCAATCCTGGTCCAGCTCCATGATTCTGATGCTGGTTCTGATTCTGAGCCAAATTAGATGCCATCAGAGCCTCCAAAGTCTGATACACCCTGGCAAATTCGGCCTCGAGATCAATTCCAGTTCCTCGAGAACTTCCAGATCCATCACCATTGTTACCACCATTCCTGGGTCTAGGTGCAACCATACTGAATACTGCAAAACAAGGGAAAAGTTAGAGCACCACAACACACAACTCACATTCACATCTATATCCTTTGGCAAACCTCAACTGTACCCCAAACTAAACATCATGTTTCAGTTCTATGTGATACTCACCCTCTAATGTCCACACCTAGGTACTCACACTCTAGTGTCCACACCTAGGTTATTTTTATGCCATGTTTATTATTACTATTGAAGCATGCTCTGATACCAACCTCTGTAGCGCCCCGAATTTTTAATATAATATCTTAGAAAATACGTGGCACAATTCCTAGCATCAACTTCAATGTAATATTAAACACAACCAAACACCAATAAAAAAAATTTCAACTTTCATTACAATAATGAATTACATAGCACAGCGGAATACAATACATCTTAAATCACAATTATCTTTTCTTTACAACACTTTCCTTTCATTTTACATATATCACTAAATCACTCGAACTCAAGCATCCAAATCCGAGCCTTAAGAAATCACCTGTAAAATATGAGGCTAGAGATGATCCCTAACCCCCAAAACTAAAGGGATCAGCCATAATGGTGTGAGTGACATAAAAACAAACAACATAAATAAACATTAAGCATGGATTCTTAAACAACATGTGATAAATAATAATACATAAAATATGACATAGCAAGGAAACATGTAAACATCAAGTGAAGCTAAACTAAGTGTCAAGTGTAGAAAACAGGAAAACACATGCGTAAAACCAAGTCAAGAAAACACAAATCTATATGCTGACTCTCTAATGCGTACTTGTCGGAGTCTATGCATCCCACTCTACATAGGCCCGGTGCAAGCCCTTAAAGTCTACACATTATAGGGTTCAATCCCCAATATGCAACTAATCCTAACACGATGACTACTACGAGATAAAGATAAACTGTGAGTATTAGCCCATGCCCCGATAATTCCAGAGGTCAATCTCTATCCACAGATAATTCTGGAGACTATTTCACTCACACTTGGGAATCTTTGAGAATACCCCACACCGCAAGCAATGGCACCTCATCACACGAATACCACATGTGCGTCGCCTCGACTCCGATAATTCCGGAGATCAATCCCACACCAAAGGTAATTCTGGAGACTATTTCACTCACACCTGGATAATTCTGGGGATTATCTCACACCGCAAGCCATACTGAGGTCCATAACTCATGTTCCCGTTTATCATATCACCACTAGTGCCTGTCCTTATCATTTAGGTTATTTAATTACTTAATAAATCTCCTAGATTTGGTGTACTCTACCGGACTTAATTCAACAACTGATCAACTAAATGCCTCAACATGCCCAAACATAAACAACTCAACTGCCGGTATACTAGGGTCACACACACCCTCTAGAGACTCAAACTCAAATATCCAAACCAACCTTCCAACATAAATTGCTCAACTTAATCACTTGGAAACATATGTTCAATAGAACATATAGTATAGAATAGTAAGTTATAGAGTAAAACATTTAGAGAACGAATTATTTGAAAGGACATTCAAAGGTATAAAGATACATCAGTATCAGTCGACTATAGAAAGTATAAGTCAACTGCCCAGAAAGAAAATTCCATGGTTTTAAGAAAATAAGCTAAGTCTTGCAAGTTGACTTATAAAAGTCATAGGTCGACTTACCAGAGAGAAATTCCAGTAATCTTTAAGAAAATATTCTAAGAGTTATAAGTTGACTTATAAAAGTCATAGGTCGACTTAGCAGAGAGAAATTTCAATACAACTAAAGAACATAGCAGCCGGGTCGTATCAGTCGACTGAAAGGTCGTGCCAGTCGACTGTCAGCCTATAGACTGTATAGTTTTGATTGTGCAAAATTCAACCGATATGTAGTTTTACTTCATGAAAACGATTTCTACGAAAAACATATTTCTTATATGTTCAAATATAACTGGTAGGACATATAATAGTCCACAAAACTAGATCAACTACTTAAAATCATAAAAATGGAGATTTTGTTGATTTCTTTCAATTAAAACATGAATTTGTGCATATAATCAAAATTTAGTTTTCTTAAAATTTTATCGATCACTGAAATAGTTCGTATTCAGATCCCAAAACATGTAGATACCAATCTCAAAGAAAATCCCCAATTTGGATATATTTCCTCAATTCAATTAATCCCTCAAATTTCAATTCTCAAGACACGGTCTCTTGATTCATAACTCTTCCATTCAATTATCTCAAAAATCTGAATTTCTACCACAACTCATAACCATAATCAAATTTGTAATCACATACCACTAAGGTTTCACAAGATCCAATTTTTCATCCAATCCATAATATGCATAATCATGTTCAACCCTAAACATTCTTTCTAGCAACACAATTCAATATCCCAGATCCAATAAACAATCATAGATCAAACAACCAATCCATTACATTACTCCCATACACAACATAAAAGAAAAAAAACAAACATGTCAAAAAAACCAACAACAAAACAATCACTCACATAAATCAAAACAACAAAACAAATTTACATCACTCACATACAACATACGCATAATAAAAGAAAACAACATGTCACTCACCTTGAAATGAAGAAATCCAACAAGAAAGCCTTCCCTTTTTGCGAAATCCAAGATCCTTCTCTCAATCCTCCAAAAATAATAAATCTTTGTGTTGTCAGCGAATGACAGCTGCGTTCTCTTCTTTTAAATACCCGAAAATAGGATCTTAGGGTTTTAGACATATTTGCGAAATAACCCCTCGAAAACATATCTTTACATAAATAGATTCCTATACTTGGAACTTGATAAAATTAATTAAATTGAGATTTAAAAGCAAAATAACCCTTACTTTCCAGCCGGCTCTGATTAAAAGTCCATAAAAATAGTTTTTTGCACTTTCACCCCTCAAAATGACAAATTTGCAAAAAGGTCCTTCTTTTTCTCAATATTTACAAATAGATCCAATTAATTTCAGGAAAATCTAGAAAAATTATAAATAAATCCCAAATAATAAATAATGATTTTCAATAAAATAATTTTTGGCTTTTGAACTTTTCAAGAAAATATTTGCACGTGTTTCGCACGTGTAAAAAGATAAATTTCCAGAAAATATTTATTAAATCCCCAAAAATCATTTTAATCATTTATAAACCTTTAAAAATAATATTTAAAAATACGGGGTACTACATTTGTAATAGTGGAATCAAACGAAAGGTTTTATGTCATCCAATATAAATTCACACCTAAAGAACGTACCAATAAAACAGTAGCTGATGCAGGATGTCTATGGCAACTACGTGCAATTATTCCAAGAGGACATATGTATTTCATTGTGAAGAAGTTAGGATGGGCGCATACATGTACAAATCCGACATTAACTCAGGATCACAGTAAAGTTGATTCAAAGCTAGTTTCTAATATAATTTTGAATGTTATTAAGACACAGTTAGGAACAACACCGAGGGCCATAATTGAATTTGTGTTGCTACAATTATAAGATTTCTTACGAGAAAGCTTGGATTGCAAAAAAGAGAGGTATTGAGCAGTTGTTTGGAGGATTCGATGAAGCATATACGAAGTTGCCTGCTTTTTTATCAGCAATAGCAAATCGTGGAACTTATGTACATTGGGATAAAATTCCTTCCGGTAATGGAGAAGAAACATTCAAAGGAGTATTTTGGGCATTTATCACTTCGATTGAAGGTTTTAAGTCTTGGCGACTTGTTATTAGTATAGATGGAACCCATTTGTATGGAAAATACAAGAGTTGTTTGTTGATTGCGGTTGCACCCAACGCAGATAACAGGTTCTTTCCATTCGCTTTTGCAATAGTAGATGGAGAGAGTATACAAAGTTAGACTTGGTTCATAAGTTGTATTAGATATTATGTCACATATCGTCAAGACTTATGTGTGATTTCTGACGGTCATGCGAGAATCTTATCGTGCATGGAGCTTGAACATGGTTCATGGAATGAACCACATGCATACCAGTTTTATTGTATGCGACATTTTGCTACTAATTTTTACACCAAATTTGGTAGCAAAGTTTTGATGAATAAAGTAAAGGTGGTTGCATGTCAGAATGAGCCAAAAAAAAATGATAAACAATTGGAAGAGATTAGTAAAGTTAATCTTGAGGCTGCTGATTGGTTGAAGAGAAAACCAGTCGAGAATTGGGCATTAGCTGCGGATGGTGGGCGTCGATTTGGTATCATGACTGCAAATTCATCAGAAATATTTAATTCTGTGTTAAAAGATGTTTGTAGTTTTCCCATAACAGCAATCGTTGAGATGATATTTTACAAACTCAATCCTACTTCACTGAGCATTGTCAAACGGCACAGAAATTGATAAGTGAAGGGCGGGTTTGGGCTCCAAGAGTTTAAGAACTTATTGATATACGGCGGGATAGAGCTAATTTGCATGAGGCTATAATGTTTCATCATAATCCTGGCATTTTTCAAGTCAAAACAGGTGTTCGACTTGTCGGTACTAAGCGAAAGGGTGGAAAATATCAGATTGTTGATTTAGGTGTGTGCACATGTACGTGTTATAAATTTCAACTTCATCATATATTGTGTTCACATGTAATGGCGGCTTGCGCATCTTGGGCCCTCGATTACCTACCGTATATTGATCCATTCTATTCTGTGGTATCCTTAGCGACAACTTGGAAGCCCACCTTTCATCCTGTGCAAGACCAAACATATTGGCCTATACATATTGGTACCAAACTAATAGCGGATTTGAGGCTCAGAAGATGTAGGAAAGATCGGCCAAGAACCACACGCATTTGCAATGTTGGATATCGGAACAAGCTCCAGAAGTTCACTAAGTTGCACTAAATGTCATCAAATTGGTCACAATAGGCATAGTTGTACGAGTGATATTGCCTTTGGGGATACTAGTGGTTCTCGGGTATGTTGTACATTTTTTACCCTTTTAAATATTTTTTTGTTCTATTCCTATGTACATTAACCAATCAAACAAATTTTACAGGGTAATTCATGTGGTACTGCTGCAACCGGTCCTTTACGAAGAGGAGCACGAGGTCATGATGGACGTACCATGGGCTCTGGTACAAGGACTTCTTCAAGCAATCAGTCTATATGCCTATAGGAAATGTGTAGTGTATATTTGAATTAAATTCTATTTTTCTTTTTCCTATGTATGAATTTTGGAATACAAGAAGAATTACTTTTGTTGGTTGCTTGCATGTATATATATATTTTTAAATTGTTTTAATGGTTTTTTTTGGTGTTGTTAATGATTTCGTTGTTTGGATACGTATAATAATATTGAAGATGGATTGGTGGGGTTGAGAACATTGCATATGTCTGGTATATTGAATGTTAACTTGAATGCGGATGAGTTGTCAATAGGATATTCACTGCTGGTATTAAGTTCTGTAACTTCAACCAACAGATGCCGCAGTTCATAAATGTGGCCTATGTACAACTTAGGACGCAGTTGTGAACTGCGACTGTGGTTTTTTCACTTTTCCAAAGAGTTGCCAACTCTCTGGAAAAGTGAAAATTACAACAGTCGCAGTTGGTTACCGCGGCCCTAGTTTCACATAGGCCGCAATTGTGAACTGCGACTGTGGTCATTCAAATTATCCAGAGAGTTACAACTCTCTAGAAAAGTGAAGAGACCACAGTTGCAGTTCACAACTGCGGCCCTACTTTCACATAGGCCGCAGTTGTGAAGTGAGACTGTGGTCATTCAAATTATCCATAGAGTTGGCAACTCTCTGGAAAAGTGAAAAAACCATAGTCGCAGTTGGTTACTGCGGCCTATGTGACAATAGGGCTGCAGTTGTGAACTGCGACTGTGGTCATTGAAATTATCCAAAGAGTTGGCAACTCCCTGGAAAAGTGAAAATACCATAGTCGCAATTGGTTACTGCGGCTCTAGTTTCACATAGGCCGCAGTTGTGAACTGCGACTGCGGTCATTCAAATTATCCAGAGAGTTGCAACTCTCTGGAAAAGTGAAAAGACCACAGCCGCAGTTCACAACTGCGGCCTAAGTTATACAAAGGCCGCAGTTATGAACTGCGACTGTGGTCATTCAAATTATCCAGAGAGTTGGCAACTCTCTGGAAAAGTGAAAGACCAGTCGCTGTTCACAACTGCGGCCTAAGTTGTGCGTAGGCCGCAGTTTTCAACTACGACATCTGTTGGTTAAAGTTACAGAACTTAAACGCAGCATTGAATTTCCTGTTTAAACTCAATTAACCATCAACGTAACAATCGATTCACATCCAAGCTTACATTCAATTCACATCCAAATTACTCAACGTATGCAACTGCGACTAAAGCCAGTGCAGTCCATCTTAAATAAAAATATACATATCCAAACAACAAAATAAAAAACATCCATCAAAAGCAACAAAATCAAAAATAACCATCAAAAGAAATAAAAAACCTGCAAGCAACCATCATAAGTGATTGTTCTTCTTCTCCAAAATTCATACACCATCAAAAGAAATTGTTCTTGTACTACTACTTCAGTACAAATGGCTCCACAAGTAACTAAGGAAAGTAATAACTACTAAACTACTACATTCATTCATGCTGGTGTATATAAGTTCGTTTTCTTTCTCATCCGTTTTGACCTCTTTGGGGGTTCTTGAGTGACCTGGGATATGGGGATATGATCTTCTGGGCAATCCTCCTCTTGATGTTCATGTTGTGGTTATTCTTCTTGTACATGTTGTGGTTGAATCGGATCGGGTCGTTGTGCGTGTGGCCTTTTTTTATAGCCACCTTTTTCCTTCGGTTCCCTGTGTTCGGCACCGGAGTGTTCAAAAGGGCATAAAGCCGAGCTCCTTCACCAATGTGTTCTAACTACGACCTACACGGTTTGAGAATCCCTCTTGCAAAATCTTTCACTGCATCGGTGACATTGCTTGACATGGCACGAACACATTGCTTCGCAATATCCCATGCATCTTCGATCTACAACAATAAGTTGATGAATTTAGAATAGTATGTGGGTCATAAATGATATAAGCATGAATCTATTAATGAATTATGTACAAAAGAATAACAATATAATGTCCACTTACTACGGAACGGTGAGTTGGTGCCCTCGGTTGATACATTGGCTACAAGCTAGAATGTGGGGCTGGCTCGACCTCTCTCTTTGAAACTGGTACCAGAACGCCTGCTGGAGTAGGTAGGGGAGGTGCAACAAATAACCGTGTTATTCTACGGTACCAAAACACATATGGGCGATGTAAATCGGGGTCAAAGGGAGGAGAGGGGTCTACTATTGCATCAAACTGTTCCTCATTCCAATGGTTCACATGTTGTTGGTGAAATAATGCCCAGTTGTGATCTGGTAGCTAACCCATTCCCTTAACACTGTGTAATTTGCTGTCATAACTTCTTCTTACCGGAATGAGTTGATGACGACCAAATTGTCGAAGCACACGGTCCGCAAAATAGAACTCAACAATACCAAAGTTGATGAGTGGTGATGTCGTCAACCAAAGCTGCAGGGTCGCCCTACATGCAGGTGGCAATCTGCCAACTCTCTCGTCATTGTAAGGAGACCAATTAACATACTCCTCTCGCAATTGATCGAGCTCATCCCTGTAATATGCCAACACACCACGTGGATTAACTTTCCACGTGTGTGAACCCATCCAATAGACCCAAATGGGAGCCAACATTGTTTCATCCTCTGGAGCGGCCATCCACCACTATGATTGTCGGCTTATGCGGCGCCGCCCTACATGCAGATGCTCCCAGCTCCATACTTGTAGTATTACCAATGGCCCCGTCATTTGAACCACTTTCAAGACACAAGTGCATAAACTTCTATACAATATGGCTAATGCTGCACTGGCCCAACTGTACTGGCCGGCTTTCCTAATATCGACAATCAACAGAAGATGCATTAATGGCACGGCATCACCCGTCGAGTTTGGAAATATCACACCGCCATTATATATGCCCGGGTGTAGCACTCAACTTGGAACTCCGATGAATCATCATTTAAAAAGTTTTTGATTACCTCATCCAACCATGAAAGTTTAATGGATTGCCTAACTAAGGTTCTATCATCCGGCTCTACACTGAGGTATTCTTGTACAAGTTCATATTTATCAACACCCATACTTCCGGTTACGGCTACACCATAAACGTGAAGACCTGATATCATCGCAATGTCTTGGAGCGTTACCATCATTTCTCATATGAGTAAATCTAAAGTATGGGTTCCGGTCTCCATCTTTTCAGGAGAGTGGTAAGAAGAGACCGATCAAGCTGGAGAGACCCCATTATGCTTTATCCAAACAACCTAACTACGGCCAAAAGCTTGTGTGTGCGGGCGTGTAGTGGCAAATGTGGAGGATGTCTACGGAATGTGCACTCCTTCGAAACACCGTTCCAAATGGATTGTGATCAGTGTTCACTTTGCAAAGTTAAGAGGTTAGGGTCTAACGGACCTAGACCTCCACGTGCAATGGAAGAGGAGCTAGGCTCGGCCGCATCGGAAGATGATGGAACCTATAAAACCTTGTATTAAATCCTACTTTAGGAAGAAGTTTATTTTAAAACCAAATTATAGAAATGAAAATTAAGGAACACTTCTTACATGTGTAGGTGGTAGACCATGGCCTTCGGCTTCATTACTACTAGAGGCCCTACCACTGCAATTTAATGTTCGCTGACCTCGGTCATTTAGACCCCTCGTTCTTGCCATTATCTTCTTACATGATCACTACACATGATAATATCCCATATTAGACAATGTTAGTATATAACAAACACATTATATGATATGTAAAATATACACCGTCTATTATTAACAGCAAATAGTATTTTTATTAGTAACCAACTATAGGCAATGTTCCAAACAATATCAAGTCAGCCCAGCTTATCAAAAAAATTCTTCAGAGATTATACCATTGTTAGTGAACATTGCTATATTTGCCAAAATGGTTCTGCGACTCATGAAAATCCAACACTATACATGGCAACCAAAATTTAGGTGCAAAGAAATTGGAAACTTCCTAAATTTATGATTGCAAAATTCGAATAAAAAACATTCGACAATATATGACCAACTTTCACATATAATTACATAATCTATATAATAAAACATAAAGAAAGCTATCAAGTGACTCTCATTCATTTGGAAGAAAATCAACGGTCTAGATTTTTGCTCCCAAAATACATTCCCCCCCTCCAAAACAAAACAACTCTTTCATTTATTACTCTCTCTCTCTCTCTTCCCCCTCTTCTCTCCTTTTTCATAATTCTTTCTCTCTCTCCTTTTTTTAACCCAGGTATGTCAACAAAAAAATAAACAAAAAAAATAGTAAATGTTTTTTTTTGGTTATGCAATTTCAGATTATGTTTTTTATTATTATTTCAATTTTTAATTATGTTTTTTTTGGATTATGCTTTCATAACTCAATAACATTGACTTCCATTTAATTTCTTTTGAATTACCATATTTGATCTGATTGTAGAATACTTCATTGAGTAATTGTTTTAGATTAGAATGCTTCACTGAGTTAATTTTGATTAGAATGCTTTTTTTTTATTATGCAATTTCGGATTATGCTTTTTTGAATATTTGGGCATTTGCTGCTTTAAAAGATCGTTGCAAATTCTTTAATTGATTCGCTTGATCGTGCTTTTATGGACAAATCCGTACTTAATCCCTGTATTTCGGGTTTTTGTAGCTGATAAATTGTATCTTGATCTGCTTTGCTGCAATTTTACTTCACGTATACATTACAACAAATTTTCTCTTTTAAATTCATACATGGTTAACTACATAAAAAACAAAGAAGGGAGAACTAACTCATGCAGTTTGAGGCGTTAACCGTAACTCATGTAGTTAGAAAATGAATTGCTACTTATGTTATACTCCAAATCAAAAATAAATCTCTTATGCTCAAGTCACACATAGCAAGGAATTTCCGATTCACTACTGTTGTAGATTCACAATATTATTTTTTGAATCCTGAGTTGCTGACAAATAATCCTGCAATATACAAACCAATAAACATCAAGGTCACTTCATAATCCTACTTCAAAGTACATCAATACATCAACGTCTACTAGCAAATAAACATCTATATAAATCATCCCTTACTGTTTACATAATTTTTCATATGTTGTATCGTTCTGAATACGTGCCGTAGGCACGTGCCCATGGGCATACCTAGTATGCATACAAATGGCAAATGTATGCTAAAACTGCTATACTGAATTAAAGATACATCATAGAAATGGAAACCCGGACTCTTATAATAAAGCAAACAGATTAGCTATAATTAAGCATATCTAATCAAGTGTAGGTGCAATCAAACACCGACTAAACTAACATAAAGAAGATATAAATTCAATATAGTATAAGCAACAATAGCAACATACAATTCCACACAACCATTATTACCACATTAATTTTCCATCTTTATTAAAGTAGCCATAAATGATAATGAATACAATCAGTAATACCAACTACATGATTCCGACAACCTAGATCAACCAACCATACCATAGCAAACTATTCAGAACGAGCAAAAATCCTCAGAACCTTGTCATCGTTAAAATTAATTTCCACCTTTGGAATTATCACCAACAGTTCATAGCAATTATCACTAATAATTTATAATATTCACCAACAATTCACTAATAATATTTACTAAAATTCTTAATATTCACAAACAGTTCATAATAATCACTAATTGTCATTATATTACTCACTAACAATTCTTAATATTCACTTACAATTCATACCGTATATAAAGAAATAACACATGTTAGGCAACCAAGACATACCTTCAACAACTTCGGGTGACGGCGAAGATGATGTCCACTGCTGATGAAGGAGAGGAAAGAGTTTCAATAACTTGTTCGATTGATGGTGGGTTGCCGCAGTTGGGCGATTTGGAAGAAAAATGAAAAAGTAGGGTTTGGGGAATTCGGGAAATTGAATGGGTATGGATGGAGGAAGATGAAGTTAATTTGAGAGTTGGATTTGGGAGATGAAGTAGGGGGTAGGAGAAGAGTGATTGCGGCTTCTTCGGATTTTGAGTTTCGAAGTTGGGGAAATTATTTGGAGAGAAGTGAGGTTGACAATAGGGGGACGAAGGTTTTAAGAGATCTGACCCCCCCCCCCCCCCTCGCGCGAGGCTGCAGGTGTGAACTACGGCCTAAGTATTAAAGAGGTCGCAGTTCGCAACTGCGACCTCAGTGAAATCTCTTTACAGCTTCTTTGGCCTTGAGAATTTTTTCAAAGAAAGCCTTGCAATCTACATTTTCTGGTACGTACCTTGGCCTCGTTATCGAAGAGGCCGCAGTTGGAAACTGCGAGTGGTTTATTTTCGGAATTAGTTTCAAAAGTGGTATATTTTGAAAATGACAAAATTTAATAAAAAAAACCCTCTGAACTTTGGGCCATTTTAAAAAAACCGCACTAAGTCTTTTTATATTAAATAAACCACACAAAACTATTGTTTAAAAAAACACACACTGATAGAGTTAGAGTTAGGGTTAGGGTTAGGATTAGTTCAGGGAATTTATTTAAACATCTGATTGGTTAAGTGATGTTTTTTTAAATACAAATAAAAGATGAATGTGAATTTTTTAGATTTAGCATAATGGAAACTTAACTCCGTTAAAGTGAGTTTTTTTTTTTTTTAAACTACAGTTTTGTGCCGTTTTTTTATTAAAAAAAAATTTAGTGCGGTTTTTTTAAAATAACCCAAAATTTGGTGGGGTTTTTTAAAATTTAGCCTTTGAAAATTAAGAGTTTTTTGCCTACATAGGCCACTTTTGAAAATATTTGCATTTTTGGGCCAGTTGCCAAACTATTAGCGTTTTTTGCTACTTTGTGCTACGTTAGCAGCGGCCGCTATTCCTAATAGCGGCCTCTTCATTTAGAGGTCGATAATGGAAATAGCGACCTATGTTTTGATTTTTTTTGAATTTTTTGTTTGCCGTTGCTATTCCCACTAGCGACCTTAGTATAATGAGGTCGCTAGGGAGATTGTGTTTCCTACTGAGGTCGCTATCACTAGGTCGCTATTCCCAATAGCGACCTCACTTTTAAATTTTTGGGAAAAGCTTTTTAGGAATCACTAAGTGTCTCAATATATTAATTCAAGTTCACTAACCTCATTATACTAAGGTCGCTAGTGAGAATAGCGACGGCAAACAAAAAATTCAAAAAAAATTAAAACATAAGTCGCTATTCTCATTAACGACCTCTAAATGAAGAGGCCGCTATTGGGAATAGCAGCCGCTGCTGACGTAACATAAAGTAGCCCAAAAGCGCTAATAGTTGGGGAACCGCCCAAAAACGAAAATATTTTCAAAAAGTGGTCTATGACGGCAAAAAATTCGAAAATTAATATAAAAAAGTGGTCCATTTTGGGGAAAAAAATCGAAGAAGAGATTCATACCAACGGATTCCTTCCCCTCTTTCACTCCCACCTCAGAAACCCCCTACTTTACAACTGTGCCACTGTCAATGGCGAAATCGAAAGTGGTGATGGTGACCGGCGCGTCCTCCGGCCTTGGCCGCGAGTTCTGCGTTGACCTCGCCCGCTCCGGCCACGTCGTCGTTGCCGCCGCTCGAAGGACCGATCGCCTCGAATCGCTCTGCGATGAGATTAACGGGCTCGGGTGGAGACTCAGTTCGGTGCGGGCGGTGGCGGTGGAGCTGGATGTGAGCGGGAAGAGCGCCGAAATTGAGGCGGCGGTTGAGAAGGCGTGGGATGCGTTTGGGAGGATCGATGTTTTGGTTAATAACGCTGGGATTAGAGGTAATTAATTTTGATTGGTTGGTCGTTACAAAATTTGAGAAGCGTAAATTGTCGATATTTTGGTCAACGCATATAACCCTCTGTATGCCAAAGCAAATAACACCCCAGGCGTGTGTTCACCGTCAATTAACTGTGTCAAACATATTTGAAACATTGTTATAAAATTTATTCGTTATTTTTATGATCGTTTTGATCTTGGTGCTTATTGGTCCTGTTTGTGTTTGTGTAGGTATTTTTTAAGTAGAGACAAAAGAATGCAATTTGTAAATTTCATATTTAATTTTTTTTTTCCTTAAAAAGTAAATTTGGTTGGATTTGAGTTTAGATATCTACAGTTATTTTAATTACAAGGTGAGATAAATTGAGCTAGGCACGTAGCTTAACTCCAAAATATGATTCAAACAGACAAAAGTTTAGATAACCATAAGTATATAAGTCACATCTATTACTGACCTCAACTTACTTCTGCCAATCACTGTATCAAGACAAATGGCCAAAACATTTAATGGGGGACAAAATGACTAGGTAGCATACATCGGTTGCTTATTGTCGTTATGCCTTTTTTTCACCCTTAATAAAAGTTAGCATATCCATTTGCTTAGTTTACTTATTATTGCTGATTAATAAAACAGGGTGGTAATTGCCATCTTTTACTCAACTAGTGGAAATTAACCGTGCATGAAGTGCACACGACTTTGATATCAAAGTTGAGAAAAATACAACAAACTTTTATTGATAATACAACTTATGAGAATTTACAACTACTTCATATGAGATATTTTCTATACCAGATACTACTTCATAAGGGTGCTCTCATTTGACAGATAATCATATCCATTTTGAATGGAACACGATTATATGCATGCAAAACTTACTCTATATGCATGCAAAACTTAATCAGGCTCACTAATGGCAATCCATAGAAATTGCAATTCAACCATTGACCAATGTGTATATAGCATCACTATAAACATCAACTAAGTTGAAATTCTTCATAGAACATGACTTATTCAAGCTTATTTAACTGAAGATCACTAATTAATATTATTCTTCTATTTCCATTACAAAAACATGTATTGTTTTGTAGAATGAACATAGTGAGGAAAAAAAGGGAAAGATAATTAATTAAACCTTCATGATGGACTCCATTGCAGAAGAACTCCAAAGCAACAATGAAAGGTTCCCCATTTGGTTAAAAATGAATCTCCTTTTCCTCCAATATTGAGGTGCCAATCATTTGTGCCTTTTAACATTGGTATCATTTTCCTACCACATACATTTTGAACTCTAAAATGTAAGCTAAAATGAGATATTTTAATCTGTTAAGTGGTTTGCACATTTCTCCAATATACTGCATTGCAAGTCTTGTATCCTCGTGGTGGCTACAAGGGCAGCACATAGAATTGTTGTTTGAGTAGGAAGATTGGCACTCGTCGAAGACATCGGAGACTACAAACAAAAAATATTAATTTAGCAATTAACAGAACACAAACTAAATGGCTAGTGCATTAAAATTTCTGTGCATAATACAACTACTTATTATGACTTTAGAGAATACATATGATGGAGGGATTTTTGATACATGTTAGGAAAGAAGTGCCATGCTACAACTTCAATTACTAAAATTAATGGACTTGATAAACATTGTTGAATTGTTTAGGTCCTAAACTACGCATGTAGCATACATACTACATAGGTTTCAACTGGTTTGAATCAGTCAAAGACCTTACATATCTATATAATAAAACACAAAGAAAGCTATCAAGTGGCTCTCATTCAATAGGGTTGAAATCAATGGTCCAGATCTAACCTTACAAAACATATTTTCCCGCCCAAAAGTCCAAATCCCCAAAACAACTCCTTCATTTATTTATTTCTCTCTCTCTCTCTCTCATTCTCTCTCTATTTACTCAGAAATTTATATTTTCAGATTTCAGGTTTGTAAATTTTCAGATTTTTATACATTTTTTATTGCTCATGTTACATTGAAAATAGCAAATATCTCATCAACAGTTAAATTTTATCATTTTCCATACTCAAAGTTCTAAGAAGTTGGATTTTACACCCCCATTTAAAATTATTTTTCAACATATACTAATGGAAACATGGACTTTTATTTACAACTAATTATTGTTTTACTATTCAAACTTGACCTACATAATTGTTGTTTTACTGTTTATAAGACTTTCATAAGATGTATCGTTCCGAAGACGTGCCGTAGGCACGTGCCCACGGGCAAATCCAGTTAATTTATAAATGATACACTATAGGCCAGAGAACCTTGCTATAGTATATTGAATGTTGATAAGTTAGCTTTTTTATTTGTTTACTTGATGACTTATTTAGTAGTTTATGCGAAAGAAAAACTTTGTTTGTGATATCATTGTTCCTATGAATTGATTTTTATTAATCTCACATCCAAACTCAAATTGATTGCACGTTTGTGCCTGTTTTCTGTAGACCAATTCATTATGGAATGTTTATACTTCTTACTATCAAAACAGGACATCCTAATTAGTTTCCTCATCGAAAAGAACTTGAAACTATCAAGCATAAAATTTATCAGTCATGTTTATATTTTGATTTTGAGAATTTTATTGCATTGACCTATTTGATCCTCTACATCAACTCGAAATTTTTGGAAATTTAGATATGGGTTATTTTATAAGTAGAAAGTTTCCTCGTGTCAAAGATGCTTTTGGCTTTAGGATGTAGGCTGCTTAGTCCCTACCTATACTTTAACCAATCTTGCTTGCATTCAGTATGATAACTTTAAATTTGTTACTTGATTCTACAACTTCAACATCGTGATGCATGACTTGCTTTGCCTCGTTTTGGATAACATATATTGGAGATGTACATGTAGATTTAGAGTTGAAGCAAGTAAAATTTGATATAACTCAAGAGTCTATATCATCATGTAGTGATATATTTTAGACCACCAGTCGGTGTTCTAAAAATCTCCTTAGGCGGGGCCACCTAGGCGCTAGGCCGTCCCCAGTCGAATCGCCCAAGGCCTGGTCATTTTTAAAAATCGGGTTGGCTGCCTAGGCACGTTTTTTTTGTTAAGGGAACCGGTTCACTTAAATCCCCACATACTCAAAACCCCCGACCCCCGTGCTTCTCTTTCTCTCTCCCTTTCTCTCTCTCTCTCTTTCTCAAGAAACCAAAATTCCTAAATCAAAATTCTCCAAAATCGCTCTTGTTTTCCCCAAATCGTCAAAATCTCAAGTCAATTGCCCATCTCTCATTGGAATCTTAATAATGGGCAATAAGCAAAACGAGCGCTCTACCATTGAGCTAATTCCCATTTATAATTTTTTGAGTTATTTTTTTGTATTATATATTTCTTGTATTTTATGCAATATTATATTTTCTTATAAATATATTTAAATTAAAAAAGCTCTGCCTAGCACCTAGCAGCCTAGGTCCTGCTTACAAGGTCTAGGCGCTAGGCCCCCATCGGCCGCCCGACTACTGCCTAGCGACTTTTAGAACGCTGCCACCAGTAGAAATAAACCAAGCTATATCCACTACTTCTAATTATCCACGCATGATATATATATTTATAGGTCGCTTTCAAATCTCATACAAAATTTTCGAGTAAAATGAGTTTCTACAAGATTAAAGGCATTAAAATTAACTAAAAGCATATAATAGTAACATGCAACAAAATCGGGCTCCGTACAACATGGTTTAGGGTAAATAAAGCCTTACACCAAGTTGTTTAGTATATAATTTTTACATGTCTAACATAAATGTGCCAAGTTAACTTATTTACTTCAAGTTTTCTAATTTAACTATATGTATTGGTTATAATTTTGAAGCAAATTTCATCTTTTAAGACTTAATGAAGATATCTAAACTCGTTATAGGCATTTGAAACTACTATCTTATAGTTGCAACTCGACAAATATTAGCAACTAAGGACTTTTGTAACTTTGGTTGTAACTACTTCATACCTTATAGTTGTGACTCAAACAATATTCTTCCATCATATGAATTTCCTTTAATTGTTCATTATACAGTAATTGTTTAAAGGGAAAAGAAAAAATAATTAAGATTAGCATTAGTCAGTTGATTCTCTTTCGTGGCCGGCTTTAAGCAACTCTATTTCATTATCTAACCCATTGGTTCAAAAGCAGAAAAAGATACGAAATTTGGTTAACAATTCCAAACATAACTGAAAGTTACATAAATCATGTTTCTGAATTCTCTATTAAATCAAGAGCAATGAACTTACATGCGATGGACAATATCCTTGTATGTAAATTGCTACCAAATAAAATGAATAAGAAAATGAACCATAATTTATTATATAGAGTTCAAGTTTATACTAAATCTATTACAGCTCAAAAGACTAATATTTCGCAATGGATATTATAGTGACAAGGTGAATTCAGGTTTGGCAAGTTCTATAGGATTTATGATTCCAGTAAATTAATAGGAAAAATCTCCTTTGCTTGTAAAATTATCATTTATCTATACAAGAGTTAAATTTTACAGTGCATGATCCACACAAGAGTTATCTCCTTTGCTTGTCAAATTATCATATATCTGACAATTCCATCTCGTATTGCTTAAAAGTAGTTTTTGGGCAAAAATATGCATGGTGCATAAAAGAATATTAATATGGATGGTAGAAATTGTAAAAATGATATGATTCAAGGACCAAACAAACACTGTTCTTTCTCACTATCAAGAAAAAACTACCTGTCTTAACTACTATGTAAAAAAACTGATGCTAAATAAATAGAGAATTAACGGAAACACACTCTAAGATCAATAAGAACGACCCGGAAATATTTCTAGCTAGTGGTAAAAGCATACATATCGGCCACTACATGATCGTGACTCTAAACAACAAACGAATAAATCTCAACTCTTACCACAAACTATTATTTTCATCCCCAACATAAAGATTTCTAGAAAAATTGGGAAAAACTATACCAACTACAAGCTAGGAAGAAGAAAAGATGAAAATGAAAATGCTAAATGAAAAAAGAAAATTTTAACGTATTCACTAAATTTCAGTAAAAACAAGTAGACTCTCAATTCCATCATAATATAAAGTTGTTTATCAAAATATATTTACTGTTCAGAAACTGTGAACAGACAGCATTTACTTTCAACTCAAATGCTTTTTGAATTACTTGGCAATCTATATGCAATTGGCTTAATCATATTATTCTAAAAAATAATCTACATATATAATCAATTTTCTTCTACATACTTAATAAGGTCTAAAAGTATTTGAGATTCTCATAAGGATTTCATCAAACAACTCATATGCTAACTAAGTGAAAGTAAAAAAGGCACCTAAAGGTGAAGTGAATATAGACAAAACTATCTAAATATGGTATAACAATAATCGTGAACAAATCTTAAAAAGGAAAAAAAAAAACCTTGGATTATAATGATGAAGAGAAACTTGGCTTCGGAGTTCAAAGTTCAAACTCTGACACAATACATTGCTTCAATCTCGCCCCCTCCCTCTTAAAGTAGATCAATTCCTCATCCTATAGCCAAACCCGATTAACAATTAGTACACAACATCGTCAACTTCGAAACCCGAGCTATCACCAAAGGACTTGTTCTCAATCATTAGAAGTTGATCCATGCAGCTAGGTTTCAATGTTTCATAAACTAATTAACCATTAATCAAGTTACAAACTTGTCTTCTCCCTTTCAATCAATTCCAATTTTCTAAATCTTATACCAACCAGAAGATTTTGAAAAAAATACTTAAATCCAGATACAACCCACCCTAAAATTTTGACAATGAACCCTGAAAAATTCTTTTTTCTTATATACCCAATTCCAGTTCCGGGCAATGAATCAACGGACGAGTCTCTTTGAGAACCAGTGGAAGATCCTCAGTCGAATAATATCGCAACTGCTTGACCACCTCAAAACAGCTCCCTTCGATGGTTATTAGGCCACCTATGTGACAGCCCTTAGGACTGCAATTCCGTCCACTTCAAAACAACAAGTGACAATAGCAGGCTTACCCAAAGCAATGATGAATTCTCCATTCTCATCTCGTAAAACAAAGCACACCCCAACCTTCTCGACGTCCATCGTCCAAATCATATGCCACATTGAAGTATAATTGATGTAAACTTAGCCCTAGGTAGAGAATTTCTAAGAATATTAAAAGATTAAGTTTACCAACATGTAGTGCCGATTAGTTAGAAATTAAAACTAGTGATTGGTTTGATGGATTTTCAAGAAATGAACTAGGTTAGCAATCCCAAATAAATATCAAGTCTAAGATTCAATGATTATACTTAAGTGTTCTCACTAGTGAAATATTCAATAGTGATTCGTATACTATTAGGCAAGTAGAAGCACACACACTCAGTAGTTGTGGATGACAGTAGATTCAGATAATATTCTAGAGATGATAGGCAGTAACACGAACAATGGAGGAATGGAAAGAATTTACTGAGGTTCGATGAACAAGTTGTCGCCACAGATGGAGACGAAGAAGAAGCCACTAGTCGACGTCAATGGCGTTGTACTCCTCCACAAATCTCTTTTGATATGATGATTAGGGTTAGGGTTTGGATGAGGGATTTGGGAATTAGGGTTTAGAATCTGAATTGGAAATTTGGGAATTATGGTTTCAGGCTTAAAGGGGATTTGGGGTGGAGGGTATTGAGTGTGGTGGTGGAACTGGTAGGGGTGGTCGGCTGGTGGTGGAAGGCGTCCAGGAGTGTTCGGAGATGTAGAGGGATGGATTAGGCGTCGGGTTGGGAAACTAGGGAGTCGGGGTGGTTGGTGGAGGGAGAGGGAAGGAGCAGGGTGGCTAGGTGGAGAGAGGAGGCTTCGGGGGGTTGTAGGGTTCAGGAAGAAAGAGAGGGAGGAAGGAGAGAGGGCTGTTGGGTTCGGAAAGAAAGAGAGGTAGGAAGGAGAGAGAGGGGTGTAGTATAGGGTTTCTCACAAATCCTAATAATCCCTTATGGTCTCACACACATAAGAGAAGAATGAAGAGCAAAAACTCAACACAATAAATTTTTAATCAATCGAAAACATATTTTCTCATTTGTCTAAAAGCCTATATATAGGCTCAAAATAAATCTCAAAGTAAATCCAATGTGCAAAAAATAATGGTGCAAATAGCAAATCTACTACATATGCCATATTAACTAAAAGTGTTGAAATGAAAATAACTAGGCTAGAAGCGCATAAAACGTCTTGAACCAATGTCCTCATCAATAATTTAATTTCTCCTCTCTCTGGCCTCCTCTACCTTTGAGGCTGCCTCCTCATCATTTCCACTCAAAAACATGGTGATAGTTACCATAACAATTAGTAGCTTACTTGTACCTCCAGTTATTGTTCGTTATGAAACAGAGTGTATCACCATCTTTTAACATTATTAAAAGTTAGCATATCTTGTTGCTTAGTTCAGTTATTACTCGTTAACGAAACAAGGCGGTAGTTTCCATCTTTTGCTAAAAACAACAGGTTGAAACTTTTTAATGCCTCATGTCATGTTTGGTAATGAAGTCAAGTCTCGGTATCATTCAAAAAAATGATTTACATAATTTATTTCACAAGCCTACCTGATACTTTAGAACTATGGGGCTCAAGAAAGTCATCTTTCGGCTAGATAGTGAAATATTTCTTACTTTCCAGACTATCTTTTGCAGTACTGGTTATTTTTATCTTGGCAATGACTGCAAGTTGGGCATTCAACAAAGTAGTGAGTGACAGTTCTTGTTCTCCCTTTTATGATGGCATTTTCTCATAATAAGTTGGAGATAATAGTATAAGCTGTGAAGATCTGGTTTACATTGACATCGACAACAAACATACGGAAGACTCACAGAAAATAAAGTCTAAAAATGTATTATGTCTAAGTCTAGATTAATAGGACACCTACATTATTAATATAAAACCTTCAGTAGATATGGTAGGATATATTATATGTCTCACTCTATTTTCTTAATTAAGATTTTCACTATCAAACTGCACTGATGGATGGTTATCCTCAGGTGGTGTCTATTCCCCATTGCATTGGCCGGAAGAGGAATGGATTTATAATTTAAGGACCAATCTAACCGGATTATTGCTAGTATCTAAGCATGTTTGTATACGAATGCGCGATGCAAAGGTTAAAGGATCTGTGATCAATATTTCATCTGTTTCTGGTCTGGATAGGGGGGTTCTTCCTGGAGGTGCTGCCTATGTTGCATCAAAAACTGCTGTTAATTCCCTTACTAAGGTAACATCGCTTTCTCAGTCCAAAAAAGTCTTCTGGTGTTATATATGTCTATCCATCTTTACTTTCTCATCTTTTAGAATAGGGTCACCAACATAGGGTTCTACGAAAGAACTAACAAAATATTACTTCTTCGCAACCTAGTGTCGAAATTCACATGATTGTCAAGAAAAAGAAAGTCAACCCTCTTACTTATTGTCAAATTCCTTACCGAAGAAAATCACGAATTAGAAAGGAACCATGGGCTAGAAAGGTATTTGACAGGACTTCTTGTCCTTAAAAGGAAATTATTGTCGATTCTGAATAAATCAATAAGCCAAAGATCAAACAAGATGCATTTGTATCAGTTAATAGGAAAATGAAAGAATCCAATTATTCTGTAAATTCAACCTGAATTTGTGAACATTACTTATAAGGAAGTTGAGAGATTATAGAGTGCAAACCCTTTTAAACAACTTTAGTATATTCTATTGTTTTTCTGTTTGAAATTATCCATTCCTGTAGTTCCGTAAACTGTAATAGCTAGGAAATAACCTTCATTGTTTTTATTTTATAGCTGCACTTGTCAGTAGCTAGTAGCTAGCAATAGTGGAAATGTAATTTAGATATGTAACTTAGTTCTTCCAATATAAATGCAGTTTACATATGGTATTGAATTTCCTGTTGGAAATTGCAGGTAATGGCGATGGAGTTTGGGGCATATAATATCAGAGTGAATGCAATTGCACCAGGGTTGTTCAAATCAGAGATCACAGAACGCCTAATGGAGAAAGATTGGCTAAAAAATGTAGCCTCGAGAATTGTTCCACTCAAAACATACGGCACTACTGATCCAGCACTAACATCTATGGTTCGTTATCTAATAGACGATGCATCACAATATGTATCAGGGAATATTTTCATTGTTGAAGGTGGCGCCACACTTCCTGGTTTTCCCATCTTCTCCTCCCTGTGATTTTTCCATACGTGTCCGTGTAATTTCCTTTTTTCATACGAGTCTGTAAATCGCTCATTTGTATTCTGTTTGTGTAATATTGTATGATTTTGACCCCAATGCTCAAAAGAGGATGAAAATAAACTTCTGTTGCACTCATTTCCTTTTCTCCGACATTTTGTGCAAGCACTTGAAAGCTATGTTTTGGAATTGATGAATTGGACGGAGCAACTTCAACTGCCATAAAAGGAGTGGGTGAGAGACACCATGACTAGCTCTCATGGCTCATGCGTAGCCAAATTGTGGGCTCTCCCTCACAAGAGAACATTTCAGTAATCTTCTACAATTCAGTCTGACATGCCGAATCCCCCAAGGAGGCGTAATATTTGGATTATTTGTTCATTTGACTACATTCAAAGAATCGCTTGCAACTGTAACTTGGTGTTGGTGGTTTGGGTAATATTGCAGGTAATGGCCGTGGAGCTAGGGCCTTATAATATCAGAGTGAATGCAATTGTAGCAGGGATGTTTAAATCAGAGATCACGAACCGCTTACTGGAGAATCGGTAAGCAAGAAATTGTCTACAACTTGTAGCCTCGAGGATTGTTCCACTGAAAACATTCTGCACTTAGATCCAGCACTAACATCTGTAGTCCGTTATCTGATAGATGACACTTCACAATATGTATCGCGAAATATTTTCATTGCTGATGCTAGTGCCACACTTCCCGGTGTTCCCATCTTCTCCTCCCTGTGATTTTTTTCATATTTGCCTGCGTAAGTAAATCCCTCATCGTTTATGGAATGAGTTGCTATTTATTTAATTTTTTGGGATCAAGGCTGTAGCCACACATGCACACCGCACACTAGTGCAGATATGAGAGATAATGTTGCTGGAAATGCTCGATCAAGGCCAGAGGGAGTGAGGAAAAGGCCAGTCAGGTATGAAGATTGAACTAATCACGGGTTGTGCACGGGGAATTAGAGAGTTCAAGAAAGGAATCTTTTCAGTTAGGCAGTTATCGGCGGGTGACAGCTGGAGGGTGTTGTGATAGGTGGGCTCAATTTGCAGGGTTAGATTTGTGTATAAATAAAAGAATTGTATGAGAACTTGGGTAGAAAATGGCTGAATGAGAATTCCCACCACCTCATCTTCTTCCTCTGTTTCTTTCTCCCTTGAGATCTTGATTCCTTGTTCTTCTTCATCTTCCAAATCCTCAATCTCCATTTCCCTGTAACCTTCAAGGTTTTAAGCAATAAAGATACTGATGATTCCATGAGTCGAATTTGTGAAGCAGTAGACTGAGTTCTTGAAACAGTCGACCCAGTCTCGACTGCAACTGATACCCAAGCGTATCATTGGTGCTTTCACCTGGACTCCAATGGCGGAACGTACTCGTTTTCGAGCGATTGATGTGTCAATTGCAGCATTGAAAGAAGCATCAAAGATACAAGTAGAGCAACTTGGTGTCAGATCACAAGAACTTGTTATCGGAGCTGTTCAACAAACTGGCTTTGATAGACGAAAAGCTGGATCAGCAAATTGTTCAGGCGAGGATCTCTGTTCAGACTGACTGAACATCAGCTGCAACATCCAAGGAGTTATAACCATATTGATTCAGCAATGGGGGTAAGATCTCCTAATTATTCAGTTAATTTCAATAACATGAAAACACCGAGGTTAGATTTTCCAAGATTTGAGGGGGGAGATCCCACTGGGTGGTTATTCAAAGCAAATCAATTCTTTGAATATCATCGAACACCTTATGATCAAAAGCTTGCTATAGCTTCGTTTCACATGGATGGTAAGGCTTTAGCTTGGTTTCAATGGAGGTTTGATAATGGCGTGTTTACAAATTGGGGAGTTTTTGTTCACGAATTGGAGATAAAGTTTGGACCTTCTGCGTTTGTAGATCATCAAGGGGCATTATCAGAATTAGTGCAAACAGTGGCTTTAATGGAGTATCATGAAGAGTTTGAGAGGTTGATGAACAAAACTAAAGGTCTTAGTGATTCGTTCTTGTTGAGTTGTTACATTTGGGGATTGAAGCCTGATATTAAGAGACCTGTCATTTTTTTGACAGCCTAAGTCCATGGGTGAGGCAATGGGTTTAGCTAAATTGCAAGAAGATTCTTATCTAGACAGTAGAAGATTTGGGCATAGGACTTCAGCATATAAGTGAAGTTGGCCTCCAAATACTGGTACACTTCCTCCTTTATTACCCACACCTCCTGTACATACACAAAATTTGGTATCAGTTTCTTCAACTCCGGTGCAGAGATATCCTATAAAGAGAATTTTGAGTCCCGAATTACAAGCTAGAAAGGAAAAAGGCTTGTGCTTCAATTGTGATGAAAAGTTCACTTAGGGTCATGTGAGTAAGGGAAATTTTTTTTGCTACTAGTGGATGGAAATGAGGATCAGAAGGCAGATGAAGAAATGGTAGAAATACAAGCTGAGCAATATTGTCATGATCCTGATACTACTTGTGAAATTTCCTATCAAGCTCTATCAGGCCATGTATCTCCAGGATCATTGAGAATACCAGGTATGATTGGCCAAAGTGTAATGCAAATTTTAGTGGATAGAGGTAGTACACATAATTTCTTGCAAGAAAGAGTAGTTAGATATTTGCAGCTCCCAGTACAGGTGACATCTCAATTTGCAGTAACTGTAGGTAATGGTCAAGTACTTCCATGCCAAGGTGTGTGTAGGTCGATATCTGTTATGATATAAGGAGACACATTTTCTATTGATTTCTATGTGTTACCATTACAAGGAGCTAAAGCAGTGTTGGGGGTTCAGTGGTTGTAGTTACTTGGGCCAGTCACCTTCGATTACGCTAAGATGACTATATTGTTACAAGGTGGTTTAGTGCCTCCTATAGCTCAACTACAGTTGCGCCAGTTAAAGAGAAGCATAGCTACGGACTCAGTATCACAATTTTATCATTTGGAGCTGAAACAAGAAGATAAAGAAAATCAAGATTTACCTGATGACTTGGATGATGAGTGTGTTTTCCAAGAGCCAGCAGGTCTGCCTCCAACTAGACCTTATGATCACCATATGCATCTATTTCCTGAAGCGAGGCCACCAAATGTCAGACCCTATAGATACCCTAATTTCCAAAAACCCGAGATTGAAAGGAAAGTGGTGCAAATGCTTAAAGAGGGCATTATTAGACATAGCCATAGTACCTATTCTTCTCCAGTATTGTTGGTTAAAAAGGACGGTAGTTGGAGGTTTTGTGTTGATTATCGAGCTTTAAATGCTATAACAATCAAGGATAAGTTTCCAATCCCAACAGCAGACGAACTATTTGATGAATTGCACAGGTCTGTATACTTTTCCATGCTGGATTTGAGAGCGGGGTATCATCAAATAAGAGTACACAGAGGATGTAGGTAAGACAGCTTTTAGAACTCACGAAGGGCATTATGAGTTCCTTGTCGTGCCATTTGGGTTGTCCAATGCCCCGTCGACTTTTCAGTCAGCTATGAATGACATCTTCAAGCCATTTTTGAGGCAGTTTGTTTTGGTTTTCTTTGACGACATTTTGATATACAGTAAGGATTGGTATTCTCATTTGTATCATGTAGCTGCAGTGTTGAGGATTCTTGAACAGAATCACTTCTTTGTCAAAAGATCCAAATGTGCATTTGGCTAAACCAAAATAGGTTATTTGGGCCATTTTTTGTCTGCGAAGGGTGTTAGTGTGGATCAGGAGAAGGTTCAAGCAGTTATGCAGTGGCCAAAGCCAAATTCTCTCAAACAATTAAGAGCATTTCTAGGATTAACTAGTTATTACAGAAGATTTGTACAAGGTTTTGCCAATATTGCAAGTCCACTTACAAATTTGTTAAAGAAGGATTCATTTACGTGGGATGAGGAGCAGATTTGGTCTTTCAGCAATTGAAGGAAGCCATGTCAACAACTCCATTGTTAGCTTTACCTGATTTTAGGAAACCATTTACTACTGAAACTGATGCTTCAGGATCAGGTATAGGTGCTATTTTGTCTCAAAATAAGCACCCGGTAGCTTATTTTAGCAAGAAGATGTCCAATAGGATGCAAGGGTCTTCAGCTTATATGAGAGAGATGTACGCTATTACGGAGTCAGTTAAGAAATGGAGGCAATACATACTTGGAAGGGAATTCATAGTTCAAACAGATCATAATAGTTTACACCATATGATTAATCAGGTTGTCCAGACACCAGAGCAGCAAAATTGGGTACAAAAGCTAGCAGGGTATGACTTCAAAGTAGTCTACAGGCTAGGGAAGGACAATGATACAACTGATGGATTATCGAGGCAATTTTCAGCTGAATTGCAAGCCATAACAACTGTATCCTTTCCAAAAATTTTGGTTATATATCAGTTGAAGGCAGAGTACTTGAAGGAGAGTAAATGGGATGAGTTAAAGCACTCAATCAGTACTGAAAAGGTAAATTCTTAAGATTTTGAGTATAGAGATGGTATTTTTCTTTTCAAGCATCGCATTATGGTGCCATTATCCTTGAGGAAGCAATTGTTGCATGAGTATCATTCCAGTCCTTTAGCGGGGCACTCTGGTATACAGAGAACTCTATTTCGATTAAAGGAACAATTTTATTGGGACAAGATGGCAGAGGATGTCAAACAGTTTGTACGGGAATGTACGATTTGTCAGCAAATGAAACCTGATAACACAGCTCCTGTGGGTCTACTTCAGCCATTACCTATTTCTAATCAAATTTGGGAGGATATCTCTATGGATTTTATAGTTGGATTGCCTTTGTCGCAAGGTAAAGGAGCTATAATGGTGGTCGTGGATAGATTGAGTAAGTATGGCATTTCATTTCTCTGCATACTACTTTCTCAGCATCAAAAATTGCTGAGCTGTTTGCTAGCAATGTGATTAAGTTGCATGGATTGCCCTAGTGGATAGTTAGTGATCGAGACCCAATTTTTATAAATAATTTTTGGAGGGAGCTTTTTGTGCAGCAGGGTACAACATTAAACATGTCAAGTGCTTATCATCCACAATCGCATGGTCAAATGGAAGTTTTAAATAGATGTGTGGAGCAGTACTTGCGGTGTTTTGTTAGTGAAGAGCCGAAGATGTGGAGCAAATACCTGCCATTGGCAGAATATTGGTACAATACGACCTATCAGTCTGCAATTGGATTAACAGCATTTGAGGTGGTGTATGGGCGTAAAGCTCCGGCTATAACTGACTATGTAGAAGAAGATTCTAGCAATTGGGAGGTAAATTTAGAGCTGGGGAAGCGACAACATATTATTCAGTTACTTAAAGTGGATTTGAGTATGGCTCAGGCAAGAATGAAAAATTTGGCTGACAAACATAGGTCAGATAAGGAGTTTGCAGCGGGGGATTGGGTATTTGTTAAGCTGCAGCCCTATCGACGGCATTCAGTAGCTCAACATAGCTCTCACAAGCTATCTAAGAGGTTTTATTGTCCTTTTCTGATGAGCAAGATGATTGGATCAGTGGCTTATAAGCTGGAATTGCCACCAGGTTCGAAAGTACACTTAGTTTTTCATGTGTCATTGTTGCAATTGTGTAGAGGGGATCCAACTTTGGTGCAGTCTATCCAATTGCCGGAAGATTTGACATCTCCAGTACCTGCAATAGCTCCTGTTAAGGTTTTGCAAAACACAAGGGTGAAATGAGGTGGCAGTTATTGTTGGGGTTTGTGGATCCAATACACGATAATGGGATTGGAGAAGTCAGATGAGAAGGAAAGTCGAAGTGGGAACAAGAGGTCAGAAGTGGTTTGAAGCAGGCAAAGTTGGGATTGACCGCGCGGTCGACCGCACCCTCCGACTGCGCTCCCGGCAAGTGTACGGTCGATCGTGCAGTCGACCGTCCCGCTTTTTGATTCAATTCTATAGCTCGAAGATGTGACCAGTCGACCGCGCAGTCGACCGACCTGCTCTCTGTTGGAACTCGTGTAGTCGAAGGAAAGAACCGGCCGACCGACTTGGTGTTTCGGTCGACCGTCCCGACGCTGTTTTGATGAGCGGTTGAGATTAAAGTTGTGGAATCCTATATATATTGTATTGTGTACGATTTTAGGGTTAAGTGAAAAAAATAGAGATCTACCAACCGTCATTAAGAGAGAGGGAGATAGAGAGAAACCTTACACCTTGGTGGTGAGTTCTTGAGAAATTTGTAAACCTAATCTTCATATTTTTAGTGGAAATCATAGGAGTGCCTCTGCACGGGGAAGTAGCCATTGTTTTGGGTGAACCTCGAAAAAATCTTGTGTGTTCTTGTGTGTTGCTTTTGGTTGTTCTTTGCTCTTTTGTTTTGATTCTATAGTTCTTGCATCTCGTCGTCGTTGTTAAGTTTATTCTGCAGTTATAATTCAACAAAGTGGTATCAGGTATCAGAGCTACAGTTTGGTAATATTGATTGAGATGGGGGACAAGAGTAGAGTCAAGGAGTTCGATGGAACGGATTTCACAATGTGGAAGATCATTGCGTATCTCCGACAGAAGGATCTAGATGATCCGTTGTTTGGTGTGAAGCCAGAAGGGGCGGAGGTCGATCCGGTTGCGTTAGCGGCCTGGAATAGATTGGATCAGAAAGCGCTTGGGCAGATTCAGTTGTCGCTGAGCAGGAAGGCACTATTTCATATTGAGAAGGAAAGAACCGCAAAGGAGATAATGGAGATATTGACAAACATGTTTGAGAAGCCGAATGCAGCGAATCAGATCTTACATCTAAAGAAGTTGGTTAACTTGAAGTTTTCGGAAAGGGGTTCAGTTGCTGAACACATCAATAATTTTAGTATGGTTTATAATCAGATGGAATCGTCGGGTTTAAAGTTTGAAGAGAGGGCACAATCGTTGTAGTTGCTATCCAGTCTTCCCGATAGTTACGGCACAGTAGAGCAGACTATTACAAGTACCATAACTGATACGACAACCCTAAAGGATGTTATAAGCAGCATTATGAATGAGGATGTAAGGAGAAAAAGATATGAAGAGACTTTAGTGTCATATCCTAGCAATACCGCGCTGTCAGTTGATAACCGTGGTACAAGTAACAACAGAAGGAGGTCACAGAGTAGGAATCACAGATCCAAGTCAAGAACAGGATATCACAAAGGTGAGTGTTGGTACTGCAAGAAGCCAGGACACAGGAGAGACCAATGCGAGGAGTATAAGAAAGCACAAGTAGGGTCACAGGCAGCCAATGTGGTAAGTATTGAACCCCGTCTAGATGAATTATGTTTATCTGTTGGATTTAATATTTTGCAAGATGATTGATGTATAGACTCAGGTGCTTCTTATCATTGTACCCCATGAGGGATGTTTTTGAGGATTACATGACAGGTGATTTTGGTACAGTTTCAGTTGGTAATGGGCAGATATGTCCAATTGTGGGTAGAGGCACTGTGAGAGTGAAGGCTCGCAATGTTGGGCAATTGGTCTTGTATGATACAAGACATATTTCGCGCTTGAAGAAAAACTTGATCTCAACTAGCAAACTAGACAAAGAAGGGTTTACAACAACTTTTGGGCATAGAGAATGGAAGGTGACTATAGGTGCCAGGTTGGTGGAAAAAGGAAAGCGTGGTGACATATTGTACTTACTCAGGGAAGGTAATTCAAGTGATATCATTACTACAGCATCAGCAGGTAGTTTCTCTTCAATTCTATGGCATGTCAGGTTAGAGCACCTTGGTGAAAAGGGTGTCAAGCAGTTTTGTTCTGGGAATCTTTTGTCGGGGCTGAAGAAGGTTGAGATGGATTTTTGTGAGAATTGTGTAATGGACAAACAGAAGATAGTTAGCTTTCAGTTGGGTGGGCGTGAGAAGAAGCTTGGGAAGCTAGAGTTCATACATACAGATGTGTGGGGCCAACTCAGGAATTCTCTTATGGTGGTAAGAGATACTTCGTCACATTTATCGGTGATGCTACAAGAAAGGTTTGGATTTATGCAATTAGCGAGAAATCAGAAATTTTTGAGGCATTCAGAGCTTGGAAGGCCAGGATTGAGAATGAGACGGGTTGCAAGGTGAAAGCAATAAAGTCAGACAATGGAGGTGAGTACACAAGCAAAGTGTTTGTTAACTATTTGGCAAGGGATGGTATTAGAGGAATCAAGACAGTTTCTAAGAATCCACAGGAAAATAGTGTAGCAGAAAGAATGAACCGCACGATACTCGAAAGGGCGAGATGCATGAGACTTCATGCAGGTCTTCCGATCCATCTTTGGGCCACTACAGTTGATACGATAGTGTACTTAATTAACCGTTGCCCGTTTAGTGCCCTTGATGGGGCCATTCTAGAAGAACTATGGTCAGGTAAAACTGTTAATTATTCGCATTTGAAAGTTTATGGTTGTATGGCATATGCACTAATCAGGGAAGAAAGAAAGAAGTTGGACTCCAAGTCCTGGAGGTGTGTGTTCATTGGCCACGGTGGCGATGAGTATGGTTACAGGCTTTGGGATTTTTTGGATAAAAAAGTCATTCGCAGTAGGAATGTAGTATTCAATGAAGAGGTCCTATACAAGGACAGGAACACATATCAAGACAGTACAACCAGTTCAGAATCAGATTAGGGTTCAGACTCAGACTCAGATTCAGATTCTGAAGGCGCCCTTAGTGGTGGGGGCCCAACAGTGCAGTACCAGGTACAAGTACCACAGGAAGCACATAAGGCTCATGGTAAGCCTATTAGAAATGAGAAGGTTATCCAAGACAAATAGTTACAGCCAGATAGTTCAGGGAACCTGAACCGGTCGGTGAACCGGTACCCACATTGAGAAGATCGACACGAGAGAGGAGGCCAACCAAGATATTTGATCCATCGGCTAGTGTTGTTCACGAGCATGTTCTGTACATAGATTTAGGAGAGCCAGAGACTCATGAGGAGGCTTTGAGGGATGAGGCTCGAATTTAGTGGGAGTTAGCCATGAACGACGAGATAAACTCCTTGGAATAGAACCAAACTTGGGAGTTGACCAAGTTACCTGCAGGAAAGCATGCTCTTATGAACAAATGGATTTTCAGTGTCCAAGATGAGGCAGATGGCAGTAAGAGGTACAAGGCAAGGCTTGTTGTGAAAGGATTCTCTCAAAGAAGGTGTTGATTATAGTGAGATCTTTGCATCAGTTGTAAAGATGGCTTCTATTAGGGTTCTACGTAGTATTGTGGCAGTCGAAGACTTGCACTTAGAGCAGTTGGATGTGAAGACAACATTTCTCCATGGTGATGTCGAAAAAGAGTTGTACCTGAGACAACCCACAGGTTTTGAAGCTAAACGAAAGGAAGACATGATGTGTCGATTGAAGAAGAGTCTTTATAGGCTCAAACAAGCATTGCGGCAATGGTACTTGAAGTTTGATTGCTTCATGAGAGGGAAATATTTCGATAGATGCGAAACAAATCATTGTATGTATGTTCGTAGATATGAGGACAATGATATAGTTACCTTGGCGTTATATGTGGACGACATGCTGTTAGCAGGTTCATGTATGGAGAAGATCAAGGAAGTTAAAAAGGCTCTAGCTTTGGAGTTTTCAATAAAGGACTTGGGTGAAGCAAAGCAATTCAGCATGAAGATTAGTAGAGACAGGAGTAGCAAGAAGCTTTGGTTATCACAAGTGGACTATGTGAAGAAGGTGTTGAAGTGATTCAATATGGATGGCGCGAGACCAGTCACTTATCCCTTGACTGCTCACTTCAAGTTATCAATGGACTTGTGTCCTAAGACTAAGGCAGAGATGGAGAAAATAGTTGCTATTTCTTATGCCTCAGCCATTGGGAGTTTGATGTATGCGATGGTATCTACAAGACCAGATATCGCACAAGTTGTGGGAGTTGTCAGCCGTTACATGAAGAATCCTGGTAAACAGCATTGGGATGCAGTAAGGTAGATTCTTAGATATCTAGCAGGTACTTCAGATCACTCTCTTTGTTTTGGGGGGAGATTCTTTGCATATACATTGTTATGTGGATGTAGATTTTTTGGGCGATCGTGATGGTTGCAGAAGTACCACAAGGTATGTTTTTACAGTTGGAGGAACAACTGTTAGTTGGGCTTCACAATTACAAAAGGTTGTAGCACAGTCAACCACGGAGTCAGAGTATATGGCACTTACAGAAGCGACGAAAGACATGTTGTGGATTTCGGAGCTTATGAAATAGTTGGGCAGGAAGCAACCCATAGGTGAACTATGATGTGACATTCAAAGTGCAGTTTTCTTGGCAAAAAACTCGGCATATCACTTTAGGACTCGGCATATTCAAATGAGGTATCATTTTAACAGAATGGCGGTTGAGAAAAAATGGTTCAAGCTAACTAAGATTCATGGCACTAAGAATCCGGCGAACATGCTCACTAGGGTGGTGGATAGCAGAAAACATCAGTTTTGCTATAGCGCTATCGGATTATCTCCAGGTTAATTGTTAAGGAGACTCGTAGAGGCACAGGCCTAGACTAGGCCAATGGAAGAATGAAGAACAGGTTAGAGACTTCGTGTATATGTCTCCAAGTGGGAGATTGTTGGGGTTTGTGGATCCAATACATGATAATGGGGTTGAAGAAGTCAGATGAGAAGGAGAGTCGAAGTGGGAGTAAGAGGTCAGAAGTGGTTTGAAGCTACAGGCAGAGTTGCGGTCGACCGCACCCCTCGACTGCGCACCAGGCAAGTGTATGGTCGACCGCACAGTCGACCGTCCCGCTCTCTGATTCAATTCTGTAACTCGTAGAGGTGACCGGTTGACCGCGCAGTCGACCGACCTGCTCTTTGTTGGAACTCGTGCAATTGAAGGAAAGAACCGGTCGACCGACTTGGAGTTGCGGTCGACCGTCCCGACGTTGTTTTGATGAGCGGCTGAGATTAAAGTTGTCGAATCATATATATATTGTATTGTGTACAATTTTAGGGTTAAGTGAAAAAAGAAAATAGAGATCTACCAGCCGTCATTAAGAGAGAGGGAGATAGAGAGAAACCATACATCTTGGTGGTGAGTTATTGAGAGATTTGTAAACCTAATCTTCATATTTCTAGTGGAAATCGCAGGAGTGCCTCTGCGCGGGAAAGTAGCCATTGTTTTGGGTGAACTTTGAAAAAATCTTGTGTGTTCTTGTGTGTTGCTTTTGGTTGTTCTTTGCTCTCTTGTTTTGATTCTATAGTTATTGCATTTCGTCGTCGTTGTTGAATTTATTCCGCAGTTAGAATTCAACAGTTATGTGGATGAGGTGTTTGTCACGCCCCGCTTCCCAAAACATGGAAATACGGGCGCGAGACTAAGGCCCAGCGAATGGTGCGAACACACCATTCATAAGCTGTACAAGTAAACTCAACAACAAGATGATAAAACAAACCACGCAGGCACATAAATCACAATATGATAATGAAAATCCATGACATAGTCCATAAAAATAACCAACAACTGAAAAATACAATAGTTACGGGTCAAACAAGCCCGAATTACATTAAAGAGTTTAATGAAGTAAAACACAAACTAAGATAACATGATAATGATAAACTAGAACACTTGGTCAGCGACACCTTCTGGTAACTCTCCATTGGGCCTGCAAGTATATTATAACAAAAGGAAAGAAGAGGGAAACAAGAAGACCCGTTAATACAAGTTACGGGCCGCAAGGGGGTACAAGCTAAGGGAAACATGAACAATAATAAAACAAAAGAAAAACAGGAAAAGATCAAGGAATCAAGAGTAAGGAAAATGCAATATGTAAACATGGTATGAACAAGGCATTATGAAACAAGTGGCATATAAAACAAGTAAACAAGTATCGAATCAACATGAACATATAACATGTAATTGGATCATGCAAGTGCACGTGTTAATCTTATGTCTAATGTTTAATTCTATCTAGGTAGCACTTCATGCATCCATCCTTTTACTACATGGTTGCTACAGTCAATACAATTTCGTTTAGATTTAGTGGTGGGTTTTATAGGTCACGTACTCGGGAAAAATATGTACATTCAATATTGTATCGAGATACGTGCAAACTTGTAACGTGGAACATGTAGAGTGTAACTTGTAACGTGAACATGTAAACTTGTAATTCGCAATCTTGCAACTTGTAATTGCAACTTGCATCGGGAAACCACGAGCTCCCGTCCGAGTACGCTCTTCTATATGGCCCACTACTTAAATCTTTCCCTTAAACCCCGGCTTATTACTCTTATTAATTTTGTTAACACAATCCTAATGCAATGAGAACGATGTCAGGATATGGATAGGAAACATCTAGGAATTGTGTATGAAATTATGTTCTTAAAGTCATGAGATGTGAAACCTGTAGTTCTAATGTCATATTTGGGTATGATTTATTACTACATAAATGGGTCTAATTTATTATTAGATATATGGGTCCATAACATTTTAGGGTTATCTAAAATAATATTGCAACTACAAAGTGACTGATTACATGCATAAAACTAAATCATAAATTAAGAGTTAATATACAACATTCAAATTATTGTAAAGGTAAAATAGTCATTCACACCAATATGTATAACCCCTAAAATTACATATGTTTGTATTTATTTGTGTTCGTGTCATGCATATGATACAAAGTATTCACGATCTCATGTGAATACAGGATCGACAGATTAGGCATAAAAACGGGTATCAATTCGACTTATGAATGCGAATTGGAGTCAAAAATAATATACTTGCGGTATTTTTACAAAGGCTTGTACTAGAAAATAAAATTGTACAAGAGATACTTGCCTTTATTGAAGACGAACAGATCCGATTGTTGAAGAAAATGGGATCGAAAAATCTTAGGCGAAGTCTCCCAAAAGCACGTGCGAAAATCCAACAGTAGATCAAATTTTCTCCACACCGGATCGGCCCAGAACAGCAAACAGCAAGTAGGATCTGGCGCGGCAAAACACGGGACAGCAAATCCAGCGAATCAGATCGCTCCTACGCAGCGGATCTGGTCAGAACAGCGAAATAGCGAGCGGGGATCTGCTGTGTGCACAACACGGGACAGCGATCACCTTGGCTCGATCGCACGGATCTTGATGCAATCCGAATGGTCGAGATCAAATCCCGCCCAACGCCTGCCTTTCTTCTACCTTCTTCGTCGAAACAAAAAGCGAGAGAGAGAGAGGGAGGCGACGACGCTGGGTCTTCGACATGGCGACACGAAGGGGCGACGAGGCGGCGAGTGGCGGGGCTGTCTTTGAGGGGCGTCGACAGCGACGGCGGAGCAGCGAAGGAAAATGGCGATGCTCTGCTTTTGGGTTCGAACAGGGGAGCGAGCGGAGGAGAAGCCTGTGGTGGTTCGGGGTTGCTAGCAGTGGACGGAGGTCGAGGAGAATGAAGGGGAGAGGGTGAGGGGAATGGTGCTGTGATCGGAGATGGTGAAATGGGTTTCAGAGGTTGAGAGTTGGGTTCGGAGTTTCGATGGCGAATGGTGGTTGACGACGGGATGATGGGTTCGATGATGGATATGCGATGGCGGTGGTGGTGATGGTGGCGACGGTAAGGAGGTGGTGGTGTTGGCGACGGGGAAGCGAAGTGCCGATGGTTTCTTTGGGTTCGGTGATGGGGGTGATGGAGCGAGATGGTGACGGACGTAGGGGATGATTCAAGAGAAGGCAATGGCATTGAGGACGTGGGTGAAGGATGGTGACGGAGGTGAGGTTTGGGTTCGTTTTGGGTTGTTTTTGGGTGAAGGCGAGAACGGGGAAGCAGGGGAGTCGATGGGTTCGAGCGGGAGAAGGCGCAGGGGGGGAGGTGGAGTTTGAGAGGGGTTTTGTTTTGTTTTGTCTGTTTGGTTTTTGTTTGTTTGGTTTGGTTTTAATCAGAGAAGGGAGAGAGAATAGGGGGAGATATTAATATAATAATGGAACAAAATTAAGGAGGGGAGTGATTGTAGGGGAGGGGGTTACGGGGATCAACATTAGTGGAGGAGAATCAAATGAGATATTGTAGGGAGGGGGATTACGGGAGGAATTTAGGGATTAAATGTTGGATCTGGTCAACAATGGAGTTTGGGTTTGGGTTAGCGGATCAAGACCCAATAGGAGGTGGGCTTGGTCCACGGGCTCAAACAATTTAATTATATAAATATAGAATCGGGCTCAAATAAATAATTAGACCATTGGGTTTAATTTAAATTTACTGGGCTTATAATAAGAATTGGGTTCCAAAATATTTCAAATACTAATAGTTGAATAATCAAATATTGGGCTTCACAAAATAGTTTGAACGACATATTAATTTAAAAAGAGAATAGTTTAATTTAAAATACGGGAAAATATTTGAAAATACAATTTAACGAAAATAGGGGTTACAGCGTTGGTATGGTGGGAGGGGTTATCTGGTCAGGAAGCAACCCGGGAGATTTCTTCAGCTATGACCAAAGCCTTTTCTTATTTTGACCTTAGGGACAAGGTCAGTCCTGAAGGGGAGGGAAATGATGCACATATGAGAGATAATGTTGCTGGAAATGGTTGATCAGGGCCAGAAAGAGTGAGGAAGAGGCTAGTCAGGTATGAAGATTGAACTAATCACGGACTGTGCATGGAGAATTTGAGACTTCAAGAAAGGAATCTTTTCAGTTAGGCAGTTATCAGCGGGTGACAGTTGGAGGGTTGTGATAGATGGGCTCAATTTGCAGGTTTAGATTTGTGTATAAATAAAGGAATTGTATGAGAACTTGGGTAGAAAATGACTAAATGAGATTTCCCTCCACCTCATCTTCTTCCTCTGTTCCTTTCTCCCTTGAGATCTTCATTCCTTGTTCTTCTTCATCTTCCAAATCCTCTATCTCCATTTCCCTGTAACCTTCAAGGTTTTAAGCATTAAAGATATTGATGATTTCATGAGTCGAATTTGTGAAGCAGTAGACTGAGAGTGGACCGAGTCTCGACTGCAACCGATACCCCAGCGTATCACACACTCACACAATAATCCCGTAAAAAAGGGATGATGCAAGCGGCGATCGAACTTCCGACTTATTGCGGACTAGCTAAGAGGTTTTCCACTAGAAAGGCACTTGCTATTTGTTAGGTACTTTGGTAATTATTTTTATAATTAGTTTGATGTCATGGATTTAATATTAGCAAGCTGAAATGTTTATTGTAAGTGCTCTTAATAATATGATTTTTGCTGCAATTGTCTAATACGAACTTGCTGCAAAACTTCATGTCAACAATTAAGTGCATATCTGGATATGAGGACATGTAGAAACTAAAAACAATAAGCATATAAATATTTTTCTACAAATTAACCTCTTGCGAGGCCTATATGGAAACTCTGGTCATAATTAGTGACTAAATATTTCATAAATGGGTTAAGAGAATGAATGCCAAACCTTAGAAGTTAGTATTGACACTCTTTAACTAAGTAATGCTCAAATTCCCAAATTCCGGAGTCCTTGAGCATCCACTATCATTTGCTAAAAATTCAAAATTTAGCAATAGGATTGAAAAAAGTCCCCACTATCGTTGGCTAAAACCCAAAAATTTTGAATAGGAATGTACAGTAGTCTGTTAAAGATAGCAATTCGTTTTAGCATTTGCTAAATATAGATGACGGAGGATGATGGTCTGTCGCTTTTTTTTTTTAATATGGTCATCCGCCAACTTATTCAGATTTTTTTTCTGAAAAAAATACGAAATTGTCATTCAAATATTACTAAAATACCATTACTTGATTACTAAATTGCCATTTTAAAAAAAAAATCTTCGACACTTCTTCATTAACTTTTCTTTCAAATATTACTAAAATTCCATTACTTAATTACGAAAATGCTATTATATTTATATATAAAAAAGACGGAGGAAGACGATTGTAACCCCTATTTCTGCAAATACGTATTTTCATGAGTATTTTTCTGTATCTCGATATTTATAAATTGTTATGGTTAAATTCGTTTTGAGTTTCTTTGTTAAAGCATTTTTCTAAACAATAATTATAATTATTTCGAATAAACTTTGTTTCCATTTTTACTTGATCAACTATTTGCATTTTAACCCTAAAAAATATTGTTACTGTTGGGACTATTTCCATAAATTCCTATTTTTATATACTGTTATTATTTTGATAATTGCTATTGTCGTTGTTAGTATTATTTATTGCTATTTTGTTATTATTATTATTATTATTATTATTATTATTATTTATTACTATTGTCATGATTATTATTGAGTCCTTTTATTATTATTGATTGATTGATATTACTATTATGATTTTATTGACATGGTTATTTTAGTGTTCTTATGGCTGTGGTGATTATTATTATTGATTATTAAAACCAATCTCTTCTTATTTAATATTTGTATTTTAATTTGTTTCAAATAATTTACGTAATACAAATTATATTATTTCAGATGTCTTATTTCATGTATTTGGATTTGTATTAATCAATTATATTCATGTATAATGTATTTTTATTTTATTGGATCTATACCCAATACCCAATATCTCATTTTTTCCCCTATATATACTAATCTCTTTTAAACCCTAATCCTATTATTAAATCCCCTAGCCGTCATTAACCCCCTAATCCTTTTTTAATCCCCATTACCATTCCCGAATCCCCCCCGACTCTCTCTCTCCCTCTCCCTGTTAATCCATCGCTCAAGCCATTTCCGATCGCCATTTTCGACCCATTCACCTCTCCATCATCAACCCACTCGTCTACATCTCCCCGTCACCTGCACCTCTCATCCAATCGCCTCCGTCGTCCAGAGCTCGAACCTATTGCCATTGCCGACTTTGCCATTTATCCATTCCTCGCCGTCTCGTCCTCGCCACCGCCATCTCGTGCTCCGATTGCCCCTACGTGCACCTCTACACCCTCCAAAGAACTCCTCCTGCCTCGTCGTCATTACCGTCCAAGCCCCGAGCCCTCGTCGTCGTTTCCCCTGTTTTCGAGCGAGAACAGAGTCACCTCGCCATCAGCCTTGGTCGCTGCGTCGCTTCCCGACCGCCAGCGACCAGCCACCCTCGCCTCGCCGTGGTTGCCGCAACGTCGCGTCGCCAGTTGCCGCCTCCCACCGTCGCTCTCTTTTTCTCCACTGCGTTGGAGAAGACGAAGCGGCAATGGTCGAATCTGTTGTTTAGTGTTCGGGGCATAGGAGATCAGAAGTTTCCGTTTACTGTTCGTTGGATCCGGTGTGGTGGCTGTTTTGGTGTGTGGTGTTCTGGGTGTAGCAGATCCGATTCTGTGTTTGGTGTTTGCGTGAAGATCCTGTGTGGAGTTGTGTCCTTGAATTGTTGTTGGCCTTGGATTTGCTGTTCCGAATTTTGCACGTGTCTTGCACGTGTTTTGGATCGTCATCCAGGATTCCAATCCCGTTATTCTTTATTATTTGAATCTGCAATTTAACAGGCAAGTCTCTTCTTGAACTAATATTTTGCTTTGTTCAAGTTTATTTGATCTCTGCAAGTAGATCCGGTCCCTTCCGTTATCATACTACTTTTGAAACTCCGTTAAGTTTTTCGAGGATTTACACGAGCTAATCCGACATACTCTTAACATCGTGCCGTTCTCTTTGATCTAAAACCTAGTCCCTACTGTTTCATGCATATGCACTTACATGTAATTAACTAGATTCATGCTATAGACTTGTTGATGAATTGTATGCATGTTGAATTGAATTTGACTAATGAATTAATATCATGCCTATGGAATTAGATCTTAAACATAAAAATATGCATGTTGACACCTAGGATCACTTTGATTACCAATTTGCATGAAATATATGGTTGCATGATTTATATATTGCCCTTTTATGTTAAAACAAATTTCTGTACTGCTAGTTGTTCCATTTTGAATCAGATTTTCAACCATGTTAATGTCATAATTTAAAATAACTTTCTAAACATGAAATTTAGCCTCTGATGTCTAGTTTACCGCCCTTTTAGCGGATTTGAATTCTGATGTGTAACTTGCTAGATATCATCTTTTTAGTATAGCTGTGTTAGAACTTTCAGATTCACAAATGCATGCGTATCGTTCTGTTTCTTAATTTAATTGACCATGCTAACAGTAAAAGAAAAATTTGAAATAAATCTAGCTGAACCTAGACATGTGTAGGAATGCCCCAGAATTTTTATAAATTTATTTGATGAGTTCTATGACCTGAAACAAATAGTTGAACACAATCTAATGCATGCTGCCTGAACATAGAGCCTGAATAGAATAGAGTTTTTACCCTAGTTTCTGTCTCTTTTATATGCCTTAATTATATTTGCTGGAACCGTGTGGAAGTCTACTTTCTAGACCTTTTGACGAATTCAGATTTGTTATTTTGTATTGACCATAATCCATATTTTAGTACAGCAAGGTCATGCTGTCCTGATTGTGTGAATTATGCTTATTTGATGTGTTTGCTTCCTGCTTTGTCTGTAACGAATAGAATTAGTCACACTTAGTATTATAAAACATTAAAACCCTCTTGCAAGCTCACATAGGATGAAAATAAACTAATAAAAAGCCGGAATATTATGGGTAGACTTAGTAGTGAATGATCGAAAAATGTACTCGGCAGGGCCAGGGGCGTATCTGAATTTCAGGAGGGCCTAGGCAAGTTCTGGGGCATTTTGCAAGTTTATAAAATAAAAAATTGTATTTCATAACCCTTCTGCCTACAGTTCTCCATAGTATTTCATAACCATGGCCTCTGTACTGTGATACAATAGTACTCAAGGTCGAACTGACTACTAAGTTGTTTGTTCGTGCAATTGAGTTTGAAAAAAAATATGTAGAAAAAATCAATAAGTTGCAAAATTTCTCTCTTAAGATGTTGTCTTACTTACAAAAAACTCGAGTGATTACTCTTTTAAGTTTCTTACATTGAAGCATCCATATTAGTCTAGGCGCAATTAGCTGATTCAGGTCATTCAAATTGCAAATCTTACACCACCTAACTTTGACTAGGTTCTTACTTTATGTCTCATTTTGAAACTGATAATGCAACTGCCAATTAGTCAAAGTACTTCATTCTTACGAATTGTGGTTTCTATATCAAGATATACATCCAACAGGCAACAGAGAACTGAGAGAGTGAGAGAAGACAATTTTCAGATGAAAACTCACTGTCAACATTCAACCTTCTGTTACTGAGTCTGAGAACACAACCATATGAAAGAAAATAGCATTAATTTGTATATTTCATAGTTCAATATGGCTTTTAAAAAAAACAGCCAGCACCAAAGTTAATCCTAACTAGCACAATACCAGCACCAGCACCAGCACCAGCACCAAAATGACTTTAAAAAATCAAAATCAAAATCAAAAATTCAGAAGAAGAAAAAATTAAATTACTTGCGGGGAGAGACAGTGACGGAGGCCGTGCCGCCGACTCGCCGTGAGGGGGGTGGCGACTGGCGACGGGGGGCGACGCCGTGATGGCAATGAAGGACTGGAGGTGGCGCCGATTTGATTTGAGTTACTCTTACTCAGGAAATTTGAATCTTTGATTAAGAAGAAGAAGAACCCAAAACGAAACAAAAATTGGGAATCTGGGATGGAGAGAAAGAGAGAGGAAGAGAGGGATCAAAACCTAGATCTCGTTCACTATGAGAAGCCATAAATGAATGTGTCATGCGTGAAGGCAAATTGTCGTTCACTGGGAGAGTTTAAGATCAGGTATTGGTTTCTTCTTCTTATTACTTTTTTTTAAAATAATGCTGTATATATTTTTTAAAAAGGGGCCCTATATAATTTGGGAGCCTAAAGCAGCCGCTTGGGCCCAGATCCGCCTTTGGGCAGGGCCTTATCGTTATACTGTATTGGAAAGAGGAGAAATATTGATTGGAAGGAGAAGTATTGATTTTAAGAAGAAGTATTGATTGCAAATTATTGATTGTTAATTATTGATTATAAAACTATCGTTATCGACGCCGAGTACACGATCCGTGAATTCACTATCAGTCTAAAACGTTCACTGTGTGCTTGCGCCGAACCTGTAGTATGGGATGCAGTAGTACGTGCACTAGATATGCTAATAAAATGATTAATAATCTGCATACTTGATCCTGTATGGAGCTTGACTTGACATCACTTATTATATGTGTGATTATTGTAAACCTTCGATATTATTGTCTGCTCTTTGCTTTGTACTTTGACTTTGACCCTGTCCCTTTTTCTTTGATATTCATGCTTCCCTTATCCTCTGTTTTCTCTACTTGCTGCCCACGACTTACTCTAAGGGCACTCCTTTCTTTCTTTTTAGATCAAGTATTAACAGGTACCGAATGAGCAATACTAGAAGGAAATTGGTGAGCAAACTCTCTGAGGATTAGAGCTGGACTTTAGATTGCTGTAGCTATTCCTTGTCATTTGCTTATTGTATTTGTTCTTATCATACTTTGTATTCTTGGGCTTTTATGACCCGAAGTTTTGTTTTATCCCAGATGTTGGATTATTATTTAGTGAATTTATTTCATGATTATTTTGGAGTTTATTCTCTGTTTATGTGATTTTATTCTTCATGCGTGGTTGTTTTTTCTTCTATATTGTTGAGTTAGGCTGGTACAGCTTATGGATGATGTATAATCATTCGCTGGGTCTTCGTTACGTGTTCGTATTTCCGTATTCTGGGAAGCGGGGCGTGACAAAGATCATCTGAAGGATTTTTTTTATTCTTTTATTTTTATTTTTATTTTTTATTACAAATTTAGCACAAACTGATAGTGCACTTCCCCTCTCATTACTATTTGTCAAATGCTAAAAGTGTATATTTTAGAAGTGCCCGATTGTAGACGATACAAGCTATTTTCCATGTATACTTGCAAAATCTACTAGGAGTTAGAAAACTGCCGCAGAGTAATGACATAGGGTTCCATGGTCAGCGATTCACATAAGTTTGGTGTATTTCTTTTTGGGAGTTTTTTTTTTTTTTTTTTGGTCCTTCGGATCCTTGCTCCACTTTTCATATGCCTTTTCGTGTCCTATTTTTCTTACTTTTGGGTTTGTTCCCATTGTTTCTTCTTCTGGTGATCAGGCTACATGCAGAGCCGGCCCGAAGGTAGAGGTAGGAGAGGGCGGCCGCCTCGGCTCCCATTTTTGCGTATTTTTAGGGGACTCCAAATTTTTTCACCTTACACCTATGTATATATATTTTGTACGTGAAATTAAATTACAATTTGTACATTTTTTTAGGAGTCCCAAATTTAATTTATTTGAAAGTTCGGCTTGGGCCCCGCGAGAGGCTGGCCCTGACTACATATAATTAGTCCATTTCATATGCATCCTAAGTGCATGCATGTTCCTTATTACATTTTCTTATATGAGTCATGCTATTATGAGGTGGTGAGATGGAGGTTTTATTTTATTTTATTATTATTATTATTCTTATTTTATTTTATTTTTATGAGCGATTTGAATTATTCAAATATCGATCACACCGTTCACATCACTCTGCATATCATCTTAGATGGTGAGTTCAAAATTTCAAGCGATTTAGAAACATCTAGCTTATGCATCAAAACGTTCAAATAAATGCATATATGTGTATTTCGTACCATCTTCATGATGTGTTGAATGCTTTATGCATAGGTTAGAGATCTCTAAATCACTTAAAATTTTATATACACCATCTAGATGACATGTAGAGTGATGTGAACGGTGTGATCGAAATTTTAATGATTCAAACCGATCTCACAAAAAACAATCCACCTCACCATCTCATAATAGCATGACTATATATATATATATAGTCTCCTTCTGTTGTGCACCACTATGGTGCACATGACATGTGCACTTGGCCTTCGGGTGTTCATATCGACGATCCGAACCGTTCATATTGATCTACACAAATGTTTCTTCTAGTAAGAAGATCCCCTGGCCGTATGTAAATCCAAGTCACTTGAAATTTATTTGCCTATGCATTAAAGTGTTACAAAATTGTATGGCTGAATATCGTTTTTTTTAATAATGACATGATGGATAGACAAATAAATTTTAAATGACTTGATTTTACATATATATGGGATCTATTCGGTAGCGCACGCCTCTGGTGTGCATAGTGGTGCGCACCCGCCCTCAACTGTCTGATTTGAGGAGTGATCATGATCACTATCTAACGGCTCCTAGATCCTCCACTAATCTCACTTAGTTAGAGCATCTGTAGTCGCTCGGACAATTTTGGATATTTGGCATATAGGAATAGAAAAAATGGGTTTCAGCTGTAGTCATTTGAACCCAAATTTTAGGTTTTAATTTAAAAAAACGAACGGACGAGTAATGATTTCCCGTTCGTTAATTTTTTTAATAAATTTTTTAAATAAAAAACAACAGACGGAGAATCATTTCCCGTCCTTTGTATTAATTTTTTTAAAATCCTAATTAATTCCTAAATTACTATTAAATTAATCCTAATTATATCATTTTAAAGCTTAAATAAATCTTAATTCTTAATTAATTTCAATTAAAATATAATTTATGCCCATAAAAATTTCTATAGGTTGTGTTCTATAGAAATATTTCCAAATGAATGAGAGGAAATGGCTGGGACTAGGGCTGCAAACGAACCGAGCTACTCGGCTCGAGTTCGGTCAGAGCTCGAAATCGAGCTCGAGCTCGAAATCGAGCTCGATAGCTTAACGAGCCTGGCTCGAGCTTAGGTCTTTTTTTATTATTAGGCTAAGCTCGCGAGCTACTCGGCTCGAACTCGGTCAAAGCTCGGCTCGAAACGAGCTCGAGCCGAGCTGGAGCTCGAAAATTGAGCTCAATTGCTTAACGAGCCGAGCTCGATCCTTAAGTTACTCGGCTTGACTCGGCTCGTTTGCAGCCCTAGCTGGGACGAGGCTTCATTTCCTGTCCCTGCTCATTTTTTTTTTCTTTTTAAGTCGAAAGCCGTCCGTCGATTTTTTTAAAAAAAAAATAAAAAATTCGAACAGACGTGAAATTATTCCTTGTCTAATATTAAAAAAAAAAAAACCCCGCGACGAAAGATGATCTTTCGTCCGTTTGAACGGACGGAAAATCATCTTTCGTCGAATATTTTTTTCCAAAATTCTATATCGTCTCCCAAATATAGCCGACCACTGTTCACCCAAAACCCAAATTTTGGGTATATAGCAACGAGTGCAGCTCAATTTTTCTTTTTCTTTTTTTCCTTCCAAAAAATGACTAAATAGCCAAACAACTACAGATGCTCCAACATTCTATCACCAATCTAAACATGCAAGGTCTTTTTTTCTTAGGTGCTCATTTTGTATGGACTTTTAGTTTTGACTGCATTTGAAGGTCACTAGTTACATTTACCCAAAATTTGGGTATTGAGTGAATAGTCGTCTGCTATAATTGGAAGACGAAATGGCTTTTTGGAAGAAAAAAAAATAGCCGACTAGAGATGATATTTCGTCCGTTCAGTCAGACGAAAGACCATCTTTCGTCCGATCGATTTAAACCAAAAAAAACCACCTCAGACGGTAAATGATTGCGCATCCCACAAATTAAAAAAAAAAAAATTATCGGACGGTAAATGATTACGCGTCCTACAAAATATAAACAAAGAAAATCCTCGGATGGTAAATGATTACGCGTCCCACAAAACAAAACAAAAAAAATTTTCTCGGACGGTAACTGATTATGCGTCCCACAAAATAATAATAATAAAAAAATCGACGAATGGGTCGTATTTTTTTTTATCCACGAATGGGTCGCATTTTTTTCTTTTCTTTTCAAGAGACGAGAAATCATCATTTTTTTTAATCCATGAATGGGTCGCATTTTTTTTTTCTTTTCAAGAGACGAGAAATCATCCATCGTCCGTTATTTTTTTATTTTTTTATCTTTGTTTTTTTTGGGGGGGGGGGGGGGGACGAGACATTATTTTTTATTTGTCAATTTAAAATTTTGAAAACCCAAAATTTAGGTTAGAACAACTACAGCTAAATCCCAAAATTTTCTTTTCTATGTGCTAAATACCTAAACGTTATTTTTCATTTGTCAATTTAAAATTTTGAAAATCCAAAATTTAGGTTAGAACAACTACAGCTAAATCCCAAAATTTTCTTTTCTATGTGCCAAATACCTGAACGTTATTTTTCATTTGTCAATTTAAAATTTTGAAAATCCAAAATTTAGGTTAGAACAACTACAGCTAAATTCCAAAATTTTCTTTCCTCTGTGCCAAATACCTAAACGTTATTTTTCATTCGTCAACTTAAAATTTTGAAAACCCAAAATTTCGTTAGAACAACTACAGCTAAATCCAAAATTTTGTTTTCTATGTGCCAAAGACCTAAACGTTGGGTTAGCACAACTACAGATGCACTTAGGGGGTTATTTTCGTCATTTCCCTACCCTCAAGTGAAAACCCCCTTACTCAATCACTTCCTCCTCATTCTCCCGCTCTCAGTCTCCTCCTCCTTCTCAAATCGAAATCGACGAAAGCGAAACCCTAGCCCCCCAAATCGAAACCCTCTTCTCCAAATCGAAATCGAAGAAACCCCCTTCCGCAAGTCGAAATCGACGAAACCCTCTTCCCCAAATCGAGACCCTAATCCTGATATCGAAATCGAAATCGAAATCGAAATCGAATTCCTCAAATCTCATTGCCTCAATTCGAAACCCTCTACCTCTCATCCCTTTCACCGTTGCTCGCTCCTGAAATCGAAGTCCTACAATTTGGGAACACGACGAAACCCTAGATCCGAATCCCCTCGTTTCCCCTTCATCGCTGCTCGCTTGCTTCCATTTTTCTCTTTCGAAAATCTACCTCCAGACGGCCCACCATCTCTCGACGATCTTAGGTATAATTTTTTTTCTTCTTGATCTTCCTCTATGATTAGAACCCGATGTGTCTGTGAGATAATAGTGACTTTAATTTCAAAATCTTTTGGGGTAAATTTTTCATATGGTATTTATGACAAGGCCACTAATATTTAGCTAAAAAAATTTGAGTGGAACCGTGTGCATTTTGAGTGACTGAATTATTCTCTGTCATGTTTGATTTTATACACTTCTCTTTATTCCTTAGATACTTCCATAAAAGGTATCAAAATAAACAATTATGCAAAGAGAATAAGTTGCTTTCTTGCATATATTTGAACACTACGGCATATCTTATCTGTGACATTAGAAGATCATCATATATCATTTAGTTTTGCCATGATCTGTATCAGATTAATGCCCAGAATGTGAGCCAGAGTGATCTTGCTAGAGTATGTGGCTGTGCTAGCAGCTGCATAGGTTACGTAAAAAATATAGCGGTCAATGTTTCAATTTTTTCATCTATTATGGTTGTATGGTTCTTGTTTTTTATGCTCTTCTATTATGGTTGTGTGGTTCTTGATTATATTTGGTGCTCTTACTTATTTTGGTTCTATTTTGTTTTGTTTCTAATAGGTATGGAGAGTGGGGAAGACTGCTCACAACTCGGTGACAATATTATGTTGTTACAAGGTGATTTTACACCCATAGTTGACGAGCATCTAATACCAAAGTTAGGTATGACATTTGATACCCTTGAAAAAGCAGAACATTTTTATGACAGTTATGCGAAATGTGGTGGTTTTCAAATGCGTAAGGGAGGTCATAAACTCAAGGATGGTGAGGTAGTGGACAAGACGTTTCTTTGTAATAAAGCGGGGGTGTCGAAAAGTAAGAATAATGAAGTTAGGATGAGAACTACATCTAGAACTGCCTGCAATGCTTTGGTTCGTGTGAAATTAAACAAAGTAGCACATTCATGGTCATTTTATTCATTTCATGAAGTACACAATCATGCTTTCACCTCACCCGGTAGACGACATTTGTTGTCGCAAAGCCGTGTTGTGTCAAGTTTAGATAAACTAATAATGGAGCAACCTACGGGTGGTAATATCCCTACATGCAAACAAATGACTTTTTTTGAAAATTCTAGTGGGGGATATGATAAGGTTGGATTTACTGAAACTGATGCTAGAAATTATGAAAGAGACTTGAGGAAGTCAGTAAAAGGTCACGATGGTCAAATGTTGATTGACTTTTTCAAATGGCAAAAGAAAAAAGATCTTTCTTTTTTTTATGCATTCGAGCAAGATGAGTGTGGTAGATTGTCTCATTGTATTTGGGTGGATGGGATTGCTCGGATGAATTATGAAGAGTTTGGTGATGTAGTTTCCTTTGATGCAACATATAGTACAAACCTTCATGGAATGCTATTTGTTCCATTTGTTGGAATAAATCATCATTGGCAGTCAGTTTTCCTCGGTTGTGGTTTCATTCCAAATAAAACGGCTTCATCTTTTATTTGGTTATTTGAAAAATGGTTAGAAGTCATGAAACATGCTCCACTTGGCATTATAACGGATCAAGACGACGGGATATGTGCTGCAATCAAACAAGTTTTTCCTAAAATTCGTCATAGGTATTGCGTATGGCATATTTTAAATAAGATCCTTGGAGAGGTGCCTCAATTGGTACAAAATGTTAAGTTTATGGATGCTTTTGAAGATATTATTTGGAATTCTTATAATAGCAATTTTTTTGAAGAAAAATGGAAGTCATTGATGATAGAATATGGTGCAGAAAATAATAAATGGTTGAATGATAATTTTGAAATTCGTGAGAAATGGGCCCCCGTCTATCATCGACCTCATTTTTGGGCCGGCATGTCAAGTAGCCATAGAAGCGAGACAATGAATTTTTTCTTAAAGAAGCATACTCAAAAGAAGTACTCACTTTTAGAATTTGCCGTAATCTTTGAGAGAGTAATTGGAAGACAAAGAGAACAAGAGCTTAAAGAAAACCATCGTACACTTGAAAAAAAACATAAATTGAAGACCGAATGGTATATGGAGGAACAAATGGCCCAAGTGTACACTTTGGTAATGTTCTGTGACTTCCAAAAGCAACTCGAATCAAGCCTATTATATAATGTGAGTTTGGTGGAAGATCACGAGAATGCTTCATATGCTTATTACGCAGTGAGGTTGTGTGGTAAAGTTGAAAATGAGACCATGATTACTTATGCGAAGGGAACTCAATTTGGCAGTTGTTCATGCTTCATGTTTGAATTTATTGGCATCCCTTGCAAGCATCTTTTGGCTTTTCTTAAGTACTCAAATTGTAATGAACTCCCGAAACAATATATTCTAAGAAGATGGTCCCGAGAGGTGATTAGAAGAAACTACACCTTCACAAATATTAGAGGCATTGATGAAGGCAATAGCAAGAATTTTGCATCCCGCTATTGTGAGTTGAGTAACTTAGCAAAACAACAAGTTGAGATTGGACTAGCTTCCGATGAAGGCTACGCGTTCATGCGTGATAACATGCTCAAATGTATTGAAGAATTTATTCCTATGCAACCTCAAGGTAGTGGAGTAGCCAAAGGAAGTGGAACAAGACCTTATGGGAAGGACTTGGTATTGTCTCAAGTTTCCGTTCAAGAGCCAAGCCAACGCAAAACTAAGGGAAGACCAAGTGGAAAGAGATTGAAGCCAATGCAGGAGAAAATGAGAGCAAAACCAAGAAAGTGCAATTGTTGCGGTTTGCGGGGGCAAGGCTACGATGCGAGAACTTGCCCAAAGAAACTTGATAGGTATAGTATTTCTGATACTGTAGACTTCCATATTAGTTTTCAAAATTTAAATATTGATCTTGACAATTTCATCTTTATTGATCATTTATTTAGTGCCCTCAATGCAAAAGAGGTGGACTCCTCCACTGGCGATAGTTCCGATGACACTGCCGATTCTATGGATTGAGGGATGTGTTTGATTCGCTGTTGGAAGTTTTTTTATTGGTTGGATATCATCAGTTTTGCGAAATCATGCTCTGTTAGTAGGCAGTAATGTCAAAAAATTTCAACTTTATTATATATATATATATATATATATTTTTAAGTGTGTAGGCAGTGATGACAAAAAATTGTTCCAAGTTTATTTTTGTGTCCCCCCACCTACCAAGTCAGTGCATCAGTTTTTGGTTCTCATGGTTGAAAAGCATCGGTTTGTGAAGAAGCATGTCCAGTTAGGTTCTCATGGTTGAATAGCTTCATGTTTGTGAAAAGCATCATAAGTTTCTGATTTTGGCAAATTAGCCCCTTCATTTTGTTACTAGGAAGAGGTGGGGGTGCTACAAATTGGTTGGCACTATACTAGGCATGGCATAATAATGCAGCCATAGTGCTACTCAGTTTTATGCATTTGATACACATACTTGATTCAAAATTCAAAATTGGTATAACTATGCACTTCAGTTCTGAGCCTATATTTTTTTTGAGTACGTTAACTTTTGTCAAGTCATGCTCCCTGTCAGTAGTGAAATCATGAAGCACAAGAACATATTTTTTTATCAGTGTTTCTCAGCCTACGGGTTTTTTAGTTTGTTCACTTTTGTTAAGTCATGCTCTTGGTTAGTAGTGAAATCATGAAGCAAAAGAACATATTTTTGATCAGTTATATTCTGTGCCTATGCGTTTTTGATTATGTTAACTTTGTTAAGTCGTGCTCTCTGTTAGTAGCGAAATCATGATCTTAAGATCATATTTTTGATCAGTTTTTGTTTTTTTTGTTGTTTTGTTTTTTTGAAGCATCAGCAGTAGCTGCAGTAGATGATCTCTGATCTCTGTTAGTAGCTGTTAGTAGCAGCAGCTCAGTCAAGATCTCTTGTAATCAGTGAGTGCATCAGCAGTAGGTGAAAGTTGAGAAGCTGCATCAGCATGTAAAGCAGCATCAGTTTGGTGAAGAAGCATCTTGTCCAGTTTCATGTCCAGTTTCATGTCCAGTTAGGTTCTCATGCTGAAGAAGAATCAGTCTGGTGTGAAGTAGCATTTTTGTTTTGTGAACCTTCCATCAGTTTGTATAATAGCAAAATCATGCACTGAGTTGGTTATTTTTTCCTTTTTTTCAGTCTGGGAATCATGCACCAAATCTGTTTGTATTTCATTTAGTTTGGAAAACATGCAATGCTCTCTGTTTGGTGAAGAAGGCGTCAGTTTGTATTAGAGCTCATTGGTTATTAGTTTGTATAATAGTTGCTACTCCTTGCCAGATCTTGAAATTTTTTGTATAATAGTAGGGATTCTGCAGTTGTAGTAGCTTTAGATTGTAGCTGGCCATTGCCAAATGCCAAAGAAGGATATCTTCTTGTTCTTCTAATCAAAAGCTTTGGGCTCCCTTATACCTAAAGCAGACATTACACTTCCAAAGAGAATGATTTATATGTGATTGTATGAAATGTTTATATTAGTTTACAGAGTATATATGCTGACTCAAAATTCAACTGAATGTCGGAGTTTTGTGATTGTATAATATATGTAACATTCACTTGTAGGGTTGCAACGTTTAACTCATAGGTTTCTCTCTTTAAAGTAGGCTACTACATTTGTATTTCTTTGCTCCTTGTTATAAAGAATACAAATTAATTTTGAATTCAAGACTTCCTTGGTGGTTGTCATCGTACCCATCTGTTTCTCATCGGAATGGCTCATTTGTGTAAAAGCCCAAATTAGACATGAATTTATGCCATCTTTGCCAAACTATCACACTTTAATATCTCAGGAAGCAGGAGACCCACAAGGTTTCATCATGATTGATCTTGTTCTTGATTATCCAAGTAATTAGGACTTGGATCAAAATCTACATTTGTCAAATGAAATTCTCAATAAACAGCAAAGAAAGTGGAACAACTTTACATTCAATACAGAAGAAGCATATACAACAGATTTTCCATCAGAGTCGCTTAGACATTCTAAAACCATTTTATCTTCTTATATTGTTATCGCCTCACATAGAGTTCTGATGATGGTAGCCTTCATAAAACAACCATCTTTTGCAAAACAAAATGAACATAACATATCAAATGACAGTAATCTACACAAAACTTTTCAACAAATGAGAATGTAACTTCCTTTTTAAAGAGGTATTTGTCGATCAAGATAGGGCGTAGACAGTTGATGAATTTTTTGCCGTACTAGGCCAATTTTTGAAACTATTTACGATTTTAGGCCAGTTTCCAAACTATTAGCGTTTGTGGGCTAGCCACTGCCACGTCAGCAGCGGCCACCCTTGGGAATAGCGGCCTCTTCATTGCAACCAACATTGTACTCCCACACTTGGTAGATTACAGAGGGGGTATTGTATAGAGTTTGTGTAACTGAGGTCGCTATTGTTAGTAGCGGCCTTCGATAACTGAGGTCGCTATTCTCAACTGCGACCTCAGGTGGCCCAAATTTCTTTGAAGATACAGTCGACCCCCACTGTCTCTCTCTATCTCATTTCGTTTTCTTCTTCTACACCTCTTCACCGACAGCGGCCTATCTATTTTTCTCCAAAAAACCCAAAATCCAAACCCCTAATTTCTCCCCCAAAATTCCATTAATCCAAGTTTGCTTCTTCTCCACCTGATCTCTCTCCTCACACTTCATCTATACCCAATCACTCTCTTCACTTCAAATTTTGGAAATCCCCAAATCATATCCCATCTCCAAACCCTAAAGAGGTATGCCTAGTATTGTGATGGTTGATTGTTGGCGTTGGTTACAATTTTTTTCACTTATTGTTAATAATGTGACCCAAATTGATTGTTTGTTTATTGATTGTTGAATGTATTAGAGTTACAACTATACCCAAAAATATGACCCAAATTGATTGTTGAATGGTTGATTGTTGGTGTTGGTTACAATTATGACTCAATCTATGATGTGACACTTCACAATTGAAATAAAAATGAATTGTGTGGAGATTGAAATAAAGATGAATTGTGTTGAGATTGAAATAAAGATGAACTTCGATACTTATATAGTAACATGCACAATTGAAATAAAGATGAATTGGTTGGAGATGGCTACTACTGGTTTTGTGAAAGACACTTCACAATTGTGTGAGGAGATGAAGTGTTAGAAGATATCTTGTGCATAGTTACATACTTATATAGATCTCTCTCCTTTCAAGATTACCGTATGTGGTTCTTTATGTCTTTCAGTATCAAGATAGCTTGTGCATGTGACTATGTAAAGGTGATGAGTATAACAAGTGTGTTCACTTTGACTATGCTATTATGAACATAACACACACACACACACACACACATATTTATATAAAATGGTTAAATGTCATGGTTAATCATTGTTAATATCTATTTAATTTTTTTGTTCACGATTGTATATTGAATGCAAATTTGTGTACTAATGTATAGGTATGGACTATAAAATTCCAATTTGGTTGTATTACCCGGGGGGAGGGGGGGGGGGGATAATTCAAGACCCAAAAGTAGGATTTTGCTATAAAGGTGTACAACCGAAGATAGTTTGGGCCAATCGTAATATAAAAATGCAAGAATTGGTAGAAAAGGTATACAAAGTAACTAAATGGGATAAAAGTGAATGGAGTGTTCAAATTAAAGCTAGGTATGCAGCTGGAAAAGGCAAAGGACGACCATATTTTATGGCAGTACCTATAGTTGATGATGACTCACTTGTTGCTATGATAGCAAGGTCGCTTGATCTGTACAGTAGTTGGTCTGCAATGGAATTATATATAGAGCAAACCAAGATTCACATACGTAGTCCACAAGTTGGTCGTGTGTCAACTCCAATACCCGAAATACAGACCTCTCAAATGATTCCCAATGATCTGATACAGTTGAGTGTAAGCTTGTCTCCTCCACATGGTGACATATTCACAACTCCAAGTACATTTAGTCCTGCAGAAGATGAAATCCCAAATCCTTCCATTTTCATATGCAATCTCGTGGAAAATAAAAATATTATTGAAACCTTCGAGCATACTTTGGTTAACAATGACTTAATAGAAGATGAAGAACATGAAGAAGAGGTGGAAGATGTAGTAGACGATGAAGATGAAGATGAAGAAAATGTGCACGTCAATGATGCGAATGCTAACGTTATTGTCGCTAATGTCGTTCATGATTTGCAACAAAATGTGGAACGGGCCGTCCCAATGACCCAATTGGTTTCATCAACCGTTCATGATATTGGACTGGTGGACATGGGTAACATTGCTAGAGTATACCACTTTGGTGAAGAGTCATCTAGATCATCTGGCCCACGTGACTTGTACATTGGCCAGAAGTTCACAAGCAAAGATGCCATGATACATGCCGTGAAAATTTTCTCCATCAAGGAACATCGAGAGTTTGTCACGGTCAGGTCAAACAAAACCATATTTGATGTTATATGTAAAATGGCACCAAGGGTTAGAATAATAGCGGAACAATTAGCAAATCCCGATGTGGTAGAGCCAGGTTGTACGTAGAGATTTCGTGCAATAATTCCAACTGGACAGACTCACTTTGTTGTGACGAAATTGGGAGGTTCTCATACCTGCATCAATCCAACATTGACACAGGATCACAGGAAAGTTGACTCCAAATTAGTTTCAAATTTAATTTTGAATGTTGTGAGGGCACAAATAGGGATAACGCCAAAGGCGATCATTGAGATAGTGTTGTCACAAGTCAATTATAAGATTTCTTACAACAAGTCTTGGCGAGGGAAACAAAGTTCTATTAAGAGGCTCTACGGTGTGTTTGCGGAAGCATATACGAAGTTGCCGTATCTCTTATTAGCACTGCAAGCTTCAAATCCCGGTACATATGTTAAATGGGATAAAGTTCTGGTCGGCCCAGGTGAGGAGACATTCAAGAGAGTATTCTAGAGTTTTGCAGCTTCGATCGAAGGATTTAGGTCTTGCAGACCGGTAATAAGTATTGATGGAACACATTTGTATGGTAAATATAAGGGATGTTTACTGATAGCGGTTGCCCCCGACGCTAGTGATTGGTTATTTCCATTTGCCTTTGCCATAGTTGATGCAGAAAGTATAGAAAGTTGGACTTGGTGCATGAGTTGTATTCGATACTATGTAACGGACCGTCATGGGCTATGCGTAATCTCTGATCGTCACACCGGTATTCTCTCTTGGATGGATTTGAAAAATGGATCTTGGAATGAGCCACATGCCTATCACCATTATTGTATGCGGCATTTTGCTACCATTTTTTTTTTCAAAATTTGGTAACAAGGAGTTGAGGAACAAGATGAAGGTAGTGTCATGTCAAAATCAGCCAAAAAAGCTAGAAAAAGGAATGACAGAGATTGAGTCGGTAAAAGTCGAGGCGACTAATTGGTTCAAGGAGAAACCAATTGAGAAATGGGCACAAGCAGCAGATGGAGGACGTCAAAACGGCATCATGACTAGGGATAGTAGTGAAGTATTTAATTCTGTGTTGAAGGGGGTACGTAGCTTGCCCGTTACCGCTATTGTAGAGATGATATTCTACCTTCTTAATAGTTACTTTACCGAACGTCGTCAAGCGGCACAAAAATTGATAAATGATGGGAACATATGGGCTCCACGTGTTCAAGCTCTTCTTGATAAACGACGAGAGAGAGCTAACTTGCACGAGGCTATAATGTTTCACTATAGCCCCGGTGTATTCCAAGTTAAAATCGGTATTAGGTTTGAAAAAAACCGGCAAAGGGGTGGGAACCTGCATACTGTCGACTTAGGAGCCCGTACTTGTACCTGCCAGAAATTCCAGCTTTACCATTTACTATGTTCTCATGCATTGGCAGCTTGTGCATCCAGGGCTTTGGATTACCATCCTTATGTTGACCCTTTCTATTCTACGGATTGCTTATTATGCACATGGCTGCCAACTTTCAATCCAATTCAAGATGAAGCATACTGGCCTGCTCAATGGGGACCAACGCTAAAAGCTGATGACACACTTAGAAGATGTCGGAAGGGTAGACCTAGATCTACGCGGATTCGGAATGATATGGATGTGAGAGACAGAACAACCACAAGGATAACTTGTTCCGAATGCAGTGAAATAGGATATAATAAATGTCGATGTCCGAAGAGGCAAACATCTGGTAGCACTAGTACGTCGCAGGTAGTATCGAATATTTGAGCTTACTTTTTTCACATTAAACATCATGCAATGGTTTTGAATTGTTAATTAATTGTACATTTAATTGAATCATTTGTGTTACATGCAAGACGAGAGATTGAATGCGACTAGTAGATGTGGAAGAGGAAGGGGTGCACGGGGTCGTGGTGCACACACTCCGAGGAGAACTGCAGATACGTCGTCTGTCGACTGATGATCGTAAATATAGACAATATTTTGGAGGTATTTTTTGAAGTAGGGGGTAAAAGACTTCGTACTGGATATTTTGGTAGTAGAATTTTGATTTCATAATATTGTATAGATTTTGATGTATTGGTTGGAAGCTAAATTATAAGGGAATCATGTTGTATAGAAGACTCTTTGTTAGAATGTAGAAATATTTTATGAAGTATATCATGAATCATTTGTTGCATTTCGATGTTGTTAGAATGAAGAAGTAGAATTTTATGTGGAGTTGAAGGTTATCGCAAGTTTCAGTTGAAGGTTTTTGTGTATCCATATTTTGAAGAATTTTTTTGTACGGATTTGGATTGGAACACTTGCACTTACGAAGTGGTTATATGTATTATTATTTTTTTGGCTTTCTAGAATGAAGAAGTGGAATTATATGTGGAGTTGAAGTTATCGCAAGTTTCAACTGAAACGTACAACTTAAGGTCTGTGAATGTAATTTTGGTGTACAAAAATTGTATAGTGGGAAGCGATAAATTTTAACTTTGTACTCTTGGGTGTTCATACTGAGGCTGCTAATTCCAATCGCGACCACAGCTATCATAGGTCGCGATTGGCATTAGCGATTATGCTGATAGAAAATTTTGACTTCTCCTCTGTGAATCTAACTCAAAATTGGGTTACAACTGTGGCCGCGATTGGCATTAGCGGCCACAAATATGTGCCATTTTGAGTAAGATTCACAGAGGTGAAGTCAAAAAAACTTCTTCTCTATGAATCTAACTCAAAATGGCTTATAGCTGTGGTCACTCTTGGCATTAGTGACCACAGCTATAAGCCATTTTGAGTTAGATTCACAGAGGAGAAGTAAAAAAAAACTTCTTCTCTGTGGATCTAACTCAAATTGGCTTATAGTTGTGGCCTCTAATGCCAATTGCGACCTCAGTTGTAAGCCATTTTGAGTAAGATTCACAGAGGAGAAGTCAAAAAAAACTTCTCCTCTGTGAATCTAACTCAAAATGGCTTATAGCTGTGACCGCTAATGTCAATCGCGACCATAGTTGTAACCCATTTTGAGTAAGATTCACAGAGAAGTCAAAAAAAACTTCTTCTCTGTGAATCTAACTCAAAATGGCTTATAGCTGTGACCGCTAATTCCAATCGCGACCACAGTTGTAACCCATTTTGAGTAAGATTCACAGAGGAGAGGCAGATTTCGCAATCGGCACAATCACTAATCCCATTCACGACCTATGATAGCTGTGGTCGCGATTGGCAATCATGGCTTTAGTATAAACACCCAAGAGTACTAATTTTAAATTAATGACTTCCTTCTATACAATTTTTGTACACCAAAATTACATTGACAGACCTTCAAGTGTACATTTCAATTGAAACATTTTTGGTACACTTCAACTCCACATAAAATTCCACTTTAGGATTCTAACCACTTCGAAATGCAACAAAAATAATAACTTAAACAACTTCAACATTAAACAACCAAAAATCTAGCTTAGACAATCAAACAACCAAAATTAGCATAAAAGTGGTCCACAACTTAAACATTAACACTTTAACAAATGATGATAACAACAATAAGGCTCAAAGTTAGCATAAACGTGGTTCATAACTGAAACAACAAAATATGTTAAAATTAGATTGGAATCTCAATTAGGGCTTGAAAACTACGACGGGGTATACAAATTGGGCTTCCTCCTTTTTCGTACGGTCCTTCGCGGACGATTCACTTGTGTAATTTGGAAAATTAGCATATCGTCTGGAATTTCTTCCTAAATTTCATGTGAATGTTGTGCATGTTCAATGGGTTGTTGCACACGTTCTGCTTCTTGCTCATGAATAACTTGCTCTTGTTGTACCGTTCGTTGAGATTCATCCGTTTGCTCTTCGACACGTTCTTCGGCACGTTTGCTTGCTCGTGTTGACTTCTTCTTCTTCCTGTGTTGATGGGTTGATGTTTAGGGAATGGGTGATGACTTCATTGCATCAAATCGGGCCACCTCACCAACCTCCTCGATAGCCGAATGACACGGGGCGAGAATCTCGCATGCAAGATCCTTTGCAGCATGAGCGACATTACTACCAAGCACTTGTTTACATTTCCGTGCTACAACCCACACTTGGTCAATCTGCAAAACAAATACAAATTTGAATGAGAATCTAATATGTACTAATCAATTAAGTAAGAAACAAATATCAAAATTAATAACAAAATAATTTGACAATCAAGAAGGAGACAAACGATCTATCATACAAGTTTTCGACTTGAAGATGCCTTCGGTTGGTACATGGCTTGCAAAGAGGAATGGGAGGGTGCGGGTTTGACCTCGACACTCGGTATAGGAAGAAGGAACCGGTAGGTACTGATGTACGAAGCGCAACATACAGACGGGTGATTCGTTGATACCAAGACAGGTACACAACTTGGAGTGATCCATCATATGGAGGAATGCCTATTATAACGGTATCATTCCTCCGCTCATTCCAAGCATTCACATGAGCTTGATGATGGGAAGCCCATTCATGGTCGGGGACACGACCAACCCCTTTCACCTTGTGCAGGAGAGTGTCATATGATCGTGGTGCAGGGATGTCTTGTTGAAGTCCAAATTGACAAGCACACGGTCGGGATAGTACATCTCGACGATACTGAAATTGAAAAGTGGTTCTCTCGTCAACCATAGATGACTACGTTCGGTACAAATGGGAGGTAACCTTTGCAATCTGTTGTTGGTGTACGGTTCCCAAATAACAAACTCCTCTCGCAACATATCTAGCTCATCTCTGTAGTAGGTGACCATCCTACGTGGGTTATCTCTCCACGTATGTCCCCCAGACCAATAAACTGCGATGGGAGCCAGCATGTAGGCATTTGCAGCGTCCCTCATCCACCCCTCTGATTGCTGGGTGATGCGAGGTCTTCGTAAGTGCAAGTGTTCCCAACACCAGATCTAGAGTATCAACATCGGACCAGTTATCTCTTTCGCCATTAATGCTCCATTACAAAGACTCCTGTATAAGGAGGCTAACACTACACTACCCCAGCTGTATTGCCGAACTCTTGTCAAATAACCAATTAGTGGTAAATACATTATAAGCACAACATCTCCAGTGGAGTTGGGAAAGAGAACATCTCCGAAGACTGTCATCATATAAGCCCGAGTGTAGCATTCGATTTGATATTCATTGGAATCGTTGTTTAGGAAATTTTTAAATGTTTTCTTCAACCAACTTAATCAAATTGAAACTCCATCAAATGTACTATCATCCGGCATCTGACCTAGAAAGTCCGCCACAAGTTGTTCCTTGTTGAAGGCCATGGTTCCCGTGACCGCGAATCCATCAACTGGTAGTCCTGAGATAACCGCGATATCCTGAAGTGTGTGGGTCATCTCTCCAATGCTAAGATGAAACGTATGTGTTTCCGGCCTCCATCACTCGAGTAAGGCTATTAGTAGATGTCTGTCGAGCTTCATTTTTCCTATCAGACCTAGCCCATAAAAACCGGCCTGAACAAGGAGTTGGTGTGTCAGTGGATGCATAGGCAAAATCTTATGTGTGCGGAAACTACATTCTCGTGATGTACCGTCCCACACCCGTTGGGATCTATGTGTCCGCTGCAACATCAATACTGTCGGGTCATGAGGGGCTGGTCCTCCAAGTGCAGCATGAGATGAACTAGCTTTCCCAGACGGTGCAGATGTAGATGGGACATCGCCTTGGCCATCTTGAGGATAAAATATACTATGTTCAGTGAATACTCTATAGGATGACATATACTATTTAAACATTACAAATTAATAGTTCTTACTCCGGGCCTTGCACTCCTTGATCCCGCTCCCATTGTTCTTACCATATTTGCGTAGATTACCTATCAAAGTATAAGCAAACAAGGAAGTCTGTTAAGATCGTTGTTGAGAGTGTTCATATGTCATCAAAGAAGTACTCATTCAAGCAACACAAATAAATAAAAACAAGATACTCAGACAAGGATGATCATGGATGTTATTCTGAGATGAAACATAACTCAAAAATTGCTCATGGATGTTAATAATGTCACGACATTTGAAAGTAAACTCTCATTCTTAAACATCTTTTGATAACTCCTTTTCGTACCAGTGTACATATGTGATTGGATTGCAACCGATTAAGCATTTCATTTATGAAAAAGTCTCATACTGCCTATTCAATTTATTCCATATCAGTCAGACTAGAGCTTTGCCTAATTGGTTTTGTTAGGTATCTTATATATTATTATGAATTTTCTTCTCTACCAATATCGTTATTGATCACTTATACCATTCTTATACCACTTGTATGTTAGATCCTGTAGGCAAGGAAGAAACACTAGAGGGGGGGGGGGGGGTGAATAGTGTTTTATAAAAATTTAAAAAATGGAATTGAGAATTTCTTCTATTCAGTCGACTTGAAGGGATAAACCAGTCGACTGAAGCGACAAAAGAAAAGTATTTTAAAGAAGTCTGAGAAGTCGACTTAGAGATGAGACAGTCGACTTGTCACACAAATTACTCAGAGTAGTATGAGTCTGACCAGTCGACTTATAGGAGTACACAGTCGACTGTCCAGACAAGTTTCACAGTAAAATATAAACTGAGAGAATTGAAATGCAAGTAGAGAGATACAACCACAGAGTGCATACGATGTATCCTGGTTCGGTCCTCCTGACCTACATCCAGTCCCCAAGCAACACACTTGAGATTTTCCACTATTCTTGAAAAAGATTACAAGAATATCCTATGGAGTTTAGACAACAACCTTGTCCAACCCGTAGTCCTTTTTCTCAACCAGAGAAAACAACCCACTCTTCCACCAAGAGTGACAAACCTGACTCTACACCTTAGAGTCCTACTCTCCAACCGAGAGGAAAAAGAAAAAACAATAAAATTGTTTACAATCAACCTATAGCCTTGTTGTGATTGTGATATTGTACGTGGCTAAATGGTTAACTTCTAAATTCAGCCCAAAACGAATTCAATGTTATGCTGGACTGAGGACAGAGAATCAAGACTTAAGTGAGTTTCGAAAGCTTTTCTCTTGAATGCACAATACTTAGATTTTTCTCAAAAACATGCTTGGAGCTTTTTAAAGGTGATTCTTAGGCTATATTTATAGACTAGAATTCCTGGCCGTTAAAAGCAGTTACTCATAACCGTTTAATCAACGGATAAATAACGGATAAAAGTTTTAAATTAGAAAAACAGCTTTTGAAATCAGAAAACTGTTGAAATCACTTGAACAGTCGACTGGGTTGCCTCTATGAGTCGACTGATCAGATTTTGAATAAGATCAGGTAGTTTTGTATAGACTCAGTCGACTGGTTCTAAAGAGCAGTCGACTAGTACTCAACAGTTGATCTAGTTCAAGCTGTTTCGACCTTTGGATTTGTAAACACACAGTTATAAGAAGTTATATGTGAGTGTATGTGTGTGTGACAAGGCTGTACATCATTCTAAGACTCAATTAAAGAAGGAATTACATTGTTTACAAGACACACAAATAGATAACATAGAAGCTTTGGTCTTGACTTCAGTCTTGAATCTTGAGTGAAGCTTTTAGCCTTTGTCTTTATCTGGAGCTGTGCTTGATCATTTGTTCAGCTTTAGAATATTGTGACTTGCTTGATCAATTAGCTTTGAGGCCTTTGTGTATCATATATGATGACTTTGGATACAACCTGCAATTATAGCATAGCACAGACACATTTTGCATTGTGTTGTAATCATCAAAATCAAGAATCAACATTCTCTCCCTTTTTGATGATGACAACACAATAGCTGAAATAAAAGAAGATAGAAAAAATACAAGCATTCATATGCTCCTCCTATCAAAAATACATCATGCATATATTTTCACAAAACTAGAGGAATGCATAAATTATCACAAAAATTAACAATAGAGATTAATAGTATTAACAATAGAGATTAATACTAGAGTTCTCTCCCCCTTTGTCATCAACAAAAAAGACAAAAAATGGGAAGAAAGAATATTTCAATTAAACAAAATAACACACAAACAAAATTAATTCATAACAACTGAGTCTTTAAAACAAGTACAAGATACCAAAATACTAAAGTGCAACAAGAAATAAAAAATAGTAAATAAAAGTAAAAACTCATCAGTCTTCGTCGTCATCATCTTCGTCAGCTTGAGAGGGAGGAGGAAATTGAGAAGTGAACAGATGAGTCAGATGGGAAATTTGGGATTCAAGAGCATCTTGACAATCCATGAGATAGTTAACAGCATTATAAAAACTGCGTGGATCATCAAAATCAGCTCGGGGGCGAGAAAAGCTAGAAGCTAAAGATGGTGGAGCCGAAGTAGCTAAAGGAACTTGGGTTTGGGGGGAAGTCCTAGTGGTTGACCTAGGTGGAGTACCAAGAAGCTTCATGCGTGCTAAACTTGCACGATCAAAGCATTCATAGTGCTTGACAATATTTGTCTCTGAGTCGAGATCGACATCGTAAGCACAGAAAACACGGGTAAGTAAGGCACCAAAAGGAAGAAAAGTGGAATGAGACTTATGAAGTCTAGGAAAGATGATAAGACCCCAACTGAGATTTATTTTACCAAAAATTGCATAGACAGCTTGTTGTAATTCAATGGAATACTGATCATAACTTCCTTTTTTAGGGATAATATTATATGACAATATCCGTGCAACAAGTTTTGCAATAGGGGTAATAGATTTATTAGTCATAGGGGGTCCATAGTTGGGCAAATAGATTTTAGATAAGATGGAGGCATCATCCATCATGATTTCTCCTAAATCAAGTCCTTCATCATCTATACCCATAATCAGATTAATTCTCTCGGATGTGAGTTTCATCTTCTTATGTTTGACAGAAGAGTAGATTATTACTTCACCATCATCTGATTGAACCACCCTCATATTTGTATAAAATAGATAAATAAGTTGAGGGTAATAATGGGGTTGATTTTCTAAGGACAAGAAATCATAAAGACTACAATGTTGGAATAGAGACACAAGGTTAAATCTATCAAGATCATTAAAATTAACAAATCTACCCGGAAAAATAACCATGGTACAAATGATAAACCATTTTTCTATTAGATCGGGGCTTCTAAGATATTGAGTGTAGTCCTTAAAACCCTCATCAACATGAGAGGTTTTTAATCTTTTGGGTGCCATAATATAAAAGTGGAGGTGAATGAAAGTATACCAACATGAATGCAAAGAATCAATCAGCAAGGGAACAAGAAATCGACTAGAAAGCACTGGATGAGATCTTCTCAAGATAGCAGCAACACAAGGAGTCGACTTCTTCTCTTTTCTGCTCTTCTCTTCTTGTTCTCCAGATCTGGGTGAAAATTTTGGGGTAAAAGTGAAAAGAAGGGAGGTAGGGTTTTAGGGTTTTAACTAGAGGGTAACGACTGAGATCAAAGATAGAATTAAATCAACAGCCGAGAATGGTCAAAGGCGAGTCAATAGATGAATAGACATCTCAAAAACTGTGCGACGATTCGATTTGGAACAGAATGAGTCGCGACAGTCGACTGTTCTTAGTATGCAGTCGACTCAGTCAAGAGAAAAAGAAATCCATATATAATTATCACAACTGGTCAGTCGACTGGTTGAACATCTCAGTCGACTGTCCAGAGAAGGAAAAATAAATAAAAATTAGAGAAGACAATATGTGGAAGTGGATTGAATAATATGTGTAAGTTGACTTACAAAAAGAAAATTCAACAAATATCAAGAAAATCACAAATCCCTAGTTCTCTTCTTAAAGTTATAAAGGTGTCTTCTTTAAGGGGTTTGGTAAAGATATCAGCTACTTGTTTATCAGTAGAGATAAAGTCTAAAGAAATGTCTCCTTTTAAAACATGATCACGTAGAAAATAATGTCGAATATCAATATGTTTCGTACGTGAATGTTGAACCGGATTTTTAGATAAGTTAATGGCACTAGTATTATCACACATTATTGAAGGTCTTTCAAAAGAAATACCATAATCTAATAGGGTTTGTTTCATCCACAAAATTTGGGCACAAGCCAAACTTGCAACGATATATTCAGCTTCTGTAGTAGATAGGGATACCGAATTTGCTTCTTACTGCACCAAGAGACTAGTGAATGTCCCGAAAAGTGAATGTCCCACTAGTGCTCTTGCGGTCAGTTTTACTGCCGGCAAAATCAGCATCACTATACGACAAAAGTTGAAAATTATCGGTGCGTGGATAGAATAAACCATAATCAGATGTGCTTTTAATATATCTTAAAATTCGTTTCACAGCTTTCAAATGAGATTCTTTAGGACTTGACTGATATCTAACACACAAATATACACTGAACATAATGTCTGGTCTACTAGCAGTTATATATAAGAGTGAGCCTATTATACCTCGATAGAATTTCTGATCGACACTCTTACCTAATATATCTTTATCAAGGGTAGTGGTGCAAGCCATAGGTGTGGCCTTACTACTTGTGCTATCCATGTTAAAATGTTTGAGTAATTCCTTTGCATATTTTCCTTGATTAATGAATATGCCAGTTTGTGACTGCTTAATTTGTAGTCCAAGAAAATAATTGAGTTCACACATGTGACTCATCTCAAACTTGTTTTTCATGGTGTTAGCAAACTCTTAACATAGATTGCTATTAGTAGAACCAAAAATTATATCGTTAACATATATTTGTATGATTAAAATATCATTCTTAATTCTCATAATAAATAAAGTAGTATCTACTTTACCTATTTCAAAACCTGTTTCTAAAAGAAAAGTCTTCAGTCCATCATACTAAGCACAAGGTGCTTGTTTAAGACCGTATAAAGCCTTTTTCAATTTAAAAACATGGTTTGGGAATTGTTCATGTTCAAAACCTGGTGGTTGTTTAACATAAACATCCTCCTTAATAAACCCATTAAGGAATGCACTTTTAACATCCATTTGATAAAGTGTAAAATTCATAAAACAAGTAAAAGATAATAAAATACGAATTGATTCTAATCTAGCAACAGAAGCATATGTTTCATCAAAATCTATGCCTTCTTCTTGATTATATCCTTGAGCAACTAGTCTAGCTTTGTTCCTAACAACTTTTCCTGATTCATCTAACTTATTCTTGAATACCCATTTAGTACCTATAATAGTATGATCAGGAGGTCGTGGAACTAAATCCCATACATCATTCCATATGAATTGGTTTAACTCATCTTGCATGGCATTTATCCAAAATTCATTCTTACATGCTTTTTGTATATTCTTCGGTTCAAAATCCGACAGGAAAACTGTGTGAGATATCATATTGATATGTGATCTTGTCTGAATACCATGTGAGATGTCACCAATTATTAAGTCATGAGGATGATCTCTAACTTCAACAAAAGATTTTGGTAAAGTTTGAGAAATGACAACAGGATCAGTCGACTTGACAGGTTCCTCAGTCGACTGTTTTACATCAGTCGACTTGACTTCCTTATCGGTCGACTTATTCGTGAGACTAGTTTGTTCTAAAGATGTAATTACTTTATTTAAAGGTGATGAATTAGTTTCATCATCTTCAATTAAATTCGATGAAGGCAGAGATTCATCAAATGTAACATGCATGGATTCTTCAATAGTCATTGTTGACTTGTTGAAGATTCTATATGCTTTACTCCTATTTGAGTACCCTACAAAGATACCCTCATTAGATCTAGGATCAAATTTATCTAAATTATCTTTGGTGTTCAGAATAAAACACTTACAACCAAATGCCTTAAAGTAAGAGACCTTAGGAATTTTATTAAAAAATAACTCATAACAAGTCTTCTTTAGCTTAGGCCTTATCAAAATTCTGTTTAAAACATAACAAGCTATAGCAACAGCTTCAGCCCAAAAATACTTAGGTAAATTGCTTTCAACAAGCATACTACGTGCACATTCTTGCAAAGTCCTATTCTTCCTTTCAACCACTCCATTTTGTGGTGAAGCTCCAGGAAATGCAAATGAATGAGTTATACCATTCTTATTGCAATATTCTGCAAACGCTTCATTTTCAAATTCTCCACCATGATCACTTCTAATAGTGACTATGGTTAGAGACTTTTGATTTTGAATTCGTTTACAAAAATTTGCAAATTCATCAAAAGCATCATTTTTATGTTTTAAAAAGAAAGTCCACGTGAATCGTGAAAAATCATCTACTAAAACAAATACATATCTACTTTCATTTAAAGAAGCAATTCTAGTAGGGCCAAATAAATCCATATGAATTAATTCAAGCGGTCTACTAGTAGAAATTACTTCTTTTGTCTTAAAAGTAGATTTAATTTGTTTACCTAGTTGACATGCATCACATAACTTATCCTTTTTAAAGGATAATTTTGGCAGCCCTTTAACTAGGTTGTACTTAAACAATTTAGAGAGATTTTTCATATTTACATGACCAAAATGTCTATGCCAAAGCCAAGAATCGTTATTAGAAGCTACTAAACAAAAATCATTTGAAAACTCATTTGTATTCAAACATAACTCATAAATATTGTTTTTCCTAAAACCTTGAAAAATAATGTTTTGCATAGTGGAATCATAAATTAAGCAAACATCTTTTTCAAACACAATTTTATAACCTTTATCACACAGTTGACTAATACTTAACAGATTATGTTTAAGTCCACTAACTAATAAAACATTTTCTATAGAAGGGTTAGTGTCCTTACCGACCATGCCGATTCCTATGACTTTTCCTTTATTGTTATCACCAAAAATAACTGTTCCTCCATCAATGCTTTGTATGGTAGATAGGAGGTTGGCATGACCAGTCATATGCTTAGAACATCCGCTGTCAAGTATCGAACGATCTTTCTTTGGTACCTATAAAATATTCAATGTGAATATGGTACCCTTTTCATTGGGTCCAAAAGATATTAGTTTGTGGGAAACCAAACCCATGATGAGTTTGATTTTCCACCATAAACAGGAATGAAATTAGCAGAATTACATACATTCAGCATATATGAGTTTATATAAGCAATTCTATCTTTCGAACTCAAGTTGACCGGAACCCATACATGTTTGCTCTGTCCAGTTGACTTTATAACACCTTTCTGTCGACTTCTACTATATGTCAGTCGACTGGATGGTAATATAGGTCGACTTATATGAGGTTTTGGTGCTGTTGAATAAGACTCAGTACCCCTGGACAGGCGACTGGTTGATGGATACAGTCGACTTGACTGAACTTTAGATTTGCTTTTATCAATAGAACTTACAAACTTAGGCTTTTCAAAGAACTCATACAATTTATGTAACACTAGAAATAGATATAGGTTTATTTATACTAGTGTTCTTAGAAGAATTATCTTTTTCAAGAGATTTTTTAAAACCAAGTCCAAACTTTTGACTAGATTTTACTTGATTTTGAAGAACATCATTTAAATTCTCTTTTCCTTTATTAAACTTAGATACGTTCTTGGATATCTCTTCATAATTCTTTTTCAGAGATTCAAGATCCATATCTAAACTTGAAATACGAGAATTTAAAGATTTTACTTTTCTATCAAGGTTAAGATTCTCTTGAGAAAGTGTTTGATTAACTTTCTCTAAGTTCTTCACTCTAATCTTTTCCTTTTTTAGTTCTTGAAAAATTTTATTGAATGCATCAAGTAAATCATTTGAATCATACTCATTACTTACTTGATTCTGTGATGCCATGAAGCACACGTTTGCAACCTCGTTGGTCTCATCAATTTCTTCTTCTGAAGAAGAATCGCTGTCATCCCAAGTTGCTTGATATGCCTTTTTGTTTTTGGCGAACTTGTTCTTTGTGTACTTATCCTTCTTGAAGTTGGATATCTTTCCCTTAGACTTTGTGTTCTCTAGTGGACAATCCTTCTTCATATGACCTGCTTTGTTACACCTGAAACAAGTTGGAGGATCATTAGAATCTTTAAATTTTGAATTAAACTTACCTTTCCTTAGGAATTTTTTGAATCTCCTTGTGAACATGGCAATCTCCTCTTCATCTTCTTCTTCATCTTCGGAGTCTGACATGGCTTTGAATGCTAATGTTTTCTTCTTTGACTGTTGTGGTTCGGCATCCTTCTTGCGTTCTTCAATTTGTACCTCATAAGCCATTAGATTTCCCACAAGATTCTCAAGAGAAAGTTGTGATAAATCATTGGCCTCTTCTATGGCAGTGGTCTTCTTTTCCCATTCGGGGATAAGTGCACGGAGTACTTTTCTCACAATCTCTGCTTCAGTGTATATCTTCCCAAGTGCCACAAGAGAGTTTGTAATGTCTGTAAATCTAGTAATTATCTCGGACACACTCTCATTCTCCTTCATGCGGAACATTTCAAACCTGTGAACAAGAACAGATATTTTAGATTCTTTCACTTTGTTCGTTCCTTCATGAGTTACCTCGAGTGTGTGCCAGATTTGATGTGCGGTTGTTGCATTCGACACACGGTTGAACTCCTCCTTTGTGAGAGCACAGAATAATGCATTCATTGCTTTTGCATTGTTCATTGTTTGGTTCTTCATGTCGTCGTTCCATTGTGCATATGGAATAGTAGGAGCGGTGTACTCTGTTTCCATCATGTTCCATATTTCATAGTTGATGGATTGTAGGTAGATCTTCATTCTACACTTCCAATAATTGTAATTTTTTCTATCGAAGAGAGGTGGCCTTTGTATAGATTGGCCTTCATGGTACTGGTTTGTATTTGAAGTAGTTGCCAGTGCACTCAACCAGGCTCTGATACCAAGTGTTGGATCCTGTAGGCAAGGCAATAAACACTAGAGGGGAGGGGGGGGGGGGGTGAATAGTGTTTTATAAAAATTTAAAAAACGGAATTGAGAATTTCTTCTGTTCAGTCGACTTGAAGGGATAAACAAGTTGACTGAAGCGACAAAAGAAACGTATTTTAAAGAAGTCTGAGAAGTCGACTTAGAGATGAGACAGTCGACTTGTCACACAAATTACTCAGAGTAGTATGAGTCTGACCAGTCGACTTATAGGAGTACACAGTCGACTGTCCAGACAAGTTTCACAGTAAAAATATAAACTGAGAGAATTGAAATGCAAGTAAAGAGATACAACCACAGAGTGTACACGATGTATCCTGGTTCGGTCCTTCCGACCTACATCCAGTCCCCAAGCAACACACTTGAGATTTTCCACTATTCTTGAAAAAGATTACAAAAATACCCTACGGCGTTTAGACAACAACCTTGTCCAACCCGTAGTCCTTTCTCTCAACCAGAGAAAGCAACCCACTTTTCTACCAAGAGTGACAAACCTGACTTTACACCCTAGAGTCCTACTCTCCAACCGAGAGGAAAAAGAAAAAATAATAAAATTGTTTATAATCAACCTATAGCCTTGTTGTGATTGTGATATTGTACGTGGCTAAATGGTTGACTTCTAAATTCAGTCCAAAACGAATTCAATGTTATGCTGGACTGAAGACAGAGAATCAAGACTTAAGTGAGTTTCGAAAGCTTTTCTCTTGAATGCACAATACTTAGATTTTTCTCAAAAACATGCTTGGAGCTTTTTAAAGGTGACTCTTAGGCTATATTTATAGACTAGAATCCCTGGCCGTTAAAAGCAGTTACTCATAACCGTTTAATCAACGGATAAATAACGGATAAAAGTTTTAAATTAGAAAAACAGCTTTTGAAATCAGAAAACTGTCGAAATCACTTGAACAGTCGACTGGGTTGCCTCTATGAGTCGACTGATCAGATTTTGAATAAGATCAGGTAGTTTTGTACAGATTCAGTCGACTGGTTCTAAAGAGCAGTTGACTGGTACTCAACAGTTGATCTAGTTCAAGCTGTTTTGACCTTTGGATTTGTAAACACACAGTTATAAAAAGTTAGATGTGAGTGTATGTATGTGTGACAAGGCTGTACATCATTCTAAGACTCAATTAAAGAAGGAATTACATTGTTTACAAGACACACAAATAGATAACATAGAAGCTTTGGTCTTGACTTCAGTCTTGAATCTCGAGTGAAGCTTTTAGCCTTTGTCTTTATCTAGAGCTGTGCTTGATCATTTGTTCAGCTTTAGAATATTGTGACTTGCTTGATCAATTAGCTTTGAGGCCTTTGTGTATCATATATGATGACTTTGGATACAACCTGCAATTATAGCATAGCACAGACACATTTTGCATTGTATTGTAATCATCAAAATCAAGAATCAACATTGTACTGCCTCAATAATGAGTAAGAAATTAGTGATTCCCACCTAAAAGAATGAAAACTGCAACTAATACTTGGAACTCATGAAAGGATGAAAAGTTTGAGATATTTACATAACTAGAAATATTGACTTCCAACTTTTTACCTACTAATTATTTGTTCTTGAAGAAAAGAAAAAATAACATCTCTTTCTGATGATATGGAAAAGATGTTATTTTTGCTTAAGCATAGCTTTTTAAAGCTTTTTACGACAACATATCCTAACTTAGTATCCAACACTAAGTATTCCTCACTAAGTATCCAATTCCGAAAAAATTACTTAATAAACAAACAATCAATTTGGGTCACATTATTAACAATAAGTGAAAAAATTGTAACCAACACCAACAATCAACCATCACAATACTAGGCATACCTCTTTAGGGTTTGGAGATTGGATATAATTTGGAGATTTCCAAAATTTGTAGTGAGGAGAGTGATTGGGTATAGATGAAGTGTGAGGAGAGAGATCGGGTGGAGAAGAAGCAAACTCGGATTAATGGAATTTTGGGGGGGAAATTAGGGGTTAGGGTTTTGGTTTTTTTGGAGAAAAATAGAGAGGCCGCTATTGGGGAAGAGGGGTAGAAGAAGAAAACGAAATAAGATAGAGAGAGATAGTGGGGGTCGACTGTATCTTCAAAGCATTTGGACCTCAGTTATCGAAAGCCGCTACTGACATTAGCGACTGCAGTTACACAAACTCTATACAATACCCCCTCTGTTATCTACCAAGTGTGGGAGTACAATGTTGGTCGCTATCAAGAGGCCGCTATTCCCAATAGCGGCCGCTGCTGACGTGGCAGTGGCTAGCCCACGAACGCTAATAGTTTGGGAACTGGCCTAAAATTGCAAATAGTTTCAAAAAAGTGGCCTAGTATGGCAAAAAATTCACAGTTGATTCCTTGCTCAAAGTAATCCTGCCTAGATATCCAGAATTCTAGTACATCCTGCTTACAACAAAGAAATACATAAGCATCCTGCATTAATCCTAAAAAGAGTATTGGTCTCCCAAATTCACCAAGATTAGAGGAGACTCGAAAAGGAGGGATGAAATGATAGATTTTCCATACAAATTTTATCTAAATAGTCAGAGCCAAGCAGACGAAATTACTAGTAGATAAGGTTTACACGAAGAATTGGGGCAATGAGATTTGGGGAATTCAATTTCGATTTAGATTTTAGGATTAGGGTCTCGATTTGGGGAGGAGGGTTTCATCGATTTCGATTTCGATTTGGGGAAGGGGGTTTCGATTGGGGAGCTAGGGTTTCGCTTTCTTCGATTTCAATTTGAGAAGGAGAAGGAGGGGACTTAGGGCGTGAGAATGAGGAGGAAGTTAATGAGTAAGGGGGTTTTCACTTGAGGATATAGAAATGACAAAAATAACCCCTACTAAGTGAGATGAGCAGAGGATCTACGAGCCGTTAGATCGTGATCATGATCACTCCTCAAATCGGATGGTTGAGAGCGGGTGCACACCGCTGTGCGTACCAGAGGCGTGCGCAACCGAATAGATCTCATATATATATGGAAAATCTTCCATTGAGCACTACTTTCCGTGAGCACTCGCATTTCTAGCCCTCGTATGGATGATTCAAACTGTTCACATTGATCTAAACGTCTACATTAGTCTAAATATGCAAAATCAAGTCATTTGAAATTTTTGTAACACTTCAATGATTGAGTAAATGAATTTCAAATGACTTGATTTTACATATTTAGACTAATTTAAACGTGTGAATCAATGTGAACGGTTTGGATCATCCATGCGATGGCTGGAAGGGCGAATGCTCACGAAAGTAGTGCTCAACCGAAGGGCCCCATATATATATATATATATATATATATATATATATATATATATATATACATACATACATATAGATATGTATATACATACATATAGATATGTATATACATATCTATACATATGTATAGATATATATGTATATATATATATACATACATATAGATATGTATATACATACATATAGATATATACATACATATATATATATATATATATATATATATATATATATATATATATATATATATTATTAAAGCCACAATAAAAAAATCTGTCAGGAGGCCATCTTAGCCATTCATATATTGTATTGATCTAGACGATTAAAGACTGAGATTAAATAACTTAATGGGAACATGTATTACATGTACAATTGCTCTCTTTCTCTCTTCTATATACGATCCTCATCATAACCCCAACAATCCTAATAGAGAACCCCGACCTCCAATTCGAAAGAGAGAGAGAGAGAGAGAGAGAGAGAGAGAGAAGCAGCAACCCCCCTTGGCCTTCTTCTGCTTCCTCGATTCACGCTCTGCCATACTGCCAGCCGTTTCTCGCATCCGACACCTGACGCCAACAACCCCCCCAATCCCGAACACCATAAGTATCCTTTTTTAATAAAAAATTCTGATTGATATTGATGGGTGCATGATGAACAAGAGAAACAATGAGTTGAATATGAACAAAAAGTTTTGATTTTTATGATTCTTTATGAATAACTAGAAGTCAGTTTTTGATATGATTTCAGTTTCTTGACTTGATTGAAGGTTTATTATGTTGAGAATTTGAGAGAGTAAATGTGATTGTAGATAAATTCATGGGTTCTTTTTGTATGTTCATAAGGTAGGGGATGACACACGTATGCACGTGCAAGTTTAATTCGATTTTTTCATGAATATATCTATGCATGCATGTTTGTTTGTTAATAAAAATACAATTTTTATATGTTAACAATTGAAAAGAAATATTTTTCCAACCAAAACAACAATTTAAAGTTTGAAAAGGATGATTTTTATGATTGAAAACACTTGAATTATGTATCTATTATTTATATGTGGTACATTCTATACCGTAGATGGTGGATGAATCGTTGTAATTAGACTTGCTTCGTGTTTTTTAATTAAAAAGATCCGATTTATCATAAAAAGACTGTTTACTAAAAAATAGTCAAACTTTCTTAAAGAACCTAACTTTTACTAATAAAAGTCACCCTTTTTTATGAATAAAATCAAACAAACAAAAACACAATCTTTTGTCAAAAAGATCAACCTTTTCCCAAGGGACCCTAATTAACCGTTTCTTAAAAGTAACTAGCTTTCTTTATTTTTTTATTTAAAACCTTATCTTACTTTTATACCCACAAAATGATATTGTCTTAATTGAACAAAACCTATTCTTATACCAAAATCTTTTCTTTCACAAAAATCACTAAAAAATAAACCTTTTTCAATAAAAAAACAAAACTGAACGATCTTTCTTTTGCAAATGAACAACGCCACATGAATAAATAAAACGATCCCCAAATCTTATGACAATGGTATGGTTAACATATGGGTTTTTATCTATGACTTTTTTGCTCGTTTTCTTATATTTGACAATTGGGTGAGTAGGTTAGGAGGATTTGTTCTTATATTATCATACATGTTACTTTGATTTAAACCTTGCCACATGCCTTTGTCATGAAGGTTTTATTGAAATTTTAAGGATGCTAATTTGGCATAGTTATAATGAATGGCTCTGTGTAATAGTTTGGTATCATAAATTATAACTGCAAGGTCCTTTATGTGAAAATGCTCTTTAATGCTAATATATTCAAACTGAGAATTTTCTACTTTAGATTGTGAATCTAGAAATTTAGTTAGTGTACATTGGCGTGACTTGAAAGTTTGTTGCTGTATGGAGGTTTACATAGGTGTACTTGAGACTGATTTTAAGTCACCAACCTAACCATGATATATTTATGTATTTGAGGGAATTTAGAGACGAGTTCTTGTAAATCTATTTTTCATTCATTAGAAAGATAAACAACTTTTCATAAAATCAAATGGCTTAGGATAGTTCTTTGTACTATGTGTTGGGTTTTCGGGGCATAAATGCAGCGGATTAAAACAATAAAATCGAAACCCAATCGCAGGATCCATGCAAAACAAGACGTTTAATCCGTAGTTATGAACGTTTACCTTAAAACGAAGCTTTAACAGTTGAGAAAAGGATGACTAATGGAGGTCCAAGCTTCTTGAATCACCACGCATCCCGCTCACGCGATCTACGCTCTATCGGTATCCACACGAACACTTGGTATTTGAAGGAGCGATATACTAGCATCCGAAAAACAAATTCTCTCTATCTCCATCTTCTTCTCTCAAACGGCTAGGGTTTTTTTTCTCTTAGCCTCATCCCTAATTTGAGAGTTTAAGATCTTTATATAGAGAGACAAATCTGTTTTTCTAAAGCCCAATCCTATTGGGCTTCTATTAAAATTAGAATTCTTAATTAAATAAATGATTAAGTCAAACTTAATTAATATTCTAATATAATTCTAATTCTAATCATTAGTAAATTTGAAATTATATTTAATTAATTAATTAAGTCCCACTTAATTAATATCATAAATAAATTCGAATTACTATTTAATTTAAATTCATAATTTAAATCAAATCTCCTTCAAGCGTTCTTGTGTGTGACCCTTTAGGTTATTATTACGTTGGAAATAATTTTAATATCCAATAATAAAATTATAAACAATGAGCGGCATCTAGTAATACATCATTGCTACCCAAGTAATAATAATAATTGGTGATCCAATAAAACCTTTCGTGATTAATGTTTCCGTGTAATATAATCCCTTTAACCAAATATTATAGATTAAACTCGAGGCATGTTCTCAGTCATCCTCTTCAACATTTAATCCGGATTTCCTTGATCAATGAGTAGACTATTAAAACAAATCATTATTTGAGCATGGCCATGCATTTCATAGTCTCACTCAATCAAGAGGCCAATAATATCTCTCCTAATTATAGGAGGGTTAAATCCTTTATCTATCATTCATATTTCTCATACGACTCATAATATACCCGATGTCCACTTTTATCATCACCCGGTCAAAGGTAACTTTTAATGTAGTCAAAGTATATTAATCCTCGTATAGAAATGTAATGATCTCAAGTCAGAGGATCATTACACCATTATCACTGTGAGTCTTTCTTATGACTTTATTTAAACATGAAGAATCTCACTGTGGGTCTATCCAGTGCCATGTAGAATCTTACATGCACCTATGTTCTTGACTTTAGTATCACTATACCTATGACCAATGAGATGTGGTCATCAGTCAACAAACATACTAATCTTTATGCATTATTATTGTCCCATAATGACAATGCTTGATTAGGGATATTTAGGAATATAAACACTATTCATATAATCTCATTTTTAAGTCACATACTTAAAGATATAGAATACGTATTATATATTCCAAGGACATTTATTACTCTAACATTTTTATCGCAGTAAATTAAGACATAATAAATTAACATATAATAATCAATAGAACACAATCATTAATTAACAAAAGTATTTCCTAGAAGCACAATCACATTGTCTCTAGGGCACTTACACTAACAATCTCCCACTTGCACTAGAGCCAATCACTCATGTGTCTAATACCCATGGAACTAGTGTGACCTTCGTGCTTCTGCTGTGACAAAGCCTTAGTCTTGTGGGTCCGCAACGTTATCTTAAGTATGCACTTTACATATGTATGTATTCTGACTTAAGCCGATTAATCTTTTAGATCTATCTCTATAGATCCTGATCCCTAAGACATATGTATCATCGCCAAAGTCTTTTATCGAGAAACTATTTCCCAACCAAATCTTCACAACCTGTAGATTAGGAATGTCATTCCCTATTAATAATATGTCATCTACATATAATACTAGGAATGACACATGGCTCCCACTAACCCTTCGTAAACACACGATACATTTTCATTTTGCATGAAGCCAAACTCTTTGACTGTGTCATCAAAACGAATGTTCCATCTCCTCGAGACCGGCTATAATCCATAAATGGACCATCGCTTCTCACAGACCATTCTAGCAAACTTTGGATCGACTTGACATCCATTTGCCAGATTTCATAGTCATAGTAAGTTGCTATCGCAAGCAAAATCCTGATGGATTTGACCATAGCCACCGGTGAGAAAGTTTCATCATAGTCACTACTATGAATCTGCTTGAAACCTTTCGCCACTAGTCTTGCTTTGTAGGTCTGTACATTACAATCCACGTCAGTTTTCTTCAAGAAACCCACTTGCACCCTATGGGTTTTACCCCTTCGGGTGGTCCAACCAAAGTCCATACTTTGATTTTCATACATGGAATCCATCTCAGATTTCATGGCCTCCAGCCATCTCTCAAAATCTGGACTATTCATAGCATCTTTGTAGGTGAGAGGCTCATCATCATCTATGATCTTCACATCGCCAATTTGAGTCAGAAGAAATCCACGATATCTCTCTGGCTCATAGCGAATCCTACTAGATCTACGAATAACCTGTGTTTCTTGAGCAGTGTTGTTATCAACATCTTGAGTCACATTCTGCTCATGTTCCAACTCTTGTTCAACATTATTCTGTGGTTCTCGATCCTCATCGAGATCTATTGTCCTCCCACTATTTTTCTTAGAAAGTAAATCTCTCTTTAGAAACATGGCCCTTCAAGCAACAAACACTTTGTTCTCGGAAGGTTTATAGAAATAATACCCTTTTTGTTTCCATTGGGTATCCCACAAAATTTGATTTTGGTCCTAGCTTGTCAGAGATCATACGTTTCACAAACGCTTCATATCCCCAAATTTTCATAAATGACATGCTGTGACGTTTCTCAGTTCATATCTCATATATGGTGTCTTTTGAACTGATTTAGAAGGAACTCGGTTTAGTGTTTCTGCAGCCGTCTCTAGGGGCATAACCCCATAAACTAATTGGAAGATCCCCTAGACTCATCATCAATCGCACCATGTCCAACAAAATGCGATTTCTCCTCTCAGACACACCATGTCTTTGTGGTGTTCCAGGAGGAGTGAGTTGTGATACTATACCACACGCTTTTAAGAAATTTTAAGCTTAGGTATTCTCCTCTACGATCAGATCGTAGAGTTTATACTTTCGCCTATTTGTTTTTCTTCTTCAATCTCTTACTCTTTGAATTTTTCAAACGATTCGGATTTGTTCTTCAAAAGATACACATATCCGAATCTACTAAAATCATCAGTAAAGGTTAAAATTAGTAAAAGCCACCTCTTGCCAACATACGCATTGGACCACATACATCACTATGTATCAATTCCAATTGTTTGGTGGCCCTCTCACCTTATCCGGTAAAAGGAGTTTTAGTCATTTTGCCAATGAGACATAGTTCACATTCTTCGTATGATTCAAAATCAAACTTATCCAAGTATCCATCCTAATGTAACTTGGAAATGCGATTCTCATTTATATGGCCTAAATGACAGTGCCAGAGGTATGTTTGATTTGAGTCATTTATCTTTAGACGTTTATTATTTACATTATAGATAGGAGTATCAAAATCAAGAACATATAAACCATTAAACAAACGTGCAACCTCATAGGTAGCATTATTTAATGAAAAGGAACAACAATTGTTCTAAATCAAAAAGGCAATCTTGTCCAAACAAGAAACCAAAATAATGTTTCTGCAAATTGCAGGCACGTAAAATAGTTCTCAAGTTCTGAAATAAGCCCCATGGGCATCGATAAATAATAAGTCCCTACAGCTAAAGCAGCAACCTTTGCTCCATTGCTAACATGTAGGTCGACTTCTCCTAACGCCAAAGTTCTACTCCTTCGCCGTTTATGCACATTTATACAAATGTGAGAACCACATCCAGTATCTAATACCCATGATGTAGAAGTAGACAAATTTGACTTCTATAATATAAATACCTGAATCAGAAATCTGAACAGCCTTCAGTTTCTTCAGATCCTCCAAATAAGTTTGACAGTTTCTCTTCCAATGACCCGGCTTCTTGCAATAGTGACAATCACCCTTTGCCTTTGCCTTTGCAACACCTCCAGTAGGCTTCAAAGCCTTAACAGCGGGTTCTGGATTAGCAGGCTTAGATCCAATCTTGTTCTTGCCTTTCCATTTACCCTTTCCTTTGGCATTCCCTTTGTTGACCATCATTATGGGAGCAGGGGACGCCTTCTGAATGTTGGTCTCAGCAGTTCAACATAGCCAACAATTCGGTAGGTGTCTTGTCTATCTCATTCATATTGTAATTCATTACAAATTTGAGCATAGTCGCTGTTCAAAGATTGCAAGATTAGATCTATCTGAGCTTCCGGACTGATGGCGGAACCCAGAGTAGCAAGGTACTCCATATATCCAATCATCTTTAGAACATGCGGTGCAACTGGATCACGATCACCCTATTTACACGCATACAAGGCTTTACTTGTATCAAACCTCTCTTGACGAGCCTGTCATTCAAACATACGTTTAAGGTGCTCTATCATTATATGAGCATCCATATGCTCATGGTGTTTCTGAAGCTCAAGACTCATAGTCGCAAGCATAAGATTAGTGACATCCGTGTCATCATCGATATGTTTCTGATAAACATTACGTTGATCAACCGATGCACCTACAGGGAGAGGTCCAGGGCGAGGAAATGACATAGAGCTTTCACTCTTACCTGAGGACTATCCTCAAATTCCTTTGCCAATCGAGGAAGTTTGTTCCTGTCAACTTGTCCTTCTCAAGGACAGATCGTACAGAGAAGTTATTTGAGTTGTTTGCCATTAGAATATCTATAATGTAAAATGCATAAAAGAATTAGTCTACGGAATTATTAGTTTATGTTCAAATGATTATTCATATATATTCATAATATATATCTCCCACTATTTTGATCAAATTAATAGCCCTTACTATTAATTCGGAAAGCATTTATTATATATCTTTCTAGTGAGCCAAGATCCATATTTCATCATGTCTTGAGTCAGCGTTGGCTGAAACTCCCAAAACACAACTATTTAGGTAGACAACATTTGTCAATTATATCACGTATATAACTCTTGGATAGTTTGGTGAACAACCATTGCTCTAATTTATCTAATAAATTTTTCGCCAAACTCTATGCTTCTAAGTTCATAATCTTATTGTGACGACTTAGTTAAGTTAGGCCCAATGAATCAACATAACGAGTATCACATTTACTCTTTCGCACCTCACCACGATTAAAAGGAGCACTCTGCTTTGGCAAACCCACCCCTTATGATCTAGGCCTTGATGAGTGTTATTCATTGGAAAGCATCTTGTTTAACTTAATATTTATTAAGGGATTTACTTATAAACGATCATGATCCCATCATAAAGAGATTCTCAATTTTTTCTTGAATCAAATATTTCAAATCAAAATTCGTTGAATGAATGATTTCCAGATCAGAGGTTAACGCACAGACGGCATTATTGGCACCCCTTTTCTTACAGATTCGTAATCGGTTGTTGACAAAATCATTCAATCGTTGAATAATGAAAATTCATATTTAATTACCGTGTTTCATAAACACAAGAATCTCATGATCGTTTGTTTAATGTTCATCTTAAATCGTTATAGATTTTATCTTGTTTAAGCATGAATGGGGTGTCGTATCTAATACATTCATCTTAATCTAATTAAGCATGCATCATTATCTCTACACATACATTGTATCACATACATTCATACATATGTAAAGTGCATAAACTAAACGTGTTTGGTTATGGCCCATCCTATATGATCTTTCCAAGCTAATGGAAAAATCAAGGTCAATCTATGGGTGGTTTAAAATACTACACTATTACATGTCTTTATCTTCTTCATCTTCATCTTGTATCTCCTTCTTTGGAATGCTCATTAGTTTGCCTCCTTGCTTCCATGTCTTCATTGATCATTACATTAAATAATGGAAAAAAAAAATGTTCTTATGAACTTACAAGAGGAACTCGAGTTACATTCGAGAATATAAATTACAAGAAATTGAAGACGACATGCAAGTCGTATTTAGAAACCAAACCATAAATCAAAACCACTAACCTATGGGTCTTAAGGCCATAACCATACACCATGCTCATATAACAATTAAGAATATCTCATATTTCATTATGTCATCATACCACATCATATTTGTCATGATCCAATCACAAAAATTAAATAGGGTAAAATCAGAAAATTGCAATCAAAATTCTGAAAACAGTAAATCGCAGTTTTCAGGTTCTAAACGGCGTCAAACGCCTTATATCCGCGTCGGTGACAAAGTCAGTATTGCTCAGTGATCCGATTCCAGTCAGAAAACATATTTTATTTGCAAAAATCGGACACTGGACTTAGATTTCACCAAATCTGCTCATCTTTGCAGAAACCGTATCGTATACAATCTACGCGATAAGAACAAATATATAATATTCAAATAATATCATATATTATCTTATCATGTTATACCATATCATATTTCATCATGATCCAATCATAAAAATCATATAAGGCATAATTCAGAAAATTGAAATTAAATCTGAAAATATAAAATTGCATATTTCAGGCCCTAAACGGCGTCAAACGCCTTACAGACGAGTCGGTGATAGCTTAAGCTATCAGTTTTGTTCAGACGCTCGTTTCCCTTTCCGAAAAGGTACTCATTTGCTAAAATCGGACACTAGAAATAGATTTCAGCAAATCTGCAGCAGCCGTTTCAGAATCCATATCGAATACGATTCTCGTAATTAGAACAAACATAAATCATATACATATCAGTATACATACAGATTATAAGATCATCATATGATCATCCCAATCATCATTAACTTACAGTTTATGCATATATATCAAAACTGTAACAAATAAACGAATTAAAACGTTTTCGCAAGTGGCTCTGATACCATTGTTGGGTTTTCGGGGCATAAATGCAGCGGATTAAAACAATAAAATCGAAACCCAATCGCAGGATCCATGCAAAACAAGACGTTTAATTCGTAGTTATGAACGTTTACCTTAAAACGAAGCTTTAACAGTTGAGAAAAGGATGACTAATGGAAGTCCAAGCTTCTTGAATCACCACGCATCCCGCTCACGCGATCTACGCTCTATCGGTATCCACACGAACACTTGGTATTTGAAGGAGCGATATACTAGCATCCGAAAAACAAATTCTCTCTATCTCCATCTTCTTCTCTCAAACGGCTAGGGTTTTTTTTCTCTTAGCCTCATCCCTAATTTGAGAGTTTAAGATCTTTATATAGAGAGACAAATCTGTTTTTCTAAAGCCCAATCCTATTGGGCTTCTATTAAAATTAGAATTCTTAATTAAATAAATGATTAAGTCAAACTTAATTAATATTCTAATATAATTCTAATTCTAATCATTAGTAAATTTGAAATTATATTTAATTAATTAATTAAGTCCCACTTAATTAATATCATATATAAATTCGAATTACTATTTAATTTAAATTCATAATTTAAATCAAATCTCCTTCAAGCGTTCTTGTGTGTGACCCTTTAGGTTATTATTACGTTGGAAATAATTTTAATATCCAATAATAAAATTATAAACAATGAGCGGCATCTAGTAATACATCATTGCCACCCAAGTAATAATAATAATTGGTGATCCAATAAAACCTTTCGTGATTAATGTTTCCGTGTAATATAATCCCTTTAACCAAATATTATAGATTAAACTCGAGGCATGTTCTCAGTCATCCTCTTCAACATTTAATCCGGATTTCCTTGATCAATGAGTAGACTATTAAAACAAATCATTATTTGAGCATGGCCATGCATTTCATAGTCTCACTCAATCAAGAGGCCAATAATATCTCTCCTAATTATAGGAGGGTTAAATCCTTTATCTATCATTCATATTTCTCATACGACTCATAATATACCCGATGTCCACTTTTATCATCACCCGGTCAAAGGTAACTTTTAATGTAGTCAAAGTATATTAATCCTCGTATAGAAATGTAATGATCTCAAGTCAGAGGATCATTACACCATTATCACTGTGAGTCTTTCTTATGACTTTATTTAAACATGAAGAATCTCACTGTGGGTCTATCCAGTGCCATGTAGAATCTTACATGCACCTATGTTCTTGACTTTAGTATCACTATACCTATGACCAATGAGATGTAGTCATCAGTCAACAAACATACTAATCTTTATGCATTATTATTGTCCCATAATGACAATGCTTGATTAGGGATATTTAGGAATATAAACACTATTCATATAATCTCATTTTTAAGTCACATACTTAAAGATATAGAATACGTATTATATATTCCAAGGACATTTATTACTCTAACATTTTTATCGCAGTAAATTAAGACATAATAAATTAACATATAATAATCAATAGAACACAATCATTAATTAACAAAAGTATTTCCTAGAAGCACAATCACATTGTCTCTAGGGCACTTACACTAACACTATGGAATGATATAAGAAATAATGGTGATGCACTAGAAAAATCGGATGTGTGTGTTTCCTTAGTAGAATAAAAATGGGGTTGTTTTAAGACTATATATATGAGGTGGTTGTGTTCCATGTGCTGCGTTGTTCAGAATTGCATATTTTAATAGTAGTCCCCTTCAGTGTGTTGTTGGAAAAAGTTTCAATTTCTAACCATTTTGAGTTCGTCTACATCAATCCAAGGGCCAGAAACTCGAAGAAATATTTTTTTTTAAAGAATATTATCATAATGTTGTATGAATTAAAACAATATATATCATAACTCTATATTGTTTGTACGTGTATCTTCTATTAATTTATCCTGCTGAAATTTTGAAGATGGTAATTCAAGCGAAGAGAGACCATAATAGGAGAAGATATGCTAACATGACTCTTGAGCAAAGAAAACGGAAAAATCAATCTTCGAATGACAAACCGACAATAAAAGGCAAAGGAAGAAAAGTTCTTTGTTGACGGCTCAACTCAATACATCAAATTCTGTAAATGAAGGTCAGTAGCAACTACTTTTGAGTTTTTATTAGAGCTCAAGATGCATGTAATATTTTTCAAATTTTCTGATTTGTTGGCAACGCAAGGGCCCTGTTTTACACATGCATTTTCAAGTAGAAAGTAGGAGAAGTGAGAGAAAGTCTAATGTGCATTACATTTGAGTTTCTCCCACTTCCACCACTTTCCACTTCAAAACCTAAGTGCCAAACAAGGCCTAATGTCAGCCCTCTCTCAGATATTCTCAAATCCTTCGCTGGCATATTATCTTATTCAGCTTTTCTTTCATTGAAATCTTATGTTCCTTATTCAGGACGATGTTATTCTTGGAGCAGATACTAGGGCAACTGAAGGACCAATAGTTGCAGACAAGAACTGTGAAAAATTTCACTATATGAATCCAAACATTTACTGTTGTGGAGCAGGAACTGCTGCGGATACAGAGGCTATAACAGGTGTTATGCATTCCTGAGCCTGAATTTGTTAAAATATTGAGTGTCCTTTATACATATTTTTAGTAACTTTTTAAAATAAACTAATACTAAAGGAGAAACTGCGGCGGTTAATTGTGAATTTTAACTTGAGAAGAATTTGAAGTTCACTGATTGTTCAAGTTTTGACAATTTTTTTTGGCTTCTAGGTTTTTTAATGGCAAAGCCTCTATCTCTCAACTTTCACCACCGCCAAGCAATTCAAGAGGTTTTTCCCCCTTTCTTATTATTGTTTTATGTTCATATAGTTTTCTTTAAGTTTCATGTTTTGCAAATGTCCATAATTTTTTTTTTCACATTTCGACTGATTTGGCTAGGTAATTTAGTATTTGATCTTTCTCTTTTATGATGGTTTTTTGTCGCTCCATGAATTCGATTAGTTCTTCCAGAATTAGGTTTTATGTTTTTATCTTTTGGAGATCCTGTGAAGAATTTCAATTTTGATTAAGGTGAAGGATTTGGTCAGATCTAAGTATCTAACATCACCATTGTCACTTGTGAACTTTTAAAGACATTTTCTGGAAACTAGAGAAGCTGCTTAGTAGTTGTCCAATCGGTGTACTTGCTTGTCTGAGGGTGTTTTACATTAGTCGATACTCTGTTTCCGCCTGTTAAGGCACAACTCCAATACTCCTCTGTTTCCTGACAATCTACGTACCCAAATTTGGTTTTTGTGAGAAATTAAAATTTGCCTTTTTTTTTCAAAAAAGCAAAAAGGACTAACATTAATGTTAATGTTAATCTTTAATGATATTTTACATTCTTACATAGATATTGGATTCCATCATGTCAGTTATATCCGAACAATTTTCAGTTGCTCTGACAACAGACGATTTTCTTTTCTAAAAGAACAAGAGATTTTTCATTTGTTATAAATTGTCATTATGGAGGTCATTAATTGACAAGTTTGAGATTCTCTCCATTAGATGTGGCATAGTTATATTAGTAATTGTGTTTTTGCTAAACTTTGTTTCACGTATATATACGATTAAGCATGATCAGAATTTGATGTGGCTTTGTTCATTCAGGCTCTACTATAAATATAAGAAATGAAGGGCAAAGATGGCAAACCTGGGCCATATTCTAATAGAGGATCCAGAGCTGTGCCCATAGCTTTGATGTTCGTAGTATTTTGTGGATTTTCATTTTATCTTGGAAGAATATGTAGCTCAGGAAAGAACAGGTTATCCGCTAAAATTACAGTACCATTGGCTAATTTCAAGAAAGATAGTACAGTATCTCCTCTCCAAATGCAATCTCTTGCATTCTCAGAGTGTGGAATCAAGATTATACACCATGCACAGACCCTAAGGTAGTGGATGATTTGGATGATTTCTTCTTCTTGCATCTTTTAGCTTGCATTTGAACGGCCACATACAATATTATTTGATCATCTTTTTTTGATAATTGATGAAAAGTTTGCATTATTTTGATTGTTAGGTCTCTTCACAGATAACAAAAATTCTGTAGTCCTAAATTCTGGAACTTTCTAAATGGAAATTCCTAAATTTATGGTCTTTATCTTCCTCTAAATCCGTTAAGATCAGAAGCAGAAATAAACAAGTCAAATCATATTGTTAAAGTTTTGAAGAATGGAGAGAACATGATCTACAGGGAGATGTCAGAATGGTGGAGTGCCTGCGGTGCCTCTCATATGGTGCTTGAAGTTGACGTATGGTTCATTGCTGGGGGCGACGGAGGTGTTGTTGCGAGCGACGATGAAGATAAACAGTATACAAGTGAGGGACTGAGAGCTCATATTGGCACGAAAAATTGGCACTGGCAAGGCCGACCGATCAAGAGGATTATATTTCGCTGTATTTTTTTGTTTGTTGGTTGGGGTGTATGAGTTCCAGGACCCAGCCTATTGGGATCTGAATTTCATAAGCCTTACTTTTTGTTGTATATTTTGTTAAAACTCTTTTTAATGAAACACGAGGGGCATTCAACCTACCGTTGACAATCAAAAAAGAGAACATGAAGTATTCTTGTCAGTCACAATTTAGAACGAAAATCTCTTGTGCATTTTCTTATAATGTTCAGTGAGGTATTAGCAAAAAAGAAAACAAAAGATATAATGTTCAGTGTGGTGGCACACCAGATAAAATCAGGCAAAGGCTTCACTTATAAACCCCGTAGTTGAACGACCATTTTAATAATCAAGTTTTAAGAGTAATGATTTATTTATGAATGGATTATTTAATGACATGTGAACAAATATGATTCTGTTATTAGCATCCTAGTAAATGCTAAATGTTTTCATGAGTTTAGTGGCAAGGGGTTTCCCTACCATAGTTTTAGAATACTTCTCTTAGAATTCATATTCTGAATCCTGATAATCTTATGCATGAACATTCATTTTTTCTAAAAGTATTTTGAGAAAGGTTACATAGGATGTCATTGGTGCTTTCCCTTTTAGGATGTTAATATCTTTTCTGTTAACTGGTAGAGATGGAGGAAGTATTGTAACTACAGGCTTAGTTCCATGGAATGCCATTGCCCACCATTTCCTGAAAGAAAAGAATGCTTGGTTCCTCCTCCAGATGGCTACAAGCCACCAATCAAATGGCCAAAGAGAAGAAATGAGTGTTGGTACATGTATTTACTGAACTTTGTTACTATATACTGTTCATTTTTCTCTCGTAGCATGTAAATTTCCTCTGCATCTATTGCAGATGCCTTTACTAATGTATTTATGAGGATTGATAATACAACTGATCCTTTTTTTCCTAGAAATGTGCCCTATGACTGGATTAACAGTCAGAAATCCAATCTGAACTGGCTGAGAAAGGAAGGCGAAAAGTTCCTCTTCCTGGTGGTAGAACCATGTTTCCCCATGGAGTGAGCAAATATGTCGACTTGATGCAAGATCTTATTCCATGAACAAAGGATGGAACTGTTCGAACTGCCATTGATACCGGATGTGGGGTGAGCACTACCATTCAGAACTCTACTTAATCTTTTGAAAGTCTACTGTCAGTGATATAGTTTAAGAGAAAATAACATGCGAATCAGTAATTTTGTTTTGATACAACTCAACTCAACAATTAATCCTTGAGTTATAGTTGTATTTATTTTGAAAATTTAATACTATGGTGGTTAGTCTATAAGTATGGATAGCTAGGTTTCTATTGATGCCCCTTAATCTTAGTTTTAATTTTAATTTGGCAAATGAACATATGAATAATATGAAAACATTTTTAATATATGTAATATTTATCGACACCTTATAGAAAATGCATTTCAACTTAAGGTAAGTAATTTTGCAGTTTTTGCAGCTCAAAAAAACAATGTCATTCTTGTGCTCGCATTGATCTTAGGAAACCAGATGATGTGCTTGAGTTCGTTGAGTTTTTTGTGATATATGTTGCTTGTATCTGTACATATACATATATTAGTTATGTAATTATAGCAATTTACTTTTAAACACACTATTTATGCATCACTGATTCAAATCTTGAGGGATGTAACCATCTTTCCCTATACTGCATGTAGAAAAGACATATAGTTGTAATCCTCCTCTCCTTATAGTTTATCAAAGAATAGTTGTTAATATGTAGTTGTAAATACTGCATGTAGAAAAGGCATAGCAACTGTTAGAAAATGAGTTCTTTAGACACCATTTACGAACCGATTTTTGAGCAATTTTTTGAGTAAGATCCTCAATGAATTATTGAGAGATCTTGATTGATTTGTGTTCTCCTTCGTGAGTAGATCAAAATCATATATTGGTTTGCTAAAATCGGTTAAGGGGTGAATGAGAAATTGTCTCTCAAAGTGAGACGTTTTCATTCTTGAAATGGGTTAAGGGAACATAGTCCCACATCGGAAAAATTCAAAGGAAATAGAAGAGGATATATAGTAATCTCCTTCTAAGCAATGTAAGATGGCTAGAAGAGAGGCTCTCTCGCGCGCGCGCAGGGGGGGTGCAAATCACGGACCGGATTACATGCGACTTGTGTGCGCCCGCACGACTTGCGGACACGAATGTCGGACCGACTTGACCCCACCCCGTGCAGAGACAGTTTTTTTTGTTAACGGCTGAAATGAATGCAGAAACGATTCTATCTGCCGTTTCAGTTCTGTATTTAACGTTTTGTCTGCCGTTCCAATGTTCTGTGTTTAACGTTTTGTCTGCCGTTACAGTGTCGACATTCAATTCGTTGCCTGCCGTTACACTGAAGGCAGTAAATGATGTCTGCCGTTACAGTGTCGGCATTCAATTCGTTGTCTGCCGTTACGGTTTTAACCCAGCCCCTATAAATAGAGGCCTCCCCTCTACTTTCTTCCCTACACACAAACAGATCTTCTTCTCTCCTTCTCTAAGTTTGCTTCTGTACTGTTTCTCGAGTTCTGGTTTTATTGGTAAGTCGATGATAGGGTTCAAACGCTCATACTCAATTCGGGAGTGGTACATGGTGCCTATGTGATCGCTCCAAGTCGTTGCATCCTGGGAGACAGACGCCTTCGTTCATTCCAGCAACCGGAAGAGGCGAAATCTGTTTTAAGGACACTGTGTGATACACAGGCTTCGGCTTCTCAAGTTGTAATCTTCATTTGTTCTTGTAAGTTGTTTATTTAATTTTTCCTTTTTTCTTTTCTTTCGGTTTTCCTTCTCTTCTGTTCCCTTCTATGTTTTTCTGTGCCTCTCTATCTTTTGATTGTAAAACAAATTTTGTAAATAATTTTTGTAACAAACTTAAAATAGATTTTGGATTTCTTTGATTTCCGATTTTAAGGCACGGTTTTTTCTTTTTTTTTCTTTAATCTGGAAAACTTACACTCGTGTTGTGTAAATTTCACAATCAAAATGACTACTGCACCGGACAATGCTGCTGTGTCTGAAACGGTCTACGTGCCGGTTGTTGATACGATGCAAGAACCAAATGCTACTGCGGCACGAGTGCCAATGCCCACCATTGTACCTATCTCAGTCTCCCATGGGGAGAAACTTGAGAAGTTCAACGGGCAGAACTTTAAAAGGTGGTAACAAAAGATGATGTTCTATCTGACCACACTGAATCTTGCAAGATTCTTGAACGAAGATGCTCCAAATCTTAAGAAAGATGAGCAAGATAACCAAGTCATTGCCGCTGTGGATGCTTGGAAAAATGCTGATTACTTGTGTAGAAATTACATAATGAACGGATTAGCCGATTCTTTGTATAATGTATACATTAACAAAAGAACAGCTAAAGAACTTTGGGAATCACTAGACCATAAGTATAAAACTGAGGATGCCGGTGCCAATAAATTCATTGTGGGCCGCTTCCTAGACTATAAAATGGTAGATTCTAAAACAGTGATCAGTCAAGTTCAAGAACTACAACTCATCTTGCATGAGATTCATGCTGAAGGTATGAACTTAAGTGAAAGTTTCCAAGTGGCATGTATAATTGAATAATTACCACAAGGTTGGAAAGACTTTAAGAATTACCTAAAGCATAAGCGAAAAGAAATGGGCATTGAAGATCTCATTGTCAGGCTTCGCATTGAAGAAGACAATAGAGGATCTGAGAAGGTTGGACTCGTCAGTCATGCAGCTAAGGCAAATGCAATGGAACATAAGCAACGTTCTAACAAGCACAACAAAGGTCCCATGTTGGGGCCCAAGGGAGGGATCTCCAAGAAGCCGAAGTTTCAAGGCAAGTGCTTCAATTGTGACAAAATGGGTCACAAGTCCACTGAATGCAGACTTTCCAAGAGGAACAGGAATAGAGAAGCAAACTTGATTCAAGGAATTGCTCAAGATGTTTCCGATATCAACCTCTCAGCTGTGATATCAGAGGTAAATATGTTAGGTTCAAACCCGAAGGAATGGTGGATTGACAGTGGAGCTACTCGACATGTGTGCTCCAACAGAAGTATGTTCTCCACTTTCGAACCATTAGAGAATAGCGAGAAAATGTTTATGGGTAACTCGGCTACTTCAGAAATAAAGGGTCAAGGCAAGGTGATCTTGAAGATGACTTCTGGAAAGGAACTGACTCTGAACAACGTTGCATATGTTCCTGAAATCCGTAAGTACCTGGTATCTGGTTCGTTGCTTAATAACCACGGTTTTCGTTTAGTGTTCGAGTCGAACAAATTTGTTTTGTCAAAAAGTGGAATGTATGTTGGTAGAGGATATATGAGTGGTGGAATGTTCAAACTCAATGTAATGACCATGGTCAAGAATATGAATAAAGCTAGCTCTTCTACTTATTTGCTTGAGTCTTCCAATTTATGGCATGGTAGACTAGGACATGTTAATTATGATACTTTGTGAAAACTAATTAACTTGAATCACATACCAACATTCCAAATTGATTCCAAACACAAATGTGAAACTTGTATTGAGGCAAAACTAACAAGATCATTATTTAAAAGTGTTGAAAGAAACACCGAACCACTTGATCTAATTCACACTGATATTTGTAATTTGAAAATGATACAAACAAGAGGTGGTAATAAATATTTTATTACCTTCATTGATGATAGCACAAAATATTGCTATGTATACTTGCTTAAAAGGAAAGATGAAGCTATAGAGAAATTTGTTCTCTATAAAAATGAGGTTGAAAACCAACTCAATAAGAAAATTAAGGCGCTAAGAAGCGATCGAGGTGGAGAGTATGAATCGCCATTTGCTGACACATGTGCTAAACATGGGATTATACATGAAATGACAGCGCCTTATTCTCCTCAGTCCAACGGTGCTGAGAGAAAGAATTGTACATTGAAAGAAATGATGAATGCAATGTTAATAAGTTCTGGTTTGCCACCAAACTTGTAGGGAGAAGCTATTCTTTCAGCTAACTACCTTTTGAATAAGGTGCCCAAAAAGAAAGAAGAGAAAACTCCATATAAATTATGGAAAGGAAGAAAGCCATCCTACAATTACTTGCGAATGTGGGGATGTCTTACCAAGGTGGCAGTACCTCCACCTAAGAAAATGAAAATAGGACCAAAAACAGTTGATTGTATTTTCATTGGCTATGCACTTAACAGTAGTGCCTATCGGTTCTTGGTGTACAAATCTGATATCACTGAAATATCAAAGAACACGATAATGGAATCTAGAAATGCATCGTTTTTTGAAGATGTATTTCGATGTAAGTCAAAGGAGGAACCAAGTTCCTCCAAACGAACACATGAGACTATCAGTGAAGATAGTGAAGACCAAGATGAAGAAGTTGAGGAGGAACCTCGACGCAGTAAAAGAACAAGAACGGAAAAATCTTTTGGTCCGGATTTCTTGACTTTTATGCTTGAAGGAGAACCCCAAACCTTCAAGGAAGCGGTGAACTCTAGTGATGGTCCTCAATGGAAAGAAGCCATCAAGAGTGAAATTGATTCTATCTTGCAAAATCATACTTGGAAACTAGTGGATCTTCCACCGGGTAGTAAACCTTTAGGTTCCAAGTGGATCTTCAAGAGAAAAACGAAACCTGATGGATCAATTGATAAATACAAGGCAAGACTTGTAATTAAAGGATATAAACAAAAGGAAGGTCTTGATTACTTTGATACATATTCTCCTGTGACGAGAATAAATTCCATTAGGATGGTACTTGCAGTAGCAGCTCTACGCAATCTTGAAGTACATCAAATGGATGTAAAAACAGCTTTTCTTAATGGAGATTTAGATGAAGAAATCTACATGGAACAGCTTGAGGGTTTTTCAGCTCCAGGACATGAAAAGAAAGTGTGTAAACTGGTGAAGTCATTATATGGCTTGAACAAGCTCCAAAACAGTGGCATGAAAAATTTGACAATGTCATGATGACAAATGACTTCAAGATCAATGAATGTGACAAATGTGTATATGTCAAAGACACAGAAGATGGATATGTCATTATATATTTGTATGTAGATGACATGCTTATTATTGGAAGCAATGATCAGATAATTAAATCTGTTAAAAACATGTTAAACTCGAGGTTTGACATGAAAGACATGGGACTAGCTGATGTTATATTGGGAATTAAAATCACAAGAACATCAGACGAGCTTATTTTAAGCCAGTCACATTATATTGACAACATTCTTGGAAAATTTGATAAAGATAATTCTGGAATTGCCAGAACTCCAATAGATCTAACTTTACATTTATCCAAGAATAAAGGGGAGAGTATTTCTCAAGTAGAATACTCTAGAATCATAGGCAGTCTAATGTACTTAATGAGTTGTACAAGACCAGACATAGCCTATGCAGTAAGTAAACTAAGTAGATACACGAGTAATCCTAGAAGCGAGCATTGGCAAGCAATTATAAGAGTACTGAAGTACTTGCGTTTTACTCGTATCTACGGGCTGCACTATATGAGATACCCGGCTGTACTTGAAGGATACAGTGATGCGAACTGGATATCGAGTGATAATTCAAAATCCACTAGTGGCTATGTGTTTACACTAGGTGGTGCAGCAGTTTCTTGGAAATCCTCGAAACAAACAGTGATCGCTAAATCCACGATGGAATCAGAATTTATTGCATTGGACAAATGTGGGGAAGAGGCTGAATGGTTACACCACTTCCTTGAGGATATTCCAAGGTGGACGAAGCCTGTGCCTCCAATATGCATACATTCAGATAGTCAATCTGCAATTTGTAGAGCACAGAGCAATATGTATAATAGTAAATCTAGACATATTCGTCGAAGACATAATACCATTAGACAACTACTCTCTACTGGGATTATCTCTGTGGACTATGTAAAGTCAAAAGATAACATTGCGGATCCACTAACCAAAGGGTTGAACAGAGAGTTAGTTGATAAATCATCGAGGGGAATGGGACTAAAGCCCATGTAAGAATAAGTCGATACAATGGAAACCCAACCTAGCTGACTGGAGATCCCAAGATCTAGGTTCAAAGGGACAACTAAATTGTAAAGACCAAGTTGGATCACTGTGGGGATTTTCCCATGTCTATTCCCATGATGAAACAGTGATGCCCGCAAGGTAACAGGTTAAGCTAGGCTTTTAATGATTCTTATGCATCGGATATCCGAGCAGAGTAATGCGGGTTACTCTTAAGTAAGAAATCACCTATGTAAGAGGGAAGAAGGGCCGCTTCCAAAGGAATAATATAGGGCAATATTCCTGTTAAACTCTTGTAGAACCAGGCGTATGTTCATGGCCAAAACGAACATAACAGTGAGAACTAAAAAAGTGTTAGAAAGATTTCTGTGTGAGATATGTCATTGTTTACACAAATGACAGAACAGTTCAAAGACATCGCGTTTACTGTTTAATTAGTAAAGTAAACATATTTTCATAAGGAAAGGTTCAAAGGGTAACACCTACCTATCCTATGCAGGAATCAATCGTTGAATTCTATCACCAAGTTTGTCGTGTCAGTCTGTCGTGTCAGTCTGTCCTGTCTGTGGTCATCAATTTTCATTCATGTGGGGATTGTTAGAAAATGAGTGTTTTAGACACCATGTACAAACCGATTTTTGAGCAATTTTTTGAGTAAGATCCTCAATGAATTATTGAGAGATCTTGATTGATTTGTTTTCTCCTTCGTGAGTAGATCAAAATCATATATTGGTTTGCTAAAATCGGTTAAGGGGTGAATGGAAAATTGTCTCTCAAAGTGAGACGTTTTCATTCTTGAAATGGGTTAAGGGAACATAGTCCCATATCGGAAAAATCAAAGGAAATAGAAGAGGATATATAGTAATCTCCTTCTAAGCATTGTAAGATGGCTAGAAGAGAGGCTCTCTCTCGCGCGTGCAGGGGGTGGGGGGGTGCAAATCACAGACCGGATTACATGCGACTTGTGTGCGCCCGCACGACCTGCGGACACGAATGCCGGACCGACTTGACCCCACCCCGTGCAGAGCCACTTTTTGCTACGATTTTCTTTTGTAACGGCTGAAATGAATGTAAAAACGGTTCTGTCTGCCGTTTCAGTGCTGTATTTAACGTTTTGTCTGCTGTTACACTGAAGGCAGTAAATGATGTCTGCCGTTACAGTGTCGGCATTCATTTCGTTGTCTGCCGTTATAGTGTCGGCATTCAATTCGTTGTCTGCCGTTACACTGAAGGCAGTAAATGATGTCTGCCGTTACAGTGTCAGCATTCAACTCGTTGTCTGCCGTTACAGTGTCGGCATTCAATTCGTTGTCTGCCGTTACGGTTTTAACCCAGCCCTTATAAATAGAGGCCTCCCCTCTACTTTCTTCCCTACACACAAACAGATCTTCTTCTCTCCTTCTCTAAGTTTGCTTCTGTACTGTTTCTTCGGTTCTGGTTTTATTGGTAAGTCGGTGATAGGGTTCAAGCGCTCATACTCAGTTCGGGAGTGGTACGTGGTGCCTACGTGATCGCTCCAAGTACGTGGTGCCTACTTCTGGGCTCTTAAAGAAAGGGGAAAAACTGAGGAGAGATCAAAAGGGATCTCATTATGAAAATCTCTAACGGAACACCAGAGGGTGAACACGAGTGAAATAACAAAGAAAACCCAAAAATAACAATACTTACAGCGATTGGCTAATGGGACGGAGCTGTACTGATCCAAGGGTTGCCCCAACTCAGAATCACGCCGGTCCTCCCAGATCTGAGAATGGGGGGCAGTCGGAAAGGGGCACTTGCTGCTGAGTGCGAAGGAGGCCTGCGAACTCAAGGAGCAGGATATGGCAACACGAGGAGAGGGAGATGGCGAGAAGGATCTGGAAAAGGGGAGTTCCTAGCGGAGAAGGAGAAGAGGACTTAAGATCCGAAAGGGGAAGTGGACAAAAAGACAGAAGATGGGAAAGAAAAAACGAAATTGCCTTGAAAATTGCCTAGAAATTGCCTGGAAGCAAACATTTTTTGTTCGAATAATAGTTGTATTAAAAAATACCCTTACAGATAACATCATGGTGCAAACAGAATGGGGATGAGAGGAAACCTGATAAAAACCAGCATGAAGTTAATTCTAACTTTCGACCCCTAAACCTGATAAAATTAATCCCAAGTAATTAAATCTAAAATAAAATTAATTAAAGATAAATTAGGTTCCGATTTGGTTGTGGAGTCGAGTTAGTTTTTTGTTGGGGTGATGATGTGAAAGTACTAATCAAGAATGTTACATCAAGGTGCATTTATTTGGTGTTATGCAAGGGTATGAGTGTAGAATTACTCTTGTTTGCCTATGTAAAACTATTTATTCCTTTTATTCCATAAACCATAGTGCTAGGATATAACCTAGGGGACAAATCAAGATACCCCCCAACATTATTTTTTGCTCACTTTACCCCCTTGGCAGTTAAAATTTAAAATTTCTATAAATACACTTTATAAAATTATATTTTTGCCTCACTTTTCATTTATTAGTTTTTGCACCATTTCCTTTCATCCCCATTTTGTTTGAACCCCTATCCACTCTCACCAAACAAAAACCCAAAATCCCAATAATGACAATGATTAGCTCCAACGATTTGACAAGGAGGGACCCATGTTTCTTCTCATTGTGCTTAATGATTGAATCATCTCCCAAATTATGCACCCATGTAGCTTCTCTAAACTAGGGTTTCCAAATTTGGGGAGATTTTTTAATTTTCCCCAAACAAAATTGTTGGGTTTTAGTCTTCAGTTGATTGTAGGATGATGAACTTAGTGAAGTATATTAGTTCTAAGGATTATATATAGCTAAATGTTACGTAAACTAGGGTTTTATATAATTGAAAGTTACATAAAGAGTGAGAAGAATGGGGTAAAGCAGCAAAGTTTATCAAATAAGAGGAAGGGGTAACAATGTAATGTCATAAAGCAGAAATTCAAATTTTGACGGCGGAGCGGGGAAAGTGAGCAAAAAATTAATGTTAGGAAGTTTCTTGATTTAAATGGGAAATGTTACGGGGGGGGGGGGGGTTTTCCCTCCTATAATCTATTCTTCTTAAGACAGGTAAATACTTCATAATTTTTAACTTGTGGTTGCACTTATCAGTTGCTAGCAATAGCAGACATGCAACTTAGACATGTCACTTAGATTCTTCTAGTGTCTTCTTCCACATATCAAAGTTATTTTTATCATATAATAATAATTATTATTTATTTTCTTTCTCGCTCTGTATGGAGTTTCATGTTGGGAAATTGCAGGAAAGGACAATGGAGTTAGGGGCTTATAATATGAGAGTGAATGCAATTGCACCATGATTATTCAAATCGACTTTTTCATTACTAGGAGGTGGATCACTTGACATGTAAAGATTGTGAAGTTATGCTGGAAGAGTGTTTAACCTCAAAATATAGATTAATGGTGTTGGGTGTTAAGATCGAAAAACACCTGTGTGAGGAATGAGACTAGGTACCCAAAAACTAGGTGGTGGAACTTGAAGGGAGAGAAACTATAGGCTTTTAGAGATAAAGTCCTTAAAGCAGCGACATGGAATTAGGAAGGGAAGACAAATATGATGTGAACTAATATGGCTACATGCATAAGAGAAATCTCAAAGGATGTACTTGGAGAATCTAAATGTAGAGATGGCTGCAAACTAAAAAAAACATGGTGATAGCAAGACAAAGTCTAAAATATTGTGAGAAAAAAAAACAACCTTCAAAATATGGCAAAAGAGTAAAAATGAGGAGGATTTGGAGATATATAAGACCATTAGAAAATAAGTTAAGAAAGCGGTAAGAGATGCAAAAGGAAAATTTACGATAATTTATACACAACATTCACAAATTAGGAACAAAAGAATGAGAAAATAACATCTATAAACTTGTTAAACAAAGGGATAAGAAAATAAAATATTTGGATACAATTGTTAGAGATTATAAGAGATAACAACAATAGAATTTAGGATTAATATTCTAAACTAAGGTACTTGAGATATTTACCCTAGGTATCAAAATTGGAATACCTAGACTACTATCACAAGACAGTATTTATAGAATAAATACTGGTTTGGGTACTGGGTTCTCAACCCACTCAACCCGCATTCCGATATCTATACAATTAGTACGTGTAACACACGTGTTATCCATAGAATAGTATTACATATAATATTATTCATATAGGGAGAATATACCTATATATCCAACAATAATTAGGTTTATTAAGAGCGATGATTCAAGAGTCTTAGTAAAAGATGAGGAAATTAAGGAAAGATGACGAATTTACTTTGAGAAGTTAATAAATAAAAAGATTGTGGGCAACTTAAATATAGAAGAACCGATGGAGAGTCGAGAGCATATATATTTTTTCGTAGAATTAGGATATCAGAGGTTCAAAATGCTCTAGGAAGGGTGAAAATAGGAAAAGTTTTAGGAATGGATGCTATACTCTTTGAAGTTTGGAAGTGTTTTACGGATGTAGGAGTGGATTGGCCAACAAGATTGTTTAATGAGATTTTAAGGAGCAAGAAGATATCCAATGAATGGAGGAAAAGTATTTTAGTACCTATATATAAAAACAAATGAGATATACAAAGTTGCTCCAACTACTAAGGGATAAAATTAATGAGCCATACAATGAAACTTTGGGAGAGAGTGATCAAACTGAAACTATAAACAATAGTGTCTGAGAATCAGCTTGGATGTATACCTGGGAGGTCAACAATGGAAGCAATTTATGAACTAGGGAGACTTATGTAAAAATATAAGGAGAATAAAAAAGATCTACATATGGTGTAAAAATATAGGGAGAATAAGAAAAAGCATATGATAGTCCCTACTGACCCAGTATGGTGGGTGTTAAATAACAAAAGAGTAACTATTCGGTATATTGAGATGATTAATGATATGTATGAAGGAGCAATAACCACAATTAGAACAACCACATGAGAGAGTAGTGAATTCCCTATTACAGTATATTTATACCAAGGTTCAGCTTTAAGTCCCTACTTCTTTGCTTTGGTTATGGATGAATTGATGCGAGGAATACAAGATGAGGTGCCTTGGTGTATGCTTTTTGCCGATGGTGTCGTCTTTGTGGACGAGACTAGCGCATGAATCATTGCTAAATTAGAACTATGAAGAGAAACTTTGGAAACTATAGGCTTTAAAATAAGCAGAACTAAACCAAAGTATAGGGAGAGTAATTTTAGTGATATTTGGAACACAAATGAGGGAGTAGTGAAGCTTGATTGCCAAGAGTTACCTAAGAGAGACCATTTCCAATATTTATGCTCGATTATACAAAGAGATAGAGAGATATGTGAATATGTTATACATAGGATCCCAGCAGGGTGACTTAAGTGGAGAAGCGCTAGTAGTGTTTTGTGTGACAAACATATATCTTTGAAGTTGAAGAAAAAATTTTATAGGATAGCTATTAGACCAGCAATAATGTTTGGAGCAGAGTGTTCGACAACAAAGAAACAATAGGTCCAAAAGATAAGTACAGCGGAGAGGAGGATGCTAAAATGGATGTGTGGTAAAACCGGAAAAGATAGAATTAGAAACGAGCATATATGAGACATGGTAAAGGTAGATCTTATCCAAGATAAATTAAGAGAGAATCATCTCAGGTGATTTGGACATGTCACACGTAGAACTAGTAGTGTCCCAGTTAGAAAAAATGATGATAAGTATTAAAGGTAGGGGTAGGGGAAGACCTAAACTTACTTGAGTCGAAACGATATGATATTGTGGCCTTACATAAGATATTGTGCTAAACCGACCACAATCGAAAATCAGAATTCATGTCACCAATTCCAACTAGTTGGGAAAAAGTTGTTGTTGTTGTTGTTGTTATGTAATGTTGATCAATTTCCCATCACTGCATGGAATTAAGAATATAAGAATCACATTTGCAGTATAAATGGAAACAAATCCAGCTTATATGATCTAGCATTTCCCATCACTTTGCCTATGATTGGTACAGTTCATGTTTTTGATGTCAAACATTACCTAGAAATCAATTGATGCGGGTTACATAAACTAAATTTACGAGCATACTAGCATTTTAGTTTGTCATGAAAATTCCTTGTAGTAATCATTTTACCTATGATTTGTTGACCCTTAGTTTGGTGTGCACAAAACGTGCTAACTTGTACTAATAAATTTGAATTTAGTGTGTCAAATTTTTATGATCAATTAACACCAAAAAGAGATTCAAGAGAGATTCACAAATATACAAACAAGGAAAGTAATAAAAGAAGATTGCATACACGGGAAAAAAAGGAAGTTATTCAAAAGGAGTTCTCAATTAATTGGTCTCTAAGCAATCTATCAAGGCTAGATTTTTAGTAATATTTTCGTGAGATATTTATTGTAAACGATTAATTAAAGATTGATTAGTTTATGGTAAGAAAACAAAGTGGATTCAATTTATACAGCCAAGAACCGGTCGACCGTACCAAATGCCGGTCGACCGTTGCAGTCGACCGCAACTTCAGTTGATTAAGAAAGCGGTCAACCTTTCATCTCTCTAGCTACGCCAGAGAGCTGAACAGTCGACCGCACACTTTTACCGGTCGACCGCAACTTAGGTTGTATACCTTTTTAGGAATGTATCGTTTCTACTTTTGATCGATACACTTCCTATTCTACTTAAGAGAACGAATCCACTGTGTTTTCGCTACCTATTGCTACTGAGAAAAATACTTTGAACTAATCTCTTGATAATTAATCCGAGTGTGAGCGTTAAATTGGTTGTATTCTTTAGTCAAGATCTTAAGCGATCTTGAGTTTTTCTTTTCTTTTCCTTTCCACTTCGGTGAGATTAACGGGACTTGGATTAGAAGTCCTGTGGATGTAATAGGTCTCTCAGCCTAAATCCGAGAATCACTGTACTAAGGATTTTGAGTATAGTGGAACGCTTGTGGCGGAGAATTGCTACAAGTAGGTGGTGTGGACGTAAACCTAGGGGTCGAACCACGTTATATCGCTGCGTCATATGTGTTTACTTTTCTTGTCCATCTTGCATTTACTTTACTTAAATTTACTTTATTTCTTTAATTTTTTTTAATTTCGCACGATCACCCTATTCACCCCCCCTAAGGGTGATTCACAGTGGTATCAGAGCGAGGTGCTTATAAAAAGCTTAAAAGCTTAAGCAAAAGGTCCAATGGCCGAAATCCCTCCTCCCCAAAACTTGTACTCATCGGAGCCTTTCGTCTCTAATGGGACAAGTCTTACACGATCACCATTTTTTGATAGAAAATGCTATGATATCTGGAAAGTTCGTATGTCTCATTTTTTACAGATGCTCGGAGAAGAGGTATGAAATGTATGTATCAACAAAACAGAAATCCCAGTTAGCGATGGAAAGAAGGCATTCAATCCGGCGGAGTTGTTCCTCAAAACAGCAAATTCTAAAGCCATGACAACTCTTTATGCAGGGTTGAACAATGAAGAGCTAATGCGATGCGGGTGTAACTGCAAAACAGCCTACGAGATCTCGAACAACGCGGCATGAAGGAACCGCTTCCGAGGTAAAAGCTAAAGTGAATTTGTGTTTTTATAAATTTGATGTGTTTCGCATGTTGCCGGTGAAAATGTTGACCAAATGCTCGCCCGTTTCGACATAATTGCCCACGAGCTTGAGAGCTTGGGTAAGGGGCTTGATGATGACCAAAAGGTTGGAAAGCTCATAAGCTGTCTCATGCCAGAGTGGGACGTTAAGGCCGTGGCAATGAGAGAGACTCTCGAAGAGAAGGGATTTGATTACTACACATTTCAAGGGAAGCTAAAAACGTACTAGAGACAAAACGATACAAGCAGAATATTGGGATTGAACCAAAGACTGAGGAGAGAACTATTGCACTAAAAGCAGAAAGGGCCCGACCATCAAAAGCTGATTCAGAACATGAGGAGTCAGACGAGGACATTGCTCTATTAACAAGACAATTTCGTAAGTATCTCAAAAACAAGAAATATGGAAGGTATCAAGAAGAAAAGGAAAAGGAGAAAGAAGACGTATGCTACAAGTGCGAGAAATCCAGACACATCCGTGCAAACTGCCCCAGTCAACAAGACAGGAACAGGGAATATTATCGCTCAAATCCAAGACAGAAGAAGAAGGCGCTAAAGGCGACTTGGCTAGACTCGGACTCAAGTGTGGAAGAGCAAGATCACGGCGACGTCGGCTTCATGGCTCTTGGGAGTGGTGAGGTGCAATCACCTTCTCAAGAAGAGGGAATCGAACAACCAACTTATGATGAACTCGTAGACATATGTAATGATTTGAAAGACTATGCCAAGAAACTAAGTCGTGAACTTACACAATATAAACAAAATTCTAATGAGATACATGATGCCTGCATAACAAAAAATGATAAACTAAAAAATAAGAATGCTCTAATTTTTGAAAGACTTGAGTCATGTCAGAGAGATCATGATATTTTGCTAGAAGAAAATGAGATGTTGAAACAACAAATTTCTGAATCACTAGCAAAGCATGATGATCACTTAAAAGAGATTCAGGAGAAATCTGTCTATATTGCCAAGCTCACAAATGACTTAAACGAATGTAAAAAAAAATTGATGGAGTAGTAGAAAGTTGTAATGAAGCCCTTAATCAAAATAGGATTCTTGATGCCACACTAGATACTCTTCGTTGGAACTCAAAAGACGATGAGATAACTAGAAAAAGACTGTGTAAAAAGGTAATTGAGCTCGAAAAAATTATTGAAAAGCATGAAGGGCCCAGTTACTTTATTACAAAGGATTCAAGATCCTATCATGATAATAGAGGGCTTGGTTAAGAAGAGCTAATACCTCATCAAAAACCATCATGTCATACACATTTGTATAAAAATCAACACAATCACAAAACAAAAATAAATCATACAAGTGTGCATGACCCAAGGCATAGTCGAATCACGTGTAATTTTTGTTGTAGACTTAGGCATATTGCTTATAACTATTCACTAAAAAGGAACACTAATCTTGTCTGGGTAAGAAAGAATGTTGATGCAGGCTCAAATCTCACATGGACTCCTACAAACATACAGGAAGGGAGTATGAAGCGTTCAACGTAGAAAACTGCAGTAACCTTGATAGAAGACGCACTGGTCTTATCTGGCATAGCAGTAACCTGCATCTCTATCAAGGAAATAAGTGAAGGACATTGTTCTTCAAATACGTGCGGTAATAGGTAAAATCTAAAATTGCTTAAATTTACAATGAATATAGACTAACAAACTGTGATTGCAAAAACAATATAACCGGTCGACCAACCGGTCGACTCGACCAGTCGACTGTGTCTAATAAAAATTAGCTTATTTCGAGAAAGGACCGGTCGACCATGCGGTCGACCATCCACTCCTCTGACCTTCTTTATCGTGTTAAAATTCTACTTAAAGTATGGTGCGGTTGATCGTATACTAAACCGGTCGACCGACACAGTCAGCTGAGTTTGTTTTTACCTCTATACTATAAATAAATCTTAACCTTCACCCCCAACCTCTTATTTCACCCAAAAAAAAAACCCTAGCCTCCTCTCTCAAACCCATTAGTAAAATTTTCTAACCTTTCTCTTGCAAATGGCTTCCTCATCTCAAAGACCAAAGGGCAAGAAGGTAGTATCAAAATTCGTTACTAAAGAAGGTATCGTATTTCGAAACTCTCAATGTGCAGACCTCTATTTCTCTTCTCTTGCGGGTGCTCCTGTTGTGGCCAGTAGGCAATTAACCATCATCTTTAGGGGGCCAATTTTCTGTTATGGTCAGGATCCTTAGGGCTTTCGATTGGAAAAATTATCTCAGCACTCCTAGTACACATTCCGAATCAATAACCCAACAATTCTACGCCAATCTTGACGGCCTTCAAGATGGTGATCTCACTCTCTCTTCTCTCATACTTGGTAGAAGAGTAAAAATTACCCCCAAGTATCTCCGTGCACGATACGAGTTTCCCGAAGGGGAATTCGATGCATATCATCTCGATTTAAAAACCCTTGAGTATAAGCTGGGTCACAATCAAAATATTGTTAAAACCATGATTGTGCAACACGATTCACTACAACAAATATGACATTTGATTGCATTCATAAAATGCTATAGTAGACCTACGATAGCGTTTTACAAATGCTATCAAAAGCCCCGCTATAATAACTCTATAGCGTTTTGACCAAATGCTATAGAAACTATAGCATTTGCCGAACGCTATAGAAACGCTGTAGATTCTATAGCGTTTTGTTAAAACGCTATAAAATCTATAGCATTTCGGCAATGCTATTAGTGTTAGAGCATTTTGTAAAAATGCTATTGTTAGACAATCCAGTAATAGAATCAAACATACAACATTTTTAAAACGCTATCGTTTTGATATTTGTGGTTTTTTACAGCATTTTAGGAACGCTATTTCGTTTTAATTGTATACAAAAAAAAATCTACGGATACAAATAAAAATCGATTTATCGAAAATATCAATACACCATTAAAACTATAACAGTTTTGCAAATTTGTGTACAAATATATAAAAACATACCAACATAGAAATATCTACACAATAAACTTATAAAAATGTTCATCCAATAAACTTAAAACTGACGACCATACAGGAGACATACAGCAAAAACTGCAATTTCAGGGTGACCTGCTATTACAAACTTTCATATGTTTCAATACAAGCGAAATATAGCATATCAGCCATCACCTAAAAATTCACTTGGCAATGCAGAAGAACCAACATGTCATTAATTTCTAAAGCTAAAAATTAAGATAGTTCATCTTCTTTTCAACCAATATCCAGTACCTACACAACACAAGTTAAGCCATATACCGTGCCTTATCAGCCTGACATTTCCCTTTTTGTACACTGAGTTATAAATATCACCAGATATCACTACTAAACCTATCTGCAATCTGAGCCAACTGCATCCTGAACAGATTTGAAACCATCTCTCTCCAAGCACTCTGCAAAACTGCATCCTGAACAGATTTGAAACCATCCTGAACAATTCAGCCTGAAAGAGAAGAAGGAAAAGTTTAAAATCGTGTTTCTTTCTCTATTTGCATAAATTAGATCCTAACTTGATCTGGGTTTTTAAGATTAATGCTTCAGGTTTTTTTTAAATTATCTGATTCAAGTATTAAACTAATAGGATATATGATTCAACTTTCTATCTATTTATTAAATATCCTATTTGACTGTATAAAAACTAGAAGGGGTTGAAGCCCCCAGAAAAATGTATAAAAACTAACAAATAGCTAGTCACAAGTTATCACAAGTGATAAGCATACAGAACAAACATCCAGAAGACATAGAGTATAGAGTTTTAGAAAGTCATCAGAACAGTAAAGTTAGAGAAGTTAGAGCATCAACAGTTAAAAAAGACAAAACGACAATACATCTGTTGATAATTACTCTCGAATTTGATCCCCAAGCATGGTGCTAAACCATATCAAATGTGTCGAGTCAGAATTCGTTGTTTATTTCTTTCAAATAAAGGAATTTAGAGTAATAATTGCATGTCTAAAAAAATATTGTTGTGCACTAGTTAATAATATAGATATCATAATAATGTCTGAGATATATGATGGCTGCTTAAGTTTATGTAAAGCTGCAGTTCATTTACTTGGTGTAAATTTCTCGTACATCCCATTTTAACATAGTTTAACAACCTTGTTAACTTGATTAATGCATACACATGTACCAAAGCTTACATACCCAATTCATTAGCTTTGAAATATTAAATATACTTCAAAATTAGAAACAACATCTATAATTAAATTATAAAACTGAAGTAGATCATTTCGGTTGAAATTTATTTTAGACAAGTTAAGATTAGAACCTAAAAAACTTGGTGCAAGGCTTCGATTTGCTTCCTAAACCATGTACGTCCAATTCTGTTGCATGACATTAATTATGTGCTCTCAGTTAATTATAATAACTTTTAATCTTGAAGCTTTCCAAAGTACAATTTAAATTGATAATCCATTACTATAGAACGAACTATGTAATAATTAGAATAACTTATTAACTATGTAGAATATAAAAGACAATTATGTGAAATCCAGGGAACCATCTACAAAACTTGTCAGCTTATTAAGATGGAATAAAATAAGCCAAAATCTTCACCATGTTAACAAATTATAGGATTGAGAGCCAAAGACAACATTTTTGAGTAAATATGTACAATTGAAATACCAAAGAAACAAGATAAGCTTAGGTAAACATGCAAGTGAAGAGTGCATAATCTTCTAGAAATAAAAGTTATGAAATAAACAAAAGAATGATGATAAAACCTACAATTTGAAGGAGAGCATCTAAAAGTCCAGGTATCTTAGCAAGAGGGGTTGCATCTTTGCGTAAATCGTCCTTTTCCTTGAAGGAGAGCAGTGTCAGTGCGTTCAAAGCCCATGTCACCTCACTCTTCAGTCCACTTTGCAAAGCAAGGACAATCCTTTTATTGTTCTGTTCTGCAGAAACGTCATACACACAGCAATTTTGAGTAATACGGAAATTGTTCAACATAAAACTGCAATTTATCACGAGAAAGTTACTGCATGAAACTAAAGTGAACTCTCTGTAATAAGATCAATTAGAACTCCAACCCATCTCTCAAATCATCTGCTATCTAGAGATGTCATGCAGCATAGCACTACAACATTCAATATAATGTAGATTTCCCTGTCCCAACTTCCATACCCTAGCATTAAATCATCAATTTCTCTCCCTCGGTCAACTATTTTCTTATTTTCAAATTGATTTTAGTTGACCAGCAAAGCAAAGACTAGCAGTCTTGAAGACTTTGGAAGCTCAATCCCGAAGAAAAGAGAAAGTAGAAGGATCAAAAAGTAAAGGCTTTGTTGAGGACTACCGACTACGAAATATGTACACTAACATAAGCACGAAAGGACAGGGAGCATATGCCAATATAGACCAATAAAGAAAAAAGAGCAATATATACATACTTCAAGAAATATGTGCATACGCACTGTGATAAAAACTATCTTCTGTAATTTTTTGGCGACAGATATTCAAATATAAATGAAACTAAAAGAAAAAATCTCTTCCCATCACCTGAAATGCAAATAAAAGAAGTATCAACATATTTACACATGTAACATTGAGCAAACCTCTCTCTGCACCAGGACTCAGCAAATACCAATTGTGCATCTTTCAAATGACATTAAAGCTAGTGATTCATCAAAAAAAGGGACACCTGAATGTATGATCCGGACTGTTAATCAAGATCTAGACCTTTAGATACTATGAGTGAAGAATCATGTGATTTGAAACCTTTTCTTTTTTTCCTGATGGACTTTTTGCAAGCAATCAGCTAGTTGATGGTGTCACCTATGATTATTCGTTTTGCTTATTAGGCTGGAGGTGGGAATAATAATATTTGTAGGAGTATGAGACATGAGAAGTTTTCCAAAAGTCTATTAAGAAGAAAGGAATGTGCAAAACAAATCATTGTAATACATGAGTCATTTATACCAGATAAATTTGCACATGCAAATCGCATGCACTTTTAAAGAAGAATTATGAACTTTTGATACTGTATTAGTTTGTATTGATAAAGTGAAAAAAATACCGAGAAAGTAAATAATGATACATATTTTATTTCTTATATGAAAAGAAAAACGAAAGAGAGCAAAAAAGTTAGTTGGTATAACGATACACATTACTTTAGCCAATATAAGGAATTGGTCATCATTCTTCAAGCATGAGGTATTTAATGATGTTCGCAATTCTTAGTATATGCTTGACAAGGAAATTGTTTGCGAGTATTACTTGTGCTAGTTGGCTTCATACACAATGAGAATTGGTTGTGGCTTCATACAAACTTGCACTAATGCTAATAACATATTTGTGAAATGACCAGTGTGCACTCATAGATCTTTAATGCTTTAATACGACCTCTGAGACAATTGCAGGGCCTTTATTGAACCTTTCGTTTTTTATTAGTACCTTTTGTTTTGTGACGAAGACAGTCTATATTCAAGGTTCTTGTAGAATTTCAATTTTGTTTAGGACACATTACGCCATATTAATAGCACTAAATGAAGCAAACTGTTAGAAAGAAATATAACTACTAAAAGCATTTCATTTGAGTTATATGGCAAAGCAATCAAGGAAAAAAACCAAGGAACATACTTTCAATTACATTTCATGAAGTAAAACCATTTATGAAGAAGAAAATGAAACTAACATCCTATATTATTTATTAAATACTTAAATAAATTTGGTTTTAGAGAAATTTGTTTTAGAGACGATATTTGGTGGATACACATCAGATCTTCATTTTGACAGAGCTTAAATTCTTATGTATCCCTGTCGTATGCATATAGGAGGCAGAACCAAAAGACAATTTAAATCTAATACTTGTACCGTAGTATGAGAAAGTTCAGAGTTCAGTTTAAATGGTAGATGGATTTATCTAATTCCACATCTCTCTTACTTAAACCAGGTTATTTTGGTAGCAACTATTTTATGTAACTTAGACAAACCATTTTATGCTATCAAAGTTATCAGTTTGCAACATCACATTATAATTTATATACTCATAAACAGACTTAAGCAACAATTGTTTTATATTTACATAACTTGAAGGAAACTACCACTTTCATCTGGTGCGTCTGCGTCATTAATGTCTATTTGCAGACACAACAGCAAAACTCTATAGTGAGGGATAAATAGACTGTTTGTAACAGAACATGCTCAGTTACCCTTACAAATCACCAGCTGCATGCAATAGCTAAAGTTAATATAGTTGAAGGCCAATTCACTAGCTCGAGGACTCAATATGATAATGCTATACAGGTGTAATGTATTGACATACGTTAAATATCGACAGTTACATTGATCTAACAATTTAAATAGTTTGTGAGGAAGTTAGAATTAGCAAGCTTACAGAAATAAGAAATGAATATATAACCAGTAAGAACTTACAATACAGGCCAATTCTGCGGGAAGAGCGAATATTAAAGAACCTCCAGTCCCTTCTTGTAGACCTATGGCCACTGCAGGAGATGCAACGGTCGCCGAATGTGAGGAAGACATTCCGCCTGATCCAAGGACCTCCAGTCCCTTACTTATTATACCTTTATTATAGAGAAACATGCAAGTATAAGCATGTAACTGAAATGGTACAAATAGAGTATATCAATGGTCCCTGAACTATCAAGATGCATAAAACTTGTGCAATTGGAAGGGGTAAACGCTTCAAAATGCTTGAGCATATCTAATGTTATTTACTCTTTAAGATGATATGTCAAACAGTCAATTGGAACCAAAATATGAAAATATGATGTCAACCTTCATGTTACTTCATTTACAGCTACAATGTTAATAGAATTTGATGAAGCATTAAACAGATGACTAGTTAAAATAACTAGAAGTAGGGATGGAAACTGGGCCGGGTCAACCGGCGACCCACCCGCGATCCGGCCCGTTAATTTGCTCCGCGGGTTCGGGTCGAACCTGGTGAACAGTACCGGGTCGACCCGGGTCGCAATTTACGCGAATTGAATTTGCGAAACCCGGCCCACGAACCCGGCCCAATTCACGAATTGGACCCGCCAACCCGCGGGTCGACCCACCGGTTTCGACCCATTCGACCCGTGACGGGTCGACCGTTAACCCGCGGGTCAAACGGTTGAAATTCCCGTTGCGCTGCGCCGCTGCTGATGCGCTCTGTCCCAAGACAGAGCCGTTGTGAATGGCTCTTTGAGCCGTTGCATTTTTTTTCCCACTTATTTAGCCTATAAATATCCCCAAAAATCTCATAAAAAATCACACCTCACTCTCTTACTCTCTCTACTATTATACATCATTTGTAAAGAATTTTTGAACAATTGTAGTATTCATCAAACAAGTGTACAAGGAGGCATATACACGATCAAATTTCGGTCGTATCGAAATCAAAATTCAACGTCTTCAACGTCTTCAACTCTCTTCAACCCTCGTCAAATCTACTTCAACCTCTTCTCAACTCTTCAATTGCGGAATTGGCAAAGTGCTCCTCCATCTTTTCTATTCTATTCTTATTTAACGATTTTTTTTACATACGCGTATTCAACGGTGAACGGTATCAAAATATCTCTATCTCTCGTTAAATTTTTTTTTGCGTTGTAGTTAAAATTATTATTCGTTTTTTTGAACTTCTCTATCTCAACCCTCTTGTTTTTAGATTTTTTTTTGTATAATTCACCGCTCCTACATTGTATTTTTTTTTTACATACTTTACTTTAGCACATTACTACATTATGTCTAGATCACGCGGTAGCAGTCGTAGCGGACAAGATTCCTCCTCCTCTTCACGTAGGCCACCAATTGTCCCAACTAGTGAGCCCGCCCAAGATTACATTGATCCTACTATGAAACAATGGGGTACACACGACATGGATGTTGTAGGTGACATACAATTAGAAGAAGAAGAACAACAACAACAAACCGAAACCACACAACCCCGTAGTAGTAGGAAAAGTAGAGGAGAAACTAGCGATTGGCATAAGTTTTATGATTATATTCCGGACGAACATACTCCGGGTATAGGTTTGAAAGTGTGTAAAACAAGTAGTAAAACATACAAATTCAAGAGGGGTGACGGCACCGGTACAATTAGTAGGCATATACAACATAATCATAAAGAACTTCTTGATCAAATACAAGGCCAACAAAAAATCAACCCTAGGACCGGTCAAGTAGATAGCCACCCTTATAATCCCGAACTTGTTCGCCGGGAAATGGCCCGATTAGTCATTAAGGAAGAGTTGCCATTTTCCTATCCCGAGAGTAGGAACTTGAAAAATTTTAATCAAACGGCCTTAAACCCTCATTTTAAAAGAATTCCGAGAAATACTTGCAAATCGGATTGTTTTAAAATGTATGTTGAAATGAAGGACGCGTTGATTGCAATTTTATGGAGTTTAACTTGTAGGGTTAGTTTAACTTCGGATTGTTGGACGGGTGTCAACAATATTCCAACGATGGGAATAACCTGTCATTGGATCAACAATAATTGGATTCTTCAAAAAAGAATCATATCACTTGCGGCGTTGCCGTATCCCCATAGTGGCGCTGAAATAGCAAACCGTATTATAGAAATTTGTGATGTTTTTCATATTCGCGATAAAATTATGGCTATTAGTTTTGATGATGCATCTAACAACAATGTAGCAATTACTACTTTAAAATCTGTATTAAACCCTCCATCTGACAATATTTTTCATGTTAGATGTGCATGTCATATTATAAATTTATGTGTTCAAGATGCATTAAGAATAGCTGATCCATATATAGTTAAAATAAGAAATTGTGTACATTTCATTGCATTAAGTCCAAGCATTTTACAAGAATGGAAAGCTTGGTGTAGGGTTAGAAATGTTCCTTTTAGAAAATTTCCAAAGGATGTTAGACACCGATGGAATTCTACTTTTGATTTACTAAATGTTGTCACCGATTATAAAGCATTTGTAAATGATTTTTGTATCGCAAAAAACATGCACAATTTTGAAATGACTCCCCCCGATTGTTTTTTTGCCGAATCTTTGTTGAAATTTTTAGAACCTTTTAAAACCGCAACTTTAAAATTTTCAAAAACATATGAATCTACTTCTAGTAGCATTTTTATTGAATTAGTTAGCATGATGCAAATATTTAATGAAATGTTAAATGATCCCTATATTAGTGACATTGTAATACCTGCATTTCAAAAAATTTTGAAGTATTATTTCCTCCTCCTATGTTGATTTGTGTTGCTACTGTTATGGATCCCCGTATCAAATTAGAAGGTACGAAGAATTTGATACAATTGTTTTTTGGATATTTAGAGGACAATGTAGAATTAACAATTGATTGCGCTACTTTTTTAGTTCAGTTTGAATCTACGTTAAATAACTTGTATGATTATTATGATAGACGTTTTGCTTCTAGAAGTACAACTTCTGTAGTTAGTTCTTCTTCTGGTAGTTCTAAAGGTAAGGTAAAAGTAGAATTGGTGATAGAACATTTAGTTTACTTGAACAAATTCAATTTAAAAAACCTAGGACTAATCAACCAAATGAATTAAATTGGTATAACCAACAGGATACTGAGCCTACTCTTTCTGTACTAGATATTTTACAATGGTGGAAAGAACATGAACACACTTTTAGTATTCTGTCAATTATGGCTAAAGATTTGCTAACTCCTCCTGTCTTTACAGTTGCTTCTGAGAGTGCATTTTCTACAAGTGGCAGGGTTCTATCTGATTACAGGAATCAGTTGAAGCCCGAGGCGTTAGAGATGCTCGTTTGCACAGAAGACTGGCTGAAGGCTGAAGATAAGACGCAAGGGAAAGCACTATCAAGTTCCACAAGTGGGAGCAACTCGTCCGAACAACAACAACAACAACAACAACAACAATAGCTTTGCTTGTTATGTCAAATTAGAAAACTTGTACTCAATTAAAATTGTATATAAGAAATATGTTATTGTATAAAACTTATTTGTGAATTGAATTCTTCATTTCTTTATAAATTGTTAAAATTGTATAACTTAAATTCATATGAATAATATTTCAAAATTTGTTATCAATTTCACTCTTTCAATCTTATTATTATTATTACGATTTTTATTGTTTATTAGTATTATTACTTACTTAGTATTATAATTATAATTATTATTTTAATTTAAGCTACCAAAAAAAAAAATTATTAAACGTGCCAACCCGCGGGTCGACCCGGCCCAACCCAGGTTGAACCCTAAAGGGTTCACGGTTTGGGCGGGCCACCCAAACAAAAAAACAACCCGGCCCGGCCCGTATAATTCTACATGCCAACCCTTACGGGTTGGGCCCGGCCCGGCCCACTCGACCCGTTCGCCACCCCTAACTAGAAGAATCTTCTACACATTTCAATGAAATTACTTGGTTACTATATCTAGGAAACCTAGTAGTATTGGTTATCAATTAAACGCCTAATGCTTGAATAGGATCCCTTATATGTCATTGAAAGTCTTTAAGAAGTGAGATAAAATAACCAACAAGCTATGTAGAATTAACAGGCAATCACAATGGCAACATAAAATACGTAATACATATTACAAAATTTATTTACATTGCACATTAGACAATTTTCTTCTTAAATCTGAGTTAACTTTAGAATTTTGGCATAAGTTTACCAAATTGTGTTATGATGAGACAGTCAATGTTTGTGGCAGCATACAGATTGCCATCCTCGAGCATAGATTACCTCCCCTCGGAGTCCAACAACTAATGCAACCTCAACTCTTCTTCCATGATAGCACCACAGACTCTTCCAACAAGACTAACCTAATACCAAATTTGTTGAGCCCAAAAGTCTTCCACATTTTGCTTTAAAAAATTATAAATAAAAAAATAAAAAAAATAAAAAATAATCTTTCAACTGTTAAACCCCTCAGTTGGCAATACACTAAGAAGTTCCAGAATTAATTTTTTTGAAAATGGTATATTGATATTCACCACACCACCATCTTACCAATGATATTAGTGCCAACCAATTAACCTACAATCCTTAATTTCAAATTTATAACTTCTCATTCAAATTGTAATCTAAACTTTTCTCAATTTATGCTTCCATTCAACACTCCATTCAAAAGTAAAACAAAAACAACAAGAAAAAAAAATTCCATCTTCCAACTAAAACAACAAACTTTCTTCTTGCTATACAAAAATCAAACAAAAGACAACCCATTCAACTAAAAGAAACAAATGTTATGGATTGCAGTTCCTACCCACAAATGAATATCAAAAGAATTGAAACTAAAACTGTAGATGACAACAGTACTCACCAAATCGAAGATGGCAGAGAGTAAAAGAAGAAATGGTACCTTCTGGTTTCAGATCGATCTATTCAGCATACCATATTACCTGGAATCGGCTAGCGTGGGAGATAACGGGGAGGAGAAGGAGGCATTCCGGAACTGTGATGATGTGGTGGGGCTTCGAGGGCAGGGAGGAGAAGAGGGTGTTGGGCGACGATGGGTCTGGCTTCGGGGGGCGGGGAGGAGAAGAGGGCGTTAGGCGACAGCGGGTAGGGCAACGGGAGCGCGGGGAGGAGCGGTGGCATTTCTTTTGATGGCGGGTCGGGGCTTCGGGAGGCGCGGAGGAGGGGAGAATAGGGATAGATTTCGTGAAGGAGGGTTTTGGAACGGGAGAAGTTAAAGGGTTTCGATGGATTTGGATTTTTTTACTTAGAATTTTCTTTTTTGCCCATATCTATTTTGTTTATTTACAAATAAAATAGCATTTCTGAAATGCCATAAATAATATAGCATTTTAAAAATGCTGTCATAACTAAGAGTAAATTTCAAAATTAACCAAAGACAACATTTTCTTCAAAAATGCTATTATTGATCACTTTCAATAGCATTAACACTTAAATGCTATAATAAGTCCGCTGTAGAAAGCCCTATATGTTGTAGTGATTTTGTTCATCTTCCTCATCCCGCTCCCACCAATTTTACCGACACCGCTCGAGTTCTTAATAAAATTGTCAATGCTAATATCTGGCCCAAGAAAAATGACAAATCAGAAATTAGGGTCGACCAATCTTTTATCATCTTTCTTATTCTGGGGGAGTATAAGTTTGACCTTGCTACATTCATCATTCGTACGATGAATTATGCTACCTCTTCAAATCGTGGTAGTCTCCCTTTTAGCTCACTCATCTATAACCTCGCCATTGATTCCCGTATTGAGGTCGGAAATTATTTGCTTAGCAAAAGTCCTATGCCCATTCTTCCTCAACAAATGGGTATTAACGTTCCCTTCGGTCAACAGGCTCGATGCCGTCAACCCCAACAACAGGCGAGGCAAGAGGAAAAAGTACAACAAGAGCCACAAGCACCACCACAAGCACCACAAGTCCCTCCATCATAAGCTTCCTCCTCCTCATCCTCATCTGTGACAGATGAGCAATTCGCCGCTCTTCAAATGCAAATGTACAACTACTACACAAACACTCTCGATTACTTGCAAAGGAAAGAGGACTGAGAAATGCTCCCACCTCCCTATGTAGCAGGAGAGGATGAGGAAAAAGGAGGAGAAGAAGATGAAGATGATGAATAACTTGCAATTTGCTAATGAAATATCCTTATGTATGCTATTTGAAATTCTGTAATGTACATAATTCAGCTCTAGTCTTGAAATGCACTAAATTTAGCTCATATCTTGCAATGATCTTAATTCAAGATCTTATCTTCATGGATGTTGGCAAACATAATTGACATAATCTAAGTTTCTTGTGTATATCTGTCGGTATCAGTATCGTGGCCGACCAGGCAGTCGACCGGCATACTCTCTGGCTCCTCTACCAAATTGATCTCACTCTAGTCACGCATATGTATCTGTTCTGTTTTTGTGTTTCAGTTTTGCGGTCGACTTGGCAGTCGACCGGTATATTCTCTGGACCTAATTTTGTATTTGATGTTGCGGTCGACCGTAAGGTCAACCGTGTAGCGCTCCGGATCTCCGTTACCGGACATCCGTGACACTCACCAGAATCATTGCCTTCAAATGCATCTCAACACAATAATAACACGGAAATTTAAAAACTTTTTATTACCAAATAAGTCATTACATCATTGATTACAACCAATGTCTTGTTCTTGACAAGAATACAAATTACATAAACTCAGTACATCTTATTACAAACATACATCACACCTTTGTGTAAAGTTAATAACTTTCTCTCGGACTGGCAGTCGATGGCTCACGGCCGAAGCTCCGCTGAACGATTAATCTGCTTCCCTGGGACTTGCTCCTCGTCTTGAGTCTACTGCTGCGCGACACTGATATCTCTGCACCTGCTCGAAAGGTAGAACCGGTACCTAAAAGGTGGGGAACGTTAGTATTTTGGCTGACGCAATACTGATAATAATAGCGATCCTCCAAACTGGCAATCACAAACTATCTTGAATGGAAAAGGAAACGTGCATCCTAAATTATGTAGTGCTCGTGTATGCCATGATCTAACAACTAAATGCACCAATCACAAGCCTATTCTAAAGCAAGCAAGACTTGGGAATCTAGATCCGCATGCATCCCATACTACATGCGTCCAAGACCCAAGCATAGCCTAATCTAATGCACAAACAAGAATGCACACGATGCACCTACTCTAATGCAATTCAGTTGGGAACGTATGCATCTTATACTACATACTTTTCCAAAATCAACTTCGATGGAAACGTATGCATCCCATACTACATACTTTCTAAGGAGTTCGCCTCTCCTGATTGTAGGGTTCAATCCCTCGCTATGAATCCTACCCTTGTACCCATCCAGTTCCTAATAGATTGTCCGTCACCCAAGAAGGTTGCAATGGGTCGGTCTAGCTCTGCCCCTGCAGTGCCCAAGTAGTCACCGCCAGTTGGTACCCATGTACGGACCTCCTTAGAAAGCTGCATTGAATCCGGTCCTACGGCCATTTGATTCCTCACGTCCACCTATGGACTTATGCATGTGTGTTCACCCCAAATCAAGTCATGAACTTATATGTTCCAAAAACACAAATATACATGCGTGTTCACCCCAAATCGAGTCATGAACTTATATATACACAAAAACCTGCACATAGGGACGTGAGCACCTCGGGAGGTCAAATCCTCCAGGCCTCCTGTACCTTACTTCAGTAAAGCTTTGGGAATCAACAGATCGAGATACAAGCCGAGGACTCAATCCATGAGTACCGAAAACGTATTCCTACGACTGAAAGATACAACACCGACTATGGTTTACTAGGACTAATGTAATTTCCCAACCCCTTAATAAACCATTCTAACCCCTACCTTACTCTAGTTAGTTCGGGTAAGAATGAACTACTTCCACACTTGCCTATCAACCTCTGGCCCCTGGCGATACCGGTCCGGTTCGTCACTTCCCTAGCTTGGAATTGTCCAGCATTATGGCCTACACTTGCCGCGACCCCTGCTGTGAATGTATATTCGCTCTTGTGAACTTATCTCACTGGCACGCTCAGACGTCCTATGCTCGGCAGAAGTTTATAATATAAGATTGATAGGTACAGGATATCCCTTACCCTAGTGACTAACTCGAGTCACACATCCCATTCTGGGATTCAACAACCTCAACAACAGATATCAACCATCCCTAGACAAGAGTCATCAACTCTGATAGTTCACACGGGAAAGGTCCTCACAATACTTAGTCAAAACCAAGACTAAGCGACCTACGGGATTTCTGCCCGAATCTTAAAATGGTCATAACTCTCTCGATACAACTCCAATTGGAGTGTACGAGCCCAATCTAGAAAGGTGAGATCCTAGGCTACAACTTCCTAGTTGATCATGAACTTAAATTCAACCATCTAAGTCCTTAAAATATCCTCTCAAGCTTCAGCCTGCGTGCTTCCTGTGCACGGGCTGCACCTTATCGGTAGCACTATATACCACTCGTTCATCAGAACGACGCAAACCCAATTTCTATAGAAGGGTGTGGGTGTCCTTAACAACTCTCTAGTTGATCATGAGTCCAAATTATACCATTAAGTCACCCTAACACACACATCTCTCACCGATGCACCAATTCACACAATGGGTCTCTCCAAATCAGAGCACTCAGATCCACTCTAGGTCTCTGTCTAGTCTTACAAAAATCACAGTAAATTAACCCTTTACTGGAATTGCCTCAAATTAATATTGTTGGAAAGATCTGGTTGTCTACTACAAATCTCTAATGAATCAGGTTCTCAAAATATGCTCTTAAAGAGTCTCAAATGCCCAATCTCTACAGGGTATCAAAACTGTATGAAACCAGCACAGTGCATACTCCTAAAATCATAATAATTTCTGTACTTGTCCAAATGACATAAAATTCATGGTAATGAAACTAGAGATCATACTAAACAATATGCAAAGGACCTCATGTCAAAATTCCATATATACAATGAGTTCTATCTATTTTAATTTAGCACAGAAACTATCAAGTTCTTTAGTTCAGCTTCAGCTACTGATTAAAGCTCGATTTTTCTCAAGACTATAAACTCATCCAAATAATTTCCTGATTTTTTTATAGAAGCTACATGCATGCAGAAACATAGCGTAAAAATTTCAGACCAATAGCATGCTTCAATAAATAATAAATATTCCTACAACATCAGCCATTCTGTTTATCATTTGCTGAATCTTCCTTACGACATAGTTGCATCTTACAATTTTATTAAAATATCAAATGACCTCAAAAAACTCTGAAATAAATCACCAACTATATACACATGCATATGAACAAACCCTTAAAATCTCATGGTCTAATTCTTTGTAGTTTGCTCTCGGGAAAATCCGCAAAATGACATTCTGAATCAGTTTTTCTAGTTCAATTCTGACTTCAACTTTCAACTCTTAGATGATCAACCTAGTACATCCTACCATACATGCATGCAAGAAAAATCAATTAAAAGATAATAAATGAAGGTTTAGAGAAACTCCTCACCCTTGGTTGTAGTAGAGGAATTGATCTTCTCAAGCTTCCTTCCTTGAAAAATCCCTTCTTGAGTCTTCTTCTTCACTTTCTTCTTCTTTCTCTCCTATTTATCTTGAAGGGGTTTTTCTGAAATTTCCAGAGCAAAGAGGGAGAATGGAGTGGGAAAATGAAGGAGAAGGGAGGGGGGAATATGGCCGGTTTTGAGCTAGGGGTAGGCTTAGGTTAGTAAGTGGTTTGGATCAAAACAATGGCTTATAGCCCATGGTTTTGGTGGTTGTTATGTTGGCTGCCCTATTTAGCTTAAATGGGTTCCTACGAGTGCGAGACGAGAGGTTTATCGAGCGCACGCAATATATATCCACTGTAGTATCATACAGTGTTATATTTGCATGGCCGTCGTACCGAAAACTAGCGATTATACTAGTATCGGTCCTCCTCGTTCTCGTGCATATTTAGAATGCAATCCTCCCATAAACCGTCCTGTAACCCTAACCATGCACCACGATAGCAAAATCGATTCATAATACTGCAATCAAGTGCACGCATACAGACAATATACATACATACCTATATATATTCAGTACGGGGTGTTACAGACCGTAAGGTCGACCGGCTCTCTCTGGTCTTATTTTTCAAAATTTTATAAAATCAATGATTCCTCTCTCCATTTCTTGATTTCTTCGTTGCTTTCATGTGTATTGGGGAGAATCTCAAATCTATGATATTATGTAGAGCTCTCACTGTACCTCAAAGAGTCTTGTTATCAACGATATCATGTAAGAAGATTCTCTTCCATGTTTTTCTAAGTCGGTATTCCTTGTAATATCCTCGAATGTGTCTCTTCATTATTTTAATTGATGATTGGTTTTACGAACTTTCCAAGGATTATTTTACTTATGTCTCGTATATCCATCCCCTTTTTGGTGTGTTTCAAAAAGGGGGAGAATGTTTTTAGAATGTTTTCAAACGATTTTCACAACGTTTTTCAAATCATTTCGTGAATTTCGTGAATCAGTACTCTCATCTCTCTTCCCTCCCATATATTTGTTCTTTAAGTTCTGTATTACAGGTGGCGTTGTATTCAGGGGGAGTATTTACTCTCTATTTATGAAAATCTGTATTACAGAATGTACTAAATTCAAGGGGAGTATTTTATATGCTTCGTTTTAAGTTTTAAACATTCATGCATGTTTTGTTCACACCAAAAGGGGGAGATTGTTGACCCTTAGTTTGGTGTGCACAAAACATGCTAACTTGTACTAATAAGTTTGAATTTAGTGTGTCAGATTTTCATGATCAATTAACACAAAAAAGAGATTCAAGAGAGATTCACAAATATACAACCGAGGAAAGTAATAAAAGAAGATTGCATACACGGGCAAAAGAGGAAGTTATTCAAAAGGAGTTCTTAATTAATTGGTCTCCAAGCAATCTATCAAGACTGGATTTCTAGTAATATTTTCGTGATATTTATTGTAAACGATTGATTAAAGATTGATTAGTTTATGGTAAGAAAACAAAGTGGATTCAATTTATACAGCCAAGAACCAGTCGACCGTACCAAATGCTGGTCGACCGTTACAGTCGACCGCAACTTCAGTTGATTAAGAAAGTAGTCGACCTTTCATCTCTCTAGCTACGCCAACGAGCTGAACGGTCGACCGCACACTTTTACCAGTCGACCGCAACTTAGGCTGTATACCTTTTTAGGAATGTATCGTTTCTACTTTTGATCGATACACTTCCTCTTCTACTTAAGAGAACGAATCCACTGTGTCTTCACTACCTATTGCTACTGAGAAAAATACTTTGAACTAATCTCTTGATAATCAATCCGAGTGTGAGCGTTAAATTGGTTGTACTCTTTAGTCAAGATCTTAAGCGATCTTGAGTTTTTCTTTTCTTTTCCTTTCCACTTCGGTGAAATTAACGGGACTTGGATTAGAAGTCATGTGGGTGTAATAGGTCTCTCGGTCTGAATTCGAGAATCACTGTACTAAGGGTTTTGAGTATAGTGGAACGCTTGTGGCGGAGAATTGCTACAAGTAGGTGGTGTGGACGTAGACCTGGGGGTCGAACCACATTATATCGCTGCGTCATCTGTGTTTGCTTTTCTTGTCCCTCTTGTATTTACTTTACTTTACTTTATTTCTTTAATTTTTTTTTTAATTCCGCACGATTATCCTATTCACCTTTCCAAGGGTGATTCACATGATTGGTACAGTTCATGTTTTTGATGTCAAACATTACCTAGAAGTCAATTGGATGCGGGTTACATATACTAAATTAAGAGCATATGCAATACATATGCAACACACACACCTGAAAACCAAACAAAAATTACTTAACTATAATCTCAAAATATTTCTTTTGGAGTAATAATAGTTAGCATTTTTTACTGATAATTTTATCTCTTGTATTATAATGGGAGAAGGCCTTAGTGTCATCTGTAAATCTACCAACATGTACAATACACACATAACTAATATAAAAGAGGTTTCAGGTTCGAGTCCTCCCTACGTCAGAATTTTTATTTTTATTTTTTAAAATTATTAAAACGTGCATCGCACGTATAAATTACTAGTGATCCCTAATGGGGCAATTTGCAAGTAGGCGTTTTACCAAAATACCCTGGCTATAAGTGGGAGAATTTTTTTTTTAACTATGCCTTTTCTCGAAACTATTTGCAAAAAGATGACACTTGCAAAACTTGTTGCGCTCGGGGACTCAACTGCACTCGCCGTTCCCAAGAGTCAGCTTAGTTTATTTTGTGCTCGCCGTTTGGACACGGCGAGTGTAGGGTTTTTTTTTTTTTTTTGAAAAACTTGTTTCCGACGATGAGTTTAGTTCGAAATTTTCAAACAAGATTCATCGTTTTCAACGACGACGCCTTTATACTAGATTCGATGTTCCCAGCAGTGAATTTAGTTTAAAATATTTAAACAATACTGGTGGTTGGGAATGACAACTCATTTTAAAATGTCCTTTAACCCATTTTAAAATGCCAATTTTCTTTTGACCCTCGCTCACATGTAGGGTGTTTAGATAAGATTTATGTGTTGTATTATTTAATCCTTGCGAGGGCATTGTTTTGATGTGACATTTATGTGGTTATTCTCACTAATTTACTTTGATTTCTAACAAAATATATATATATTAGGTTTTCCCGTTGACACGTATCTACGGTACGTCTTCAAAACGATGCACCTTATTTGATTGTATAAAATAGTTTTGGAGGTCCAGCAAATTAATTGAAGTAGCAAATATATTATATGAGAAACTTTTGGGGGTCCAGCAAAAAACATATTATATAATTTTTTGATTTTTTTTTTGAATCATTTTTAAAGTTTGTAAATTTTTAATTTTTTTAGTTTTTTTATTTTTTAAAATTATATTTTCTTATTTTTTATTTTTTGAATAGAAGAGGGAGGGAGGGAGAGAGAAAAAAAATAAGTAAATAAATATAGGAGTTGTTCTGGGTGGGGGGTTTGAATTTGAGTTTTGGGGAAAATCTTTTGGGGGGAAAATATGTTTTTTGAGGTTAGATCTGGGCCTTTGATTTTTGGAGGGATTGAAGGAGAGACGCTTGATAGCTTTCTTTGTGTTTTATTTTATAGATATATATATATGAGAAAAGTGTGCCTCATATAGAGTATGAGAAAATTTTCCTCATACAAAGTAATTATACTCACTTGGTGGGGCCCTTATGGAAGATCCACTCCGTCCATCATGTTTATCATACTAATGGATGTATGTGTAGAAAAAATTAAGTGGTTCGGAGGTCATTCACCTATGCATCATGTGGTTGAAAAATGAACGATTTCAACAGTTACACAAATCGAACCACAAATTGGACCCACATGATGCATGGGTGAATGACCACCAAACCACTTGATTATTTCTACACATACATCTATTAGCATGATAAAAATGATGGACGGACTGGATCTTCCATAAAGGTCCCACCAAGTAAGTATAATCACTTTGTATGAGAAAAATTTTCTCATACAAATATGAGGCTCACATTACTCTCTCTCTCTCTATATATATATATATAATAAAATACAAAGCAAGCTATCAAGTGGCTCTCATTCAATATGGTTGAAATCAACGGTTCAGATCTAACCTCACAAAACATATTTTTTCGCCCAAAAGTTCTCCCCCAAAACTCAAATTCAAATCCTTAAAACAACTCCTTTATTTATTTATTAATTATTTATTTCTCTCTCTCATTCTTATTCTCTCTCTATTTACTCAAAAATTAATATTTTCAGATTTCATGTTTGTAAATTTTCAGATTTTTTATGCATTTTTTTATTGCTCATGTTACATTTAAAATAGCAAATATCTCATCAACAGTTAAATTTCATCATTTTCCGGACTCAAAGTTCTAAGAAGTTGGATTTTACACCCTCATTTGTAATTATTTTTCAACATGTACTAATCGAAACATGGACTTTTATTTACAACTAATTAATTTTTACAATTCAAACTTGAGCTACATAATTGTTGTTTTACTGTTTACAAGACTTTCATATGATGTATTGTTCCAAAGATGTGTCGTAGGTACGTGCCCACGGGCAAATCTAGTATATATTAAAACACAAAGCAAGCTGTCAAGTGGCTCACCTTCAATCCCCCAAAAATCAAAGGCCCAGATCTAACCTCACAAAACATATTTTTTTCCCCAAAAGTTTCCCCTCAAAACTCAAATTCAAATCCCCCACCCAAAACAACTTCTATACTTATTTAATTAGAGCATCTGTATTCGTTGTGACCCATTTTTTGGGTATTTGGCAAATGAAAATAGAAAATTTGACTGCGCGCTGCAGTGGTCGAAAATTAAAATTTGGTCAGACGAAGGATTATCTTTTGTCTCAAAAATTTTATAAAAAATAAAATAAATTTTTTTTTTGGCTGATTTCCCGCACAAAAGGACAAAATAATAATAATAATAATAATAATTCCAAAAGTGAAGGATGGTAGATAATCTACCGTCCCAACACTTTTGTCTTATACAAAATTGTTAGGACGGTAAATTATCTACCGTCCGACACTTTCTTTTTTTTTTTTTAATTCTTTGGGACAGTACTTTATCTTTCGTCCGATAAAAAAAAAATTAAGCGACGGAAGATAATCTTTCGTCCGATCCCAAAATTTTAAGCGACGGAAGATAATCTATCGTCCGGCTATATTTTGGCAATTGCCATTTCGATTGCCAAATATAGCCGACTCCTGTAGCGATCGAACCCAAATTTTGGGTAAATGGCCAACGACTACAACCCTTTTTTTTTCAAATTTTGGAAAATTTGGATATAGGGCAAATGACTACAGATGCTCTTATTTCTCTCTCTCTCTCTCTCTCTCACTCTCTCTCTCTCTCTCTCTCTCTCTCTCTCTCTCTCTCTCCCTCTTCTATTCAAAAAATTAAGAAAATAAAACTTTTAAAAATTTTAAAAAAAATAAAAAACTAAAAAACTAAAAATTTAAAAATTTAAAAACTTTAAAAATAATTCAAAAAAATAAAAAAAAATCATATAATATGTTTTTTGCTGGACCCCTAAAAGTTTTTCATATAATATGTTTACTACTTCAATTAATTTGTTGGATCTCCAAAACTATTTTATATGATCAAATAAGGTGCATCGTTCCGAAGACGTATCGTAGACACGTGTCAACGGACAAACCTATAATATATATATATATATATATATATATATATATATATATATATATATATATATATATATATATAATAATAATAATAATAATAATAATAATAATAATAATATTATATTATTATTATTATTATTATTATTATTATTATTATTATTATTATTATTATTATTATTATTATTATTATTGTTATTATTATTATTAGCCTGGAGTCGCTAGGCTCTATCCACGTTATAAAGGAAAAAAAAATTTATCAAAAAATTAACATACTTTGATTTGGACTGGCCACTGATCGTATGAGGACAGACCAATTGATGCGGTTTGTTTCTGGCAAGCGTGTGGATGCACCAGGTGTGAGTTCTTACTCGATTTGTATTTGAAGGAGAAAACTACTAATCAGACGACCCTCGGCTGGCCGAGCGGTACCTGCGACAGGCTCGGAGTGAGGTGGATGCTGGGCTCGGATCAGAGGGCCCGGATCCGAGGTCCTGTGTACCTGCAGACGGTCTAGAAATACCGGGGTTGGTTCCGGTGACAGACCCTCCGACGATCTAGTCAGTCACTTAAGATATAGCAACAGTAACTAGGGTTTTGTGGAAGAAAGATTGATTACCTGCAGATAGGGGGGAGGGTCTGGCATTTATAGGGGATGCCAATCGGGTCCAGACCTGTTTAGGACTGGGCCGGACCCGGTTACCCGAGTGGTTGAAGCGGTGGAAAGCCGGACAGTATAGGGCTAACGTGGCAGGCGCCGGAGTGGTTTCCGGTCTGACGTGGCAGAGCTCCGGGCAGTTTTCCGGCACTGACGTGGCAGATCTGAAGGATTAGAAAGAGCGCGTATCCTGAGGGGATCTAATGGCCCAGGATGAGCCACGTTTCTTCCTGACCCATATCACAAGCCCCACGCTCCCGCGGGGCTGGGCGAACCAGTCGTGCGGGAGTGACTCTTTGCCCCTAGGGGAAGAGCAGATGTTGGGGTAAGAAGTAGGATCTGTTGTTTCCCGAAGAGGCCAGGGGTAGGAGGAAGGGACGTTGGATTTGCACGGGAGGTTTAGGTTAGGAGAGCGGAGAGCCGGAAGGGCGCATGTTGAGGTCTGGGGGTCGGCGGACGAGCCCGTGGGGTCGGCAGACGAGCCCTAAAGTTTGGTAGACGACCGCCTCGCTAGTTGGAAGAGCGAGGGGATGTCAAGGAAGTCCGTTGGGTCTTGTTCGTCGGGCGTCATGGGTCGGTGGACGATCCCGTAAGGGTCAGTAGACGACCGCCTTGCTAGTTGGAAGAGCGAGGCGACGTCAAGGCCACCTATTTGGGGTTTGTTTGTCGAGCATTTAGGGATCGGCGGCCGAGACCTGGGGGTCAGCCGTTGAGCGCTTTGGGATCGGCAGACGACCTCCTCGGGTCGGTGGACGACCTCCTTGGGTCGGTGGACGATCTCCTCGCTAGTTGGAAGAGCGAGGAGAGTATTTGGTGTTTCGGGATGCGATCCGAGCGCCGAGCCATACTGAGCTCTCCGAGAGGGATTGGCGTTCGGGATTCCATCCGAGCGCCGAACACCCAAGTGTCATGGGGGAGGGATTGGCGCTCGGTATGCTATCCGAGCGCTGAGCCATATTGAGGCAAAGGAGAGCGATTGGTGCTCGGGATGCGATCCGAGCTCTGAGCTCCTTAAAGTGAAAGAGGGGAGCGATTGATGCTCTTCCTGCTATCCGAGCTCCGAGCTCTTACTAAAAAGGACGAAGGTGGCACGGCTTGAGCTTTGATCCTAGCTCCGAGCCCCATCTGAGAAAGGAGGAGGTGGCATGGCTCGAGCTTCGATCCGAGCTCCGAGCCCCTCCTAAGAAAGGAGGTTGCCTGGCTCGCGCTTCTGTCCGAGTTCTGAGCCCTCTGTGAGGAGAGAAGGTGGCCTGGCTCGCGCTTCGATCCGAGCTCCGAACCCCACCTGAGAAAGGAGAAGGTGGCTTGGCTCGCGCTTCGATCCGAGCTCCGAACCCTACCTGAGAAAGGATAAGGTGGCTTGGCTCGCGCTTCGATCCGAGCTCCAAGCCCCCACTGAGAAAGTAGAAGGCGGCTTGGCTCGCGCTTCTATCCGAGCTCTGAGCCCCCACTGAGAAAGTGAAGGCGGCGTGGCTCGAGCTTCCATCCGAGCGTCGAACCCCACTTGAGAAAGGAGAAGGTGGCTTGGCTTGTGCTTCGATCCGATCTCCGAACCCTACCTGAGAAAGGAGAAGGCAGTTTGGCTCTCGCTTCTATCCGAGCTTCGACCCCTCTGTGGGGAAGAGAAGGGGAATTGGCACGTGCAGCTATCCGAGCGTCGAACCCCACCTGAGAAAGGAGAAGGGGGTTTGGCTTGCGCTTTTATCCTAGCTCCGAGCCCCCACTGGGAAAGTAGAAAGTGGCATGGCTCGAGCTTCCATCCGAGCGTTGACCCCTCTGAGAAAGGAGAAGGTGGCTTGGCTCGCGCTTCTATCCGAGCTCCGAGCCCCTACTGAGGAAGGAGAAGGTGGCTTGGCTCGCGCTTCGATCCGAGCTCCGAATCCCACCTGAGAAAGGAGAAGGCGGTTTGGCTCGCGCTTCTATCCGAGCTCCGAGCCCCCACTGAGAAAGTAGAAGGTGGCGTGGCTCGAGCTTCCATCCGAGCGTCGACCCCTCTGTGAGGAAGAGAAGGGAAATTGGCTCGACCCCTTTGTGAGGAAGAAAAAGGGAATTGGCTCGCGCTTCCATCCGAGCGTCGAACCCCACCTGAGAAAGGAGAAGGTGGTTTGGCTTGCGCTTCGATCCGAGCTCCGAGCCCCTACTGAGAAAGGAGAAGGTGGCTTGGCTCGCGCTTCGATCCGAACTCCGAATCCTACCTGAAAAGAGAATGTGGCTTGGCTCGCGCTTCGATCCGAGCTCCGAACAGCACCTGAGAAAGGAGAAGGCAGTTTGGCTCGCGCTTCTATCCGAGCTCTGAGCCCCCACTGAGAAAGTATAAGGCGGCGTGGCTCGAGCTTCCATCCGAGCGTCAACCCCTCTGTAAGGAAGAGAAGGGGAAATTTTTTCTGTCTAGCAAATTGGAAGGGGTAGTGGGGTAATTTCACACTTTGTTGCTGACGTCATGGCACAAAGATCAAAGCTGGTTTAGATCTTGGTGGCCGTTAGATCTTGTCAGATAAGATCTAACAGCTAGATCTTCATTTGCGAAAATCGAGGAGTCACTTTCCTCTTTAAAAACCCCCACCCCCCCTCTCATTTCTTTATTTACATTCTCATTACTCACTTCTCAATCTTCAGCAAGAGCAGGAATCTTTAATCGCCATCGGCGGATTTTCTCGTGAAAGTAACTTTCCACGCATCAGGTTAGTAATTTTCTTTTAGCCATGTCGCGAACTCAGTCTGGATCCGAGGCTAGCTCGTCCGGTCGCTCTGGGCAGGAGTCGGAGTTGGAAACATCCTCGTCCCTGGGTAAGTACAAGGTGAAAGAGGAAGTTCTTTCCGACCCTGGCTCAGACGGTGGTGATGATGTAGTCTTTGTGGTGCAACCGTTGAGTTCGAGGAGGCCGGGAAAGGAGCCCATGGAAGAAGGTGGTGAGGAGGACATGGGGGACAGCGAGGATGAGGACGAGGAGGAAACGGATCAGGAGCCGGGTGATGATGACGAAGAGGCGGCTGATGATGGTGACGAGGTGGATGAAGATGTGCAGGGTGACGCGGAAGGCAAGGGAGAAGAGGAGGTTGGTGAGCAGGAGGCCGGTCAGAGCATGCCCGAAGGGACAGCAGGGGTCGGAGAAGATCTTCCTCCTTTACCACCTTTGTCAATGCCTTCCCCCGAGCGCAAGCCTCGACCACGTCGGAATAAGAGAGTCATGATTATTCCCCAAAGTCCCTCTTCGCCCGACGAGGACGCGCCGAGGACGGGTCTCGATGTTCCCCCAGTCACCTTCCGGAATCCCGTGTCGATACGCATGTATCCTGACGATATCAAAGATATCCAACCGATCCCTCCTGTGCCGGGCGAGAACACTCGGACGAAGATCCGCGCGGATAACACCCCGAGCAACCTGAGACCGGAGTATCTCAACATCATCCGGGCTGCTTACTATATTCCACGGGAGTATGAGCTCCTCCTTCCGAGCCCAGGTATCCACCCTACCACAGTTCTGGCCCTCGGCTACTGCATTTTCCCAGAGGACGCCTTCCTCTCGGAACTGAGGCTACCCCTGCACCCATTTGTGAAGAGGGTCTTGAACTGGGCAGCACTGTGCCCCATGCAGTACGGCCCGAACTCTTGGAAGCATCTTGTTTGTTTCATTCTGAAATGCTAAGAGAAGGGGGTGAAGCCGAGACTGTCGTACTTCCGAGCCATCTTCGGAATTGGTTCGCTCGGAGACATTGAGGGGGTATTCTACTTCTCACCGAGGCCGTACAAGAAGGTGGTGTACGGCCACCCGGATTCGATAAAGAATTGGAGGGACAAGTACTTTGTTGTTAAGACAGAAGGGTCATGGGGGATTCCGACCCAGTGGAACTTCGTAAAGCCGAAGCGCAAGCCTCCGAAGAAGAGCGAATTATCTGCCAAGGAGTGGGAGGCAGTTGAGGCAATTGTTGGGGGTCACAGCATATCATGGCCCCGTGTGACGGAGATTCACCTAGCGAGGGCCGGACTGAGTCCCGCCAACCCTAGTATGTTTCTTTCCATATTTGTTCATCTTTCTGCTTTCGTGTTAACGTTTAGCCTTTCTTTTCTTATCTTGTTGTAGGGATGTCGGCAAAACAGGCGCAAGCCAAGAAGATTTTGCTCACCGCGGCTGAGAAGACGAGGCTGGAGAAGAAGAAGAAGGAGGAGCAGGATCGCCTGGCGGCCGAGAGGAAGAAGTTGGCCGCCTAGGCTCTGTAGGCCGGAGGGACCTCACAGGCGCCTCCTCCAGCGCCCGAGGGGCAATTGCCGGCCAAGAAGCAGAAGAAGCAACACCAGCACCACTCCCGCTCGACGAGATCGGCTCGAGACGCAGCGGGTGGCTCGGGGAGACCGTGGAAGCCCCGTCGCAACAGCTTCCCCCTGTACGCCCGAGTGCCGCGGAGCTGGTTGGGAGGATGGCTATGATGCCCTTCGTTCCCGATTGGTCGATTTTGAAGGGGGACACAATCCTCGACGGACCCGTCTCGATGGAGTTCGTCTCGAAGGCCATCACCGAGCGTGATGGAATGGCCTTGGCGGTGCAGACGGCCGACCAGGCCTATATGCGATGGGCCCAAGCCAACCTCTCGGTAAGTCGGTCGAGATCTGTTTATTGACTTGGCTTGTAATTATCGCTGATATGGCTAAAAATGGAGTTAAATCGGGACCGTCCAGATCAAGCACGAATCTTGAAGCACGGGGATAAAAAGGTAATTTCACATACAGATGGATCCAAAACGGGTATTGGGCCTCCTTCTCACAAAACCAACCACCCGCGAATAGATCCACTTCAACTGGGCACGGTTCCCGACCCGATACGAGCCCGGTTCACCATGAGGAGAATCAAGGCCACGGATTTGACTAAATCAAATCAATAAGCCTGATTGGCTCTCACCAGGGAATCAGGGCCTACTTTCCCAAAACAGAATAGGAGGATTTTCCTCCTGGCTGTTAGGTAGGAAATCAGGATCCTAACTGTTCCAAAGGCGACTATAAATACAACCCCTCTACCACCAAGACCAGGTTAATCACTTTTTGACCACTTAAGTTCTTTCTTAATCTTTTTCCTGATTACTGACAAGAGCGTCGGAGGGTGCGTCGCCGGAATCAACCCCGGTGTCTCGCACTTCCTTGCAGGTTGCGGCAGGAGCAAGAAGGCTGAGCCAACTGTTCAGGTTTTTCTCGGACTCACAAATTCTATCTGTTTATCCCCACACCGAAATCAGCGGTAACAGATTGGCGCCGTCTGTGGGAAAACCACACGCACAGCCTCAGCCCATTCTCCGTCGTCCTCGACAGTCATGCCGCCGAAGAAGGTCAGATCCAGAGGGTCGAACCGTGTGGGCAACCTCGCCGACCCGGCGAATGAAGCCCCGGTCAATCCCATTCCTCAGTCCGACCTACCCCCGACGGCCCAGCAAGTCCCACCTCCTCCTCCCAAGCAGCAGGCCAACAATGGTCCGTCCGGCCATAACGGTCGGAAGGAGAAGCAGCCCCTCAATCAGGGCCATGTCTCGGTCCATAATGGGTCCTCGGACTCCATGGCCTCTCATCATCCCGACCTCCGTATCACACTTCTGAACCGCCAGAAGGACGACGACCTCCGCACCCATCTCGACGAGAGGCGGGCCCGAGAGGGAGCCTCCCGCCAGCGTCAGGGTGAGCGGTCCCCACGTCGCCGAGACACCAGAAGGTCCCCGGACCGCAGAGGCCGAGCAGCTTCCCCAGAGCACCGAAGGAGGAGGTCCCGCTCTCCCGGGGATCGGCACCGTCCGAGGGACCGAGATGTGCCCATCAGTCGAGCCGAATTCCTCCAGTTTCAGGAGACCGTTCTGCAGGCTCTCAATTTTTGGCAGAACGTCCAGAATACACAGAGGGCTCCGACGCCCCCCAGGAATCCCAGTCCTCGGCGCCGAACCCGGAGCCCTTCCCCGGCTCCCAGCCGCCAGCAGCGGGAACAAGCCCTCGCTGGTCCCAGGACTACCGACGCCGCAGTCCACGCTCCCCTTCCTATGAAGAGGAGTCCGGGGGGTCATACGATTACCAGCGGAGGGACGACGCCCTCATCCGCCGTCTCCATGAGGTGGAAAGGCGTATCGGCCGCATGGACAGGGAGGAAGAGTCCCGAGCAGGAACCTTCCGTCCCAGCTGACCCCCCTTCTCACGGTCGATCATGGAGGCCCACATACCGAGGAGTTTCAAACCGCCGCAGTTTGAAACATTATCAGGGGAATCCGACCCGGTCGATCATGTCGAAAGCTTCAAGACCCTGATGCTGATCCATCAAGCTTCCGACGCGGTGCTATGCAGGACCTTCCCTGCCACCCTCAGGGAGTCGGCTCGGGAATGGTATTCCAGGCTCGCCCCCTCATCCATCTTCTCATTCGAGCAGTTCGAGACGCTGTTCATTACTCACTTCGTGAGTAGCCGGCGAGCCGAGAAGACAAGTCTTTCCCTACTGAACCTGCAGCAGGAGAAGGAAGAAAAGTTGCGGGACTATGTGAAAAGGTTTACCGCAGAAGTCAGGTCAATTGCCTCCTTAGACCAGTCCGTGGCCACCGTGGCGTTCCAGTCGAACGTCCTTAACGCCAACCTCCGATCATCCCTGGCCAAGAAGCCCCCGCATGACTTCGCCGACCTCCTCCTGAGGTGCGAGAAGTACATCTGAGCAGAAGAGGCCAAAGCCCTTCCCAGCTTTGGGGGACCCTCCGCAGGGTCGAAAAGGAAGGCGACGGGGGAAGAAGGGTCCAAGAAAGCTCAGAAGGACATGGGCGGTCAGCGCCGCCCTCCCCCCAGGTTCGAGAAGTTCACTCCCCTCACCACTAATGTCTCTACTATCCTCATGGAGGTGGAGAAGGAGGGGGTCATCCCTCCAGCTCCGAGGATGCACACCCCGGCGAAGAGGAGGGATAAAGATAAGTGGTGTCGGTATCACCGAGACCACGGGCACGATACGAATGACTGCCGGGCTTTGAGAGATGAGATCGAAGCCCTCATTCGAAGGGGGCAGTTGGCCAAGTTCGTGAAGGCTAACGATCGGACAGATCGCCACTCCCCTCCGCCTCGGGGGGCTAACAAGCGCTCCGAGCGACGCGAAGAGACACCCGAGTTCGAGGAGGAACGGGTTCTGCACTTGATCCACGGAGGCCCCATGGGGGGCTCCTCTAATTCCTCCCGGAAGGCCTTCGTCCGAGAGGTCAACTCGGTCCATAGTGCCCCTCCCCCGAAAGGTCTCGGCGTCCCTGTGTCTTTCTCCGATGCCGACCTCGAAGGAGTCCGAACCCCCCACTGCGACGCCCTCGTCATCGACCTCCGCATGGCCAACTTCAAGGTGCAGAGGATTTTGGTGGACAACAGGAGTTCGGTCAATATCCTTTTCCTCTCGGCCTTCCGAGGCCTGCAGCTGTCCCGAGACCGTCTCAAGCCGGCCGGTTATACTCTCCACGAGTTCACAGGGGTCCCGGTAACCGTCGAAGGGGTGATAACCCTGGACGTTACTGCGGGAAGCGCCCCTACTACCCGGACCGAGCCGATGGACTTCATGGTCGTCGACGTCCTAGCAGCATATAATGTCATCCTAGGCCGCCCCGGCCTAGCCGCCCTGGAGGCTGTCCCCACGGCCTACCATTTGAAAATGAAGTTCCCCACTCGGTCGGGAGTAGGGGAAGTCAGGGGAAGCCAGGAAACAGCCCGGAAGTGCTACATGACTTCCACCCGGGGGACCAGTGCTCTCGCTCGAGACACTGGAGATCCCCGAGCCGAAGACCCGCCAGACGTCCGAACCGGCGGACGAATTAGAAGAAGTGCTCTTCTCGGACGAGGATCCGAGCCGGAAATTCCTCATCAGCAAATCCTTGCTGACCGCACTGTGTTCGGACCTGATTAAATGCATCCAGGACAACCGTGACCTGTTTGCATGGTCAGCCGCGGACATGCCCGGCATTTCCGAGGAGCTCCTCGTCCATCGCTTAAGCGTCGAACCGGGGTGCAAACCAGTTCAGCAGAAGAGGCGAAAGTTCGCTCCCGAGCGACAGCAGGCCATCAAGGAAGAGGTTGATAAACTTCTAAAGGCCAAGTTCATACAGGAGGTAAATTACCCCGAGTGGCTGTCGAACGTTGTAATGGTTAAGAAGTCCAATGGCTCGTGGAGGATATGCATTGACTTCACCGACCTGAACAAGGCGTGTCCGAAGGGTCCCTTCCCGCTCCCGAACATCGACACCCTTATCGACGCCACCTCGGGCCATGAGCTCCTCAGCTTCATGGATGCCTTCTCGGGGTACAATCAAATCCGAATGTTCCCTCCGGACATTCCGAAAACTTCCTTCGTCACCGACCAAGGCCTCTACTGCTACCGGGTAATGCCGTTCGGCCTGAAGAACGCGGGCGCCACCTACCAGCGTCTCGTCAACAAGGTCTTCCAGAACCAGATCGGCCGAAACATGGAGGTGTACGTTGACGACATGCTCGTCAAAAGCATCCGCAGCACCGATCATGTAGCCGACCTCCAGGAAGCCTTCGGCGTATTGAGGAAGCACAGCATGCGGCTGAACCCGAACAAGTGTGCGTTCGGCGTCTCCTCGGGAAAATTCCTCGGCTTCATGGTAAGCCAGCGAGGAATCGAAGCTAATCCCGAAAAGATTAAGGCCATATTAGACATGGCCCCGCCTCGGAACGTCAAGGAGGTGCAAAAGCTCACTGGCCGACTCGCTGCTATCGGCCGGTTCCTTTCCAAGTCAGGAGAAAAGTGCCTTCCCTTCTTCAAAGCCCTCAGGGGGGCCAAAGGTTTTGAATGGGGCCAACCGCAACAGGAATCATTCGACCAGCTGAAGGCTTATTTGGTGAACCCCCCGCTGCTCAGCAAACCGGTTCCGGGTGAGACTCTCTTCGTCTACTTGGCAGCCTCCGAGCAGATCCTAAGTGCTGTCTTAGTGAGAGTGGAGGACCGGGCCCAGAGGCCTATCTACTACGTGAGCAAGGTGCTCCGGGACGCCGAGCTCCGCTATCCGAGGATAGAGAAGATAGCCTTCGCTCTGATCATGGCTGCGAGAAAGCTCCGGCCGTACTTTCAATCCCACTCGGTCGTTGTCCTCACCGATCAACCCCTCAAGCAGGTCCTCCACAAGCCTGAGACCTCGGGCCGGCTGATGAAGTGGTCCATATAGCTAAGTCAGCATGACATCTCTTATCAGCCTCGGATGGCAATTAAGGCACAGGCTCTCGCCGACTTCATCGTAGAGTCCACTATCCCTGAGGTCGGCCACGTCCCGAATGGGCCCCCCATTTAGACAGTTTTCATGGACGGATCCTCTTGTAATGAAGGAAGCGGTGCCGGAATCATACTGAACGGCCCTGACAACTTCGTCCTCCAGTACGCCATCCGCATGAACTTCAAAGCCTCGAACAACGAGGCTGAGTACGAAGCACTCATCGCCAGGCTCGGACTCGCCCGAAGCGCTGGAGCACAGCGCCTCCGGATTCACAGTGACTCCCAACTAGTCGTGAAACAGGTCTCGGGTGAATATGAGGCCCGAGACGAGCGAATGGCGAGGTACCTCGCCAAGGTCCGGGACCTCCTGAGCCGGTTCGAAGAGGCCACCATCGAGCGAGTCCCTCGGGAAGAAAACTCACAAGCTGATGCCCTCTCCAAATTGGCTTCGTCATCACTCCAAGGTCTCGAACAGACCGTGCTGATCGAAGTCCTCTCTAAGCCGAGTATCGAAGATGAGTCGCCCGCCTCGGCGGAGTCCTTGCCAGTCGTACTACAAGATGATTGGATGAGGCCATTGATAGAATTCTTAAGGGATGGAGTTCTGCCTTCGGATCCCAAAGAGGCTCGCCGAGTCAGGACCCGGGCCGAGCGGTTTGTCCTAATCGAGGGTATCCTGTACAAACGCTCTTTCTCTCAGATCGACGGCCGACCGTACTTAAGGTGCCTCACTCCGGATCAGGCCAAATATGCCCTGCAAGAGCTCCACGAAGGCATCGGGGGGGCACACTCGGGATTTAGGTCCTTGGCCCGAAAAGCTTTGAATTATGGGTACTTTTGGCCGACCCTCCTTCAAGACGCCGAGCGACACGTTCGGCAATGCAGCTCCTGTCAGAGACACTCTAACATCCGACGCCTCCCTCAGGCCAACATCGCCTCCCTATCAAGTCCCATCCCCTTCGCAATGTGGGGCATGGACTTACTAGGGCCCTTCCCTCCGGCTCCGGGTCAGTTCAAGTTCTTGGTTGTAGCCATCGACTACTTCTCCAAGTGGATCGAGGCCGAGCCCCTCGCCACTATAACTGAGAACAAGGTGGTTCAGTTCTTCTGGAAGAGCATCATCTGCAGGTTCGGCATCCCCCGTGTCCTCGTGACGGACAACGGGACTCAGTTTACTGGCACGGCATTCCGAGCTCTATGCGATGACCTCGTCATTCAACAGCGCTTCTCGTCCGTCTCACACCCTCAGTCGAACGGACAGGCCGAGAATGCCAATAAGCAGATCCTCGCAGGCATCAAAAGAAGGTTGGACAAGCATTCGAAGGGTTTGTGGGTGGAGCAACTCCTTAATGTGTTGTGGAACTACCGCACAAGCAAACGGACGCCCACCGGAGAGTCCCCTTTCAATCTTACTTATGGGGCCGAGGCCGTGATACCCCTCGAGGTCGGAATACCTTCCCCTCGGCTCATAGCCTATGACGAAGCACAGAACGCCAGGGACCTCAGAGGAGACTTGGACCTGATAGATGAACTGAGGGAAAGGGCATCGATTCGGCAGCAGAATTATCGAAGAAGGGTCGAGCTAGCGTACAACAAAAAGGTCCGACCTGCCGACCTTAAGCAAGGAGATTTGGTCTTGAGAAAGCTAGCCATATTCCTCCCCAGTCAGAAGAGCAAGCTGGCTCCGAACTGGGAAGGTCCGTACCGGATCACAAAAGTTGTTCGGCCTGGGGCATACCGTCTCGAAGACATGGAGGGCAGGGAGCTTCCGAGGACCTGGAATGCCGACCACCTCCTAAAATACCAAGAGAGCGTTCCGGTGCCACTCTAAGTAACAAGGAGTATCGAGCCATTCCAATCCTCCGACTTGTAACCCATTTTTTCATAAATTTTACTATGTAAAACGGTTCGCCGTCGAATATCAATAAAGAAAGCTCTATTATGTTTGTGAATCTGCATGTTTTTCTCCCCCCTTATCACCTGTCTTTTATATTGCGATTTCAATCAATGGTTCGGAGTCCACGTTCGGCTCGGCGTCGTTCCCTCGGTTCGTCTCCGGACGGAACAGAGGAAGACTGCCGTTCCGAACTACTCCCACAGCCGTTGAACTATACCGATGGTTCGGAGTCCAACACTCGGCTCAACTTTACCTCCTCGGCTCGTCTCCGGACGAACCAGGGGTAGATCGCCGTTCGGAATTGTTCCCACAGCCGTTGAACTATACCGATGGTTCGGAGTCCAACACTCGGCTCAACTTTACCTCCTCGGCTCGTCTCCGGACGAACCAGGGGTAGATCGCCGTTCGGAATTGCTCCCACAGCCGTTGAACTATACCGATGGTTCGGAGTCCAACACTCGGCTCGACTTTACCTCCTCGGCTCGTCTCCGGACGAACCAGGGGTAGATCGCCGTTCGGAATTGCTCCCACAGCCATTGAACTATACCGATGGTTCGGAGTCCAACACTCGGCTCGACTTTACCTCCTCGGCTCGTCCCCGGACGAACCAGGGGTAGATCGTCGTTCGGAACTGCTCCCACAGCCATTGAACTATACTCAAGGTCCGGAACACATAATCCGAACTCTCTTAACTATTAGCCGAAGCCCGAAGACACACACATTCGGTCGGCTCCCGAGCAAGTGCCTTCCCGAGCGTGTAAACGGGGAAAACACACTTTCCCCTCAACTTTCGTGCATGATCTCGATCAGACGGCTCGGATCTCGCCACCTGCGCTAAACGACAAGATAACGTTTTCTTGGGGACTGAGCCGCCTCGAGATTCGCGCCTACGTTCAACGGCTCAGATCTCGCCACCTGCTCTAAACGACAAAATAGCACTTTCTTGGGCACAGAGCCGCCTAGGGATCTGTACCGTACCGTGTCAGAGCCGCTAAACGACAGAATACCGTACTCACGGGGACCCGTTCGGCTAAACAAACACGCTCGGTTCAAAGGTCTCGGCGCGACCAACACAGTTATAAGCGAAAACAAATATGCAAAGCAACGAAAGGAAATTTTATTAATTGTCGGCGCATAATACAAAACATTCCATTACAAAGTGTTGACAAACAAAACACACAATGCCTGACCCACTACACTTGTCTCTCATATAGAAACATCCTCACTAGACTGTTCGTCCTCCTCGGCTGGCAGCTCCTCTGCCTCCCCCCGGAGCTTCGCCATCATAGCCTGCAAGTGCCGCATCTCCGAGAGCAAGTCATCCCGCTCGGCAATAATCTTCGACTGGTTGTGCCGAATGCATTTGACCCGAAGAGCGTTGCTGAATGCGGTTTGCGAGTCTTCATCCTCTCCTGCGTGGCTCAGCTCGACGATCCTATTCTCCAAACGTTGGATCTCGGCTTCCCGGAGACTGAGGACAGATGAAAGGTGGACCCACTCACTCTCGGCTCGGCGTAACTTCAGATCGGCGCTCCTAGGGCTCAGAACCACCGTTCCAGAGGTGGCCTCGGATTCGGAGTCATCATTCGAACGCTCGGAGTCCGAGTCATGGATCGTCACCACGAGCTGAAAGGAAAGGAAAACGAATAACACAACTTCAATACACTGCCGATGTCTAACACTTGAAAATTTTCCAAAAAGATTCGCATTCAAACATAATAGTGTTACAGACAGCCGGACCGACCCCATAATTAGGTTTTTACAACAACCAACAGAAATGGAAAACGACATGATCAGGGCCTCTTCGGAAGGGGAATGCTTCGGTTTAGGGAAACGCGAGGACGACGAGGCCTGCCCTCCGAGCTCGACCCTAAACCAACGAAGCGTGATCCCCCTTCACTGCTGGTCCTAACAGCGGCGCCGACCGAGGCACCGCTCGATGAGACTGCCGCGCTACTTTGAGCATCGGCCGGACTCCGCCTGGTCATAGGCGACCGCGTCGCGAGTTCATAAAATGTGATCCCCCTCTCGCTTTCCTCGCGAGTGCACGACGTGCTGCGGACATTAGCTCTCTCCCGCACGGGCTTGAGCAACGCGATCTCCTCCTCCAGTTCGATAATTCTATCCCTCAAGACGTCGTCCTTCGCCAATTTCTTCGGTCGAGGGGCTTTCAACGGGTCCGAGGCATTGGCACTATCAGTCGCGAGCCGTCGGTAATGGGTGACCTCAATTCCCCTATCTATGGTGATTCTTCTGAGCCTGTCGACTTCGGCCGATAGCCTCTTGTGCTCGGTTGACGCTTTCTCCAGTTCGGAAGTCAGCTTCTCTCTCTCCGCCGAACGTTCTTTCTCCTCTAACTCCAAGTATTGGACCTCAGCCAAGAGATCGTCGTTCTTTTGCTCGGCGGCAGCGAGCTCTCTACGGAGACTCTCGACTTCGCCTTCGGGACAGGGAGCCGGGGGGCGCCTCTGTAGCTGCCACAGCTCGCTACAATACCTCCGCAGAGCTGCCTTCGTGTCCTCCAGCCTGCCGAGGAGGAGAAATCGATTATACCGGCTCTGAAAGAGCTCGTCCTTCGTTTTCGCAAGCTCCTTCCGAAGGTATTCAACCTCCGTGATCGGGCCGAATCTCACCTGAAAAGCAGAGATAAATCCGAGGCCCAACACGAAGAAATTTACGCCAAATCAGACACTAAGTCCGAGACTCAACACTTGGACAAATTTTGGCCAAACAAAACATTTTTTCATTCAAGATTCAAAGAGTTCTACAATAGCGGTGGCCAGTCCGCAGTTAGGCTTACAAAAACAAAAACAAAAAAGAAAAAAAGACAACCGAGTCAGGGGTCGACCTTTTTGTCGTTCGGGTTCGTCGACCCCTCGGCCTTGCCCTCGCCCTCGCCTTCGCTCCTGCTCTCCTCCTCGGAGTCGTCCTCCTCTTCCTCCTCGGCCGCGGCCTTCCACGGGTCCTCGACGGGTTCCGTCTCCCCCTCGGGGTCGAGCAACCCCTCGGGAACACCCTCCTCCCCTTCCACGAGGTCGTAAAAGTTGTAGGAGGACGTGTCGAAACCCGGGTTCATGGCAACCACATGTTGCAGGGCTCGGCCATAGGCATCCACCATGTTCTGGAGCATGTGCAGCGCGGCCTCCTCCTGCACGGCCTTCTTCACCCTCTTCACCTTCCTGAGGTGTTTGGCCTTGATCTTCTCGGCCCTCTTCCGAGCTTCCTCCGCTTCCGACCGAGCCTTGGCCAGCTCCTCCTTCAGCCCGGCCGCCTCCTTCACCGACGCCTCCAGCTTGGCCGTCGTATCCTTCAGCTCGGCCACCTCCTTCTCCGAGGCCTCGAGCTTGGCCGCCGTGTCCTTTGACAGCTGAACGGCGTCGGCCAGCTGCTTCTTCAACCCTCCTACTTCGGCAGCTCTCTTCGTCGAGAGAAGCAGCTCGTCATCAAGCTGCTTCGCGACCTTGACGCGCTCCGCCCTCTCCCGGTCCTTCTCCTGATCCTTATTCGCCAACTCCTCGACCAGGAAATTGAAGTGGCAGAGGGTCTGAAAAGAGAACAACACGTTAAAATCCGAACCCAAGAACTTAGAGAAATTCCAAGGAAGAAATGTGGACGAAGAAGGGTTCGGCTTACTTACCGACATGGTATTCCGGGCAATCTGCATCACGGCGTCCCCTGCCATCCCGGCCTTCAGGGTCTCTCGATCCTTCGGAGTCGGCAGGTGCCTCACCGCCTCCATGCAGATGTTCCCGTCGCCCAAAAATCCATCGGCGTTCATCACCTGCCAGTCGGGGATGAAGATCTGCTTGTGACGCTCGGTCAAGATCTTCTCCGCATCGGTGGTAAGGGGCGGAACTGGGAGGAACAACCCATCCTTCACCCCGAACACGCTGCTCGACGGACCGGGAGCGTCCGCCTCCGGGGTAGGTGCAGGTGCATCCGGGGCGAGGGGATCGGGGACCACGACCCCCCCCTGCTCGGGGATCGCGACCTTCGTTGTAGAGACAAGGACCTCGATCTCCCCCTCCTTGAGGACCGCGACCTTCGGTTGTTCGGCAGTCTTCACAACCGAGGCCTTCTTCGAAGCTCGGCTGTCCTGAGGCGCTGCCGACGGCCTCTTCTTCTTCTCCTGCTCTGCCCTGCCCTTCGCCATCAAAGCCTTGTAATCTAGCTTTATCGTCTCTACAAAAGCCGAATGAAAAAACTTAGAAAAATTTTCATAAACTTTAAACAAAGAGTATAAATACCAGAAGCATACGAGGGTCGATCGGACTGAGACCCCCACGGAACAGATGCTCCTCCGTGATATCTTTCCAGCTTAGCGTCGGCAGGGCCAGGAGCTTCTTCTGGACCTCCTTGTCCTCAACACTCAACGGCACCTCTCTCTTGGTCCGCTTGGGCAGACCTTCCTTCGCCCAAACCGTCGGTATGACCCATGGCGTCAGAGTTCGGACGAGGAAGTATTTGTCCTTCCAATGTTTGATCGAGTCCAGGTTCTCGATCAACTTAACTCCCGTCCGAGGAGAAAGGAAAAACCTCTGCTCGTCCCGCCTCGGCTGGCAAGGTCGGAAGAAACTCCGAAAGAGGAACATAGTCGGCTTGGCGCCGACCTCTTGGCATCGAAGGACGAACGCGTCGACGTGCCTCCATGTGTTCGGCATCAGTTGGGCGGGACTCAAACCGTACCAGACCAAGACTTCGACCACGAACGGGTGGAGGGGAAAGCGGAGTCCGGCAATAAGGGAGTCGACCGGAAAGACACATACGTCCGATGAGGACTTTGTGTTGGCTCGGAACCCCGGCCCAGGAAGGAGCAGTACATACTCAAGCGGGATCCGGAAACCCTCTCGGATCAGACGAAGATCAGTCTCGGTAAGAGTCGAGATCCTATGGTCAACCTCGGACAACTCTCTAGGCTCATTCTCCTCCACCAGCTTAGCCGTACCTTGAGTAACCCTCTCCAAGGTATCCTCGGCGTAATCCCGGACGCCTCCCACGCTCGACACAGCGATGGGCTGCCAACCAAACGCCCCCGCTCTCTTTGGTGTCTCCACTATCGTGACCACGCCTTTGCCCTGTCGGGACTCGGCCACGACTTCCTCGGGCACTTCGGCCACTTCACCCTCTTTATCCGGACGAACGACGTCTTGCTCGCTCGGCTCCACTACTCCCTTCCCTTTATCGCCTCGGCCAACGGCTTGCTCCGAGGCGGGGGTCTCAGCCGAAATCTTAACCATTTTTTCCTAAAAAGAGAAGGGAAAGAGACTGACCTTGAAGTGACAGGTGCGGTCGGAAAGTTCGCCGGAACTAGGAACGCTACCGCGACAGCTAGCAATGCCACCAGAGAGCTAAAAACTTCGAAGCAAAGTAAAAACTGAGGAGAAAGAGTAAAAGTGAAAAGTGAGACTTGGTCTTAGGGGGGGTGAAGATTTATAGTAAAATTGGGACGTCCCTTGGACTTCCAAACGGAAATTTGCGACTTTTGGGCTGCCCTCAAAACGTCGCGAAGGCCCATCACCACTGTCTCCTTCACCAAGTCAGCTAGTTCGGCTCCAGGAAATCCGAATCCGAGCCACAGGCAAACCGAACTTGTTGGCAACAGGGTCCGCTCGGAATCCGAGCAAGTGCCTTCCCGAGCGTGTAAACGGGAAAACACACTTTCCCCTCAACTTTCGTGCATGATCTCGATCAGACGGCTCAGATCTTCCCACCTGCACTAAACGACAAGATAGTGTTTTCTTGGGAGCTGCGCCCGTCTCGAGATGTGCGCCATCATCCAACGGCTCAGGGTGCGCCACGTCGCTCGGACGATTGAACCCTCGGACGCCCCACCTATGACTAAAAGAACTAGAAAAATTTTGATTTAAAGTTTTAAGGCATCGCCCTCGGCGAGCACCCCCCGGGTCCCGTGCCTCAGTCGGTATCCCGCCGACCCACGGGCCCCGGTCAAAAACAGATCGGCACTCCCCCCATCTCTAACTCCTCCGGGCTGACATCCATCAGAAGCCATCAGCCCGGAAGGAAGACAGAGATGGGAGGGGGCCCATCAACACTCAGAGATCAGGAGAAGCGGACCATTCCGAGCTAGTTGGCTGCAACTGGAAGGCTCGGTTCGTCAGAGGACTCTAACAACAGCGCCTTCACAGCTGCAAACAACGAGCTCGGACGGTCCAGAAGCCCGAGCCACGACTCATGATGGAGAAGCGCACCATTCCGAGCTAGTTGGTTGCAACTGGAAGGCTCAGTCTGTCAGAGGACTCTGACAGCGGCGCCTTCACAGTTGCAACAAACGGACTCGGATGGTCCGGAGATCGGCAACGAACATGGATCATCACCTCTTCCACCAAGACCTCCGCTTACTTTGACACTCACTTCGGAACAACCAAAGAAAGCAGAAGATCTTGGTGGAAGAACGACCACCCGTCCTTCCGAAGAGGCCCACACCCCAGGTCCGGACTATGGTCGTCGCCACTACTGCCTTATCCCCTCCCGCTCCTGACATCCCCTTCGGAGCAGTGAGGAACGAGAGAAGAATAAGACAATAGAGCGACCACCCGTCCTTCTGAAGTAACTCATCCCTCGGGTCCGGACTACGGTCGTCACCACTACTACCTCGTTCCCCCCTCGCTCCTGACATCCACTTTGGGGCCGTCAGGAACAAAGGGAAAACCAGGCAGAAGAGCGACCACCTCTCCAGACCTCAAGAGAGAAGCTACCCAAGGCAGATGCCTCCGAGGTCTGAAACTCAATGTTGATTGCGACTGAAATGACAAAGGGAGTGGAGTACTTATAGCCTGCCTCCAAGAACCAGCCATTATGACCCTCGGAAGTTGAAACGCCGCGTATTAATTAAGGGAATTATCCTTAATGACCCTCGGAAGTTGAAACGCCGCGCATTAATTAAGGGAGTTATCCTTAATGACATCGGGAAGGCGGAACACCACGCAAGTCCCGAAGCACCATTAATACCATTAGGAACAGAGCCATCTCCGATTGCCAAAAAACCACAGGCCCTCGGTCGGCCGCCGAGCAAGTGCCTTCCCGAGTGTGCAAACGGGGAAAACTCACTTTCCCCTCAACTTTCGTGCCTGATCTCGATCAGACGGCCCAGATCTCACCGAGAGCACTAAACGACAAGATAGTGTTTTCTTGGGAGCTGCGCCCGTCTCGGGATGCGCGCCGTCATCCAACGGCTCAGATAGCGCCACGTCACTCGGACGACCGAAGCCACGCCCCCTCGGTCGGCTTCCGCGCAAACGCCTTCCCGAGCTGGTAAATGGAGAAAAAAGACACCGAGCTACTTAAACCGTTGGATCTTTCAGAAACTCGCAATCCCAATGATGAACGGCCCAGATTGCGCCGCGTGTACTAAAAGACAAGATAGCATTTTCTTGGGAACCGCGTCCGTCCCGAGATGCGCACCAGCATCCGACAGCTCAGATGGCGCCACGTCACTCGGCCTGCCCAACTCCCTACCTCCGGTCGGCAGCCGAGCAAGCGCCTTCCCGAGCTCGTAAACGGAGAAAAACGCTGTCGAGCAGTAACAACCGTCAGATCTTTACGAAATTCGCACTCGTCCATGATCAACGGCTCAGATCGAGCCACGTCATTAATCGGTATTTAAATCGTTTTTCATTTATTTAAATCGTTTTATTTATTTAAAAATTGCGAAAAAATTACTAAAAATTCGGGAAAATTAACTAAAATTTCTGGAAAATAATTGGAAATGTGGGGGGACATTTTCGAACCCCTAGACGAACAATTATTACCCAGGATGTACCGTTAAAGACCCCCGAACGATTAGTGAACACGTCGCAAAATTAAATAAATAGTCTGAAAAAATAGATAAAAACCCTTAAATACCCGATGTGACCAGAGAACAGCCCGCGACATCAAAAGTTACCTCACTACCCCCTTTCTAGATTCAAAATCCCACATTTGGACTCCGATACAACTCCACCAGCCACTAAAACAGCTAGACTACTCCTCAAAGTCTGATCACACTCAGTCTTTAGGGGTGGGGGGCTCGTGATATGGCTAAAAATGGGGTTAAATCGGGACCGTCCAGATCGAGCACGAATCTTGAAGCACGGGGGTAAAAAGATAATTTCACATACAGATGGATCCAAAACGGGTATTGGGCCTCCTTCTCACAAAACCAACTACCCGCGAATAGATCCACTTCAACTGGGCACGGGTCCCGACCCGATACGAGCCCGGTTCACCATGAGGAGAATCAAGGCCACGGATTTGACTAAATCAAATCAATAAGCCTGATTGGCTCTCACCAGGGAATCAGGGCCTACTTTCCCAAAACAGAATAGGAGGATTTTCCTCCTGGCTGTTAGGCAGGAAATCAGGATCCTAACCGTTCCAACGGCGACTATAAATACAACCCCTCTACCACCAAGACCAGGTTAATCACTTTTTGACCACTTAAGTTCTTTCTTAATCTTTTTCCTGATTACTGACAAGAGCATCGGAGGGTGCGTCGCCAGAATCAACCCCGGTGTCTCGCACTTCCTTGCAGGTTGCGGCAGGAGCAAGAAGGCTGAGCCAACTGTTCAGGTTTTTCTCGGACTCACAAATTCTATCTGTTTACCCCCACACCGAAATCAGCGGTAACAATTGCTAATCTTGATCTCTTTGAAACAGGCGATGCTCCACGGCCAGCCGTCCATAAGTGCCTTGAAAAGGAAATTCTCTACGAGCAGAAGCAGGCGGAGAAGTACCTTTGGGAGCTAAATAAGGCAACAGACGATCTGAAGGAGGCCCGGGGCCAAGTGCTCGTTCACGAGGCTCAGTTAGAGTCTCTTGTTAAGATTCATAAGCAGGACCGGGAGGATCTGTTGAAGAAGGTCGCGGCCGAGGCGGCTGAGAAAGACAAAGCGAAGAAGGCCGTAGCGGATTTGGAAGGGGTTTTAGGGGAGACCTTGGTGGCAGCGCAAGACGAGGCGTATGAGCAGGCCAAGTCCCACTTCAAGTACATCTATCCTGAGTGCAACGTCGACCACCTCAGCTTCGGATGGAAGCCGGACTTGCCCCCGACCCCCGGCGGCGATGGCGCCGAGGAAGGCCAAGGCGATGAAGAGGTGCCACTCGACCCCCAAGAATAGATGTTTTTGTATTTATTCTTTTTTGATGTAAATGCCTTCGGCGGACTGACCACCACAACTTTTTGTACCAAAATTTTGAGATGAAATGAAATAGACTTTTTGTTCCGACCCTTCAACACTAGCATTTTTGTGATGTTTGTTTTTCTTTTGGTAGACGTTGGCTCGTCAACAAAAGTTGGCTCGGGACCGAGAGGCCGCCAAGAATTATTTTCTGAACAAGTCAAGAGAGCTCGGCCTAGAGGCGGCTCGTTTGAGAAATCATTGCCGACCGGGACTGGTGGGTCATCGAGACGGACTGGTCGGTCTCGGACACCTCTAGTGGGCGCTCAGCTTCGGAGTCTTTCCTTTGTGAGGCCGTCGTGGAGAAAGAATTGGAGGTTCGTCAGCTGAAGCTCATATTGGGTGCAGGCCTAGTTGAAGAGGCGAGCAACTCCACCCTGGGGCGGTCGCTGCCGTTCTCGCTGGTTGAGGCCCAGCCGGATGATGCTGGGAGCTCGGTGGTGGGAGCGTCTTCCTTGATTGGCCCAACCGAGCGTAATAGAAGCCCTGAATTTGAGTTCTCTATCGAGTGCGAGTGAGTTGTGAGCCTTCTTTTTTTCATTGTATTTGTATTGACGTTCATCGAGTTGTAAGCAATGAGTAATCAATGAGTAATTAATAAGAACATTTGTTTCTCGGATCCTTGATTGCCTCGGGTGCCGAGGGTGTCCAGTGTGAAATCTACGAAGGGTCGCAACTGACGCGACTGTGTCATTAATTGCGACGTTTCGCATTCCAATGAACATTTATGGCGACGTTTCGCCTTCCGCCGTTTCGCATTCCCAGGCGTAATAAATGAGGGCCTTAGTGGGCTATATAATCACCACTCCCCTTGTCAGTTGTCATGCAGTGAGTCATCTGACTCGGGTGCCTGCCAAAGGCGGGCGCCCAGAGAATATAATGTTTCCGAGCATCCCGGATCGGAGGCACACCGATCACCCTCGAACTATTCGGGGTTCAGGTCGTCATGGCCGTGAGACCCCGGGTTGTTCGTTGGTGAGCGGTGGGCCAACCGATCGTTTGGGGGTCGGGAGAGCCGAAGCATGGTGGCTGTTCTGCCGTCCGGGAACAATTTGGGGTTTTGGGCTCGTAAAAGCCGTAAACCCCGAGTTGTTCTTGGGCGAGAGGAGGGTCGGCTGACCAGCTCGAATGCCTGGGGCGCTTGTTCCGGAACGGAGAGAGCAGCGGGTCGGTGGCCCCCTGCCATCCTCGAACTGTTCGGGGTTTAGGTTTGTAAAAGTCGTAAACCCCGAGTTGTTCGCGGGTGAGAGGGTGGTCAATAATTCGACTCGAGGCTCGGGGCGTCTGCCGAAGGCGGACGCTCTAAACCTTAATAAAAAAAATTTCAACACATGGTGAGGGAACCAATTGTGGGAGCGTTTGAGGTCGCCATCGAGCATTGAGGTCGCGGTGCCCTTGGAGAGGGCACCCGCCTTGCTCGGGGTCGACGCCGAGCTCCTCCACACGTTCTCGGGGAGAGATGGTGCGGGGTGGCTGGCGGATGTCGCCTCGTGCATCGGTTGATGGCCTCCGAGGAGCCAAACCGAGCGAGGGACGGATGCCGAGCACCCACACCGTTGAGAAAGACAATTGCAGGTGCCGCAGAGGGTCGCTTTCGAGCATTAAGGTCGCGGTGCCTTGGAGAAGGCACTCGCCTTGCTCGGGGTCGACGCCGAGCTCCTGCACATGTTCTTGGGGAGAGACAGTGCGGGCGTGGCTGGTGGATGTCGCCTCGTGCATCGGTTGATGGCCTCCGAGGAGGCCAAACCGAGCGAGGGACGGATGCCGAGCCCCCACACCGTTGAGAAAGGCAATTGCAGGCGTAGCAGAGGGTCGCCGCCGAGCGTCAAGGTCGCGGTGCCTTGGAGAAGGCACCCGCCTTGCTCGGGGTCGACGCCGAGCTCCTGTACATGTTCTCGGGGAG